>OY986435.1:196494379-197694379 GCA_963920525.1 Dichetophora obliterata
GGCTTAAGTTTTAATTAGTGTATTTTGGAATCTTGAGTAGTGGGTTCAAATCCCATCAGAGACATAAATTTTATTTTTCGTAATGGCTTTTAGTTTTGCTTTGCTTTTCTTTTGTGATTTAGTTCTGTTTGTTGTATTAATTGCTTAAAATACCAAAGCGAACGCGTTTATTTTCTTACTCTGTGCTCGTACGTTTATTCCTAATGAAGCAAATTAAGCGACGATTAGTTAACAGCTGCGATGGTCGAATTGATAAGCATATGCACTTAGACTCACGCGGATGAGGTTCGTCTCCGGATAATGGTAGTTTTTCAATTACCGGCAACATTAAGATGCATGCTGCATTGCTGCTAGGGCAGTTTATTTGGCAGACATCGCGGCCTAGGCCAAGCCTAAACAAAAAAGATATAAGCGGGTATGGAGGCGAGCATGTCTCCTGTCCTTCCGAGGAATGTTGCCGGCAGACATACAGCACGACTCCTTTTCCAACTAGAATTATACTTATAAACAGCGTTACCGATATAACTATTTCGATTAAGTATAGTTTCTTGATAATAAAAATCACTGAGGCTTTTCTAAGCTTGTGCGAATTTTCTTTTTATAGGGATTTTTCAATTTTTTTAAGTTTAGAGAAATGTCCCTAGCTATTATCGTATTACTCCGAAAGAATTTATTTACATTAAAAATGTTCTATATATATTTATAAATGAGATATTTATACCTTTTATTTAAGCTATCATTTGTAGTTGTCTTTGTAGAAATTTTTGTAAAATTATTTTAAATACTACATTTGTTAAAGAGTTTAAATAATACTGTTTTTTTTACATTTCCCCATTTAAAACTACACAAAAATATAACTTTGATATCTATTTTGGTTTTATTTTTCTTTTGCTGTTAAAGACAATTTATTTACGAAAATTTTAAGGTGAAAAGTATGTTTGTAGAAGGTTGGATACTACTTATTGCGGTTCTAGTGAAAATACTCTAAATTATCTGCACCAAAGTCGACGAGTTCGTGCTAAAAAAAATTGTATAAAATTTGTTATTAAATAAATACTTTTGGAGTTATAGGATTATAATTACGGACATATTTTGCAAACATTTAAAAAAAGATAATTCCCTCTAAAAAAAAATCCGCACCAACTTGGAAAATTCTTAGTGATTTTTATTATCTAAAAACAAAACTAAATCTAACTAAAGATGTCGGTACCGCCACGCAAAATTTTTTTCCAAATTGTTCAAATTGAATCAATAATAGTTAATCAATAATTTATTTCATGCAGACCTCTTATTCTATTTTTTTATAAAAATTTATATAGCAATAGTCTTATTGTATTCGATTATTAAACATACATCACATTGGCACATAAATACATGTATAAGCAACATTTTCTTAACCAATATCGAGGGAACCTCATAAAAAAAATGTATGTTCTTCGATTTAATATTACCTCTCTCCAATAAATTATATATTCATTTACCCTAATTTTCTTAAAACTATACCTTAATTTTATCATATAACTAGGAAACTCATGTACTAAAATCAAAAGAAAAAAATTGCTTTTTCGGCCAACTTTAAAGATTTTTTGTATTTTTTTGTAGAAAACGGAGGTAAGTACAAAATTATTTCTGAAATCACTAGATATTTCCTGACGGTTCTACATATTCCGAGTTAAAAGATTGAATTCGAATTTTTTCCGTCCATCATGACCTTTTACATCACTATGCGTAGTCAAGTATTTTTTTTTAGTTTGCGAATAAGTTCAAAGATGTCGTTGCTTGTCGTAGTTTATATGTTCCGTTGCGTATCAACGTTTGTATGCTCGTTAACGTTACGCCTTATTCGAACAGCACAAGAAGCTGAAGAAGGACGTAAAGATGACCACACCATGCAGAGCCTCACATGTAGATTGACGATGAACTTGATGACCATACGAACGACCGTCTGACACGTTACAGTAAAGGCAAGAGTCAAGAGGTTGATCTAATCTTGCGTTGCAAAGCACTTTTAACTCAATCAGGGTTATGCGCGCGTGTATATGTGAGTTTATGTGTGTGTGTCAATGATACTAGCATACAAACTCGAACTTACGTATTGAACATGTTTAAGAACACACACACACACGGACATACTATACATGGTCCGGCAAGAGTATAGCAAATAAAGTAGCTAACTGTAGCCGTTCGTAGTAGTCAAGCATGCTGCTGGCTAGAGGACCTAGTACTAAGTGGAAGTGAACACAGAATTTATGTGCAAGTTAAATTTATTGCCTTTAGATCTTAATGAAGCGTTTAACGACAAAACTTATCGAAAGGAATACCAAGTGTTGCATTTCAAATTAGAAAAGTTACAAAATAAACTAGATTGATGTCAGTTTGTGTTTTTGTTCTTGTGCTACTTACATACATATATGCACATTAAAGCGCCTCATGATCCATAGAAAACAAAAAATTGTTCCAGTTAGTTTTTTAACATAAGCCCTAGCTTATGTTATGATGATATCCTAAATATTTGGACTCTAGCGACAGCCATCTGTAAGCGGGAATGTTTTAAAATAACCTCTAAAAATAGATTTTTGTTTTCTGAAATGGCTGGTGCAATACTTGTAAAAAAATAAAGTGTCATAAATTATAGGCACGAAAAACTCTTCCAATCTGCATCAATGTTTGCAATTGGAATAAAGATAATGCTGTTTTTCATGCATATTTTTGATATTCTTTTGTTTTATTTCCAAACAACATTTTTAAAATTCGAATAACACCGTGGTTTTTATTGTTTTTTTTTTTAATTTTTTGATGCAAACTGGTATTTCTTTTTCATTACTATTATTTTTTACCGTATGTGTTTTTTTTTAACTACCACACTAGCATACAGTAATAGATGTCTCAAAATATACCACAAAAATTTCTTACTCTTCAATACTTTCATATCCTTAAAAATTGAATTGGAGAATAACTCAAAAAGTATAATTATTATGTGATTTATTTTATTCCTTCTGCTAACACGAATGTTATGCCTTTTTTCCCCAGACCTTTTGGAACAATAATTTAAAATATTTTGAAAAAGCGAATATTTTTCACTTTACTTTTTTTTCCGATAAACTCTGCAAAAAAGACTTATTTATGAAAAGTGGTTTATCTTCTATTATATACAAATCTCGTGTCACGGTGTTTGTGGTCGCACTCCTCCAAAACGGCTCAACCGATTTTAATGAATTTTTTTTGTACTTTTGGTACCCGTGAGAATTGTTCGTAAAGTATTTTTATCCCTCCTACCCCCACCTTCCCATTTTGTAATCGCGATTTTAGTACTTTCGTATAATGGGTATGTGTGTATATCACGTATAGACCCCAAAACCGATGATCCGATCATTATGAAATTTTTAGGGAAACTGGGTGTAGATAAAATAAGGGTGCGTGGCACCTCCCATACAACCCAAACTTGCGATATCGAGTAGCTTTGGTGTTAAAGGTCGCACTGCCTCGGAATTCAGTATGCGGCCCTACACATGAAATGCCATTGATAACATTTATGGGCATTAGACAACGGCAGATTCATGGGGGATTGAGGGTTCCCCAGTCCCCAGAAATTCCCGGAGAATCTTTATTTAAATGTGATGTGAACTGGGGGTGCCAAAAAGAAAAATATTGATTTTTTTATAATTTACTAGCTGAAACCCGGCGCGTTGCTGCCACTCTCCCTATTCAAACGCCCATAAAATGTTATCAGTTAAACAGCATGTCTAAATTGAGGTCAAATACTGAATTCTGAGACTGTGCGACCTATATCCACAAAGCTATTCGATATAACAAATTTGGGTTGTATAGGAAGTGCCACTCTCTCTTCATCACCGCTAATAGAATGTAATCAATTAAACTGGATGTCTACATGGAGGTCGAATACCGAATTCCAAAACTGTGCGACATATAACTCCAAAACTATTCGATAGCACAAATTTTGATTGTATGGGAGGTGCCACTCTCCTTTTCCCTACGCCCATAAAATTTTAGCAATGAAACTGCATGAGTACATTGAGGTCGAATACTGAATTTTGAGGCTAAGTTACCTATAACTCCAAATCTATTCGATATCGCAAATTTGGGTTAAATTGGAGGTGTCACGCCCCCCCGACAAACTCTAAAAAATTTTATCAGTAAATCTGCAAGCGTAAATTTTGGTCGAATACTGAGTTCCGACGCTGTGCGACCTTGAACTACAAAGCTATTCGATATCACAAATTTTCGTTGTATGGGAGGTGCCACTCCCCCTTGATCAACGCTCATAAAATGTAATCAATGAAACTGCATGTGTACATTGAGGTCCAATACTGAATTCCAAAGCTGTGAGACCTATATATGAGACCAATGCTATTTGATATCTCTAATTTGGGTTAAATAGGAGGTTTCACGCCCCCTTGTCGTACGCCCATAAAATGTAATTAATGAAACTGCATGTATAAATTGGGGCCGAATACTGAATTCTGACGCTGATATTCAATATCGCAAATTTACGTTAAATGGGAGGTGCCACGCCCCTCTTACCAATGAACATAGATTGAATCAATGAAACTGCATGTGTATATTGAGGTCGAATACTGAATTTTGGCGTTGTACGACTTATAACTCTAAAACTATTTGATAGCTTAAAGTTGGGTAGTATGGGAAGTGCCACTCCCCTTTGCCCTACGACGACAAAATGTAAGTATTGGAAATGCATGTATAAATTTAGGTCGAATACCGAATTCTTACGCTGTCAACCTATAACTGCAAAGCAATACGATATCGCAAATTTGGGTTGTAAGGGAGATGTCACGCCTCCCTGTCCAACGCCCATAAAATAAAACCATTGAAACTGCATGTGTAAATTGAGGTCAAAAACTGAATTCCAAAGATGAATTCCTATAACTTCACAGCTATTCGATATCACAAATTTGGGTTGCATCGGAGGTGCCCCTCCCCCTTGTCTACTCCCATAAAATTTCATCACAGAAACGGTACGTCTAAATTGTGGTCGAATACCGAATTTCTAAGCTGTGCGACCCATAACTCTAACTAAAGCTATTCGATAACAACAATTTTTTATTTATATGTGGGAGGTAAAAGGGGGTGTGGCATTGCCCCTTAAACCATCTCGTACTCAAAGCAAAGCGTACTTACAAAATTTGAGCTCAATCGGACCAATGGTGGGCGACAAAAGGGGGTGTGGTACAAAACCTGCAAAGATACACACATGCAATTTCTTATGTGCACCCTCCACACAGACCCCAATCACCCCTGAAAATTTCATTGAAATCGGGCAAGCCGTCTAGGAGGAGTATGCGAACAGGAAGTTTTGCCGCTTAATTTTATATATATAGATATCAAAACAGTGGGCGCAAAAGTGGGCGTGGTCAATTTTTCTTTCAGTAAACACTTAAATTGGATTACTACGAACATTTGAAAAAAAAAATTATCCAAATCGGTCCAGCCGTTTTCCGATTTTAGATAAATTGAAAAAAGTGGGCGCAAAAGTGGGCGTGGTCAATTTTTCTTTCCGAAAAACTTAAATTGGATTACTATGAACATTAAAAAAAAAAATTATCCAAATCGGTCCAGCCGTTTTCCGATTTTAGATAAATCAAAAAAAGTGGGCGCAAAGTGGGCATGGTCAATTTTTCTTTACGTAAAAACCTAAGTTGGACTATTACGAACATTTTAAAAAAAAATTATCCAAATCGGTTCAGCCGTTCTCAACTGATGCAATTACCAACGAACGACATTTGATTTTTATTTATATAGATTTTAAATATTCACACCTCTATGCTGCAAATGTTGGTAGTGGTTTCTATTGCTTATCCACTGACTTTTGTTTTTGTCTGTGTTTATGTTTCTTGCTACATTGCGTCTTTAGCTGTAAACAGTCATACATACAACTGCAACCTGAAGTCACAAAAATACCGCATTTTTAAAGCAAATATATCCAAAAAAAAAAATTATGGTTTTGCAAATATCGCAGACAAATGAGGTCTTGATTAAAAGGATCACATTAGCTGCGTTCCTTTCGCCTTAATATAATCGAGATAAAAAATTTTCTCAAAGGAACGGCAAGAAAAACGACTTGCAGAGGGTACTACTGTTGCATTCAAAATTAAATTCATACAAACAATCATGATACAATAACTATTAGGTGTCATAAGAACGTGTATCGTCCACAACTGTTGTGAACTATTATGATAGCGATACCTTAGTGAGGGATGTTTTTCTCTGAATGTGTTTTACTCTAAACGTCAGAAAAATTTTAAATTATTTAATTATTATTATTATTATTATTATTATACATTTATATTAATAATTTAATATAAGAAATTTTAAAATATTTAATTTAATTATTATTATTATTATTATTATGCATTAATATTAATAATTTAAGTGCTATTGTTGGCTCCGCTGAATGCGGTCAATGTGTGTGACACACGCTGTATATTTTTTTCTTTTGATAAAAATTCGATGGTCGCAGCTTGTGAGAAAATAGGTAGCTGTCTACCTAAGAGCTGGATAGCAAAAATAATCCTATTTGTTGTATGATAATTTTTTTGTTTTTGCTTTGCATTTAAAAAGTAATAATCTGGATTATTTTTAAGCGAATGGAACGCAGCTATTTAAATATGATTTATTTCAATAGACTTTTTTAAAAAAGTCTGAAAATCAATTGTTAATTGTTATGGTTCAACAGAAAAAAAATAAAGTTAAACTTTTAGAAAGTTATTTTTATTGTAGGTCAAAAAATTATTATTATTTCTGACTATTAGTTTTTTCCGGCTAATTTAACATTTATTTTTCAACTTTTTATTTTTGTCAAAAAAAAATCAGTCTCGGACTTTTATTTTATCAGTCTTTTAAAAAGTTATTAAATGAATTTTATTTTTTCTGTTAGAAAAAAAAATTATTTTTGTGTAATTTCTCAAACATCGTGGTTAAATTATTATGTTTTTAAATGTGTATAAGTTATTTTGTATAATGTCTCCATACAAATATTTTTTCCGAAAACCTCTAAAAAGCCTTTATACAAAAATTGTATATTAATGTGCAGACAACAGAATATTTGAATACTAAGAGTAAAAAAAAAAATTAAGTATCCATATTTATATTTATTTTTTAAGAGAAATGTATTTTTGTGCTGTATTCTGTACAAAATCTTCTTAGAGGTTTTCGAAAAAAAACATTGGTATGGAGGAAACTATACAACATTGTTTACACAAATTAAAAAAAAATAATTTAACCACAATATTTCAGAAATTAGACAAAAAGAATTTTTATTTCCAACAGAAAAAATAAAAGTATGGGTATGCTTTTTTTAAAAGACTGAAAAATTAAAAGTCCAAAACAAATTTTTATTTTTGACTAAAAAATAAAAGTTGAAACAGTTAAATTATAAGAAAAAAAAAAGTCAGAAATAATTGTTATTTTTTTCCATACAGTACAAATCACCTTCTAAGGGCCAATTTTTCAGTGCAGTTTAGCTCTGTTTCTCGGTTAAACTAAGTTTAAACAAAGAAATAGGCTTATCAGTGAGTATAAACAAAAGCTCAAACTAAGGTTATTCGCTCAATATACATTGGTTAAACTTTTGTTAACTTACCGTTTGATTTTGAAAAATGATTTGTTTACTTCATTTATACAAAAAAAGCAAACTAAGCAAAGCTGTAATTGCTGAGGCGAAACCGTCCTCTTTATGTTTTATAAATTTGTTGCTTTTGTAAAGCATTACCATTTTGGTAGGCACAGCGACGACTTGTTAATTGTTGCTAGCAAAAATTCAATTTCCTTAATGGAAAAATTGCAGGTTCTTCTTTTACTCATTTTGTTTTTTTTTTGAGACTTCAGATTTTACATACATTTATTTGAATTTTAATGAGGTTTAATGGTGCTGCCATATCAATGAACACAAAAGTGCTGGTTACTTAACCAAGCACTAAAAAAGTGATTGTGTGGTTAAACTCTGGTTAAATTTAATCTACGATTATCTAAACTCTTGTTAACTGGGGTTTAAACCAGCACTGAAAAATTGCCCTAAGAGTTTAATTTTAAGCTTTTTTTCTGTTGAAAAATAATAATTTAAATTGGCCTGTTTTATAAAAGTCGCAAAATAACTATTTCAAATTATCGTTTTCGATATCCCATATTACAGTTGCGGTCCCTGGTTTCAACCAATTACACGATTAGTGATTTCGACACGAACTAAACCAACAAGCATTACAACCATTTATGTGATTTATATATAGTGAAAAATACCGATCGCATTCCTATTTAGCTCTCTTTATCCCAGCAAAACGATACAAAAAACTAGTGAAAAATTCCACCAAAATATTTAAGATACCTTGTTCGTTATTTATTGAAATTAATGTTTACATATAAGACATAGTCTTTTAAATGCAATACAAATTAACAAATTTTTAAGAAGTTATAGGATAGTCAACCGAATATCTATAGCATTAAGGATTTTTCTTATTCTTTTTATTTTTATTTTATTTTCCAATATATAAAAGTAAATAGTCTTTAAAAACTTCTTATATTAAACATTAAAAATTTCTAAATTTATACGAATTTAAACTTTTAAAATTTTTACACAGTAGAATATCCCACCGAAACACCCGACATACGGCACGTTCTCAAATAGGCTACACATCCACACTGACTAGTTAAAATAAAACTAGTCAAAAAAATACTAGGTGTTCAACTAGTGAAATCCTACTAACCAAAAAGTTACAAGATAAGTTACTATCTGTATTCCAGCTAGTTCAAAAATACAAGCTCTTTTACTAGTTATAAAAGAACTAGTTGCTTAATTTATAGTTCACTAACTAGTCGTATCTTGATTAGTTAAAAAAATACCAACTGTTTTTTTAGCTCATAACTAAGTAGTCATAAATGTACTAGCTTCTTTGGTAGTTGCAACCTCGCTAGCTCTGCATAAATTTGTGAACATTTAATAAATTGAATTTTTAGTTTTAAAAACAGTAAAAATTACGTAACTTTTCAAAGATTTCAAAAATCGTTAGTCTGTTACATTGGGTATTAAATACAAACTTTAGTTGCTAAAAATTTTTTTTTATTCATTTATTTATAGAGTCAATCGGTGGAATCGACTTCTCAGACACTCCGGAGAAGTTATTTCGAAAATAGCTTCAAAGCGTTAAAAAAGGCATTTTCAAAATGTTAACCAAACCATATTATTATTTGGTTTTTGTTATTTTTTTTAATTCTCATATTGTGTATTTTCATATTTGATTTGAATCGCACATGCACTTTCAGATTTTTATGTTATTTTATTGCTATGAATATAAAAAATAATTTAATTTATTTTTGCTTCCATTTAATTTTAATTTTTTTTTTAACTAAAAATATGTCAAAAATTTTGATATTAAGGAGATAACCGTTTTTTACAATGAAAGTACAATATATTGTTAGTATATAAAAATTTTAGACCAACATTTAAAATATTAACGAAGTTATAGCACATAGTCGAGAGCGCTTCACAACTGCGCGTTGTATGTTATTAAAACTTTAAAAGCATTTTTCTTGAAACAAAAATGTGTTTTTAAAAATTCTATTAAGCTGATTGAACTAAAATTTTAATACGTAATTATATACGCCAATGGCTCGATGCGATTGTTTAAAATTTCTATTTAGATCAGAGATCTGCGACGAATACTTAAAACTAAGTCGTACTCGAGTACTATTCGTTTACAACTCAAAGATTCCAATCAAAGGTCTGCAACGAATCACATTTTTGAATCAATGAACCACTTACTCAAAAATTAATATGAATAAGTATAAGTAGTTTCCAAGGTAGAACTCATATGTGATTGATTCGAAAAAAGTGAATCGCATTTTTGAATTGTGAGCCACTTTTTCAAAAGTGAGAATGAATAAGTATAAGTAGTTTCCAAAGTAGTACTCATATGTGATTGATTCGAAAAAAGTGAATCATATTTTTGAATCATGAGCCACTTACCCAAAAATGATTATGAATAAGTAAAAGTAGTTTCCAAAGCAGTACTCATATGTGATTGATTGATTCGAAAAAAGTGAGCCAAATAAGTATAGATTGAATTAAATATAAATATTCATATGATTTAGAGTTGTTTGAGGTCAAGCTCATTAATTTTAATAAAATAATTATGTACTTAGAGTATTCGATTCACATTTTCGAATTTTAAAAAATGTTTGATATTGAGGGTGGATCCAATAAATGTTACTGTTTACTACAAGTACATGTTTTTTTAGTATAAGCACATTTTTAACAGTATAAGAGGGGATTTTGAGTCTGATATGAAAATATAAAAAAAATTGTCCACCCTAGATCTTCGCTACCAATTCTGGTGCCCGAGATATCTATTAATTTTTTTGAAAAAGTTAAAAATGGCATTAAAGTATACATTTGTCCAAAACAGGAAAATGCTTATGCCATAAATTTGCAAATTATTAATTCTCCAAATTTAAGGTAAACGTTAACACTGTAATCAATATCACCAAAATTTAGACAATCATATAAAAATTAAAAGCCCTGTGCTATCTCGAGTGTACCTTTAGATTCGAATTTCCTTCACACAGGATACAGTGGGATCTTGACAACCCTATGCAACTTTTGAGACCTCTTAGAATATCAAATTCGAAAAAATTGTAATTCGATATTACAAGGGTCTGTTTTTATACATTTTTGTTTTTTTTCAGGCGATTTGGAGCCGTGAAATGATGTGGCCCAAATTTGTTTTTTTTTAATTTCAGCGCACCAACTTCAGCGCCATTTTTATATATAAGAGCTATATGTTAAAGGAAAAAAACAACAATTTTTTACTTAAACTTATGATGTAAAATTAACATGTAATTATATTTTAGGTATATATAATAAACATTCTTAAAACCTCCCTTAATAAATCATCGAATGAAATTAAATACATGTTGGAATACGCTAAGGATGACGTATTCGGTTGGATTCGGTTCTAAATTATTTTTTTACTCGACTACAGCGAAGAAAAAGGAGAGGCATATGAGCTTGACCGGTATGTACAAGGTTAGAAATCTTGGAATACATTTTAGTACAAGCAAAGTATTACAAAGATTTTTAATTAAAAAAAAAAAATTAAATTTAATACTCCTCAATTGATTACATAATTTTTATATATAATTTTTTTAAATTTTACTGTAGTTCAAATATTGCAACTATATTTTATACCGTTGGAATCAGTTCGTTACTATTGTGATATTATATTTAATTTTTAAGACATGCTGTATTATATTTCAATACAACTTTTTATTCAATTTTAATTTGATACTATATTTACTATTATTTTTAATTTTTAATACAAAATTATTATTAAAAATTAATACAAACTAAGCATTAAATTTCAATACATTTTTTTGTTAAAAATTAATTAAAATATCTGGCCAGTATTTAATTTTTATACAATTTTGGTTTGGTCATATATATAAGCCCAAAAGTATAACAGTTTATTCCAAGATTTCTTACCGTGTAGGTATGTATTAGGGATTCCAATCCCGGAAGCTTTTCTCGATCCCTGGATTATCGGGATTGAAAATTTCAATCGCGGGATTGGTTCGGGGTTGTAGCTAAAAAAATGTAAATTAATTAATTTATAAAGCAACAAAAACGAAACAAAAAACATAAAGGGTATTCATAATTGTTATGTAGTTAAAAAACCCCGTGGTATTGATACCACATTCTACCGAGCGGTTTTTATATTTTTTGTTGTTGTAGTGTCCACAAATCACAATAAATACAAATTGTTAAAATATTTACTTGTTTTATTTTTTATACTTTACGTTTAATTCTGTTTATTATTTATAATCTTAAAAGAAAGTCAAAGATAAAAAATTGTATAAAAATATATATTTAAAAGCTAAAAATATATCTATCTTATTAAATATGTCTTTATAAACTCGATACAACCATAGTTGTTTTACATAAAATCTCTAAAAATCAAAAGTGTGGTAATTTTAAGTAGCCCAATAACATGTTTAACGAACGTGGTTTTTAAAGTTCCATAAACAACTGATCAGTTGCGGAAGTGCAAGTTAAACTTTTTATGCCATATATCATTATAATACAGTAGAATCTGGATATAATGACTTCGCTTATAACGACTAACCGTTTTTAGCGACCACGATGTAAACTCAAGTTTGGTTTCATAGCTAAGTACTAGGAAAACATATCCGTTTAGTACGACTTCGGTTAAAGCGACTTTCTGCTTATAGCGACCTATTTTATAGATGATTCGTCTGGTTAGAACGACGCGCAGTGTGTCTGAAGCTCTGAAGGCTGCGGAAAGGCTCACGTGTTTATTCAAACTAACTTTGGTAATGATGTTATGAAAACTAGGATGCCGAGTATCACAATGCTGAACGAAGTTCTTACTATCGAACAAAATTTAATCAAAAACAAACTTGATTTTGAGACTTTCTACGTTAGTAAGAACATATTTTTTGCATAGAAAATAGTTACATATATTGTAGTTATTGTATATTTTATAGTATGTTTTTAATGCGAAATGTTTAAGTACCCTTAAAATTCCCTTTAATTGGTAATTAATGTTTTATTTACTTTATAGAAACTTATCAAACTATTCCTTTAAATACATAAATATGTATGTACATACTGAAAAACAAGCTTAGTTTATTCCTCCGTTTTGTGCGTCGTCCGGTTAGTAAGACGGAGTTTCGCTGGTCCCTTGGAGGTCGTTATATCCGAATTCTACTGTATATCAAATTGGAAAGTTAATTAATTTGCATGATTACAAAAAGCTATAGTGGGAACTTTTCAACTACAAATTCTATTTTAAAGGGTGCTCATAATTGTGGTTTTCAACACTGACAAAAAACCACAATACCACATTATTGTGAATACCCTTATTGTAAATAAATACAACAAAACTTAAATAATATCAATGACTATCAAATTGTATTAATTTAAAGAACAAATATATATACATAAAGGTTAAACTTTTCTTTTTTTAGACACCATCTTCAGTGGTTTTGTTGTTTTTAAGGCACTCATCGTTCTAACAACCTTTTGCAGCTTCAATAAAAGCTTTTTAATTTTGTATTTATATCTAATTGAATTGAAATGGTTGCATTTAAATGAATATGTGTAATAGAAATTTTTTACTTACAAAGATCCGGGGATCCCGAAAAGAAAATTCCGCGATTTAAAGGGGCTTAAATTTTTTTATTTAATAGACAAAATATATAAATTAGTTTGTACATAACAATTTCAGATGAGATTATTTTTTGTTTCATACTTTTAAGTAGTCAGGTTTTAGTGTTTTGAACTAATTGTTGTATCATTTTATTTTACATGTGTCTTAAAAGACTTATTGTTTGAGCCAAATACTTTTAACACAAGTAGGGCTAGGAATGCATGTTTTTACTGGGCTAAAATGGAAATGGTTAAGTTATCTTTTCGAATCATGAAATATCTTTTTAAATGGCATACAATCGATAGTGCATATTTTTGCATACACTGCAACAAATGCATGGTTTTGCATATTTTATAAAAAAATGCCTGTTTTTGCATATTTATTGCGGATATTTTTATATATTTTACAACAAATGCATGTGGTTTTTGAATTTGTTTTTACTACTTTACTACTATGTTCACACCACATATTTGTTGTTTTTGATAACTTATCTTTATATGTATTTTAATATTAATTGTTTTTTTTTTTGTTAGATTACATGCGAAATTTTTTTTTTCAACCGATAATAAAATATTAGAAAAGTTTTTTAATGAATATTTTACCTGTTTTATGCGCAAATTTTAGAGTGAATTAAGTGCACGTTTTATGCGAATATTTTCTTTATTTTTGTGCATGAGATTTCTAGCCCAAAACATAAATATTGTGGATTAAAATCGCATCCATTATTTATTATTTCTTTCATTTTTTATAAATTTTTACATATTATTTTTTCGAATATATTTTAATACAAGAAGTTATTAAGGTTTAATCTCATGTGTGAATAAGACTCCGTTTTTATACGTACATATAGTATATTTGATGTCGATGGAACTGCAAATAGATTTCTCTATTTTGATGTCGATCGAATCGCGAAGCATAAAATCTTATTTAAATTGTATAAAAAATCTTTTTTTTACATACTTCGAATTTGTTAAACTTGTTTAGAATTCCAGGTATTCTAACCGTGTAGTGAAACGAAAAAATTAAAAGGCGTGTTGTTTACGCGAGCAGCGTAAATTGAACTACTACTTACTTTGAATTTGTAATTGAATTGATATTAACTTTGAATTGTTACTCTTTTTTTATCGAACTATGTACTGAATTATAATTATCATAACTTATCGATTGTTGAATTGTACTTCGAGCTTAATGAATTCTTTTACTAAACATTGCCTTCGGCAAGGTACTAAAAATTTCCCTTTATTTGTTAACGGCCCTCTGTGGCAATTTAATTGACTTGTTCTAAGCCGAATGTAAAAAGTTAAACTCACTAATAAATCTCTCGCCTAAGGGTAAGCACTTGTACACACATTAATCGCTCTGTTATTTTTATTTCTTGGCACAAAGCTACTGAAGTCCTTAGGCACATACCCGGATTTAGAATCCCTCAGCATTACCTGGATTCAGTAATAAGCCTGATACCCCCAAGAAATCTACATGGTCCTTCGAAGCCAGCAAGGAATCGCATTGGATTTATAAAGCCACAAATATTCAAGGAATAAATTTAAAATTTTAAAAATATTCAGGCTGTTCCTTTGCCCTTGACTCTTGTTTAACACCGAAGCAGTTACGAAACAGATAAGAACATGCGATCCACGAACAAAGGAAAGAGTGTATACCAATGTTACCTCTGCAAGCGGTATCACTCCATCAGGTTTTGCAAACGGTTTCTGGAGATGTCTATTTTGGAGCGCCGGCAAACCGTCCGAAAGCACAGCTACTGCTATAATTGTCTGGAAAAATCCCACACAATGAGCAAATGTTCGTCCAAGGCCGTATGCAAGGTCTGTGGTGACCTGCACCATTCATTACTGCATCCTCAGAAGCATCGTCGAAGCACAGCGAAAGCCGCGTCCAACTCTAACAGCAAAACACGTTCCGTGCCATCTGCACAGCGTCGAAGTGTTCACGATAGGCTTGGTCTACCTGACCGTCGGTCCACCAGCGAATCAACAACGGCGTCCGAGCCTCGGGAGCGAACCACTTCAAGGACGGCGACAGAACGTGGTCGAGCTAAAACCCGCAATGCTGATCGTGGTCGTAGCTCTCGCCAAACCCCACGAGCGCACTTGGAGAGCGCAATCAAGGAGCTAAGGAAACTCCAGAATTTCATTTAACCATTGCACGGGTGCAAGGCGGGCGCCATGTTTACGCGAGCAGCGTAAATTGAACTACTACTTACTTTGAATTTATAATTGAATTGATATTAACTTTGAATTGTTACTCTTTTTTTATCGAACTATGTACTGAATTATAATTATCATAACTTATCGATTGTTGAATTGTACTTCGAGCTTAATGAATTCTTTTACTAAACATTGCCTTCGGCAAGGTACTAAAAATTTCCCTTTATTTGTTAACGGCCCTTTGTGGCAATTTAATTGACTTGTTCTAAGCCGAATGTAAAAAGTTAAACTCACTAATAAATCTCTCGCCTAAGGGTAAGCACTTGTACACACATTAATCGCTCTGTTATTTTTATTTCTTGGCACAAAGCTACTGAAGTCCTTAGGCACATACCCGGATTTAGAATCCCTCAGCATTACCTGGATTCAGTAATAAGCCTGATACACCCAAGAAATCTACACGTGTAAAGACTTAAAGAAATTAGAGGTAGTACTGTATCCGTGCATTGATTTTTAAGTTCTCAGCTAAAATTTCAATCCTTCGAAATTAATGTGCATTTCTGTATGTCATGGGAAAACAAGAGGAACTCACAATTTAAAGATTTTTTATTCGTTCTTAAAATAACGAGCTATTCGTCATTGACGTACTGCAATTAGATGCAATTATATATGTAAGTATTCAAACTCACAAAAGCGCGCACACACACAAACACACAAGGATAATCTACATCTATGCACAAACAAGGACATTCAAGCTATTTCGCACTTGTTAGGCAACAAAATGCTACGCTTTTGTTTTGAAGTCAATGTTATTTACACAAATACATGAATAACGACTCAAAATATAGTCAACCACACATCCACATACACACACACACACACACACACACACACACACACACACACGAAAATGAATCCAAATGCTGCCTATGCAGCTCTTACAGATTCTCAAACTCACGTACGCAATTTTGACTAACTACGAATTATATATGAATAAAAGCATGCCAAAAACAGTGTCCTTTTTTCTTATTCAACTACGCAGTTTTAACGAGGTTTATTTGAAAGTTTACTAGGGTTCGAAATAATGGCAAAAACAATTTTATTTTTGTTTGAGGGTGAGTATTTAGATGAAGCTATTGCCTAGAAATGGTGTTTTTAGATTTGAGTTTTACTTTGAACAACGCATTTTTTTCAAACATGTCGTCTCCCCTTTTTAAATTCCAGCAACGAGGTCTATACACATATTTTGAATAACCTTCGCCCAAAATTATTGCGAAAAGAATCATTTTGGAGGAGTGTGTAAGTGTGTGTGATGCATTTATAATTGTATGCGTGCTTGTATATTTTTGTCACATAGTACTGTGCATTTTGCATGAAGTTTTAATTAAACTTATTATTTTACAGTGCGAAATTTTAATTGAAAGTGTTTTCACGTTGTTGAATGTATTTTCATGGCATATGCGTTGTTCTCTAACCAAGTTGTTGTTGTTGTGGTTTTTGTTGCTGTTGAGCATCCACGTGCACCACATGACTTGCAGTTGGATTTTTGTATAAATGAGTGAGTCCCACACTCACACACACACACACACACACACATACTGTCATTAAGCGCTCGTGACATAATGGCAGGATAGTGTAAAAGGATTTTAGGTCAGGTGGTAAAAATTGAATGGATTTTAATGAGGTTCAGTGTCTATGAGCAGATATGCTATTTTACTGTTGTTTTAGAGAGCAGTTTTACTGAGAAAATCCTAAAATATATCATATGTTGAGTATTAAGCCGATTTAGTGAAATGACAACCCCAAAAATGGAACATATTTAATACTTCCTTATTAAGCTAAAATATAATCAGGATAATTTTTAACATTAAAAAAATAAATTAAACATAAGAAGATAAAAAGTTACCATTTTGGAATTTAAATTTTTTTGGAACAAATAGATAAATATTTGCATTTTATGCTGTTTAGCTAACATTACTAATCAAAAAAGTAAAAGTTTTTGAAAAAAATTTCCATTACATATTTCCACATAAAGTTCAAACAATACACCGCTATAAAATTTTGAAATAAATATCATCACACTTTTTTCCAACAAAAATTAAAACTTAACAAGCAAATCTCGAGCAAATCCTTACAGACAACTTTAGCGTATCTCAAAAAAAAAAAAAAAAAACAAAAAAAACCAAAAAAAAAGTAGAAAAACCTGGCATAACTCCGACAAATGTGCACTTTACAAGCCATGGCAAAAGTTCTGTGCTTTAATCTTTTTTTTCATCTCTTTTTCGTCTATTTCTCCTTCAATCCACACACCCATTACCTACACATATGCTATATTCTGCAAAAAGCTGCAGGAATTATAAGACAAATAAAAGCAACTTCAGCTTTTATCCTTGGCCGTTGAAGAAAAAATCGCTTTAGCTATATTCCTCGAAAGAATCTTTTTTAAACTTCATTTTAAAAACTCTTCTTCTTATTCTTCTATCTGTGCAATTTCTATGCGCATCCTTGAAAAATATCTCTGTTCTACTATTCCACTATTTTTCTTCCATTTGGACGACATTGTTACGTTTAACCAATCACTACTATTTTCGCACTTAACTTGCAATTTGCATTAAGTATTACGAGCACTAACACCATTGCCACCATCTCACAAACACCGTCTTCTCCGTCACCGTCACCGTCACCAACATCACCAGACAGACATCCAACAACGCAATCTGCATTCAGATCCTTTCAATGCTTCTTTTTATATTGTATGCTAAAAAAATATGGTTAAGAAAAAAATCAAATGAAAATGTGTGGAACTAAAATCATAAAAAAGAGTAAGAAAATAAAAAGAAATGAGCATTTTACTGATGTTTTCTTCGCTGGCCAAGAACTATGTACTACTGCATATCGAGGGAAAAGTGCACGGATGGACAAAAATGCAGTCATGTTGTAGAAATGTCACAAAGCTTGTAAAATATTGCGGTTAACTTGGTTTTTTTATTTTTAAACTCCTATGGTTTTCAATTTGTACATTTTTTAGAAATTTTATTAAACAACTAAACCTGACACAATTTTAAACTTTCTGTAATGCTGGAAAGCACTGAAACTAAGCAGAAATTATTACAATATGTCCAAGAATAGGGTCTAAGAATAGGATAGATATTAAAAGAAAAGTTCACTGCGGTTATAGACTCTGATATATATTACACCTGTTATATATAATATATGTTATATGTTATACACATATTTTGATCAAAGTCAATTTAGAACTAATTCTTTAAACATACATGGATTGCAAGGAACAAAATTTGTACATAAATTTTACTTTACATATTTTTCTTAGCCTTTTTCTAGCTCATGACAGGGTCGTTCACCAGCGAAAACCAGAGATCTGTCTTAGTAGGGAAACCAGCCACGAACACATGCTAGAGAGTCAGCCCCAGCCACATAGCCATTCCTCGGGAAGATGTACGCTGGGACTGACTGGATGAATGCCATAAATCAAGTATGGACATCTAATCGAAGATTTGATCCATGAAGGCTTACGCAATACGAATATTGCATAGACTTGGAATCATTAAAGCCCGTCTAAGAGAAAAAATGCGAAGCACCATAACTTTACCCAGAAGCATTAAGGCTAATTATTAGGATTTACTGCTATTATTAATATTTAAGATTAAAAGATAACAATAATAAGGAAATGCATTTAATTAAATAATAATAAATTATATTACCTTTCCCATTTCCTTTTTTTGTCACCATTTTTAAAATTTTGTTGCCATTCATCATGTTTGTTGCAATTTTTTAAAATTTAAATTGAAGTCAGCTCTCTGTAATCTCACAATATAAATTTTAACATTTTTTCTTTATTATGGAGGTTTAAAAGAATTTTCAGTAACTTTTCATTTTTTAGTAGCGGCAGACCTTTTTATGGAAATACCGATATGTATATATGTTGCCACACCCATTTTCACAGCCCTCAAATCAATATAACTTCTATATATTAGAAAATTTGGTAATTTAGTTAATATGTTTACTCTCGAAAACTTTGCGGAAAAAGGCCGTGGTCAATATTTTTAATTCCTGAGATGTTCACGTTCTGATAGTGAAACTTGGAAACACATAGCACCTAATGTGTCTAAGTGGCGGTCACTATATATATAAATGTTGTCACGCCTACTTTTTCCGCCCACAATTCCGTAAAAATACTATATGTCAGACAGTTTTTACATAGAAGTCTAAAATTTTGTAATTTAGTTCATTTGGTTACGGAACACATACCAAGGATGGATTTTACATTGAAAAATGTGGCGTGACAACTCCCATACAAACCAAATTTGCGTTATCGAATAGGTCGCACAGTGTCGTAATTCAGTATTCGACCTCAGTTAACGCATGTAGTTTCACTGGAAACATTTTATGGGCGTTGGACAAGAGGCGTGTCAGTAACTCGCCGGGTTTCACCTAGTTGTAAATAAAAATCATTTCAATTCTTTTCATTTATTCACTTCGTAAGCCGGTAAAACAGACTTTAACACCTTAATAACAACACCGCTAGCATGAGAGTATAAACATCCAGTAAAATTGAACTTAAATTACATACCATAAAATATAACATATCATAATTACTTTTCAGAATTAAAATAAGGAAAAAAAAACCACTGTTTTTCTTCTGAACCCCAGTAAGTTTTACCCCTGCTTGAATATTTTGTTGCGTTTCGTAGGAAAAGTTGTTTTAACAATGTTACTGATGCGTTCTTATGCCTACATACATATTCTTAATTCAATTTCATTCTGTAATTTTGAAAACCATTTCAATTAAATTTGTATTTAGCACGGCCTTTAGCACGGCCGAAATTGCAATAAAATCAGCTAGTGATTTTTTCCTTTTGGTGGAAAAAACTTTGTTGTTGTTGTTGTTGTTGTTTCTTTGGAAATATTCGTTAAAACAATTAATTGTTCTAACTTTGACCTTAAGCTCAATAAACGATTTTAAACTATCAAACAACTAGAGTTTGTATTTAAAATCAAGTATGATTTAAACTATCAAACATTTAGAATTTGTATTTAAATCATATAAAGTCAACATAATAAACAACAAGGTCATTTAGGAAAAAACTTTAAATTTATATTTTGTTTGAATGGAAAAAGTAAGAATTGTTAGCCTTTAACTCTTATAAATTCTTTGTTTGGAAAGTAATAAAATAATTTTTTTAACAAAAAGTAAAAAATTTATCAGTTTTTAATCTTATGAGAAAAAATCAGGAATTTAAGAGGGTAAATTGGGATAACGGGCTTACTAGTCGAATATGGCTTTGAAAGTACAAATGCTTTGAAGAGAAAATATAGATTTTGTAGGTGGTTCCGCATATGTAATGAAAAAAAATAATGTTAGCTTGAATTGACGGCGATACAGTCTTAAAATATTCGATTTGATATAAAACTAAAATCTAAAAAATTTCGTGCCGATTGTTGAGTTGAGCCAAAAGTCTGTATTGTCAAAATGCTGTAACTTTTATAGTATTTTTAAAATAATGTTTGTCTAAAAACCTGTATTTCAATAAAATGTTTTTAAAAATTTTGCTTTCAAAGGGTCTGCTCTCCATTTGTAGTATTTTAGCTGTATTTTGGATACAAAATAGTGGTTTTAAAGATTAAAATATTTTCCCTTGTACGGAAAGTTGTTATTTAAGCTTATTTACCTTAGTTTTTCTTATTCCATATTTTGCAGAATTTTGGCATGCAGCATTTTTTAAAACAGTTTTATGTTAATGCAGAATTTTGTAATGCAGAATTTTGTATACAGAATTTCATACATACAGACAACTGTACCGAACCCTGTTTTATTATTAAATAAAAAAAAAAATATAAACGCTTGAAATATATAATTAATATTTAAAATCTAAAATTATATATATATATATATGAAATATATAAAAAATCTGAAACTTTAAAATAACTGAAGTCATTTTAATTAAGAAATATATTATTTTAAATTGTTTTTTTATTTTTTTTTTGTTTTCGAAAAGCCAATAACAGGTATTCTAAAGTTTTTTTGGAAACAAGTCATGTTTAAACAGCTATAACCATTTTAGCCGAATTTTGGTTTATACAATGTTTTGCATAAAAATGTGAAAAACTATGCCATAGCCATCCATGGCGTAAACATTTTTAATTTTTAATTTTTCGTTTTATGATTTTTGAAAATTTTCCCAAAGTCAAAATTTACAATTTGTTGGACTTCTGGTAAAAAATTTCATAACGATCAAGTTATTCAACGTAATCACACAATTTTTTGTATTTGTATTAAGTGTTATTTCAGAAAATATTTCAATAACATTTAAATATAGTTTTTTCAAATTCGGATTCTTACATTTTTTTTTTTGTTACTACAAGAAGTAAAATGAAAATTTTTTCGAAAAGTAAAATATTACAACTGGCACACGTTAGAACTCTTGGAAAACATTTTAGTCCCACTAAAATATTACTGTATTTTTATAAACCTTGAGGTTTACAATTTAAACTTAGCGAATACTAACTCATAATTAAAACTCTTCTGTACTGGAATTTTAGCAAAAAGAAATATTATAGAATCCATTTTAGCTTTTTGGTTTAAATTTTAGCCTTTTTGGTTTAAATTTAAGTAGGATTCTGTATTACTTTTTGTTTTTAATACAATTTATACTAAATTCTAGTACATTTGGATACTAAATTTCTAAAAAGCTAGCCTGGCAATGCTGCGACTCAATATAAGGCAACTCGGTGCATATGTTTGTTTATCGAGCATTCTTTGTGTAGGCCAATAGCCCGGTAGTAAGAGTAGTAAGTTTACAAACTGAATGTCATGTGATAGTATCTCGTGGTGGTTGTTATTTTTTATGTTTTATATTTTAATCTAAAGCTGTACTGAATTTAAAACCAAGCTGTATTAAAACCATATTTAAGTATTTTGCAAATATGTAGTACAGAACAATTTCAACTTTAGTACAATATTTCTAACCGTGTAATTTTCATCCGAATTTTATGTTTGATAACTCATTCTAAAGAAGAATTAAATAAAAATCGAATTCATTTTATGCTTTTATCTATTATTTGTAAAAACTTTTCAGGTGAACTGAAATCAGTTTTAAGATGATAATAAATATAGCAAATTGTAATAAGAATATCAATTCTTACAAAAATGCTCAAGCCGCCAGTGTTAAGCCAGTTGATTTAAACTGATTTAAGCATTTGTTTTTACTTGCTATTACTAAAACGTTTCAAATATTTCTAGTTTTACCAATTTTTATTAACTTGTTTTTAGTGATATTACAGAAAACAAAAAAAAATACTATCACTACTACAAACATATATACACACACACCTCCGCACATAAAAAAGTTTTTAATGAATGCTTCGACACTAATGTCCTTTCTCGCCCTTTGCAAAGGCCACTAGTAATTGAAGCTAACCCGCTGTCTATCGGGCTAACCGCTTTATTCGGTTCGAATTAATACGCAATGAAATTTTACAGCAAACAATAAAAACTATTGTACCAAAAAATTTATACTTCTCAAGTCCTTATGCATAATTTTATGAATAAGAGGAAAAAGCAAAAATATATTTAAAATCGTTGTGCAAAAAAAAGATTTCAACTTCGAAGTATCGAAGTTGCTGGCATCCAATCTTTGCAATCGGTTAACGGTATGGCAAAAATAGTAAAATATTCATAAAATTTTATGAATCCTTGCTGATGTTATGCTAGTTCAGCTGTCGGAATATTTTTTGCGGATGTGAGCGGAGAACAATGCTTTTAAACGAAATTTATTTTATTGGCGAAATAGACATAGTCTCTATTGAAACTGTCTAATACGATGTTTAAATTTTTGCAGATCCTTTCTAAGACAAAACCATGGTTAGTACCACAAATTAGGAAACTTAAAATTAATGACGGCATTGAAGATAGTTTCGGTTAACTGGTTGCAGTTATGCGCTGCTTTCAAATGTAAAACTTCCAAACCTATTTGAGTTTTGAAATAACTGTTTTTTTGCGAATGCAAAAAACACATATTTATATATATTATTACACACATATTTTAGAATAGGTTTTCTGAATTATTTTCACAACTAGCATAACACGAAAAAATCAATTTCCAAATGTTTCCCATAACCACAGCATTTGCATATTATTCTTGTCTGGCTTTTTTGCCCCACTTAAGTACCTGATGGCTTTTCTTTTTTTTTATTTCTTTGCTTCTGTGCATTTTTTTCAACTTAACGTAGCGCGTCATAATAATAGTTGCTCTTTCGTCCTGCGTACAATTTCCTCCGCTGCATGCTTCTGCTACCTTTGGTTTTTTGTGCTATTTCTGCAATTCCCATATTTGTATTTCATTTGATAATTCCATGCCACATACATTCGTGGTTACTTCAGCAGTCCAATCCCTTCTCCCATAATATTAAGTATTCAAATTCCCCCCCCCCCCCCAAGTTTGTTCTGCAACTTTATCATTTTATTATGCACAAAATTGCGTCGAGACTCTGTCTCCAACGTACAACATAAGAAAAATATGAGAAAATTACAAGCAAAAAAATATGTAAGGATATTCAGAAATTTTGCAAACAGAAGTTGAACAAAGGCAAAAACTTGAAGAACACGAATTTCGTAAAAGTTTTGTGGTACAATAAGGGAAAACTTCGACACTACACGTTGACACTAAAGTTTTATTTTCTTATGTTGGGACCGATTTAGGTCTCCTGCGATAGTTTAGCTTAAACCTAAAATGTTCATTTATTGGAAAAACGTTTGCGGTTTCTGCTTTTACAAGTGGATTTCTGGATGTTGTTTTTTTTTAGAGAGACGATTTTTGTTGGATCATACGTTGCTTAAAGCTTATTGATATAAGAAATTATATTTTGTTAAGAGTTTGCTTGCAACTTTAAAATAATTCCCTTCTTTTATTAAAGCCCTTCAAAGTGAACTTTAACCTCTTCAATATCAGAATGCTATTGGCCAAAAATTATCTGGTTTCAACTTTATTGTGCGGGTGTGAATTTTTTGCATATAACAGTATAGAACGTTATGTTTCTGGGTTAAAACAAACATATCACGTATCACAGCATGCAAAACAGATCTTCGGCTTGACTTTTTACAGTGCCTTGAACTTGAGGGCGTTGATTGCTTTGCATAAAATTATTCTTATGAGGGAACCATCTTATTTGCATCAGAAACTTCAATTTTTAAGATCTCAACGTAGAAATACCTCAATACCAAGTATTCAAATACCTACGCATTTCTGCTTATCGTCTGAACGACAGTTTTTCGTCAATTCTATATGTTTTTGAAACTTGTTACCAGCCCACATTCAGCGTATTTTTAATGCAACTTTGTTTAAATCTATCCTGTCAAATAATCTGTTTTCCACGTAATTTATTGTTTTCTTTACTTACTTTTTACAAATTTTGGCTTTTTTCTCACTGTCCTAACATATTTTTTACAAATAGTTATATAGGTTTTATTAAATTTACAATAATTTAATACATAATTTTTTATGTTTAACTATACAAGGTAATCGGTGCTTAACTATAAGTTAATTCTAGTAAGAGTCAAAATTGAATTTAAAATAAATAAAATAAATAACAATTAGAAAAGCAGAATAAATGGAATTTTTAGTGGGATGAATTGTCAGTAAAGAAAATTCTAAGCAAGCAAGATCTTATAGTGGCTAATAGCCTTATATCAAATACTATTTTAACATTTATATATTGGTATTTTCTGATTTTCTCTCCCAACATTTTTTTGAAGCACTTATCTCTTCCGCATGTGGGCCTGGATGGAGATGATCTTTTTTCCCCTCCAAAATTTATTTTGAACCTGCTAAAACCATATATGTATGTCACATAGAAGTCCCCCTAGCAAAACTGCAAAAAATTAAGAAAAATTTCGAAAGTAGTTCGTATCTCTACCAAATTTTTTCTAGATATATTGTCATCAGTTAATTAGCAGGTTCTTAACAATATTTAATCCGTTATTTGTAGTAAGTCGATTCGGTAATGGTTAAAATTTGCGAATTCAAAAATGTCACCTTGACTCGAAGTGAACTTAAAAGAGTTTGTTTTGCTACATTTCGTTTGGTTTTAAATTGATATTTATATTGAAATTGATATTGGAATGATATGATAACTGCTTTAGCTAAGGCCATCAGCAATGGGACTGCAAAGCACCTGATCGAAAGGGAGATGGTATTTGCATGCGATGTGGTGAAGCAGGCCAAAGAATAAGGAACTGTAAAGAAAGTCCACGTTGTGTTTTATGAGTAGAAGAGACACACTAGTCCCCTAAACATGTTCCGGGCTCCAGTGTGTGAACTGTCTTTAGAAAAGCGTTAGCATGAAGTTTCTAGAAGCTAATATGCATAACGAAGAACAGCTGATGCACTCCTGCTACAGGTCACGCTTGATCATGAGACAGACGCAACAATGAACGGCAACAGAAAATACTATTCCAAGACAGCAGCCATTTGGCTTTCGGCTAAAATGCGATTGAATTGGGTGTGCCCACAACCAATAGTTAAAAAAGACAAATTCTAGATTTGATATCCAGGCTAAGAATCCTAGTCGCAAATCTGGAACCGCCACCACTATCCAAAGGCCGGGATGCAATGCTGCAACTCCAGATATTACTCTAGTATTTGAGAAAATTTCTCATGGGCTAAATTCGTGGAAAGTCGTTGAATACTTTTCCGGCAGCGTCCACCAATATATATGTGGACATATCAAGTTGCTCTTGACGAAACATCGACAGAAAAAGAACCCGCACCCGAACCCGGAATGCTTTCAAATTTAACCTAGACGCTTTTTTTGCCAAAATAAACGCAAACCCCCAAACGCAAGATACATAGTAAACCGAACTATGAGAATAATCGAGAGAGCTTGCAAAAAATCAATGCCGAAAATTGGAAGATGTTTGCACAAAAACTCCGTCTACTGGTAGACGGAGGAAATAGCGCAACTGACACAAGCATGTCTGCGCCGTCGGAATATATCTCTTCCGACCAGAGCAAGACGCTCAGATACAGCCTGATCCGAAAATGATGTGTTCAAGATAGTCAAGAATAAACTCAAACAAGCTGTAATATCGTGGAAAAAGAAGAAAGTGGGAGGAACTTCGAAATTATGTAAACAACGACCCATGGCGGCTTAGATACAAAATTGTTATGCGAAATTTCGTATTAAAACCACCGATGCTTGAGCTAAAGGCTGATAAAATGAACAACATCGTACATTTCAAGGTAAGAGAAGAAGATGAGCTCCTCCACTTTTTACAGAAGAAGAGTTCAAGCTAGCCGCGAGAACGCTCAAAAATGAAAAACGCCCAGACTTGACGCCGTCCCATCAGAGGTTTTAAAAAATCTCGATACCAAACTTACTGCTGAACATGTACACTGCTTGCTTGACAGAAGGCATTTTCCCAGAAATATAGAAGGACGTAAGAAACGCCTTTAATATCGTAAAGTAGGAAAGACGTGATTTACGCTATGGAAAAGTGCTTCCATACACCGTCGTTTTTAAATAGAGTAATGTGAAACTACCTTAAGGATTGCAAAGTCACTTATGAAACCACTAGCGGTCCCAGAAATAAAGAGATAACATCGCACAGTGCAACCAAGTGAAGTGTAACAACAGAAGTGCGGCCAAACTTCCACAATTTTTTTTTTTAATACAGAAAAAAAAGTTAATTCATCGAAAGAGAATACCTGAATAAAGTGGAATTCAAAATTTATAGTTTTGTAGACACACGACACCATGAATGGGACTTAGGTTAGGTTAGGTCAAAGTGGCTGCCTCAATTGCCGGTTGGGACTTTCAAAGTTTATTTTGCTAGTAAGAGAAGCAAACATTACATATGGGCATTTCCACAGAAAAGTGTACCTTGATCAAAAAATTAAAACGTATTACAAACTTATTGTTTGATAATATTATCTACATCCTAATTTGATTAATTAAAGCAACTTATACATAAATTCATTTACCATGCTGATCAAATCGTCTGCACTGTTTCACAAATGTAGTTTTTCTTTTTCGTAAGTGTTTAGTAAATGTTTCGTAAACTTTTTTGTTTGAGTAAAAATTTGAGGCATTGGCTAAAGATAATGAAAAAATGGTTGAGGCAAGGAAAGGACAATATATTAAATTTGTGTCTTAATTATTAAATTAGACAATTACTTAACTACCTAATTACTTAATTACCCAATTTAACTGCAATGGAAATTTAAGTAACGTTACGCCAGTAATGTAACGCCAGATCAAAACGGCTAATAAAAAAAACCAGAGAAGATTTTTAAATTTGATCACTTGAAAAATAAACTTTTGCCATTTTAAGCCCTTCTAAAAAAATATTATGCAAAGAGTCTTGACCGATTCAGAGAGTTTTGCTAATTTTGTAATCCAAGTCAAACATCACTTCCGTTTCTTGTAACGCAACGCCAGCACATATTTTTGCTTGTATCTTTAAGTCCTTAGGGTTGATTGTTGCATTGTTTTTACTTAATAGAGTGCTACTTAATTTCTACGTAGATATAAAAAGCACTTTTAAAAATTAAACATTTTCATTCCTTTTTTTTATATTTTTTCGTACAAACCTTCCGTAACGCCAATTTGGAAATTTACAAAAATTGAATATTTGCAGTGATAACTTTAATGCTTTTACTTTAGGTCTTTAGGTCTATGCTAAACAGACGTTATTTAAGTAATTTTCTACAGTAAATGATTAAAAACATTTACATAAATTATGTACGTAAAGAAAATATGGAATAAGTAGGAGCCGCTTACTTCTCCAGTTTTTTATATTCTTTAGATTTTTCTGAACTGATCTATATTTCAACTTGTTCCAGTATGAACATTTCCAAACTGGTATTTTTTGCCAAAGTCTTAGCAGTTAAAGTAGATCTTAAACTGGTTTCAAAGTATTCAAACGTTAGAGGGATTTACTCTTATCTCCTGCATGTACTAAAAAAAAGTGCATCACGTAAAATATGATACATTTCTTTTTTTTTAAGTAGTTACTTTTTTATATAATGCAAAAACTTACTTTTGCTGAGTTCCTTAAATTCATTCCTAAAAGATTTGAAAATTAAAAAAAAATTGACTCAACACGTGTTCAGATATAATTTATTTTTGTTGGTAAAAATTTTGACAAGAAAACAAAATAAAATCAAAGTGTACTGTTCTACGCTGAAAGTTTTTTGTACTATTTCATAGCAAGTACAAATTGCGCTAGAAATGAACTAGTTTGTTTTTCAAAGTGACTCCAAAATAACTACTGGGTTATCTCTGAAAAAATGAAAAACATTTAAAAAAAAGTATAGCAGTGAAGGGACTGCCGACCGAAGCGAAAACCTATACATAAAATATTAGTATTCCCTGGAAGACGTTGTCCTGCCACGACCGCCTTACTGCTATATAAGAATTTTCAAGCTAATATAGGGTTTCGGACTATCCAACATGTAGGATGGATTTGACAGGTCGGATGGACATGTAGGAATGTGCGAAAGCTCATACTGCAGATCATACTACATGTAGAATGAAAATCAAAAAGTTCCGCCATGATCTTGTTCTTCTCTGTGCGTCCTTGTTTGTAGATTTCCTTGGTAATTGTTGTTGGTGCAGTTAGCCGGAAATTTTTTGTAGACGTTGTGAATTCTAATCGTGTAGCTACAGTCGGAATATGAAATTAGAATTATTTTTGTTAAGAGCTTATAACAATTTATTAAATTTTTTATATATTACTGAAACTATTTATTTTAAGGAAAAGTGTTACCATATCAAAAATATATATAATTTAAGTAATTTATTTAAATTATTTCATTATTGAATTAATATAAAAAATTAAAGCTTATTTATATCTATTTATATCATAACACTAATACAATTTACATGTTCACCATATCTATATTGCGTTGTGTATTAAAAATAAAATATTCTAAAATAAAGAAATATCTATAGCTTATAAATTATATATAATTCATATAAGAAATTAGAGCTAAACAGTTTTAAAAAATAGAATGCTTAGGATAAGCAGACTTTAGTTATTCAATTACTACTGAAAATATTAATTATTTCGCAGGTCTAATACGTAATTGTTATTATATAAATATACATAAATATTCTTCGAATTTCCTCAATGAGCTAAATTGTTCATATATATGAACTATATATGTATATGTAAATATGTATATATATATATATATATATGTATTTCCGATACGGTAACACTTTTACTAAAAACAAATAGATTTACCAATATTATATATATTCTTTAATTTATATGTATAAACTGTTTTCTAAATTAGTTCGATGTCATATGCTGACTGGAGCTACAAATAAGCATCCACAAAAAATTAAAGCTTACTGTACAACAATAACTACTTGGCAAATTTACAACAACAACGCAAAGAGAATTGCAAGATCCCAGCGGTTGCGCAGCGTTAGAGGGGATGAACCGAATTGACGGCGTAAAATATACAACACTTTGCATGCTATATTTTCTGTTTGCCTGCTAGCAAGCACTTAGCACTTGCTTGTACTACTGGTGATGGCACTTAGAGGATGTTGGCTAGCAACAAATTTTGCACTGCACTTGCTGGTGGTGGCACTTGGAGGACGCTTGGCAGCAAAGAAAGCCAATTTAACTTTGCTGCACTTGCTGATGTTGGAGACCGTTGGCCCACACACAGGCAGACACAAACTCAAGCACTTTCGTTCATTTTTTTCATTAGTTTGTTATTTTTTAAGTTTTTTAAGTTTACAATATTACAAGTTTACGAAATATGTTGCAAGTATAAGCTCTCGAATTAAATATGTTGCAAATTGATAAAATGCAAATAAAATAAAATATTTGCGCTAAAACACGACCGAAATGTGAAACGTCAAAATTTGTAGTTGTCAAAATTTCATCGTCCATTTGACACAGCAAAAGACAAATTTATTACAACACACACAAATTTTATTCAACTTGATATTTTCTATCCTACCACGACTGATTGACACACAGCCATAGTTGACAATTCTGAATATAAAATGCCACAGTGGTGAAAATAAAAAGCCACTGACAAATACAACAAGTATGAAAATTGTAAAACTTTGTTTGACGATATGTAATAAAATAAGAGCATGCATGTAATTATTTGAATGTTCAAGATATTCCTTAATCACAACTTAAAGATTAAAATGTTTAAACACTCAATCCATACATTAGTTTTCTTTTTTGCAAACGAAGTTCCAGCAGAAAAAAGCTGAAAGAGAAGAAGATCGATCCATTTTTAAATCTCACCATGAATAACAGCTGTTTGAGTAAAAGCAAATTTTTAAAAAATGTTGACAAATACAACAACTGAAGAAATTGCCAAACTTTAAAGGCATATATATATGTAAATATAAACCGAATTAATAATAAGTTTTGGTTGCAAACATCTTATTGCAACCTGACTTAAGTATTTATATACTAACAAACAGATTATATGCATTAATTTCAGGAGTTGCCAAGTGATTTCTTTGTGAGCTTGCGGCGGATTGTGGACGATTTCCTTGGAAAAATACGATGATGCAAACCAATGATTTACCCTCTACCAAAATCGTTCAACGCGCCTAAAGAAGTTTTCACTTAAAAAAAAAAGCTAGATATAATTGCAATTCTTCAAAAAAACTGCTTTTTTGCAGAAGTATTTTTTCAGCAAATTTCCAAAGTTCTGTAAACGAAATAACAGCGATAACATAAAAATTGTTGAAGTTAATTATAAAAGTAAGTTAATACACTTAAATTATAAATTTAAAAAATATAGAATTATCAAAAAGCTCTATATCTAAGCATCGTGCGCTGGGATGCTTCTTTAGGGAAATATGTCACCTTACCGACTTAGGTTATATGAGGGTTGGGCATATTAGTCAGCCGATTTAGTTAGTTTTCACACAAACTAGTTGTTGTTATAATAAAACAAGGTGTATCGAATTGTATTTCTCAGGGATGCGTTTTTGGGGGAAATATGCCACCTTACCGACTTGGGTTATTAGAGGGGGAAAAAATTTTCTGTACTTATAAGTCAACACCAGCTTTGGCTTCAAATGGATTAAAAAATTATAAAAAAAATAACAAACACCGCGACATTCGATCACACGACATTCAGTTTGCAAACTCACAACTCTTACCACCGGGCTACTGGCCTATACAAAACAAGTGCCATAACCAAACATATGAACCGAGTCACCTAATATTGAATACTCGTCAAATGTACTAGAATTTAGTATAAACTGTATTTAAAACAAACATTAATAAAGAATTGTACTTAAATTTAAACCAAAAAGGTTAATATTGAAACCAAAAAGCAAAAATGGATGCTGGTCTATTTCTATTTGTTAAACTTCTAGTGCAAAAGAGTTTTAATTATGAGTTGATGGGATCAAAATTAAGTCCAAGTTTTAGAACCGTGTGGGAGGTAGGCGTACCATTCCTCCCATTTGATCGCACTTTTGTGAGAATAATTCTCTTATAGTTCTCTTATTAAGCGTATTTACAAAAAAATTTTTTGTTCTACGGTTACTCCTTCTATTTATGGCCGCTCAACATATAGGATTGTTACACTGTGCGTCAGGGGCTGCACAAATGTCCTCCGTATTGATATGACTGATGGACACATATATTGTCGGGTACGCAAATGATATCGCTGCTTGTACCGCATGAGACACCACAGAATCACAAAGGCAGCTCAATCAGGTCATGCTTAGAACACAAGTGTGACTGGACTCTCAGAAAAGAAGGAAAGCAATTACGAAAGAATGTAACATGAGGTTAAGCTACAGACCCTGTGATGATGGCTAGATCAACGTTACACTGATACCAAAGGCAGGTGGAAGGCAAAAATAGTCCCCTATCTAGACAGGTGGTATTACCGACAATTCGGCAAGGTAAACTTTTAAGTCACCCAGTTTCTGTCAGGTTACGGATACTTTCGAAAGTTCCTTCACAAAATAGGAAAAGAAGAAAAACCTGATTGCTTTTATTGCGACAGACAGCTAGATATAAATATGATAATATAATGGTTAGATCATATTAATGGTCAGTGCCTTTATCGTAGATCGCGGTCTTGATATTATGGTCAGCAGCAAAGAAAACTGGAAATTCGTAGCACGATGCGTTGAAAATATTCTACGCAAAAGGAAACGCGTTTTGGAAACTGTAAAGATACCAGAATAAAAAAGAGAGTAGCCACTTGGCTCACGATATCAAAATATAGCGCTACAAATAGCTGCTCTTGACCTGATGACTTGAAGGAGGAGAATAAAACCTCTGATCTAGGCTGCCGGTGCGTAGCATGCATTTCTCTGACCTTTTCCCCACAAAAAAATTGATATTTATATTGGTATTGATATTGATATTGATATTGATATTGATAATGATATTGATATCGATTTAAAATTGATATTGATATTGATTTTGATATTGACAGTTATATCAATATTTATATTGATATTGATATTAATACCGACATTATATATATTGTTAATATATCGATTATGAATACAGTTAAGTGATTTTACTGAACAAGTGATGTTGAGAAAATTAAATACGAAACTCTCGTGAAGACAATATTAAACTCAATAAAAGAATGCGCTGTTTGTTTAGCAATTGCAGTCTCTGCAAATCAACTTCAAAATGAATTTTACAACAGTAATGCGCATTCTTTGGCTTATGCTTCAAAGCTTATACTTCATGGCTTCAGAAAAAAAGTAGGCTTATGCCAGGCCTGTAGACAAGGGGGGTTTTAGGAATATAGATTTAGGTTTATAGATTGTGATTTTATGTACGGGCAGGGTGACAATGGTGCACGCCATGAAAGGTACACTACAAGAATAAAAGCCTATGTAGCGAAAGAATGTGATCTTGTCCTGTCTATATAAGCTGTATTCAAAACGATTTTTGGGAACTTAATAAATAATATTGTTAAATTTTCCTTTACTCCCAAACGATAGATTATACTGACACCACGTGTTAAAAGACATACCTAAAAAAAATAAACTGGCCATTTCAGCCCTTGGAAGGACTTTGACCAAGCTTCTATTGATCAATTGTGTTGTGCGTGTTATTAAATGTTTGATCACAAATGATCGAGAACCTTTTTTATGCTGACTCCGAACGGCTTATGTTTTCAAGAAGCTTTATATGGCAATTTTTACTCTCTGAGGTTTTCCATTGTCTGCAGAGAGGTGACGACCGAACAGAAAAATTAGTTCAATTAAAAAACTTTTCTGTCTGAGCTGGAATTGAACCCAGGCTGCCACGGTTCTTTAGCTTAGGGGCCACGTACTCTACCCGCTACAAATTTAAGTGACATAATTAACTTATTAAAAAAAAAACTAAAACTTTCTTCCAACATGATTCCATAAATAATTATAAAGAGCTACAGGATGCTGTTATTGAAGCTTTAGACATCGCAACCAAATTTCGCCATACCGCAATATCGTCTTTCGCATTTCAACTTATAAAAACAATAAAAAGTTTTGATTTTCAAATGGCTATTTATGCGGTAAATAATTTATGATCAAAATTGTCTATTCACATTCTTTGTTTTTGTTCCCAAAAAGAAATAACAAGAAAAGAAAAATGTAATAAGCATATTAATCACAAGTTAAGTAACGTAAATTGAAGTGTTTAACAGTTATATTTCACTTAGGTGATGTTGCAGAATTGCTTTTTTTAAAATACTTAAAATAACTATCAGCCCAATTCGGAATAATTTTACCCTGGAAATCGGAAATGTAGTTTTAATTTTTAAGATGATAAATTCAAGAACATTTTGTAAATTTTTAATGCAAATTTGTTCATGAACCTTAAATATTCTTGATGATAAAAAAAATGTGATGTCTTTATCTGCTACCTTAAAAATTAAAACTCTTTTTTCCGATTCCCTGGGAAAAATTATTCGCAATCGGGCTGTATATATAAAAGAACTGAATTTCTTTTAAAACGATAATCAGAGATATTTTTCTAAATTATTGAAATCATTTTAAATGATAAATATAGTTCTAGTTTTAATGATTTTTTTTTGTGTTTGAAAAAAAAATTAAGGATTTTTGAAACAAAAATCAAGTTTAAACAGCTATAGCTTTTTGATCCGAATTTTTTTGTTTTATTTTTCTTTAAAATAGCTTAAGACCTATGCCATCGTTATGTCGTGTTTTTTTTAAATTTTGAATTTTTGCATTTTTGAGGATTGGGTAGTAATGGAATCACACAATTTTTTGTATTTTTATTAAGTTTTGTTTCAGAATATATTTAAAAAATATTTAATTTCAATTTTTTTAAAGTTGGATCTTACGATTTTTTTTATTGAAACAGAAAATAAAATAGCATATTTTCGAAAAGTAAAATATAACAACTATGGTACTTTTAAATCCGATTTTTATATTTGATAATTTTTTAAAAAAACAAGTACATCAAAAACAAAATGCATACCTATTTACAAAAATGACTTCAAGAGATGTTTTTAACTTTTGTTAAACGCTTCTCCATTTATTAGTCTATTTAAATAAAAAATACGTTTTGATTTATAGATATCAAAAACTATTAATATTTTTTTAAGCAAAACCCCCCTTGGATAAGTCCCAGCTACGGGCCTGGTTTATGCAAATCTTTTAAAAATTAATACAAACTGTGTTTGGGTGATGGTGAACAAAAACAGCTTGCCAACAATAGTTGCACTTATGCTCTAAAAACTCGCTTTAAAATACATAGTTTTGAGTGATTATAAAAAAAAATATCTTTCTCATTCTTAAGCAAGACTTAACTAAACTAGTAACAATTTCCATTTATTTATTTTTGTTGCTAATGAGCAAAAAGTGGCTTATTAATGCTTTTAACACATAAAGCTAAAATTTTACATTTTCCAACTTAGAAAATATGTCACGCATATAAACGTAAAGCCAAACAAACATACAAGCACACACATACATACACACACACACACACACTCCGTTATAAAACATTCATGCAAATTAATGGAAGGGCAGAAACTTTCACTTCTATTTCGAAGTGAATTAAAAAGAGGAATGAGGAGTAGAACATTTTAGAAAAAGCTTTGTTTGCACTTAAAATGCAGCAAATCGTATTGTTACGCAAATAAACTCACTCACCCACAGAAATACACACAAACACGCAGACATAGTACATACAACGAGCAGCTGCAGTTATATAAACAAACATAATTTCAAGTATTTTACTAAAGTAAACAACTTGTAAAGCATTTTATTATTTGTCTATGTATTTGTGTGCATAGAAAGTGCACAAAAAATAAAATAAAAAATAAAGGAGAAAAAGCAAATAGAGAAATATAAAAGCTATTCTCACATCAGCGCCACTTCACATCCTTTGAATATTGTTGTTGCTTATGTAGTTGTTCATTTGTGCATCCCACCCATTATTTGGAAGATAATTTTGTAGACAATCACTTAAGCGAGTGTTTTTCGAGTCCGCTTGGTGATCTACAGAATAAAATATGTGTCGTATTTTGTCCACACAGTTGATCAAAAACTAACTGTTTTTCGTGGCAACTAACGGGATATTGAAGAATTTGTGTGCGAAAGCATATTGTAATCTTCTGAGCAGTAAAAAACAGATTATTATTTGCGTGGTACTCGAAAACTAATGAGAAATTGGACAAATCGAAACAAATATAATTTTTAAACGCCATTTCGTCAGTTTCGGCTGTGGAATCGTGGTGGAAGTTGACAATTTAATAAAGTGAGTGCAGATAATTAAAATGAAACTTAAGTAAAATAAAAAAAATTACAACGATGAGCTAAGAAAGAGGCTTTAAAAGTAGTATCGCCAAAAAACTTAAGATTAAGTTGCCAACTTAACACTTATATTTAACTCTAGTGTTCGTAATAGTAAACCGATCCTACCTTGCATTTTATGAAATCTGCGAACAAAATGGAACCGTGTTCGGGTATATTATAAAAATAGCAAGTGCACTCAATTTCTGATAAAAAAAAGACTCATTGTTCGGGAGAAAATGGTACCTTTCTCGCAACTCTTCTTGACGAGTCTTTTTCGAGTCGTTTTTTTTTCTCAAAAATTAAAAAAAAAAATTAAAAATTACTCCAAAAATATTAGACAATGAGTCGTTTCTTAAAATATTTATTGTATTTTTGCAATCAAAAAACGACTCGAAAAAGACTCGTCAAGAAATCTTGCGCGTAAGGTACCATTTTCTTCCGAACAAAGAGTCTTTTCTGATCAGAAAATGAGCGCATCTACTGTCGCCATAGCGGAGGAGAGTCGAAAATGTCTCTTATATGTTCAAAAATTTCTAAAAAAGTTGGGTGGGATCCCAGCAGACATTTTCTATCGCGTAAGATTAATTTGTTATAGTAAAAAGCATTTTAATAAATTTTATTCTAATATTTATTTTACTTGTGTTTCGATACAACCTTTTTTAAAGCGTATTTGACGAGTCTTCTTGAAGCATCTATAACGAGTCTTCGTTACGAGTGTTTGGAGAATCTTCTTACCTGGTTATTAAAAATATCTTAAAATGTTCGCCAGAATAATTGGTTTGCTATCAAACCTGCCTAAAATTTACGTACGTAAAAATAGAGTAGGTATTCAAAAAATTAATAATTTAACGGAAACAGCTGTAAACTTCAGTAAACATGCTTTGTTAGTGCAGACTTCCAGCAGGCTGTTGGACTACATATAATAACATAAGCATAGAGACTAAAGTAAAACAGAAATACAACAACAAATGTGAAATTATGAAAATTGAGAAAAACTGAGAAATTGACACTTCAAATCTCATCGCCCCGGTGGTGCAGTGCGTTAGTGCGCGCTTGCACGGGCATCACAAAGATTTCTAATGACGCCTTTAGCCGGGCAGAAATTGTGCAATAAGATCAGCTAGTGATTTTTTCCTTTTCATATTAAAAAACTTTGTTGTTGTTGTTGTTGTTGTTTCTTTGGAAAGATTCGTTAGAACAATTAATTGTTCTAACTTTGACCTTAAGCTCAATAAACGATTTTAAACTATCAAACAACTAGAATTTGTATTTAAATCATATAAAGTCAACATAATTAATAATTTAAGTTTTATTATTAAGCTGTAAAAATAAAAGAGAAATAACAATTCGTAATAAAATACTAATAATGATAAATAAATAAAAAGGTGTACATATATACAGTAAAAACTTTGCGTACACACTATTCTGAAAATATTATTCAGTAGTATGTGTATTAAAAATTAAACGCCAATGCCCAAAGCTTAATTTAAAATGTAGTTCAAGTTCAAACTTAGAAATTTTGTACAAATTCAAGATTATTTCTGGAGAAGTCAATGACCTATCGATAGTTAATGATTGCAAGTGTCATACCAAGTGCAGCATAATTGTGCGTATGAAGAAGAAATTGGTACTTTCGCGAAGTTTAAATGATTGATTGTTGGTAGAAAAATGACGTGTGACTTAATTATTAAAAAGTAGTAGTAAGTTTTGACTGCAGGTCTTAAAGTCATGGAGCAACGATTTATAGAAATCTGTATCGGAAAGAGAAAAATCATCGTAAAATTGTGGCAGGAAAGTAAGAAGAAACTGGATTATATTGATCACGTCCACGTTCTGGCCGCCCACCGGAACTAACAAATCGGAAGAAGCGAGTGTGGTGCATCAAATGAAAAAAAATCTTAGGCTGACAGCATCCATAATCACTGAAAATGCTAAGGAATTTAATTTGAAGGAAAATGCAATTTGATAAGATAGTAAGCAAAGATACGGTGCCAAAATTCTTAGGCTGGGGCCAAAGTATGCGGTATTGCCGCGATGGCGGCTCCTCTGTCAGGCTCTTTTTTCACAAATGCGGCCGAAAAATACTTAATTTTTATTTTTTTTAAGACATTAATTTATTTAATGTCTTTAATAATTTTAATACATGCAAAATTCAGAATTTTTCAGCCGAATTTGCGAAAAAACCGCGTTATTGGGCCCAGCCTGAGGAAATTTCAGTACCACAGCCGTGTAGCACGTTAAAAACTATGAGTGACACTTGTCTTGTTTTTGCAAGGGAGTACATTAATAAGCCCAAAGAGTTTTGGAATAAAGTGCTTTCGACTGAAGAGAGCAAGTTCAGAATCTATGGGATTAAAAGTAAACATGGGTAACGCAGCAAAATATGCTGCGCTGATACACCAACACAAGCGCAGTTTACTGTATCAACATAATGCGCTAACGCAATTGCGTCATGACGTATTTTGAAATGCTATTGTAACTATATTAACAAAATGTTAATCAGCGCAGGCTGTTTTTGAATTGGATAGCACTTTGCGGTGAGTTTTGTGATGGAGTAGCAAGTTGTCCTTAGCGCAAATTGTCTTCGCCTTAGTAAAAAATAAAAATAGTGATAAAACTGTCTGATCTGAAGAACTTTCATAGCTCATAAATTGATTTAAAATTACTTAATCAATATGTTTTTAGTTGACATAAAGCATTACTTAGCAAAGATCATATCTTTAGCGTTCACCAAAAATTAACCAGTTTTATATTTCAGGCATGCAGTCCAAACTGTATTCTGTTCAAGGTTTATGTTAGCAATCAAGCATTTCTGATACGAAAGACAAGTTGAAAGTTGGATGCTGGTTTGATTACATATATCTAACAAACTTGGAAATTTAAAGAAACAAAAATATTTCATGAAGCATAAAGCAAAAATTATAACTGCGATTTTTGCATTGCTGGAGTTTTGCTTTACTGCATAATTTTTTAACTATCAACGCAATATTCAGCTTTAACGCAGAAACATAACAAAACAGTTCCGTGAATGGCAAACGATCAAACGCACTCCAAGCACTCCAAGCCACTCCTTTTTTATATTTAAAGCTCAGTACAACAATATTTTCTTATTTTTCTTTAAGCGTGTTGTTTATATTACTGCGCTATTACGTTACTTTATTAAAATAAGTGAATCAGCGCAGTAACACATTTAAGTGCTTCAACTCAGTAACGCGACGCAGCGCAGCGTTACCCATGCCTAATTAAAGGTAGACAGCTAGTATGGAGAAAACCATGTACAGCTATTGATGCAAAAAATTTACTTGATGTAAAAAAATTTACTTGACTGTTAAACTTGTTTGTTGGGAAGATATGGTTTGGTGGTGCATGTGCGCAAAAGCAGTGGGAAATTAGGCTTTTATAACATCATCAATGGATCATAAGCTTTATATAGACATTTTAAAGGAAAATCTGAAGGCAAGTATTGAGGATTTGGAGTTGGGTACCGATTATATGTTCCAGCAGTATAACGACCCAAGGCATACTGCTACGAAACTGTGTATCGTAGCAAAACGACTCAAAACATCACCATTAAGCATTTGTGGGATTTGTTAGAAGACAGGATTCGTCAGCATGGCTCAAAATAAATGCTGAAAACTGTAATGGTAAACGAATGGACTTCAATAACCTCCGAAAAAACATAAAAATTAATGGATTCGGTGACAAGGCAATTACAAAACGTTCACAACGTAAAAACTATCCAACATCTTACTAAAATTTATTTAAAAATAATGAAAAACAACATTTTAGTTGCAACATTTTAGTTGCAAAAGTCTGCGTACAAGAGCAGAAAGTTTGCATATGCAAATTTTAAAGTATTTTTCGTTTTTTTTTTGTTATATTTATTTAAAATTTATATTTTTTATAAATATTTTAAAAGAAGTATAAATTACAAATAAGTCAATGAAATAAAGTTGTAAGTTTGTAAAATAGGTTCACGATTTTTTTTAAGGTCAAAACGTTAAATATTTCTTGTACGCAGTGTTTTGCTGCTGAGTGTATAGTCGCAAAATAGCGTAAGCGACGAAAACACAATTTTAGAGAAGAAGCAATTTTCTAATTTTTTCCGCATAAGCACTTCATGCAAACTGACTTTTGAGATGGGTAAAAGTAATGAAAGGTTTAACATTCAGGTCTTAAATTTAAAGAGTTTATGACTTTGTCATAAAACTATCGTTTTCCCATTTAAAAATGGATTTTGTGGCAATTAAATTTTTGGCGATAATGGCCCAATATAGTAAGTTGATACATAGCCGTTATGTGGCTGCAATGGTGATTTTTTTAGTCGATCATAGGGGTGAACCCAATACATTGCCCTGTTTATTGCTAAATTATTTCACCTTGGAAATTTTATGTGGCATAAATTTATAAAAAAAGTGTTGTATATAATATGTAAAGGGGCTTATCCGTTATGATTTTGCAGCAAAAACTTACTCGTGAGAATTTTAGCACCTCTAAATTGTTGAATACTCAGCTTTGCATTAGTGCTGCGCCAAGACAATTTGCAGGCCACCTCATTTGCCATTTTTTTCGTAGTGCAGACCTTTTGAAGAATGCAAAGCATTCTCTACCTACGGATCTTAGATTTATGATGTTCTTTTTAATGATGCTTTCTTCCGAAATACAAACAACTTTGTGTGAATTTCTTTCGTTCATGCATTCAACTTCACTATCGCTTGGCTCACTTTCAACATCAGCCCCTTGTTCCACATATCAAATTACACTATTTTCACTGGGCTACACTTATAACTTGTTAATATTTTAATTTTTTTGCAGCTTCGAAAAAGAGTTGCTCGTGATGATGACATATTTAAATTAATACCAATAAAACAATACAAAACATAAAGCAAATTTTCCTACACCACTGTTTTCGCCGCTTGCAGACTCAAACTAAATTTCGAATGAAACTCCAAAAATCACTCGCCAAATTTATGATCAGTACTTTGCTCTCCCTTCTTTTTGTTGTTGGCAGCATAACAAAAATATGTGATATGTCCCATAAAACTTGTTCTGGTTATTTAATTTTATAAGCTAAAAAGTTAACAATCATTTGGATGACCGAAAGAAGAGTCATCAAACAATCGCAATCTTTCAACAATCTCATAAATGCCGGCTGGGTTAGCACTCGTTTGTGTGAGTTTGTGTGTGGGAGAGTTTGGGCGAATTTTATGTTTGTGTTAATACTGCGTTTGTGTTTTAGTATGCAGAAAAAGCTATTTTTTATTTTAGCTAGAAACAATAGAAAGTGCAATATATGTTGTTGTTTTTGTTGTTGATGTTCCCGTTGTTTACAACATGTTACATAAGGAAAGTGTTGACAGTTTTCGGCGTTGACAATATATATTTTCTTTTGTTTGTCAGAAACTTTGGTCTGAATTCATCATGTATTCAAATTAATATAATTGCTGGTATGTATATCAGCAATTATATTAATTTGAATACATATTTTAGTTCTTTAAGTAGTTAATTATATGTCCTTAAAATTGTCAAACTTATCTTAAGATATTTCATAATCTCTACTCTTGACAATTTTCCAAATACTAAAAAATAAAAAAAAAATAAAATAGGTCATCCAGTTACAAAAATGTTTTTCTTTTTAAAAAAGAGAACGACTAAAAATAACACTGCTTTACAGTTAGAATGTACAATGAATTCCACTATTTACTTTGAATGTCAATTGGTCGGTGGTTCCGAAAATGTGTCTTTTTTGTCATACCGTTTTCGAGATATTTCGAGCCACTGTAGTTTTTTTACAAATAAAATAGTGGGTTCCACTTAACCAACAACTTCAATAATCGAACAAATTAAATACCAAATCAAAGCTTATAAAATCCTACATACATTGCTTACATTTTTGTTTCAGCTATTAGTTTCGGCAAAATAAATTTAATTTTCTAGGATTTTTCCTGTTTTTAGAAAAATTTACAAAAAAAAAAAATTAATTGCAAATTTTGTTAGGATATAAAATTTTTTTGTTAATTTGTATATTTTTAGTTAAAAATCTGTACTTTTCCGAAAAAAATCAGCTATTGTTGAAGAAAATTTATTGAGAAAAGGAAAAGTTGTGTTCAATTGAACGAAAGCACCCAAATTGAGTGATTGTCTATTTATGCATTTCGTCGTTTTTTATTATCATATAAATATATAACAAGTAACGGTTTTTTTTATTTTTTTTTATTTTTTATTGTTATTGTTCATAAGGCGTTAGTATCAAATAAGGTATTTTGCGAAAGAAAACAAAAGATGCAAAAAAGAATGCTACAATAAATCCAGGTAGGCATTTTTCTAAATCTATGACTCTAGGGGAGTCAAATGTATAAATTAGTTTTAACTTAATTTTTTCTTCTCAAAATTTCTTCTGAACACTTCTACACTCTATATGCTACCCTTCTGGGTATGCAAAAAAACACAAAAAAATAGGAAAAAATGTCTATTGTTTTTCTTTTACTGCAGTTTTACTGAATACATTTTATGGGCGTTGGAAAAGGAGCGTATCACATAAAATACAACATAAATTTGCGATATCGAATAGCTTTGGTGTTATAGCTGTGGTCACAAGGAATAATGACTAAACTCAAAATATCGTAAAAAAACGATATGGAATTTACTTTATTGCCAATATTTGGAAGTATGCAGATACCCATTTTTTGCCCAGAATTGATCATCACTTATGTCTGCACATATTTCGTTTGTAAGTGTTCATATATTTCAATAAAATTGGTCACAGTTCGTGCAATTAAAATATCGTTTTTAACGATACTTTGAGTTTAGTCGTTATTCCTTGTGTCAACAGATAGGTCGCACAGCGTCATAACTCCGATTTACACACGCAGTTTTATTGATTGGACAGTTTTGGAACCTGTCGTAACACCTCCCATACAACCAACATTTTTGATATGGAATGGCTTTGAAGTTATTGATCGTACATTTTTGGAATTCAGTACTCAACCTCAAGGCACACATGCAGTTTCATTGATTACATTTGAAAGGCGTTGAAAACGGGGACGTAACACCTCCCATACTACCCAAATTTTTGCTATCGAAGAGTTTTGGAGTTAAAGGTCGCATAGCGTCGGAATTTAGTATCCGCACTAAATTTACAAATGCAATTTCATTGGTAACATTTGATGGGCGTTGAACAAGGGGCATACAACCTAAATTTGTGCTTTCGAGCAGCTTTGATTTATTGGTCGTACTGCATTTGAATTAAGTATGCGACCTCAATTTACACATTCAAGGGAGCATGGCAGCAACGCGCCGGGTTTCAGCTAGTAGATAAATAAATAAATAAAAATTTTACTGCATTTCAAGTTCTCTAAAATATAAAATTTAAATTTCTTGCTACTGGTGATAAATTCGATTTTTTAGTTGACATCAAAAAAAATTTTAAAAAATTTGTTACGGTCAAAGCAGAGAATATCATAAGATGAATATCGGTAAAAAATCCTGGCCCCCAAGAGATGTAGCATTCACAAAAAAAATTTTGGTTCTGTTATTCTAAGTTTAATCTAGTGAAGGAATTTCTTTTATAGCGATACCAAATTTGTAAGATTTCGTGGCTATAAATATTCTGTTCCTTGCCATGTAAAGCTCCTTGAGAACATGAGCCGTTTGGAGTCGGCATAAAACTCAAAGGACCAGTAATCGATTAATGTGTTTAAACATTAAATAACACGCACAACACAACTGACCACTGGAAGCTTGGTATACAAGGGCATCCGCAGGATTTGTTCTGGGGGGAGGGGCAAAGGCATAAAGGAGTCTAGATAAATGTAATCTATATAATTCTATTTTCTGAGATTTTTGGTACTAATTATGCTATCAAGATACACCGGTTGGCACAGCTTGTACACATAAAAAAATTATATATATTTCACAGAGGGTTAAAAATCTTTCTCATATCATTCCCGAAACATATTTAAATATAATTTTTTTTTCGTGTAATTTCAAAAATTTTTTCTTAACAAATATTCTTAGTAATTTAGTAAATTAAATAATGTGATGCCTCCTTTAGCCTAAAATAGAATCGCATTAATTACTATTTAGCTCCAAAGTTTTCTTATTTTCAAATAAGAATACAAAAATTTCCCAATATTTCTAGTTAAAAAATGAATAAAACCAGCAAGATATTTAGACCATTTTTTTTCAGTTTTGGAAAATGTATTATATATTATTATTATATATGTATTATATATTATAACCAATTGCGAGTGGCCAGAAATTTATCGGATTTGGATTTAGGAGCTAAAAATATTCTTCAAACTGACTTACTTCTTTTTTCAACTTGTGTCAGTTCTTGCAGCTACTAATGCTTTCAAGTTACTAAAATCGAGTTTGAATTATTTAAAATATTTTTTTTTAATTCAAAACATGTGAATGAATACATAAAGCGGTACATTTATGGATGGGTTTTGGGCTCCATTCATTTTCTAAACATATTCCAGAACCTCCTTGCAAGGCTTGATTCTAAATCCTGGATATAATATAAGCACGTGACATGAAAAAATCCAGAAAATTCTCAAAATGGGTGGGCGACTGTTAAAAAACGTGAATTTGAAGAAGTATTAAATAAATGGTTTAAATCGAGTTTTCTATTACAATTTTAGTCATAAAAAAATTTTGACCATAAGAAATTCTAATATAAAAACATTTTCTTAACAAAGAATTTGCCATCAGATTTTTTTTAAAAATTAATGCTTGATCTAAAATTAGCCTATTTTATTCAGAATTTACTAATTTTTTTTTTTGCTTTTGAATTAGAAGCTTTGCCCTTGCCTAGATCACTGCAATTTTCTCAAATTTAAATGCTGCAAGGTTGTTGGCAATTTTATTAAGTTAACATTAAAGATCACCTTTACAACAGTAAAACAATTTTGTAAGCCGACTTTTGGGAAAACATTTAGTTTTTTAAATTTATTGAACATTGTTTTCATCTTGTTTTTAATTTCTTTAAAACATAAATTTACCTATAATCCATATGATTTATTGGTTTAAATGCCTCTTACCATCTGTTGCTCCGAAGAATGATCTTCGACTAAAAAGGATATCATTCCTTATCATTCTTTAAGTATTAGTTGAGTATATAAAAATTTATAACCAAAATCTTTCAGTTTTGTTTGTTGAACAATTACCGAATATAAGGAAATGTATGATTGCAAAGTGGCCGCAGTCTACTGAAAGAGTACGTGGCCCGTAGGCTAAAAAACCGTGGTTCTCACCCTAGCTCAGATAGAATGTTTTTTTTTTTTTTGTTATAAGTAAATGTAACAAATGTATTCTTACAATATACATTTTTTTTTGTACGAATACCAATAAAATATTTGTAATATGTACCAAACTACGTAAAATCTGGACGCAGTTATTAGTAATATTTACACACAAAATTTTTTGAGTGTAAGAATACGTATTGAAAAGTGCCTGTGAAGCAAGGGTTAATGAAATGGTATCGTAACTTATCACTGCGATGGAAACAACATATTATTTAAAAATGCATGCATGGCCTAGCTCAGCTTTATTTATAAATATACCTTTATTTATAAATATACCTTTAAAAAAGTATTTTTGAGTTCTTTTCAAAATATATTTACATATATGTACAATAGGCCGGGTCAATTTGTATGGACGAATTTTTTGGATGTCTGGCTCAGCGAAATTCGTAAAATACATGTAATTTCAAGACTTTTTCTCCACTACAGCATATACAAATTCTGAAAAAAAGCTGTGCGGACTTTCGTAAATAGATTTTGTTCTCAATTATAAAATATGAATGTATGAATGTATGTGTATGAATCTATTTACGAAAGTCCGCACAGCTTTTTTTCAGAATTTGTATATGCTGTAGTGGAGAAAAAGTCTTGAAATTACATGTATTTTACGAATTTCGCTGAGCCAGAATTTGACCCGCCCTAATGAAGATATTTAAAAAATTGTCACTGCAAGTGCCTCCCTCTCCCCTGCGGACACCCATGTCGGTATAAGTGCTTCCAAGAGCTGAAATGACGACTTAGCTGTGTTCATACAAAACTTTGCAGCACTGTACCTTTTGGAAACATAGAAACATTATAAAAATGTGCATACAAAAAATATTCGTTAGAATTTCAGTTATACGGAAAATTACATTTAAATTGTTTAAGTCGCGATAATAAAAATATACGCTCCTTAATTGTAAATTAATACAATAGTGGTTTAAGTTTTGGAGTAGTCTCCCACATTTTGTCACAATTAGGAGTGAAGATAAATTACGTATACCATACGATTAAGCGATTTCTGGATACTGGCTCCATACAGGACCGTAAGAAAAGTGGAAGAAAACGGAACGTCCGTATCGCGAATGCGATTAAAATTGTGATAGAACGAATTCGGCGAAATTGTGACCATTCAGCACGAAAGACGGTAAAAATATAGGAATGAAGTGAGTATCTTTAAGGCTCCTTTAACAATTTTGATAGCAGACTTCAGCTGGTTGAGGCTAATAAAGGGCTGGCAATCGAGTAATTGTCATATAAATCAAATATTTAAACTGTATTTAAAATTTTTGCATTCATATTTCTTAAAATAAAAATAAGCTTTATTGAAAAAAACTACTTTATTTTTGTATCAACACATAATTTTCACACTGTAGATCTATTAGTTCACTCCGCCTTATTTTCTAAACTTAAACCAGAGTCATACCAAGTTCAAGTTCAAAAAGAGGTAATTTAATGTTATTGAGATTGCTTTATTCTAAAGATATCAGATATGTGCATTCAGATATGTGTTGCTGATTTTCAAAGCAATCAAAAATAATAAGATAGAAAATATTTTTTGGTACTATGACTTTATGTACGCATTCTTGGGTGTTTTATGTACCTTTTTTAATCAGCACCTAAGTAAGATCCATAAATTCTTTGAATTCATAAAAAACCTTTTCTGCAATAAAATTCCACAGTTTACATGGGAACATAAATATTCTAATATGTAACCACAAGAATTTCTTTTAAACTAATATATATGCATTTATTAACACTTATAAATATTAAATATAATCCACCATATTTGTAATAAATATTCTGTGAGTCAAAAAGAAATAGTAAAGAAAAAAAAAAAACAAAAAACGATTTGCACTCTATCAAAGTCTTGCTTGCATATATGATTCCTTTAAGAATTTTTGCCTTTATTTCCTAAACACATTTTCAAGTCTCTTTTATGGAAAAGTATTCTTTCTACAGTATTGCCAATCAGCTTTAACTGCAACACAATAAAGGCAACACAATAAAGACTCTGTAGGCCAACATGCTGCAACATGCTATTCAATTGAGTTCACTGCAATTTAATTTAATTAAATCTTACATTACTTCAATTTATTTATAGCCTTCAGTGTTTACAGAATATAGGACATAGTTGAATGTTTTAATAAAATCCAGTATAGATTTCAAGAATATATGAATGAAGTTTAATGGTAAAATTTCAAAAAGAAAAACGAATCAAGTACAATAAAATAAACTGACATACATAAAAGTCTAAGAAACAAAAAGCCTTTATCTGAGAAATTTTTTATTCAGCATAATTCAGGCATACAATTTAGGAATGCTTTCTTGTGAATTATAATATTGAAATTTCATCAAAATTTTAAAGAAGAATATATCTGTGGCATTTTATAGTAACATCTTAAGTCTACTTAAGACAGATCTTAGTTATTGTAGCTGTCTGTGTTCCACGCATATAAATAGTACTATAAACATACAAAATCTAGAGCTTTTAGCATGACCGTAATTTAAATAATGACACAAAAACGAAACACTCCTTCATATTACTTGTATGGCGATTGAAAACTTTGCAGTAAGATTTCTCGAAATATGATATTTATACATAAGATGTTATAAAACGCCTCAGATGTTATGTACCTCAGACTGAAACCTTAGACTTTTACATTACACATTAAACTCTTAATTAGGACAATACACGGATATGCAGTGAGTTGAAGTAGTTATCTGAATAGAAAACAACAAAATTAATTCGATTAAAAAATAGGAACTTAACAGTGAATTGTTTAGACCAGGGGCGTAGCTAGGATTTGTCAAAGGGGGAAAGGTATCAATTTTTTAAATGGTCAATTTTTTCTGCAAGTAGGGCCATTTTGAATTTTTATTATAATTTAAAATGAGAAAGAAAAATATAAAAAAGCTTGTACGGGATTTATTTGCTCAATAAAAGTGTTCATAGAGTGGTGAAATATACTCATATATTGTATATTTTATATTTTTTTTTTTATTTTTCGCTTGAGTAAGATTTTTTAGTAACGAAGGTCCTGAAAGTTCCTCTATCGTGTTCCTTAGCAAATTTCACTTAGTAATGCTAACAAAAATTTGAATAAGAATACAAAGATTTAGTTACTATTAGTGTCCAACCGAATATTCGGTTTCGGTTTCGGTTACGGCCAGTTTCGGCCCTTTTTGTCTGTTTCGTCCAGTTTCAGCTATTCGGCCTCAATATGGCCGAATAACCGAAACTAGCCGAAACTTATGGTAAAAACTTCTTGCATCAGTCAATTAATTCAAATACAAAAATATTTACAACACATTGTATTGTTGGTTGGAATTAGTTTTAAAGGTTTTCTAAGAGATGGCGTAACTATCAATAGATCGCATAGATCGGGCACACCTGTGACTATATTCATTTCAAAGCACATTGTCTAAGCTTCATTTTTCAGTATGTGTCATTCCACTGAAGTGTAAACAACATATATTTTTTTCTCTGTGAACATGTCGACTTTCGTTGCAACAAAACGCAATTTGCGGGAAAGTTTACTTTTGTGCTTCCATTTGAAGAAAAAAGCGGTTGAAGCACAACGCACGCTTACTGAGGCTTACGGGGACTATGCTCCATCGATTTCTACTTGTGAGTACTGGTTCCGTCGGTTTAAAAGTGGTGATTTTGATACGGAAGACAAAGAGCGTCCGGGCCAGCCGAAAAAGTTTGAAGATGAGGAATTGGAGGCTTTGCTCGATAAAGACCCGTGTCAAACCCTTCAAGAATTGTCAGAATCATTGGGAGTCGACTTATCAACGATCGGCAAACGCTTGAAGGCCATGGGAATGATTCAAAAGCAAGGAAATTGGGTGCCGTACCAGTTGAAGCCGAGAGACGTTGAACGGCGATTTTGCATGTGCGAACAACTGCTTCAACGGCATAAAAGGAAGAGTTTTTTGCATCGTATTGTCACTGGCGATGAAAAGTGGATCCATTACGATAATCCTAAGCGAAAAAAATTGTGGGGACCACCCGGCCATGCATCAACATCGAGGGCCAAGCCGAATATTCATGGCGCCAAGCTTATGCTGTGTATTTGGTGGGATCAGAAGGGTGTCGTGTACTATGAGCTGCTAAAACCTAACGAAACCATCACTGGGGAACGCTACCAACAACAATTGATGCAATTGAGCCGTGCATTAAAGGTTAAACGGCCGGAATATGCCAAAAGACACGACAAAGTGGTTTTTTAACATGACAACGCACGGCCACATGTTGCAAGAACCGTCAAGGAAACGTTGGAGGCGCTGAATTGGGATGTGCTACCCCACCCGCCTTATAGCCCAGACATAGCCCCTTCCTACTAACACCTATTCAGATCGATGACGCATGGCTTGGCTGAGCAGCGCTTCACTTCTTACGAGGATACCAAAAAATGGGTCGATTCGTGGATTGCCTCAAAAGACGAATCGTTCTTCCGGCGCGGAATCCATATGCTGCCAGAAAAATGGGAAAATGTTGTAGTTAACGATGGAAAATACTTTGAATAATATACATTGTACCGTTGTTTCTAAATAAATGCTCAACAACCGAAAAAAAAACCTTTAAAACTAATTCCAACCCCCAATACAAATCAAAAATTATGACTACTTACTTACTTACTTACTTAGTTGGCGCTACAACCGTATGTCGGTCTTGGCTTCATCTAAGAATTTGCGCCAGCCATTTCTGTCTTTTGCTTGCTGGCGCCAGTTGGAAATTCCAAGCTTCGTCAGGTTGTCCTCTACTTGGTCTTTCCAACGAAGATGCGGTCGTCCTCTTCTGCGTTGACCGCCGCTGGGTACCGAATCGAATGTTTTCTTCACTGGAGCATCGTCTTTCATGCGCTGAACATGACCAAGCCAGCGAAGCCGCTCGATTTTAATGCGCTTGACTATGTCGATGTCAGCGTACAGCTCATACAGTTCATCATTCCACCGTATTCGGTACTCGCCATTGACGCAGATTGGTCCGTAGATCTTACGAAGAATCTTTCTCTCGAATGCTCCTAAAGTCTTTTCATCTAAACTGCTCATCGTCCAGGTTTGTGATGCGTAAAGTAGGACGGGCATGATGAGCGATTTATAGAGCGTGATTTTCGTTCGTCGAGAGAGGGCTCTGCTTCTCAATTGCCTACTGAGCCCAAAGTAACACCTGTTGGCAAGAGTTATTCTTCGTTTGATCTCAATGCTGATGTCGTTGGTTGAATTAATGCTGGATCCTAGATAGACGAAGTTCTTCACAACCTCGAAGGAGGTATTGTCAACGGTAACGTGGGTTCCAAGACGCTGGGACTGTTTGTTTGTTGACACTAAGTATTTCGTCTTATCTGCATTCACTGACAGACCCATTCGACTTGCCTCTCTTTCTAATCTGGAAAATGCTGCACTGACTTCGCGCGTATTATGGCCAATGATATCAATGTCATCAGCATACGCAAGCAGCATAACACTCTTGTAGAATATTGTGCCACTACGTCTCAGATCAGCAGCTCGGATGATCTTTTCCATCATTAGGTTGAAAAAGTCGCACGATAAGGAATCACCTTGTCTGAAACCTCGTTTGGTAATAAATGGTGGGGAGAGGTCCTTCCCGACTTTAACTGCGCTGCTGGTGTTGCTCAGTGTCATCCTGCAAAGTCGTATTAGTTTTGCAGGAATACCAAATTCAGACATAGTGGAGTACAGGTGCTTCCTTATTGGGCTGTCGAAGGCGGCTTTGTAGTCAACAAAAAGATGGTGGGTGTCGACTTGTTTTTCTTGAGTCTTCTCCAAGATTTGTCGTAGCGTGAAAATCTGGTCGATGGTGGACTTTCCAGGTCTGAAGCCACACTGATAAGGTCCGATCAGTTCGTTTACAATGGGCTTCAATCTTTCACATAAAACGCTCGACAGGACCTTATATGCGATATTAAGAAGGCTTATCCCACGGTAATTGGCACAGATAGTGGGATCGCCTTTCTTGTGGATTGGGCAGAGCACACTGAGATTCCAATCGTTCGGAATGCATTCTTCCGACCATATTCTGCATAGAAGCTCGTGAATGCATTTAAGTAGAGCTTCGCCTCCGTTCTTAAACAGCTCAGCAGGTAAGCCATCAGCTCCCGCGGCTTTGTTATTTTTAAGCCGAGCTATAGCTGTCAGAACTTCATCATAGTCGGGCAGCGAAACCTCGACGCTGTCATCCGCAATTGGGGTTTCCGGAATATCATCTCTATTGGCGGGATTGTTGTCAGCGTCGCCATTTAGAAGCTTAGAGAAGTGTTCCCTCCATAACGTCAGTGTACTCTGGACATCTGTCACTAGATTCCCGTTTTCATCCTTGCAGGAAGAGGCCCCGGTTTTAAAACCATCGGCAAGGCGTCTTATTTTTTCGAAAAATTTTCGGGCCTCATTCCTGTCACCATACATCTCAATCTTCTCCTGCTCGCGCTTTTCTGCCTCTCTTTTTTTCCGCCTGAAAATATGTCTCTCTTCCCTCCTCTTTTCTTTGTATCGCTCCTTAGCAGCGCGCGTTACAACCGACTGCAGGGTGGCTTTGTAGGCGGCGTCTTTCTCTGCAGTGGCGTCGCGACACTCCTGGTCGTACCACTGGTTTCGGCGAGGGCGTTGGTAGCCAATCACCTCTTCAGCAGCCGCACGCATGGAGTTGGAAATGTGTGTCCACTGCGCGCATATATCATCGATTGGAGGAGTGCTTTGAAGCAGGAGTGAGAGTCGAGTGGCGAAAGCATCGGCTGTCTGTTTCGATTGCAGCTTGTCGACGTCTAGCTTTCTCTGTGTAGGGTTGCGTGTATTTTTAGCTGCGCACAGACGTGTACGGATCTTGGCTGCAACAAGATAGTGATCCGAGTCAATGTTTGCACCACGGATCGTGCGTACATCCAATACACTGGAAGAGTGCCTTCCGTCGATCAAAACGTGATCAATTTGATTTTTTGTTTTTTGATCAGGGGACATCCAGGTGGCTTTATGAATATTGAGATGCTTGAATCTAGTACTACTTACGACCATGTTTCGTGCTGCGGCGAAGTCAATCAGCCTCATTCCGTTATCGGAGGTGTTGTCGTGGAGGCTGAACTTTCCGACTGTTTGACCAAAAATATTTTCCTTGCCCACCTTAGCGTTGAAGTCACCAAGCACGATTTTTACGTCGTGGCGGGGGCAGCGCTCGTAAGCATTTTCAAGGCGCTCATAGAAAATTTCCTTGATCTCATCGTCCTTGTCTTCTGTCGGAGCGTGCGCACATATTAGGCTTATATTGAAGAATCTAACCTTGATGCGGATTATGGCAAGTCGTTCGTTCACAGGTGTGAATCGCAGGACGTGGGGCCGTAGTCTCTTGCCAACTACAAATCCGCATCCAAACTCGTGCTTCTCCGCATGGCCGCTGTAGTAGATATCACAGGGTGCATGCCGAATGCAACCCTGTCCCTTCCATCGCATTTCTTGGATAGCAGTGATATCAGCTTTGTATCTTTCCAAGACATCAGTCAGTTGGATAGATGCACCTTCCCAATTAAGGGTTCGGACATTCCAGGTGCATATCCGTAAATCATTATCAGTTTTTCGTTTGCGGTAGTCGTCATCAGATTTGGGGATCATTTTTCTTCTATTCTTATATGTTTTCATTGAAATGGGTTTTTACGGGTGGGCTTCAAACCCGACGCACAACCTATTTTAAGCCTAGGGAGGCCCGCCGCTCAGATTAGCCGCCAAACTAACGGTTGTCAGTTTTGACGTTGCCCAGGAAACACCACGTGGAGGTTTGAGTCGACTTGAGGCGATTTCACAAAGATTATGCTGGCCTCGCCAGGTTGAGACAGTCAGACATGTTACATTGATCCATCGCCCCAGTTTCAAAAATTATGAGTTCGTCTATAATTTGATTTCTCCTTTTAACGCAATATATTTTGATTAATTTTATGCGTTCAGTACTATCATTTTCGATTCTATCATCTCTATTGCAATTAAAATTAACGTTTTATAGGTACACCGATCGGATGAGTTCAACATTTCACACCGAATAAGCGGTGTAAATTAACACCGTTCCGAGTAAAAAATGTAAATATCCGCTCACCGGTGTGAATTTATTTTTGAAAATTTTTAGTGTGTACTGAAACAAAAAAATAATAATAAAACTTCTGAACGAATTCTGTGTGTGTGAAATAAAGGAAAAGAAAACGAAATATTTTTTATTTTATAATACTATAAACCTTTGAAAAAAAAATACTTTGTTTTGTAGTTCTATAAAAATGTACATTTTAGTTGCATACTATTTTGAGTGTGTACTGAACATGTAAGGTATGCTATGATTTTGTAATCTATAGTAAAAAAACTCATTTTCTGTTTGTTTGTTTAACCTTTATACAAATCTAAACTGCTCAACGGATTTTGCTCAAACTAGGTATACATATTAGGTGCATCCCTAATATAAAATAATATAAAATTTTAATATAAAATTTTTTAGAAAATTTCTGTTATTTTGACATGAAAAACATTCACATGTCTTCAAAATTGGAGAAATTTTCAGTACAACGACTTTTTCATAAAACATCGTTACCTAAGAATGAGAAAAAAACGACATGAAAATCAAAGTTTGGTCTTTCGATGCAAATATCTCCGCTGTCCATTAATATATTTCATTCAAATTTTTTTTGTTCAAAAGTTCAATAAAATACACTTCACAAAAATAGTTTAAACTGTACCGTTAAGTCAGTGTATAAATGTTTTATGATTATGTTAAAAAAAGTCCAAAATATTGGCTTTTTACTCAAAAAATGACTCAAAAATTGTTGTTGTTGTAAAAATGAAATCAATTAAAAACAGCACATCTGACTACCTCTCATATGACATAGCATTTATTTGCAAAAATTCTTCCAGCTAAGCGCAAAAATTATTTTACTGTTTTTGTCATCAAAACAACAAGGGTACACCCTTTGATTTTTTTCGCGAAATTTATTTTTTCCAAAATGTTGTTTTTATATTTTTTACAAAAAAGCCAAGTCTCAAAAACAATTTATGTAAAAAAATTACCCTTACATCTCTTTCCAATCAAAAGTTACGGCTTAAAATTTATTTTTTCATACCAGCATATAATTTGAGCGTCCTCATTGATCTCTGAAAATGATGTTGTGTGTCTAGAGTAATTATAAAATCTTCCTTATAGTAATCTACTTACTATTTGCCTCCCGCCCCCCTCCTGTTAAATTTGTTTTGTTGTGATTTGTCATTTTTCTCACTATTGTTTCACCGTTGTTACTCAGCTCTTTATCAATGGTACTTTAAATGTTCTATATATATCACTAAATCATCGAAAAGATGACTGTGAATAAGAATGCTGTAAAAGTTAATTTTTTCATGTTAAATGTGTTATATGAACAATATTGTTGAAAGTCAAATTTCCACGCCAATTAAATGTACCGACATATACTGCATTATTCTGTATCACGAACAAGCACACCAACGATGAGAAAGACACAAGAAGCAATACAATTTTGTATGGAAAAATGTATTGCTTCTCGAAACATTTCAGAAACAGCGAAATTTTGACATTTTAATTCTCCAATCATGGTTGTAAGCTTGGCTGCATTGAACAAATTTTTCGGTTCAATTGCATACTAACCGAAAGTATGCTGAAAAGTATGCTGGTAAATATTATAAATTAGAAATAAGTACTGCATTACCGACACGATTCCAATATTTTAGAAAAGTCGGTAACTGTTACTGAATTTAGTTCTTTTCGCACACAGCGTAAATTTGCAGCATATAACATAATGGCACAAAAGAGGATAAATTTTTGAGCTTGGTAAATTTTTTAACTAATATTTTTATAGGTGTCTCAAACTTAAATTCAACACGTTTTTACAAAATTCCAAAATTTACAAAAACATTTAATCGAAAAGTGTATATTAAAATGTTTATATAAATGACTCTCGAGTAACACCGGGTATATCAGCTAGTAATAAATAAAATAAAAAATTATCTCATTTATTCCTATAGTCAACTTCAATTAATTATTATAAACTTCACTATTATTATGTTTTCCTTTTCATATTGAAATTGTTGTTGTCGTTTGTTTCTCTGGAAAAAATTATAACAATTTTTCTAACCTGACCTTCAGCTCAATAAACGATTTTAAACTATCGAACAACTAGAATTTGTATTTAAAATCAAGAATGATTTAAACTAACAAACATTTAGGATTTGTATTTAAATCATAGAAAATCAACATAATAAATAACAAGGTTATATAGAAAACTTTAATTATTATAAACTTTAATATTCAAATAATACTTTTTTATATTATTTTTTTTATGCGTATGAAAGTATGTACTTTTGTTTCCTTTTAATAAAAAAATTTATTTGTGAGAACTTAAATTTTCATATTAATAACCAGTTTTGGTTTCGTTTTCGGCCAAAATTCTAGTTTCGGTCGGACACTAGTTACAATGCTTAAAATAACTTATATTTAATATAAACGTACAACTTAGATCTGGTCATTTGATTGGCCTTAAAGGCATGCGTAAGCATAATGTCTTCTACTATATACTTGTAGGAGAGACCATGACTAAATAATGCTATTTAAAATAAACATATTAAAACAAAAAAGTAAAAAAAAAGTTAAAATGTTTGTAAAAACAAAAAACAAAAATGTGTGAAAAGTTCTTAAATTTTATTAACAGTAGTTTACTTTAACCGTTCATAAAACAAATTCAAATTCAAAACTTTACCCATCGCCTATATTCAGTAGAATTTTTTAGAAATTTACAATGCTTTGGCGTAGTTAATAAAGGGAGGTTTAAGGCAAAAGCAGTTTAAATCAAGGCATATTTTAAAAGACGTTTTCTAAGAAAGTTTATTATATATACAAAAATTTCATGTGCATGTTTATTTTACATAATCAGTTTTGTAAATGCTTTTTTACTTGACGTATATATTTTTTTATCTATAAAGATAGTGCTGAAGTTAATGTGCCTAAAAAAAGTGAAGATCAGGCCACACCATAGCTCGGCTCCAGATTGTCTGAAAATTAAAAACAAAAATACAGTCAAAAAACACAGTTTATACCAAAATGAAATGAAAATATAAAAACTTTGAAGCGTTGAAAAAAGTAGAAAAACTTAAGTTATTTTTGACCAAATTGTTGCTTGTAAGAACTAGACAAATTTTGATGCTTATTTTAGTAAATTATGTGTAGAATTGCAATACGAACAGATAAAAAATGTTTACACTAGTGTGGTACGTTTTGATAAAGTATATTTCGTGAAAAGCGCGTTTAAAGTAACTCTGGCGCACCGGGTCTTAAGCGCTGTAGAATCTGTTTAATAAGCGGAATGGATTTTAATTTTTTCTACATATTCTTGAATAGTTCTACAATAATAATAAATTTAAAATAAATTCAATTTTAAAATAAAGTGTTTGCCTAAAACCTCTCTTATGTTATGTTCACACTGAGAGCTAAATGCGCATTTACGAAATCCACATTTACGAACGTCCCTTTACTCGCTATAGGAGTAACAGGGACAAATATCTATACTATTATATAAAAGGAGACTCACGAAATTGATTCAGAATAAGCTCGGTAACCGCTTAACCGATTTTGATAATTCTTTTTTATTTCGATTCCTATGATAAAATATAGATTGTTGTAGCTTACCAAGTTTTTCGTAAAATGTATTTTTTAATTATTACAAAATCACGCATTTTATTTGATGCCTTCATTTAACCAGCAGCACAAAATAACAGCAAACAAAGCTTTTCTCTCTTTGTCGAGAGAGCTTCTCTCAATATAACACGGCAGCCATGTTGAGTAGTTAAGATGGATTCACAGATAACCTTCAGAATGTTTTTGTGTGATTTAAAATAATGTTAATCAAGTTGAGAGCGTGCAGAAATTTTTCTCTCTGAGCGAAAACTTCATACAAAAAAAAAAAAAAATTGCAAAACATGCTGAAGGTGATCAGTAAATCCAGCTTTACTTTCATTGAGATTCTTGCTTTCATACATTGTTGATTAATTTTCTTTGCAAATGTTTTGAAGGGAGTTGCCAGAATTTAGTTATAAGCATTAAGTATGTTTTGCAGCCTTGCCAGCCAGCTTTTCCCCACTTAAGATTGTGTTAGTCTATCTATACAAATATATAAAAGCATTGTGACACTGCACAGATGTTTGACAATCACGCAAGAACCACTCAACCGATTAACATGATATAGGTATCAAACGATTTGTTATTTAAACTTAGTCGTAATATGCTGTGTTAGATTTGCCAAGTCTACTTTTCATGCCCACTTTTTGCAAAAAATGCTATATTTCAGACAATTTTGGTCATACGAGACTAGAATTTGATAATCTACGTTGTATGGTTACGTTCGCTAACTTTACTAAAAATGGACATGACCCACTTTAGTTAAGTCCACTTTCCGGAGGATAAGCTTGGAGTAAAGCAAAGCGAACTAGGTTTAAGCTCAATTGGGCTGAAATTCTGGCATTCTTTTGTTTCGAGTATGAGATGGTTTAAGCAAAAAATTTAGCCACACCCCCATTACCGCCCAGAATTAAACGAAAATGGTATATTTCGAACGGTTTTGGTCGTATTAGACTAAAATTTGATCATTTAGTTCATACGGCTACTTTCGGCAAACTGTACTAAATATGGCGAATATATAAATTTTTTTTTTGAACAGCGTGAAAATTCGTATATAGCAGTAAGGTGGTCTGCGGCAGGACAACGTCTGCCGGGCAATACTATACATCAATAAGAATGCTGTATATATCAGAAAATTCTGATCGTCATGCATTGATGTTCCAAACGGAAACGTCTAGAATGTGTTTTGTTCGAAGGTCTATTTACACTTTTACAAATTCACAAAACGATCATAAAAATTTTATTGAATTGGGTCAGGACAAAGTCTACTATAACTATAACGTTAACTATGAAAATATAGATAAGGAAAAAGATTAGAACATAGACTTATGTATAGAACTTTTGAATAGTTTGAAATATTTGAAATATTTTTCACAGAATTATTTTTTGAGCTTTATTTGAAAATGTTTTTTACATAAATTAGTTTTTAAGCTGTAGAACATTGCAAAAACAATAACAAAAGCATTTTAGACAAATTATTTTTCATCAAAAAATAATAGAGGGGATAGGTGGCCAATGATTTTTAATGATAGACACTGTTTGTGTCAAAAAAGATTAATTTTTGCAGATAAATTATGTTATATGAAAAAATAAGAAAAATGAAAATTAAAAAAAAAATTAAAATTAAAAATAAATATGTACAACAAAAGTAACTCTTGGCCTATTTTTGAGTACAAGTTGGATATTTATAGGTTCTTTGAAAACAACATAAAACATTGTATTGGTGAGATAACAGTAAACCTTTTCTCATTTTCCCAATTTAGTTAATTGAACTTACAAGCAAAGAAAATTTGATGAAAATCGATTTTAAAATGGCGGAAATGTTTCTTGCTAAGTCAAAACATGAAATTTTAATAGTTTTTTTCTCATTCTGAGGCTTAAGAAAATGAGTTTTACTGAGAAAATCTTTAGTTTTGAGATACCGCAATGATTTTAATGTCATAATAACAGGTTTTTTTTAAAACATACCTTATATCCGTACAAAATATTTCCGAAAAGAAAAAAATTTAATTTTTACCGTTAATTTTATTAATAAACGACTCCATACAAAAATGCATTGTTGTGCATTGAGAAAGTCTATAGTTTTCGAGATATCGCCATAGTAAGATGTCATTACAACGGGTTTTTTTTAAATTTAAGGATATATTTATTTTCAAAATATATGTAAAAAATTATAAAAAAAAAGAAAGCCTGGTAAATTTATGTCATCATAATTTTTACAGTTTAAATAAAATATTCAAATTAAATAAAGTAGTTTTTTAATATTTATAACATTTTTACATAATCAAACAAAACAAACACAATAATTTTTATATTTAGAATTTGATTCAATATAAATAAATACTTAAATTTAAAGATTTAAAATTTTAACATGGTATTTAATATTTTTATGGCAGGCGAAGCAGCGGATATTTGCTGGTATATAATAAATGCCTTAAGTGCGCATTTAGATCTCAGTGTGAAAATAGCATTAACATTTCTTGTATTCGTACAGCAACTTTAAAAATTTTTACAAAAATACTTGGGGCTAAGAATCTATTTTACAAGTTTTGAAGTTCTGTCTGAAAATTCACTAAATAATATATAAGTTCCTTTAAACTTCATAATTTCTTAGGATTTAAAAAAATAAATTTTAGTAAAGTTTTTCCCCAAAATATTTACATATATGTAAAATTATATTATGCTATTCAAAAATGATTTTTTACTATTTGCGTTGAACTGAACTATTTTTTAAAAATATTTTTTTTCCCAGTAAAAAAAAAATTCACTTACTTATTTCATTGCGAAAATTGGATTTGGCTAACTTACGATTTTTCGTACACTGCATAACTTTTTTTTGGCGTGAAGAAAAAAAAATATTTTTTCTGTGGTTGAAAAAAGCACACATTCCAAAAATCGTTGAAAAATTTCAAACCGGTCTTGCAGTGACAAGAAATCTTATTTATAAGTTAATGTTCTGCCAAGTGTCTAGACGCTTGTTCACAGACACAAAGAATATGTTTTCTTCACTGTTTTAACAGAACTGTCTTGTGTAAACTTCCCGAAATTATTAAAATTGTGCCTATGTTTGTAGGCCCAGGAAGGAGAAAAGAAGCGAAAAAAAATAGTTAAACACGTGCCGTTCTTGCAACCAATGTGTAATGTATTATATGAGTAATAGTTTAAGATTCTTAGAAGTTTTAATTTAATCTTTTTCCTAATTGTATTGACGATTCAGTAATATCACTGGAAATTCATAAATTTAGTACCCAGCGAACGAAAATATAAAGCGAGACTCACTACTTCTTTTGCCAATTTTGTAAATAATAGCTTTACATCTGAAAGTTATACCGAAGAATTAAAAATCAGGTCAATACTTTTCATTTATAAAACCGGCACTAAAGAGTTGTGTGAAAATTATAGAAATATTACTAAGCTCATTTTATCGATAAAATATTTTAGACCATCTTGTTGAACAGGCTAAATAAATTTATGACAAATTATAACATTAATTATTGAAAGAGTAAGTAGCATTTCTGGCGATTGATGTATTAAAAACTTTTGACTCAGAAAAATTTGAAAATAATGAATAAAAAACAAGTTTTTAGAGCTTGGTTTAACGCGAAATGCAATCAAACTTTATGAAAGTTTTTTGTTAAATAGGAAGAAATTTGCAGAAATCAATTTAATAAAATACTTCTTAAGAATAATTAAAGTAGGAGTACCCAGGGATCTGAACTTACTGCTTCTTTGTTTTTGTTATATATAATGGAGTTTTTAGTTTAAAATTAAAGGCTATCCCACAGTTTTATGCTGATCATGCAAAATGTATGTATTTTTACATATTTTACTTCATAGAAACGATGTTTTTTGTTGCAATTGTCTCTCTAACGGCACATTTAGGTAAAATGTGTTAAAACAAAAAAATTATAATTGCGCATTGCAATCAAAATATTATTTAATTCGAACAATTTATGAAAAAATTTAATTGTGTTATTTTAGAATTAAAAAATAGCTCAATTTCATATCCCTTCTTCTCCCCGTAGCTACGCAACTGGTTTAGACTAGGCAACATTAAACACCATTTTTCTATGGCGATAATTTTAAACAAAATTAATAAATGAATCGTAATGACATAAATAATCTGGTTAAAGTCCGAATAAATTATGACACAAAGGCACTGTGAAAAAGCTGCAGGACTTTCTTTAATCAATTCTAGATGAATTTTGAACGCATATTTCAGATATGTTTTTCGTTTTGAGCCTTCAGGTCGAGCTTAGGAGCTATAATCGAATATGGAGAAGGTATTTTTCTGATAATCTAACTAAATTTAGAAGGCATTGACCGATTTCGATCATCTATATTTGTTTTATTTAAAATGTACAAAAATTATATGTCGGAACATATTATTAAACTTTTTCAAGTAGATGTTGGCGCTTTCAAATTAAATATATTTAAAATTTTACTTATTATGAATTTTTGCTACCATGTTACTTTTTGAAGTGAAACTTCTTTAGCATCGTTGTGATTTGAAACTCAATGAAACAAAAATTGACATAAAACTAGTAAAGAATTATCTTTGACTGGGCCGAAGTTGAAATACCTCCACGGCCGAATTAGAGTGTATATAAAGTCTTAAGCAAACTGTTAAATATATTTAAAGAGATTTTCCTGTTTTGGTTAAGTCACATTGTATGGGAGGTAGCCGTGGTTTTCATTCAATTTATAAAACTTCATACCTAAATATTATATTGATTGTTTAAGCATATGTGCAAAATTTAAAGTCATTAGATTAATTTTTGTGGAATTGAAAGAGATTTTACCATTTTGGGTAGGTAACTTTGCATGGTAGGTAGGCGTGGTTTTCATCCGATTTTTACAAGTTAAATACTCAAAATAAATATTCAATATTTAAGACACTGTGCGAAATTTGAAGTCATTAAATTGATTTTTGTGGAACTTGAAGAGATTTTCCCGTTTTGGTTAAGTCACTTTGTATGGGAGGTAGGCTTGGAGTTCATCCGATTTTGCTTAAGTTCGAACTTGACCTCCATTTTTGTATAAAAAGCTTATATTTTGAATTTCGTTATGATAGCTCAAAAATTACGGCTGCTATCGTAGACACAGACGCACAGACGGACAGACGGACACGGCTAAATCGACTCAGGAGGTGAGGCTGATCAGGAATATATATACTTTTCTATACCGGCCACGCCTCCTTATCGGCCTTACAAACGGAGTGACAAAATTAATATACCCCCATTACGTTTTTTAAACGTGGGGTTATAAAAAAGCAAACATATACGTGGCATTCTTTGTCAAAATAGTCAACAAGAGGTTCGATTGACGCCAATCGTGCTGATATGAATATGTTTAGATCCGATACGGCAATTTAACACAAAAATTTTGTTTTTTTTTTTTAAATTTACTCCGATAATTATTTTTACTGGAGAAATAAAAGATGTTTTTAATGTTTTAAATTAATTGTTAAGGACTTTTAACTAAAAACATAGTAAGCTAAAGCTGGTCTTGTTCCATCCTGAGTTTTTCTTTGTTTATACTATCTACTTGTTTTATGCTACACAAATATTATAATTATATTGAATATAGAGTGTGGAAATATTTAAAACTAGTTATGAAAATACGTCATCACCAATTTTCGATTATAAAATTCAGAGAATATTTATATTTACTTCTCCTATATGCCAAATAATTTAATTTTTGGTTCTTCGGTATTGAAAAGATATAACTGTTTTTATTTTTGTAAGATTAATGATTACAATGTACGCTTTTATGTACTCTGTTCTCACTATATTTGATATTTTCATCGTTTTTCAGCAAAATTGTTTCAATTATGCAGACCAATAACTTTGATGAACAAATAGACCGAGTGGGTCTTACAAAAAATCTAGCTTAAAGTCAGTATAAGAGCTGCAACGAACAAATAAGATCAACATGGCGTATACGTAATTTTAATTGTTTATGTTTGGGATATTCTTTTTATATATTACTAGCTGATATAAACATTTTAATATACACTTCTCGATTAAATGTTTTTTTAAATTTTGGAATTTTGTAAAAACATGTTGAATTTAAGTTTGAATTGGTTTGTGTATAAAATAAAAAATAAAATAAACTGGGTCTGATAGTTGGTGCAACTTCTTAAATCTTCAGAATTCCTTTTCTATACGAAAAATTGTACAGTCGTTTTTTAATGTAAATTAGCAAAAAGGTGTTAGTTAAGAAAGCAGTAACATTTTAATTCCCAATTATTTTAATTTCCAATTTCGAATTAGCAACCTGTTACAATATTACCGACGTAAACAGTTGATCGACATAAGTCCAGCTGAAAAAACTGCAAGAACAGTGCAAGAAGTGCCATTATGTATTTTGCAGCAAGTTTAAGCTGTGTGCGAAAAGAACTAAACTGAGTAACAGTCACCGACTTTTTAAATTATTGAAAGCATACTTTTCACGACTAAAGCTAAGTATGCTGTTGGAACGAAAGTTTTTAGGCATTTAATTCTACACGCAAAGTTTTGGTGTAGACTCTACACTAACACATACTTACCATAGCGTGTTTGTTTAACGTGCTAGTTGAACGTTATTGTTGAATGTCAAATTTCCAGACATACTAAATGTATCGAAAATAATGTCGCTACCTTTTCGCTGTTAAAAACGCAATGCATTTCTTACGGAAAATTTACTTTCACTTCTGCTTAAAGCTTAAAGTTTTAAGCTTAGTTAATTTTCTAAAAACTAGCCGTTTTTAATAAAAAAAAAAATTAATACAAACAATGTTGGTAAACATTTTTTTGTTGGTTAGTACGCTGTTGAATTGAAAAATTTACAACCATGATTGCAGAGTTAAAATATCAAAATTTCGCAGTCTTTTATATGAATATTTTGGAAGGGATAGATTGACCAAAAAAGAAATTAGGATTTTTTGTAAAATGAAAATCAAAAAACTGAGCTAGAGGCTCTTCAGTTTTTTTTGCTGCGATGTGCTAGCTGAGGACGAAGAGAAAGAGAAAAAGGATGATTTCTTAAAATACTTAATAATAATAATAATAATAATAAACTGGCCATTTCAGCCCTTGGAGGACTTTGACCTAGCTTCTTACTTCTAACTTAATACCTTAATTAAATATACTTATTATTAATATTTCGAAAGAAAAAAATAAATAAATCTGTAGCACAGATATAATACTTTAAACATTTTTTTATAAAAATCGGCGCAGTAATTTTGGAGTAAAGTCGCAACTTTAAATTTTCACTTCAATTTTATATAATGATATAGATATGGGACATTTTTGGTCAAATCGGTTAACAAAAATATCGACTACCGCCAATCGTGCTTATATAATATGATTTAGTGCAGAAGTAAAAAATATTTACATTAATTTTAATTACTTGTAAAGGTTTTTTTATTAAAACACAGTAAACTAACGCTGGTTTCGTAAGGCCTTGAATTTTTCTATGTCAATACTATATAATTATATTTAGTTTATACTTTATAATAAATATTACACAAAAATCAAAGTTCAAGGTCACCAAAAGGTAATAATGAACAAAAACTTTGGAAATTTTGAAAATATATCCTCACCGAATATCGAAATTAAAAATGCAGAGTGCTTATACATACTTCTACTATATGCCAAAAAAATGTCATTCTTGGTTCTTTGTAATTTTCAAAGATAAAACTGTTTTTATTTAAAATTAATGATTACACTGTGCCCATTTTTGCATGTTTTTTGCCTTTATTTAATAATATCATCTTTCTTGAGCTAAGTTTTTCCTATTATTCTGACCAACAAATTTTCTGAACAAAACGAAATGAAAAAAATCGTTTGAATTTGTCTTAAAAACTTTACAAGCCACATATTTCTGGCCCGCTTTCAACGCTTCAAAATAATTACACATTCCTCATACAAATGGTTGACGTGCTTGGTTGCACTCAATGCTGACCTTAATATATACTTTTTATAGGACCCATTCGGTCTTTTTGTTCAGCAAAGTTCTTGGTCAGAAAAGAAGGTGCAATTTTGCTGAATTACGATGAAACTATAAAATACAGGGAAAAAAGTGTACAAAAAAACACACAGTGTAATTTTTAATTGTACATAACAGTCATATTTTTGAAAATTCCTAAGAACCATGGATGCAAATTTTTTGGCATAAAGTAAAAGTTGGTTCAAGTACTCTGAATTTTAAAAATCAAAAATATGAATGCAGTTTTTTTGGCATATAGTTAAAGTTGGTTTAAGTAATTTGCATTTCAAAAATAAAAAATTGACAATGACATATTTTCAGAATGATTTTTTTTTTATTTTTTTTTATTTTTTTTTTATTTTTTTTATTGATTTAAGTCAATGAACATATGTTCTTACAGACTATTAAGAAATACAATATTTTTTATTTATATAGAAAAATAAGAAAAATACTATTAAATTTAAATTGAATTTCAAAGCATTTAAAAAACAAAATAAATTTTAATAATAGTTGTTAAGCGAATGCTTTAGGAATTCTTTCGAATTTGCAAAATCAATATTACAGTAAAGCATACAATTATTGAACTTCATCATAGCTCTAAACATTGGTGAGTTTACTGCATAGTTGCTTCTGCATGTTCCTAAATAAAACACATCAAAGTGTCGTAATGTTCTGAAAGGAACGTTAAAGTTTATTAATTCAAGCAAATTATAAGAACTAATACAAGTAGTGAATATGCTTTTGGAATTATAAAGTAAAAATGGGAAATGAAAGTAAATTTAGAGTCAAAAAAGACCCTAAATCTTTTATATCATTTACAAATGTCAAAGGAGCATTATTTAAATAATAACACGTTTGTAAAGGCAACAGTGACTTAGTATAGGTAGAAAAGAAACATTTTTTGTGGTTATTTTGGTGGAAAAATTGAATTTTCGAAAATTTCTGCTTTTTTGTCCATTATGACCTTTCGGTGACCTTGAACTTTGACTTTTGTGTAATCTGTGCATAGCCTTTGCTTAATAGAAAATATTTACAAAGAAAAACTTATGACTGAACGAAACAAGCGTTTTTAATTAAAAGTCCTTAACAATTAAATAAAATTATTACAGACATTTTTTATTTCTCCACTAAAAATTATCGGAAAAAATTTAAAAATTTTTTTTGTGTATTAAATTGCCGTATGGGAACTGAAAATACTTATATCAGAACGACTGGCGACGATCGATCATTTTGATGACCGTTTTGACAGAGAATATCCCATACATCAATAGGATTTAGCATGTACACAAACCGATTGCATAGACATTTTTAAACGTTGCAGAACCTGTTGAAATGTCAGATTTAGTGCAACTCAAACAAATTTAGTGCCGACTTTTAGGCAATTTAGCCACTAGATGGCGTCAAGTACACTAAGTTTGTGGGCACAAACCATTCACCTTGCGGTGAAAAGCCGAATGATGTCTACCACATGTCTCTTCAGATTTAACTGCACACTTATTGACATTTGGCTGGCTGCATATATATTTCTTATTCTATTAATCTTTTATATGTATCGGCAGCTTAAACAGTTTAAGCATTTATTTTATTTGTATTCTGATAAATTTAATATTAAAAGAATAATAAAGAAGAATTTCTACAGATTTTTACGCTGCTTTGTGCATTTTTGAAGGGAAACTTTTAAGCACAGTTGTGACTTGAAACTCGATGAAACGAAAAAGCGGGAATACAATGTGTACCAAGCGTTGTACATTTTATACATTTTTTCTGTTATTGAAAATACAATACTAATAGACATTTTGACATTTTAATTCTTGTAAATTAACGTAGCGTTTACACCGAAAAGTGCAATGACAAATGTGTCCCCGTTTTGAAATTTTTTATTGTAAATACAGGAAAAAGGTATTAAAATTCCTACAAAAGTGATATAACATCTAAGCTCTCCTTTGAAAAATCTACAAAGCAACAAAACTTTTAGCAGCTTTTTCTGTATATAGAGTAAGTGCAGCGAATGTGGTATAGGCAGGTAATGTGGTATAGTAGCTTTTTTCGGAATCTAACAGCATACGAATAACGGTAACAAGCAAAATAGATTGCGGCTCTCAGAGAATTAAGAGAGCAACGATCTGTTTTATTTTAACAACTCATTGTAAGAGTCAGTTGAAAAAATTCGCGGTTGGCTGTGGTCGACTTTTTTTGTGGTGGTGTTAAATCATATGTTTTTGTGTGAAAGGCATATTTTCAAGTTCTTAAGTTCCGATAAAAAAATAATCGGTGAGTACTAAATAAGCGTTAATTATATGCAATTGCTCCATATACTTAGTATTTTTTATTTTTTATAATAAAATCTACATTAAACACAAGTGCAGCTATTGTGGTACAGTTTGAATCAGCTAATTTGGTATAGTGTGCCACTTTACCTTCCAAAAAAAACAAAATGCCGAAAAAAGGAGAAATAAGGAATTGGGAAGCAGGGGATATGAGAAGAGCTATACAGGCTGTTAGAGATGGTCAAATGGGTATTCTCTTGGCATTAAAATCATTTGGTGTACCCCACACAATTTTACAACGTTATGCAAGAAGCGAAAAGACCATTGAAGATATTTTTGCAAGTAAGCTTGGTCGACCTCCAACATTAGGTGCCGATATGGAAAATGAACTTGTTAAATACATATTGGAAATGGAGTCACGATATTGGGGACTTACGCGGGCAGATATACGATCTTTATGTTTTCAAATTGCCACAATAAATAAAATACCCAACAAATTTTCGGTAATGAAAGAATGCGCAGGAAGATATTGGTTAAACGGTTTTATTAGATGTCATCGAAACGAAATAAGCTTTAGAAAGCCTACTGGAACCAGTGCGGATCGTGTTCGTGGTTTCTCTAGAGAAAATGGCGATCTATTTTTTAATTTACTTGAAGGTGAGTACAATAAGTACAATTTTCCACCTTCACGTATCTGGAACGTAGATGAAACCGGAATATCAGTGGTGCCATCACAGCAACCACAAATAATTGCTAGAAAAGGCAAAAAGCAGATTGGTACGATGACATCAGCCGAGCGTGGGTCACTGGTTACCGTCATTACTTGCATGAGTGCAGGTGGAGCGTTTGTACCTCCGTTTTTTATATTCCCTCGTAAAAATCACAACCCACTTCTTATGAAGGATGCTCCACCTGGCTCGAAGTCGGCATGCCATTTATCCGGATGGGTCCAAATTCCTATCTTTACGGAATGGTTCAAACACTTTTTAAAGGAAACAAAGCCATCTGCAACCGACCCAGTTTTACTAATTTTAGATGGACATTACAGCCACACGCGCAATATCAAAGTGCTGGACCTAGCTCGAGAAAATAAACTTCAACACATAAACTTCAACCATTAGACAGAACATTTATGGGTCCTTTAAAAAAATACTACAGTGATGAAATAAAAAGGTATATAAGAGAGCAAGGAAGAAAACTGACACCTTTTGATATTACTGGCCTATTCAGTAAAGCCTTTATGGTTTTAGAGTTACAGGCATTTATCCTTTCAATAAAAACCTTTTCAGCGAAGCTGATTTCCTAGCAGAAAATGTATCTGGTAGATATCTACATACTGTTGCTTTATTTCGAAAAGAAATATATAAGTTATAGATATTAATTTATTTTTCAGAAGAACCAGCAGAAACTATACACTCAACAACAGCAGAAACCTCAAATGACATATCTGGAAACCGTAAGTTCTCTCCATATCTACATGTCAATATGATATCTAACTACTAAAATCTAAATTTTCAGAGGAAAACGCGAGCACAAGTGGAAATCTCATTTCTCCCTGGGAGGTTTCTCCAATACCTAAGTTGCGGCAGCCAGCAACGAATCCTAAGGGCAGAAAAACAAAGGCTACCGTCCTTACAACTTCGCCATACAAAAATGATTTAATGCACAGCATCGAAAACATTAATAAAAAACGTAAAATTCCCCTAAGTAAATCTATTAAAAATGTGCCCAAAAATGTTAACATAAAGAAACCTCGCGCTGATTCACATTCAAGTGAGAGTGATGAAAACGTCAATTTGAACGACACATCAGATGAAGAGGAGTATTTAGACGTTCCACCTATAGAAGACACCTTGTGCAATTATTGCGATAAGGCTTATAAAGATGATGTAAATATAAAGCCATGGGTTTCATGTTTGCAATGCGAACAAGTTTCTGCTCATGAAATTTGTATTCCGAAACGCAGTGCAATTTTTATTTGTACTTCTTGCAATTAAGTTAAACCAATTTTATTAGTTTTTTAAAGTATTATCTACAAAGTAGAAATTAATGAATTTGCTATGTTTTCTACTAAATTATTTTTGTTGTATTTATTTCTTTTATATGTTACAATAAAATCGTAACTAGTTAACTCAATATCAGGGAAAAACTATGAGCTGGTAATGTGGTACACTATACCACAATACCATCATTTGGTGTACCATATTACCTGCACATTTTGTAAAGTCGTGTTTAATGGGATTTGCAATATATTCTCAAATATTTCTGAAATTATGGGTTTCATGTGTTTCGCACATGGCTTTGTGGGAGCTTAACACATGTAACATGAAGGTAGTGAAATCTTATTTCAATTGGACAAAAACTTAAAATTTGGCTATCTAAAAACAAATAGGTGTACCACATTCGCTGCACTTACTCTATCAGGTGTAGTAAAAATAAATGCATTATTTTTTCATGTAATATGAAACATTAATTCCTTTTTGTGATGTTTTGTAATTACTTGACTCAGTTTTGTTTGAGCGTGTGTTAGAGATAGACACCAGGAAAGAGAAAAACGCCATATTTTTACAGTTTTTTTTTAAAAAGCGAAAACGGAAAAGAGGTGGCTTAAAATATGAATAGTGCTAATTGTCCTGATACTGCATTTGCTAATCACGCGTAATTTTGGTTTCGTCGATTCCTGTAATTATGATGCCAAAGATGCACCACGCTGTGGAAGGCCAATTGTCGAAAATCAATTGTTGATAAAATCATGGAAATCGTCGAGTCTGATCGCCATGTTAGTACTTTTTTGATTACCAGAGGCTAGAAATTGCACAAAAAACCGTTTGGAATCAGTTGAATAAGGCTGATTACAAAAAGAAGCTCGATTTTTGGGTGCTACACATGCTAGCGCAGAATAACATCATCGACCGAATTTCCATTTTCGAATCGCTTCTGAATCGCGACAAAATCGACCCATTTCTAAAGCTGATGGTAACTGGTGATAAAAAATGGTTCACTTGCGATAATGTCAAGTTAAAACGGTAGTATCGAATAGAGGTAAGTCAGCGCAAGCGAAAAAGTTTTGCTGTTTGTTTGGTGGGACTGCCAAGAAATCATCCACAATAGCTCATTGTCCCATACTACCACTCTCAACTAGTTAGAATTTTGAGAAAAAAATTTCACCTTTAATAATAGAATATTTCAAAAAAGTTTCTCTAAAAATTTCAGACTTTAAACAAGTTTTTCTCAAAATAATGTCTTCGGAGTCGGTGATCACTGTAACTTTAAAATGACTTTACCGATCAATTTGAAAGTTTTCTTACTTATTCTTTATATATTCGTCCTCTTTGTGAAGAAGGTTTTTATTTTGGATGGTTATTTTTCTATAGCCGAAAATATGAGTGAAATTTTGGTTGAGTAAGCAACTTTGAAGTTCAACTTTCACCATTTTTCGAAAAATCTAAATTTTGCAAATCTCTTCGTTCATCAGGAGCATTATGTCATGAACTAATGATCCCTTCTTTTATTTCGGAAGACCCAGATACGAGCAGCAGTGATCACGGAAAAAACTTTTTGGATTCCTCGTAAATTTGCTGTATCCCACTAATTAATTCAATATTTTGTCATAAAACATATAAAATTATTTTTTGAAATACAGTGAAACAAAAAAGAACGTGTACAGTATAATTACTTATGTTTAGTTTGCATTATCTTTGAAGCTATGTACACAAACTATACAAAATAAAGTCTTAAAATTTTCTTTATTTTTAATTCAACTTTTCAAATAGTTTCAACAAAATTTGTGCGAATATCATGTTCTGAAAATAAATGAACAAAAATAAAAAAGATTTGAAGCCAAAAAAAAAAACTTGCTTACTTCAGAAATTTCTAAAAAACAAAGGTTTTACGTCATTATATTTGAAAACCAGTATTTTTTATAATGACCCTTAGCAATTATAATGGCTTGCAACTTTTTTGGCATTGATAGAGACCAAGTTTGTGTTATGTATGGTGTTATTGATGCACATATGTTTTGTAGTACAACTTTAAGCTCTTTTATATTTTTAACGGTTTTTTCTCTAAGTTTTTCTTTTCCAAACGGACCTACTAATGCTTGATTGGGCTTAAATCGGGACTTTGGGTAGATGGAGAAGCATTGTTTTAGAGTAGTACAGCAGCCATTCTTCAACCACCAGTGAGGAATGCTTTAGATCATTGTAGTATACGAAGCTTTAATTGTCGACGATCTCTTATTTTGCAGCTATTTGAACGCAAATTGTTCTTTCAAATGTTTAAATAATCAAATTTCTTCATCGTGCTTCAGCAAACTAAAAGTTTCCAGCCCTATTAGCTCCCATTGCACCCCAAATCATAATGCTACCGCTGCCGTGTTTGACCGATTTGTGAACATCTTTAGGGTTAAATGCTTTAACCTTCTTTCCCCACTCTATTCGATGCAAATATGTTGAATTTTGACTAATCTGTAAAGTTCACAGAGTTTCAAAACTCTTTTGGCTTCCTGACATAGTTTTTTGCATACTTCAGCCGCTTTTTTATATTATTTGCTAACAGCAGTGGCTTGTTTTGGGTCGTATACCCTCTTAAGCCTTCCAAATGCAAAAAATTTCGTACTGTTTGTTTTTTGCTATTTCCCTTTCGGATTTTTTTGGGATTTTTGTTAACTATTCGATCTATTTTTCTTTGCGTTTGTAGAGATAACATTTTTTAGTTTTGCATTTCAACTTGGTTACTTAAAACCCATTTTTCTGGTATATATCAATAATATATATGACCATAGAGTTAACCCATTAATGACTAATGGGTATTTAAATACCCACAAAACAGTGTTTACGAAAAAGGCCATATCTCGAAAGTAGTAGGAGATATCAAAATAATTTTTTTTAAAACGTTACGGAAAAATGAAACTATTTATTGTCTTTACAATGTGAAACGAAATTCTTACAATTAAATGTTCCTTTTCGAGATCGAAGATGTGTAATTTTCAAAAATTACAAAATCCATACATACAGCTATGTAGAAAATTAAAAAATGGAAAGATCGTGGGAAAAATTCGTGGTCAGTTTGCCTCTAGTATCCTCTATTTAAGTATCAGGTGTTCATTATGACAAAAGAATGTTGCCATATATGCAAATTTTCATTAACACCAAGAACCCGGATTAGCCGATTGGGTATTTAAATACCCAATGCAGATCTCAAATACCGTGACAGTTACAAACCTGAAATTTTGCAAAGCAACTTCTATGGCCTATATAAGCTTCCTGATAAATTTTGATAAAAATCGTACGGCGGAATCTATGAGCAGTCTTTAATGGGCTAAGCTTTTCCATCCTTTCAGCAAGTTACTTCAAACATTTCTTGTCTTTACAAAGTTTTATAATTAATTTTTTTATCTCTATTTAAAATATTAAGAGAAAACTGCGTATAGCATCGTCAAATATAAAAAAAAACTTGATTTGATAAAGGTACTTTTCGATACTACGTAATAAGAAAAGTTTGCAAGTTTTTTTTGGCTTCACAAAATGTTCCTATTTTGTGTTTTTTTTTAATTTGATTTAAGAAAATGATGTTTTCACAATTTTGGTGAAAATTATTTTATAAGAGAATAGTGTAAAGAATAATTTTACATTTTATTTTATATGGTTAGTGTACTCAGTTTCAAAGATTATGCAACATTAACAAAAGTTCATATACTATACAATTTTTTTTTTTGGTTTACTGTATACATCTATAAAAAAAGTGTTTTTAATATTTTTAATGTGTGGCCAAAGGAAGAAAGCCTAAACAAGAGCTTGTCTTGTACGTCCCAACTAGTTGTGCCACCTTAATTTTGACCTGTACTCTCAACAATTGCATCTTCTGATGGAAGCAATCGCCTAAAAGTGGCCAGTTTTGGCCAAAACGAGAGGAATTGTTTTTCATCTGGACAACGCCAGGCCACACACATCGATAGTGACTCGCTTAGCTTGTTTGGGAGTATTGTATGTAGAGTCCGACCGAATATTCGGTTTCGGTTTCGGTTACGGCCAGTTTCGGCCATTTTTGGCAGTTTCGGCTGGTTTCGGCTGTTCGACCTCAATATGGTCGAATAATCGAAACTAGCCGAAACTTTTGGTAAAAATTTCGGGACATTTCAAGAATAGCGACAACTATAATTTTGAATTAATTATATGGATTTTGGCCTCCTTATTCCAAATCTGAAAAAATTGCAGGCCGCTCGCAATTAGTTTAGAAGTTATAGGCCTCCAAAGTAGGAAAAAATAGCCTACAAATCTTGCTGTTTTTCTAAATTTTTCAACAAAACTACACTCTATGGGTATCATAAGAAAGGTAATTTAAGTACCTATTCAACAAGGTACCCATTCAAAGATATACTCATTTTTAGTGTCGTGCTTTCGTAAAAGGGAAACCACTAGTTTTCCAGACAAATTGTAAATATAATTATAGGTATATCTTAAAAAGTTATGAATGGATTTTCATGTTTGATACACACCTCGTTGAATAGGTACTCGCATTACCCTTTCCTTTGATACCCAATGCGCGGAAATCCGTTAAAATCCATATAATCAAACAAAAAAATATTAAAAAAGAGAGTTGCCGCTATTCTTGACTAATACCAAAATTTCTTGCGTTAGACATTTAATTCAAATATATAAGTTTGGTTAACATTTTGGTTAATTTTATGCGTTCGATACTATCATTTTCGATATTATCATCTCTACTGCAATTACCATTAAAGTTTTATAGATACTTAAGCCAAAAATTGATAATTAAACTTCTGAACGAATTCTGTGTGTGTGGAATAAAGGTAAAGAAAACGAAATATTTTTAATTTAATAATATTAAAGTTTTGAATAACAAAAAAAAAAAAACTTTGTTTTGTAGTTCTATAAAAATGTACATTGTAGGTGCATACTATTTTGAGTGTGTACTAAAAAATAAAATAAAAAATGATCTCATTTATTATTATAGTAAACTTCAATTAATTATTATAAACTTCAATATTCAAATAATACTTGTTTTGTACTAGTAGTACTTTTGTTTTCTTTTAATAAAAAAAATCATTTGTAAAAACTTCAATTTTCATATTAATAACCAGTTTTGGTTTCGGTTTCGGCCGAATGCTATAAAATGGCCGAATATTCGTTTTCTGTTTCGGCCAAAATTCCGGTTTCGGTCGGACACTAATTGTATGCATCTAACTTAGACTCCGAACCTGGCACCAAGTGATAACTACCTGCTCTTGCCTATGGAGAATGATTTTGCTGGAAAAAATCAATTGCCTCAAATTAAATTCAAAATGGCAACTAGCTTTCGAACAAAACGGGGCTTATTTGAACTAATTCGGATCAAAAAAACTATGCTAAATGATCCTTCAATTTTATGCAAAAATAATACACTTTTATCTTTTTATGCCGAAAGACTCAACAAATACCATACAAAAAACACCGTCTTCACCTTATATGTCTTAGGTCGAAAAGCTTTTCTTTTGGAAATACAAATTACCATTTGGAGGCATCTGTTTTAAGTCTATAGAAGAGAACACTAAGAAGAGCTCACAGCAAAACTAAGGTTGATTCCAGAAAATGCGTTTAAAAAAACTTAACACCACTCAAATTCAATGTCAGTAGGGCACAATATAGAGGATAGTTTTGCCAACTTAGGCACATTTAAAAATCGCATCCAAACTCACTGTAGAACGAAATTTATTATATATCTTAAAGCAAAAAATATTTTTTTAATAAACTCATTATTAACCCTTTTTCAAGCAGTGTTAATCACTTCATGGTCCATTTACACCAGATAAATCATTTCTGCAATACAGCCTCAAATTGAAGAATATGATTCTAAGACAGAAAGCTGGTGTTTTTTTGGACTTCATGTAAAGTTCGTATTTGTAAAAAAACATATGATCGTTGAAGTTGTGCAAAAAAACAGAAAATTAAAAAGAATAAATACAAAATATTTTGACAAAATCAGTGCTGAGAAACGTTTTCCAAAAATTGAGAATTGCTTGAGTTATCTAAAAATGTTTACATTTTACGAAAAAGAACGAATTTTTAGCCAAAAGCATAATAGAATATGAATTAATTGAACAAATATGTTTTCAATTTGGTTTTTCATATTAAAATCATTATCTTTATCACTTTAAATGATATTTTCAGAAAAATAAGCACTTACCTTGTCAAAGGTTAAAATGTGCGATGCTTGCATAAAGTACCTACCAAATAAATCAGCATCAATCCGTTGCACCTCTGAGCGCTCAGAGGTAGAAAATAAAAATTATTAAAAGCGTTTCGCTAGCAATCTTTTCTTGGTTTTTTCATTTTTGTGTGAACTTTTTAATGGTATGGTGTTTAATTTCAATTTGCTTTTATTTTCATTTATGCATTTGCTGTTTGCGCGTTACCCTTTAATATTTTTTGACCACTTGCAGCATGGTGTAAGGATCTTCCTGAGTGAGCGAATATGTCGCCCTTAACATTTATAATTAAAAGCTCAACACAAAATTTACATTGTCTTGCATAGTTGCTGATGCTGCTGCTGTGGCACCGTGGTACCCATTGGTGCGGTCGAGACGTGGAATTCTTTACCGCCACCAACAACTCAACTGGCAAAAGGACACTCGCAGCGAGCACTGGAGTGTTGTCCTGAAACGACATAAACGACTGCGAATGCCACTTTGCGTTTTTTATGCTGGCAACAGCGTGCAACGTTGCATTGCTGCTACCGCTGTTGTCATTGCTGTTTTTGCTGCTGCTGCACCATTCGGTGGTGCTGTAAATTTGAAACTTTTAATTTTAATTAATATAAAGCTAAAACTGCTGTCAGTGTGTGGCTGCAATAGTTTGGTTCGGTGGAGGTGCCATAAAGTGTAAAGGATATTTTATTTAACCATTTTTATAAGCAAAAAGGACAATAAAGTCCTAGCAAATATTTGATACGACGAATTTAATGGAATAGCATGCCAGTTAGCGGAATGGTATTTTAAGTTTCTTGTTCTGTGGCTCTACTTTTAGTACAAAAATTTTTTGAGGTAAGACCTCAAGAATCTACCGCCTGTTTATTTGAACCAAAAATAGATGTTTTATTTGTTTATTTGACTTCAACAATTTTTATGATTGTACCTATGTAAAATACCATCTGTTTAAATGTAAAGAAGTTAAAAACAGTAAGGATAATGTTAAAATCCTTAAATTTTCCACTTTAAATATATCTCAGTAAAAATGTAATAAAAATAAATATGATGAATATAATAAAAATAAATAATAATAAAAAAGAAAAATATTTTTAACTTTTTTTTTCTGTACTTCAATGATATTTTTTATGATGAAAGAGTTAAAAAACTCGTTGTTATTAAAAAAATAATAATGTATTTTAAGACTTTAGTAAGGAAAATGTATATTTTCTTATATATGATTTAGATAAGCCTGAAAAGCATGGAGCTTATCAAAGACCTAACTATGGAGTCATCTTTTTTTCTGCCATCCCTCTTAAATAACTATTTCCAGATGCTTCACCGGATCGAATTAGCTCCCGTTTTTGGGCCGAAAGAATAACCTACAGATTTTGTATAATATTTAAGTCTGAATAAACAGCAGGTCACGGGTATATTTCAGGATTGTAGAAATTGGATTGTGACTCGGACAGAGTGTACTGTTGTGTTGTCCTACCGATAAGTCCAGTTATCCGAGTAAAGATAGCCTGCGAACTCAATAAGCACATCATCTTATAACTCAGTATACATTTGCGCATTCGATTTACACGTAATAAAACACAGCGGAGTATTTCGCAAATTATCCGAAAGCCCTCTAAATTATCAATGATCCCCACCCATGGTTATGCACATACCTAGTTTGCCGTGGCTGTGGCAAATCGCGCAAGTATTTCTGGAAACCATGGGGGCCGCCAAGAACCTTTTTTCATCACTACATGGAGAGATCCAGCATTCTATGCTTGAATCAAGCATATAAGCTATCATCTTACACTGCATAGTAAATTTCTCAATTCAAGCATTATTTTGTAGAATTGTTGAAGTAGTTTAATTCTAGAAACATTTGTTCTGTAGCATTTGTTTTTGATTCAATGCGAAAAATTTGTTTAATTCATGCAAGCAATTTTCTGAAAACTAGAATAATTTGCTTGATTTGAGAAATTTCTTTTCTTTGATATAATATTTTTATAATTCGAAAAAAATATATAATTTTTCTAGAATTATATTTGAGCTTTTGCAAAATAAGTTCACGAAGCAACATGTTGCAACAACAACAAGTTTTTTTGTAGAAAAAACCACCAAACTACCAAACCACTAGACTAGAAAGTCTGTTTCGTTGATCGCACATCAACTCTTTAGTAGTCTTTTATGGTTTCTGCAGTTCATCCACTTTGATAAGAAGTATTTGTTTGAGTCAAGTAAGCAATTTTTCTTACAACTGGAAAGTTTTCAATTAAGTTTTGAATTCAACAATATTCCTAATAACCAGCTCTGCGTTTGCTAACATGACCTTTTATGAGAGTGACGAGGTACCCGGGTACCTCCGGGTGAAGAAAATTTTACAATTGTTTTTAAGCTAATAATATATATTTGACAGAAAACCTTTTAATTAATTTTATACAGTGAATGCCCGAGAATTAATTCAGTTAAAAGACTCAATTGAAAATTGGATTGTATTGTGTATGGCTCGGATTAAAAAAATTAAAATTCTTTTTTGTTTAAAATGAAAAAAAAATTGTTTTTATTTTATTACAATAAAAATATATAAAAGAAATTCTGTGTTAACTAAGATAAACTATCTACTCTTCTGAATTTTTTACCAAATGACTCAAATAACAGCAGTTTTTTCTGTGGCCAGACCAATGGGCCGAGTAGAATTGTTGTCAAACCGTATGGAGCGTAGCAAGCGCTTGAATCTGTCCTGAGAATATTTAGCACGAATAAAAGGCAAATGATATGGTTTCCACAATTCAGTCAGATGCTCCCTATAAGATTTGTTTACACCACAAAATATGAGTATACCAAAATATGCATCTAATTTAGAGTTAGTGAATGGCGTATGAAGTATATGTTTTATCATTTGTGTCAATGAGAATCAAAAGTGATCAATTCCACTTTTAAGTGTTTGGAGTAAATTAAAAAAAATTGTTGAGACTTCTGGAAGTAACTATTGAAAATTTTTATTTTTGTTAGTGGAATAAAGTCGTTTTGATACAAACAAACTGGAAAAGTGTTGTTTTGATCCTCAAAAAATAGAATTGTGTTGTTTTGATTCTTAAAAAATTTAAAAACATATAATCCAATACACAAAAAAAAAAAAAAACAAAATCATAAGTGTTTAGATTTAATTCATTTCTTTTTTATTTATTTATGAATCTTATTTTGAAAGTTATATAAAAACATAAAATTTTAATTGAAATAGTTTAATAAGAGTAAAATAATTATTAAAAATATATTAAATTCTTATAAGACGATCTTCGGCATTAAATTCGCAAACAAGATCATTAGTGTCCACTGTTTTTTCTTGAGAATTATTATTGTTCATAAGATTTTTATAAAATTTCAAGGCTTCAATCATTCTCCATTCATTGCGAATGACCCTAGATTGAAGCTTGCTAAAGTCAACTATTTTACGTTCATTGATTTTTACTCCCAATGGCAATATTGGAGGAGACATGGAAAAGACATGTTTTTCGAGTTTTTAACGGATTTTGACTCACCAATAGAATATCTATAAAATTGTTCACCTTGAACTCTGACAAGGTAATTTTTACACTTTTTAATTATAAATCGTTTGGTCTCGTTAAATTTAAAGTGCCAAGCAGATGGCGGCTTAAAACTTTCGATACTTCTGTTTTAAAATCAAGATTGGAAAAGTCATCACTTCCCAAATTTATTGTTGTTCTTTAATCTTTACATATTTTTAAATAATCTTCTACAGATATTATAGTCTCTCTCACTTTAACTTGCTTCTTAATCTGTGCAAATACTCTGTCTGGTGGAATACAAGAATGGCTAGTCGAACTGTTCTTATACCTTCATGATCCATGCTGCATAGATGATAAAAAAATGCGGAGGCGATTTCATTAAAACCTTTAGGGCGAGTATTCTCCTTCCAGTAATATAAGAAAACGTTGTTTGTACCTGCATGTACCTGCAACTACTCCAAAAAGGTATAAGGATAATTGATGGGTGAAGTAAAATGCTTGGTCAGCTACTTTTGGAAGCGACATATTCTTTTGAAAATCAAAGGATATTGTCAGTAAATCTACACAGTGCTGTCACGACAAAGCGTGTCTAGTTTGTCACGACAAAGTGTCTAATTTTGCGAGAAAGCAAACTAAAAACTGTAGTGATTAGGCCTAATATTACAAGAGTTGTACTCCTTTCTGGAGAACAAAAAGTAAAGGTGGAATTGTTTCGTTTTGATGCCAACAAGCCGGTGGAATAGATCATCTTTGATTCTTGAATTGATTTTTAGTACCAAATAACTCTAGAAATACTAGACATTAGAAAACTTTGAATACAGTAATTTGTAGCATTTAATAAGGATAATCAGAATCAATCGTTACCTTAATATTTTCCAAAAGTGGAATTGATCATTTTTGATTCTCATAGACTCATTTGGTCGTTTTTTAATGTCTATAAATACATCAATAAAATAATTTTATTTTATTGCTGTTGTTTTCAGTAACTTATCCTTCTTTTCTTTTTGTTTTTCGCAAAATTATATCGCACATTTCAGATGATAAAATCCTTTTGAAAATTTCTTTAAATGTATTTAGTTTGGTGTGGTTATCCGCACAGCCTCAATAATACATAATATTTTGACCAATCGTTTTTGTTAGTGTAATTGGAACACAGTGGATACTTGATCCAATTACACTAACAAAAACGATTGGTCAAAATATTATGTATTATTGAGGCTGTGCAGAAAACCACTCAAACTTAATACATCTAAAGAAACTTGTACCTGAATTTACTGCAACACTATCATCCGATTCACCATCTTGTTGAACATACTTCAGAAGCAGTCTGGTCTATTAGTGGAATATAATCTACTTCGGTATCAGAACACTTCTTCGACACTTTTTAAAACGTTAAAGTCTTACTCTTGCTGAAGTATTCATATTGTTAATGTTCTTTAACTTTTTGGTTGTTGTATTTTAATTCTCACTTCACAAAATATTTTCACAATATCATCCCAAAAATAGCACAAAAACAATGATTTCGATGTACACAGTTTTAGAAATTGATTTCAACTAAATGTTACAGGTGCAAAAATTTTCATGCATTTTTACGATTATGTACCGTACTAGAGCAGCGATAGCCTGCAAAAATATTCTGATGCATGGACAATAACCACAACATCGAGAAAATAAGCAGAAGCTGTGTAATTATGTCTGCAAATAGCAACACTAAGAGCGCGTTTATAGTGGTGACTGTTGCTTTGTCGATCTGAACTGAAAATCAAAATCGCATGCGAGCAACAGAGAACGCAAGTCATGCATCTCTTTTGTCCAAATGAATTTTTGAGTTTCAGCTCGGCTTGGTTTGGTCGGTAAGTCGGCACTGTAAACGCGCCCTAAGACAATTATTGCAAAAAAATAAACAAAATATTTTTACAAATATATTTTTGAAATGTTTTAAAAATTAAAATTCACGAAACATCGATCTAGCTGAATATTGAAGCATTTACACGGTATGTTTCTATATAAATTATGGGAAGGTGCCCGGGTACCTCGTCACTCTAATGAAGGTGTTACTTTTGTCACTCACATAAGGGTTAGCAAATTTTTTATTGAATTTAGTCTTGTCAAATGTTGTAGAGTCAAGTATTTTATTCTCGTTTCAGACAATCATTAAGAACTCTGCACTCAACTACCCAATGCAAAGCAAAGGCTTCGTTGACTATTTTCACTAAAATCATAAAATTTTTCTAAATTAATTTTTAATCCAGAACTTCAAATTTTTGTCCACACAAATTATTTCCAAGCTAATTTCATAGTTTTTTTATACGTACAAGAAAAGTAACAGTAAACGAAATCTGGTTGGTGGCAGTCAAAAACTCTTGTTCGTCGAGTAGTTTTTGTATACTTATTTTTATTATGACATAAAAACCCTATATATCCTGCATATTACCCATGTATACTGTAATTATATTGATATACATATTATAAAACAAAGAATAAAGCATACTCGTTTTTATTTTTGCGGTGCAAATCATTTTCACCACTAGCGCTTAGCAAAGTTTTATAAATATTTATTTCAAATAAATTAACTATGGCTGAGTGATTTTATCAAATTTAGTAAACAAGGTTATATACTTAATCTCACGACTGGTTTCTCATAACTGAAGGATAAATGAAGGATTGTAGAATTTAGCATTCCTTGATTGCAAGGCACCAACTTAGAATTGAATTTATTAGTGAAGAGCACTGAAAATATTCTTTTGCTGCTGGTTGAATAGATGAAATTTTTAATATAATTATTATGAAGTGGAGGTGAACATTTGTGACTGCGCATAAACAATGCGGTCCAACCACAAGAAATGTTTCGACGATAAATTTAATAGGATTAGTTTTGAGCAGTTATTAAAACATGGGGCCTGCGTTTCTTATTTATAGTTTTCTTATTTACTGTTATGCTTAATTAATTATTGCCAAGGTCTGCAGAATTCTTGTTGCTCAAATGTTTTTAGGAATTTCTTTTGTTCAAAATATGTGCTTGCCTTTTGCTCAACTTATTTAATATTTTATGAAACAAAAGAAATTTTCTTTTCTTCACATTAAATGGTAGGAGTTTTAAATTCTCATCTCTGATAATACAATTTAGAATGAACAGCATTTCCGCCAAAAATTTAGATTTTCGTATGATGTTTTTGGCCTGTTTTCATGGCAATAACATACATTTTTTAAACATTGCTAAAGTCTGCATCAACTTTAGTGAAATGAGAGACTGCTCTTTTTATAAAAAGAAAAATTTCAGAATTTTGTGAAAAGATCTAATTCTATAACCCAATCTGATCTATTAAAAGTAATTAAAGAAACAAGGATTAATTTCAAAGTAATTGGTATATCATTACGCTCCATGTCTGTATCAGTTAAAATATTTTTTCTTTCTTATGAATTGATCACATTAATTAAACGAGATGGTGATACAAAAAAAAAAAAATTCATTATAGCTAAGCGTTTTTCGCTTTGAATGCTAATCCATTATTATGACAAACAGTTGTCTAAACGTTTTGTCTCTACTTCCCTCAGATAACCATTCTTCATTAATTGTTGATTCAAAACGCATTTCCACAACATATGCTCGCAATTATATCCTTCATAATTGTGTTTATTTGTTTGTATTAATAACAAAAATGACGTCGCACATCCTGCTGCTGCTGTTGCTGATGTCTATCAAACTGCTGCTGCTTTTGTATCTCCTGCTGTGTACAAAGGAACGTGGTGTACAAATTTTCTAATCCTTCAGTATAAATAGAACCAAACGGATTCTCACAATATTTGATGTTCTCATTACCACCCCAACCCCAACCCAAACCTAAACTCAAACCCTACTGACTGGTAAATTAATCTTAAAAATCAGCAGCTTTGCCAGCGTCGTCAATGCATTAATCTTTGTTAGTTGTAGATGTTGGCGAAGTTTTGGCGAATGAGCACATATGCTGTTTTAATCCTTATATTAAACGCGCAAATATAAACAGACAAACACAAATATGTACAGACAAATACTTATCTATGATTATATACTATGATATATGTATTACGGAGGTGCAATCTTTGCGCTAGGGTGAATTTTTTCCATTTTTTTTTAATGGAGTTGCTCAGGAATCGATATTTATGTAAGAAACTTTTCAGTTATATTTTTTTTTGGGTATATTCTTAGAGTTTCCTAAAAATCACAGAATTTTTTCAACAGAAAACCGTACTTCAGCAATTAAAAACAAAAAATACTGCTACTTAATGATATGTCATGCAGGAGTTGCAAGCAAAATTGCAAACCTTCATAATTCACAAACAAAAGGTCACCATCCTTTGTTCTGCAATAAAAGCATGGAGACAAATTAATGCAAAATTTTTATATAATCATTCATGACATCAGTTCCTTGGCTGTTCTTCAAAACATCAACGAGAAAAATTAAAAAAGGACTTAAACGAAAATAACGATGATTGCATGAGCTATGTTTAACTTCAGCAAAGAAATTTGAAAAAATTGAAAACTTTTTGTTCTTAGTAGAATTCTAAAGCAATGCTTATTGAAGTTAAGTTCGGAAATCTATTTTCTTTCGAATATCATGTACTTTTAAATTAAACTTAAATGTCTTTGATTTTTTGCTCACTCTAGCAAAAGCCCAACTCTATGAAGGTTTTGAAATAAGGAATGTATCGAAAAGAAACTGCACACATAGTTATGCTTGTATTGCAATGGTTTTTATTTCTTTTCGCTTCTTTTAATTTACAATAAATTAAAAAAAAAGACTTATTATCTTAATATAAACCGAATTTTTTGCTTATAAAATTTTGCACAACTTCTTTTCAAACAGAACTGCTTGCTTTAAGCCAAGTTTTTATACTTCTATGTCACCGGCAACTCGAACATCCTGCTTTTAGTTCCGTTTGACATTAGCCCAATACCATTTATATTAACGAAGTTCTGAACCGTTATGTGGGTTCTCTTCTTTTGCAACATAATTTATATTGCTTTATTTAAGCAAATTCGATATAGAAACGTCGTTCTATATGCAGTCATTCGTATGCAGTGGCTAAATCAGGCAAAAATATTGTTTACACATTGTGGTTTTTATAAGATTTTATAAGGAGACAAATGAGAAACTCCTATTTGTTAATTTTTGCCGATATAGTGTCATTTGTGTAGAATGAGATGGTCCTAAAACCGAAATTTAGCCTGCCCTGGGCACAAACAGGATTTTAATCGGAGAAGAAGGGGCCGGCCAATAATTATTTCATTTAGCTGACAAATAAAATTATTTTTTTAAATATTGGCTTTATTGATAAAAATATAACACATAATTCGAAACGATATTGAACTAAACACGATTTAACAAAAGCGAATATCAAATTATTCATAGGCGTCATCATCTTTCAGCTTCTCTTTTTTCTTTTGCATCAAATTTCTGTGCACGCTTTAAAGGAATAAAAACGCCCTTGTAAGGGTAATTTTTTATAAGTTGAGATATGGTTGAGACAGCGACACATTTCACTATAAGAAAGATAATGTTGCTGGATGATTTTTTAAGCTGATTTCAATGGTTGCGTGAAGCAGTATTTACCCCTACAGCAATATTACATCAACAACATGTAAGTAATTAAGGGAAGGTTCTCCTGGATTTTTTTGAAAAAATCCATTTTTTTTTACATAAAATGAAAGCTACATATATGTAGAATGTTTGTGCCAAGGGATATTTCAATACGACGCGTATTTCTCGAGCTAGAGCGTGTCAAACGTACCCATGTCACGCGCGCGTACCAACTTTCTAAAAACTTTAAACGCGTTTTTCTCGGAACCATGTTTTCTAATCTAACGGACATCACAGGGCTTGTTCTATTGATCCGATTTCCTTCATTCAAAGAATGTTTGAAAGTATATACTTTTTTGTACGCCTGGAACCTAACATTGGCATAAAAAAATTGTTTATATATAATTTTTAAACGAGATCTAAGTAAAAAAAAGCAAAAAATTTCAATTTTTTTTTTTAAAAGTCCATAAAATTGGTTTTTTTTACCAAACTTAATTGAAGTAGGTTCCAGGCATATGAAATGTTATCAATTTTAATAAATTTTATACATTTCTCATTTCAGTTCACTACCTGAGGCCCCACACTGTCCGCGGGAGGTCGATGTTTTGCGCGCAGAGGTCGACGAGATCCGCCATTTTCCAGCCGCCATTTTGAATTTTTCAAATATCTTTTCTATTTTTTACTCGTCAATAAACCACGAATCAAAGTTAAAAAGCATAAGTTCGTATGTCTTTTCATTTTCCCAGAAACCATTCTCAAATTTTGCTTGTTTTTCGGCCAAATCCAAAAAAATCCAGGAGAACCCTCCCTTAATGCATGAGCTGCTTCTGCTGATCCTAAGGACTGCGCCGAATAAAATTGTCCTATACATTTCTTTCCATACTGTGCTATTCAAAGTTTAAAATTTAAAAATTTTTATCATAGTAGCTTTAAAAAAAAATATCAGAAAATATTATGCGTTGCTTTAGTTTTATGGAAATTTATTTAACGCGAAAATGGCAAACGAACTGGAAGTGCGAAAACGAATTATTAAAGTTTTTCAAGAAAATCCCCAGTGGTCATTCCAAAAAATTGACAAAGAGGTAGGAGCTAATAGAAAAACGATTTCTCGCGTTATACAACACTTTAAGGAAGAATTGTGCACTGATCGAAAGACTGGTTCTGGCAAAAAAAGGGGTCCACATGATCAAGTCAGGGCAAAGAAAGTGGTTACTCTCCTAAAGAAATATCCATGCATATCGGGAAGGAAATTGGCAAGGAAGGCTGAATGTTCAGGAACTTTTGTGCGCAGAACAAAGAAAGATGCTGGGCTTAAGACGTACAAAGTTCAGAAAGTTCCAGATAGAAACGCCGTAAAGAACGAAACCGCAAAAAAAGAGCTCAAAAGGTGAAACAAAATTTTCTTGATAAATTTGAATGCTGCATAATGGACTAAATTTATATATAATATAGTTATAGACAAGAATTTTATACGGCCGATTCTCGGGGAAATGTTGCCGAAAAATTTAAAGCCAAAAAAGGGGAAAAATTTCCAAAGAAGTTTCTGGTATGGCAGGCAATTTGTAGCTGCGGCAAAAGAAGCAAATCATACGTAACATCCGGCACAATTAATGGCGATATATACGTTAAGGAATTTTTGCAAAAAAGACTGCTGCCATTCTTACGTCAACATGAAGTGCCCACGTTTTTTTTTGGCCTGACCTTGCTTCATGTCACTACAGCAAAGCGGCCTGAGATTGGTTCCAACGGAATGAAGTAGTTTTGGTGCCTAGAGATGCTAATCCACCAAACTGCCCAGAACTTAGACCGATCGAAAGATACTGGGCTTTAGTTAAAATGGAAGTCAAAACAAATAAAAAAGAGGCCAAAAACCTTAAAGACTTCCAAAGAAAGTGGAACCTAGCAGCTGTGAGGGTGTCGGATGCTACCATTAAAATATTAATGGAAGGCTTTCCTGAAAAATCTAAAAAATTTTATTAAAAACTAAAAATTTCTAATTTCTCATCATTTTTATGTTGTTTGAATAAAATTTGAAAAATAAAACTCTTTATTTTATTTAAATCGGACAACTAGTTTAAGAGATTTTATCATTTTTGTATGGGACAATTTTATTCGGCGCAGTCCTTATGTGCCACTGACTTGGCTTCTACAATACTCATGCACATTTTTATATTTTGTGAAAGGGTTTATAAGGAGTGATCCTAAAACGACTTGAACATTTTTAGGTGGAAAGAGGGAACAGTACAAGCAAAGTGCACCTTTTAATTTTTTTGAGTATATTAGCTACGGCGCACAGTGGATCGAAACAAAGAAAAAGCGGAACTAGGAATGAAAGTGGCAATCATACTAACTAAATGATTATGTTGTTAGTAAATGGGAGCCACTAAACTCGAACTTGAGGTAAAAAAGTATTTAATTGCAACCTGAATTACAGGGAGTTCAACAATTTTTCTTCCTTACCTTAAAATGGAAAGTATAACAGGATGTGAATCCTTAACCGCACTACATAGGATAAATATTTTAATACAGTTTCAAAGGTTCAACAAATTTGTTTTTAGAAAAGTATTAACGATTTTTTTTTTTATTTTCAAAATTTTGGTTGTATAAGCTCTGGCCCGATGCTCCATCAAAACCCCACTTAGAGATAAGTGTTAAAATTTTGTATATTTCCAAGTCTTTGGCTAGGCATGTCTTAAAAATTCTATTTAATGTTAAATCTAAAATTCCTTGTAAATCAACACCCACTTCAGAGTTTGATGTACATATTTTTTCTTTAGATGGATAGCAATCATATTTCTGTGGTCACAAGGAATAATGAATAAACTCAAAATATCGTAAAAAACGATATTTTAATTGCACGAATTACGACCCATTTTTTTTTAAATATATGAACCGTTATAAACAAAATATATGCATACATAAGTGATGATCAATACTGGGCAAAAAATGGATATCTATATACTTCCAAAAATTGGCAATAAAATAAATTCTATATCGCTTTTTTACGATATTTTGAGTTTAGTCATTATTCCTTGTGACCACAGATTTTGCGCTCTTAAGTTTATAATATGAAGGAAGAATTTTTTTTACCTTCATCAGTCAATGACTCGTGCAAAATATGATATGAAGTTTTTGTCAAATCTAAAGACACAAAAAGTGAAAGAGCCTTGTCATTTGGTATTTCAACTTGCTGAATACTACAGCCATTTTCACAGAACTCCTCAACATTTTGAATTGACTCCGGATTGTTTTGAAGAAATTTTAATATAATTGACAACATTTTTTTTGCTCACACGTAGCTCTTGATTGAAGAGAAAACCATAACTCGTTGAGTGAGTTCTTCCTTACATCTACAGTTTGTTTTCGTTCCTGTCTTTCAGTAAGATTTTCCCAATTCTTACGCGAAGGCATTAGTGGTTGTGTAATTGAGGATTTTGACACATGTGGAGGAGATGAAGATTTAAAAAAATTGGCATTGATCCATTTATCGTTGACCTTAAGAAATGTTTCTATACATTGCATTTTCAATGCTTAACACCGCGTATGGCTAGCTCTTCAGCTCCTATAAATATATCGACATCGCCTGGTGACTACACTGTGCGACAAAAGTCTTCGAATGCTTTCGGATATTCAATTTACTACCAAAATATGGGCGGAATACGCACGAAAACATCACAGCTTCTACTTGCTATGGCTCTTCGTGAATATGATATTGTTGCTATTACCGAAACATGGCTGCATGCTGAAATCTCATCTGCGGAAATGTTCGACAATTTCTATAGCGTATACCGATTTGACCGCTGCAGTTTATCTACTGGCCGAGCAAGAGGAGGAGGAGTATTATTGGCAGTGTGCAATAAGCTGCATAGTAAATTATTAAAACTTCCTAATGTTGATGAAACTATTGAATAGATTTGTGTAGAAATAAGTTTTTAAAATCAAGATATTATTTATTTTTTCTTATTGTATATTCCACCAAATAGCATAACAGAAGTTTATCAAAAGCATATTGATAACATCAACTTTCTAGCCGATAGCCTTAGCTCAAATCACAATATTGTAGTTCTGGGTGATTTTAATTTAGGTAAAATATCTTGGGTATTTGATGATAATAACCTTTTACCATTTAATTTGCAGTCTGATAATGAAAATTTAGTGATGAGCTATTTTTTCTAATAACTTTCAACAGATAAATTCGACTAAGAATGGCTCAAATAGAATTCTAGATTTAGTTTTAGTCAGTAACGATCTAAAAGTGGTTTGCAAAGAAATCCTGGCACCCATAGTTAATAACAGCATTCATCATAATGAATTATTTTTTGAACTCGGGTTTTACAAGTTTGATTCAACTTATAATGACTCTTTAATCCAATTAAATTTTGCAAAAGGTAACTTTACAGCTATTTATGAATACTTAAGCTCTGTTTATTGGGCATTTTTATATTATATGGATAGTCCGTCTCTCGCATATCAAAGTTATTGCTCTAAACTTTTGTTTGCTTCTTCTCTGTTTGTTCCTAAAAAAAGTAAATACGTAAGAAATAAACCACCTTGGCTTAACTCTAGATTAGCAAAGTTAAAAAATCTTAAAAACAAAGCTGCTAAAAAATTCAAAAACACTAATTGCTTAGAAGATCAATTACATTTTACTCGATTAAGGAATGAATTTGATTGCCTTCATAATTTCCTTTTTAAAACGTATGTTTTAAATGTAGAAAAAAATTTAAAATCAAATCCAAAGTATTTTTGGGAGTACTTAAATTCTAAGAAAAAAACCAGAGGGTATCCAACCAGTGTGGAATTTTATGGTTTAAAATCTAATAATGCTTTAGAATCAGCTTTTCTTTTCTCTAAATATTTCCAAAATGTGTATGAGAATTAAAGATCATCAACAAATCTAAATTATCTCAATTTTGAAGACCTAAATATTGATTTTTTGGATGTCTTTAATATAAGTGTAGTAGACGTAGTTTTAGCAATTAATCATCTTAAAGCTACCTTTACATTTGAACATGGGGATTTCCCGCCAATGTTTTTAAACTTTGTGCAGAAAATATTGCTGTTCCTTTAGCTTTCATTTTTAATGAGGAATTTATGGAAAATTTGCTTGGTTGTTCCGATTTTTAAAATTGGTATCGTTGTGATGTAAATAATTACAGGGCCATTGTGAAACAATGCATAATAGCCAAATTGTTTGATCGTATATTAAAAGTCAAATTATTCGAGCATGTGAAATGTGCCATCTCTGAATTTCAACATGAGTTTTTTTCGTGGAAGATCAACATGTTCAAATTTACTGCTTATTTCGAAAAACATTATTAATGCAATGGAGAACGGTAGTCAGTTAGATATCATCTACACTGACTTTTCTAAGGCATTTGATAAAGTTGATCACTTTATTCTTCTAAGCAAATTAAAAAAGTTCGGTTTGTCGGATACTTTAATTGCTTTTTTTTAAAAGTTATCTGAAAGATAGAAAGCTTTATGTAAAAATTGGGTAAACTATTGCGGACGTTGCAATTGATGCTTTGTCAGGAGTTCCACAAGGTAGCCATTGCGGTCCTCTTCTTTTTTTGATTTTTATTAATGATTTACCAAAACACTTAAATTTTGCTAGATGTCTCTTGTACGCTGATGATGTCAAACTATTTCTTAAAATTTCGAACGAGTCTGACTGCAGATGTTTCCAAAGTGATCTCTCTGCATTGCATAGTTGGTGTCTGTCAAATAAATTGTTCTTGAATATCAAAAAATGTTATATAGTTTCTTATACTTAATGTACTAATAGCGTTTTGTTCAATTATACATTGAATAATTGTATTTTGGAGCGCAAAGTTGAGATAAAGGATTTGGGGGTTATTTTTGATACTCAGCTAAATTTTAAAAGCCATTATGATTATATTATATCTTAGTCATATTCAATGTTTGGATTTATCAAAAGGCATACTAAAATTTTTAAAGATTCGTTAACTATAAAGTCGTTATATGTTTCTTTGGTTCGAAGTATAATCGAATATTGTTCGATTGTTTGGAACCCGTGTTATATTATTGAATCAAACCGAATAGAGAGAGTTCAAAAACTAATGAGTGCATATTTCACTTAAAAAGCTTTACTGACCTGATGGTCTTCCCACATATGAGGCTCGTCGTAAATTCCTTGGATTGCAATCCCTTAAAGACAGAAGATCGGTTTTTTTCTCTTTTATTTGTGTATAACATATTTTCTGGTAAAATTAACTGCATTGAACTGTCAAATCTTTTTCAAATTTATAATGCACCAAGGGATTTGAAGAGCATTCGTATGTTTGAAGAAAATCTCCAGAGGACCAATTATGCTAATAATGAATCAATAGCTAGATGCATGCACTTGTGCAACAATCTTTCTAATATGTTAAAATTTAATGTGTCTGAGCACCAATTTAGACTAATACTGTTCAATATTTTTAATTAGTTTTAAGATTAAATATCCTTATAGTCTGTAAGATTGTAAAAAATCCGTAGACTGAAATAAATAAATAAATAAATAAATCGTTATTAAAACTTTATGTGAAAACTGTTTTTTTTCTGACAGCTTTAAAAGTTCACCTTTACTAATATATCGCAATTTTAATTTAAAAACCATATTACAAAAATATAAAAATTTTATATATAAAATAAGTTAATCGATTTTTTTGATCAAACATTCGTGCGTCATTTTTTACTCTCTTGTATTTGCAAAATAACCTTGATTTCAAACACATGCTGACAATTTCTTTAAAAAAATTAAAAAGTTATTCGAGTGGAAATACATAGTTTGGACAGTTATTTACTGAATAAGTCGTATTTCAATACGCATTTCTAAAATTTATATATTTTCCCTTATATCGGCTTTTCTATGGAGTCGATCCACTGTGCGGCGCATAGTTTTTTAGCTATTGTGACAAAATTCGAAGATTAAATTTTTCGTAGATAGTTCGAAAATTAAAATCGTAGATTTGGGGACGAACCCATAGATAGTTGCAATAGATTCTTTTGCAATTAAAAGCTCGGAAGCGGGTGCAAGCAACTTATCTTCCTCTTGCATTCTGCTCTCATTGCCATTCAATTTTCTTTTCTTGACTGTAAAGTAAGTGGATTAAAAAATAAACATAGACCTTATAATATGCAGCAAATTAATAGAAACTTACCACCAAAAAACTTTCTTATATTAAAATCTATACAAAAATATATAACTTAACAAAAGCACAAATAAATAATATCATTTCTATTTAATTTTAAACAGCTGATTTGGTTTCATTTGTTATGACAACAAACGTTAGTGCTGGTCAAAAATTGACCAACGAATAGTGCAGCTCAGATTGCAATATACATATATGTCAGAGTTACCAATCAATTTCCATTAAAGCTTTTCATAAACTGTTTTACTAAATAATATGTCAGACCTAAGCTTGTAATAAAAAATATATTAAGCTTAAATAAATATTAAAAACTTCAATACTATTTTAATTATTAAAAAAACTGTTTTGAATTTTTAACTTTAACACTAAAAATCATTCTTTTAAGTTTAAGGCGTTGCTTGCCCCTTCCCGCCGCACTTCGCCCATGTAGCCAGCCAGATGAGGACTTTTAAGCCAAATTTTTCAATTACAATCGTTAAAATTTATTTGTCAGTAGTACCACTTTTCTGTTTTGTGTAAAGTTGGGGACCTGGTAATGTTCCCAAGTCCATTTTTTCGAAGGTTTTATCGCCCACAACAATGCACTAAACATTATATTGAAGCAAACGGTCGCACAATTACCGAACCTTCCTTTTATATACTTTCACTTGTCTTTCACTTTTTTTGGTACTTTTTGTTTTTTGCACGTTTTAAAGTTATGTCTTTGTTTCATTCTTTGGATCATGGTAACATTGGTTCTAGCTTTTTTTGCCAAACCTCACACAGACATGGAACTATTTTTATTTATTCTGTAAGTACCTTAAAATCAAGTTTCGGATCCCTTGAACATTTTTTCTTCCACTTTTTCCCAGATCTTTGAGAGAACGGGTATCTTCGAACTTTATTAAATTATTTTTGAAACTATTTAAGCTAGCCTTATACCTATTGGCTAGCTTTCTGTAAGAAATTTATTTTTCAGTGCAGTAGCTAAGCACAATTCTCTTACGCACTTGATCTTTGATTATAGGCATCACAAAAACTAAGTTAAGATAGAGAAGAAAGAAGAAAAAATTAAAGAAGAAATGATTATATTGCTAACGGTGCTTACCTCATTGCACTCAAACATTTACACTTCGAGATATATTGATACGAAAGTGTGAAGTATCTTTTCGATACAGTTCTTATTAAAAATTTGATGAAACTTTTTATAAGATCGTGCTTATAACTGAGTTCCTGAAACGTAACCTACCCCATTAAATCTTATATTGCCTATTAGAGGTTGAAATAAACATTGGTGAAGTCTGCAGGGAGATAATTTTTTTGCTGGAATCAAGCAAATATTTTCCTTAAAAGGAAAAACGTTAATTTATTTTTTTTTGCCGAAGTTATGCGCATTTATAGTTTTGAAAACATGCCTTTTTTTCGGTCGATTATTTGTGTGAGCAACGATTTTATAAATAATAGTTATAAAGTCTTTGGAATGAGAGAAGCCATGTATCACAAGGAGAAAAAGGTTTAATTTTAGTGAAAACGAAATTAAAATTGTTAATATTTTTATTAATTCTTATATTTTTTTAACTTTTTTGCAGCCTTACTCAACCACCCGTATATATTTGATTTAACCTTTAACTTAAGTAGTCAAATAGTCTCTTGTTTTGCTGACAGATTGAACGACTAGAATGGTTTCTCCAACAAGCAACTTCTTTTTATTTTTAACTAAAGCCATGTTCCTGCTTTAAAAAACTTTGATGAGTACTTTTTTTATTTGCTTGAACTTACAAACAATCACCTTAAAAAAAGCAAGCTTATTTTATCACAAGATGCTTATTTAAATTTATTAAAATTTTAGATGATGAAACTAAACTAATCGACTACTTAAGTTAAAGGTAAAATAAATATAAACAGGTGGTTTACTATATAATTGTAAGCTTTAGATCAAGTAAGATTTTAAGAGGGCAACAACAACAACAACAACAACAACAACAACAACAACAACAACAGCATCAACAACTCTGTATAGTGTCAATAACTTACCTGACTAGACAGTCTGTTTCGGAAATTGCTACATTTTCTCTTCAGTAGTTTTCGAGTGATTAAGCTGTGATCAACTCACTGTTAAAGTCGTATATGTTTCCACACATGTTTGAACGAATTCTTAAGAATTTTACATTTAAATCGGCTACTTAATCATATGACATTTAAGGCAGTAAGCTATTTATAGATCACAGCCATCAACTCTACCAATGTTGCCATCTGTTCTAGATGCTTCTTATTTATTTCAGTATTCCTCAAAACTTGATCTAAAGCTCACAATTAAATTCATGTAATAATTTAAATAATAGATCACAATTAATTATCATTAATAAAAATATTAACATTTTTAAATTGTTTTTGAATAAAAGTTAACTTTTTCTCCTCGTGATACATGGCTACCCTCATGCAAAAGACTTTATAACTGTTGTTTATAAAGAAATGTTTTCAAAACTTTAAATGCTGAACTTTTCGGCATAAGAAAACGATACATTAAAGTTTTTTCTTTAACTTACTTAAGATTTTATATTTTCTTAAATACACATAAAAACACAGCAAAATTTAAAATAAATATATTTAAATAGTTGGAAACCCTCCTTCAAGCCTGCGAAAATAAAATTTGAACATTTGTCTTTCCAAATAAGATTTATGGAAAGCACAAGTATTATTTTGAAAACCTACTTTTTTGGAAAAACGGCCTTGAGCGACCTCTAAACGTTTTCAAAAAATTTGAAAAAATTCTCAAAATTCTATTTTGTGACGAACTTTCGAATTCCGCTTCAGCCCTTTCAAATTTTGACAAAAAAGTTAACGCCCCAGCACACAGCTGTGGCTAAATCCTCCATAAGAGAAACTTTTTTCACAATATAATTAAAAACAAAATATTATTTATTAAGCAGTGGTACTTTTTTTGCACAATTAACTGACTAACAATGCATGTTAATGATCGATGACTTTAAACTGATGCTGTTACGAAGTGTGTGCATTCAAATTAAAAAAAAAATTAATAATTATTCCATGGGTTTTAAGCAACAGTAATAAAAAAATGTTTTTCCAAACTTTACATTTTGAGAAATTGATTTATGAGTGGCTTTTGGAGGCAAATAATCCTATGTGCAATGGTTTTTTGGGCAAAGTTTCTTACAATTACCCGTAGATTTTGTTTTTGCTATACGCTTTGTCAATTTTTTTCCTTCAGTGGAAGTATATTTTTTTACCTTATTACTTTAGTCGCACCTGATAACTTCTTAATTGTGTTTAATTAAAATCATAGCTTGTGCTTATGTTCCTGAAGAACGCTGTTAAAATGCAGCTCATTTATTAAATTACTGTTTTCTTTGCTTTAAAAAAAAATTACATTGCGCATCCAAAAACAGTGTGGTTAAAATATGAACTAAGTATCTGAGTATCAGAGTACCTCAGCAAAGCAAACCATCTACTGCCAAAAGTTTTATGCGTTTAATGACGCAATTATAATGTTGCAGATACAACAACACCAACATCAACCTCCTTTTTCTCTTGAGCCTAGCACCTAGCACTTAAGTGCTTTTTTAATTTACGAAATGTTCTAGTTGAAGTTTAGTTGAGTTGAGTTATTATGACAGTTTTAATAACTTTATTATTGCATTTTGCAGGTTGCCGCGTGTCTGTCTGTATAGCATCAGAAACGTGCGGATGGTGTCTGCTTTGATTTTTCATTCAGCTGCACTTACAAAAACACTTTTAAGCATATAAGTTTACTAGATATGTTGGCCGGATATGCGTGAGCAATTAAAAGTTTAATAATACATTAAATGGTTTTATAATACAAACAGCTGCTTGGCCCAGGCGTGCTCGTTCTGAAAGGTAAGGTAAAGTCAACTCACGTACCGTGTCCCCACTTTAAGTTCTTCTGAATGCCTTGGCATATCAAATGTCAAATATTGAAAAATCTGACACAATTTTTCGGAGTTTCTTGTATTTTGTCTGTGCCACAAAAACGTGGTAAAACGTTAATTAGACAAACTTTACTCGAACATTGTTGAAAGTTGAAAAACCGTAACAAAAAGGAAAAAAAAAACAGAGCAATAACGGCAAAATCAAACTAAAATTTGTGCATGCAGCGGCAGCTCAAATCGATCAATGCTTGTCAGTTAAATATTGTTGCTGAATTTTAACTTTTTGCTTATTGTTCTAAAAAAAAAACAACTTGATATTCTAACAATCTAACCTCACACTCTCTATCCCCTGAGACGTGGTGCTCCAAATTCGACAAAAAACGTGCGTATAACAAATGAAGCTACTTCAGAACATAACGACTGTCATCTAGCATCGAACTGAGTTTTATGTGTCAGATGGTCTAATGGTTGGATGTAGAGATGACTTTGGAATGTGAGCAAGTTGATGATGTATGTGTGTCAGCTTCAGACCCGATATTGAGTACTTGACTTATTTTTTGACCTGTGAAAAATGTTGGAAATTTGTTGTTGCTTTATGTGCTGATTTTGTGAAAAAAGCAAAGTTGTTTTTCTTGCAAATCCCCGCTGAATGATGTTGTTAACAAATGTTTAATATTTCAACAAATGCTTGTTTACTTAAATCATTCTGTGAGCAGAGAAACTTTTCCTTCCATTTTGATAGCGAAAAATTCTATAACGGCACAACAGGGCGTATGAGTAACGAAGACTTAATGTTAAAGATTTAAGCTAATGTCATTTGCAACATTAACCTTAAAGTGAGTCAAACAAAATAATATACCAGAAGCTCACTGGAAAAATTTGCTAAGTCATGCACACTTTTTCTAGCAAGACAGTGCTGACAAATGCTCAAAAAATATTCATTTTCCTTTTAACTGTTGTTAGATTATTTTTGAGTATAATAATAAATAATTTCGAGTTCCAATTCAAGTCTGCTTAAACCAATAACAGTTTAAATGATTTAAACTCTTTTTCTATCCAAGCTTTCGTTCCTAGAAAAAAACCATTTAATTTTTTCAAAAATACTTTACGCGATAGTATAGATTGGATTGGTATGTTCACTATGCAAGTTTTATGATGACACAAAACTTTATCACCTGAAATATCACATAAATAAAACAATTATGTTAGATATTTCCTGGAAAGTTGAATTCAATAATTCAGTTGTTTTTCATTTAATCATATAAAAAAATATTAATGTGTGTCTATTTTAAGTGTTATATTTTTTTTTTGTATTGACTGCAACTGATTTTATAAATGGCACAATGAAAACTAAGCATAAGTCTACAATAAGTTGGCTTGAGATTTTTGCGTAGTTTATTTATGCAACTCAAATAAAAGTTATTTTTACGCTGATTTTATACGCTTTGCTCTTTAAATATTATCTAGCGGTTACCGAATTAAAGGTGTTGCAACTTTAATTTTTGATCTGCGAATACCTTTAGATAGGTTTTTTAATGATAAATGCCACTCGCCAATCACATTGATTTACAACTAGTAATCTTTATGACCAATTTTCCAAAGTGATTATCTGCAATTTTCAGGCTACTCTTCACAAACACACATACATATACACAGATCCATAGCCACATGACAGCCGCCAGTAAATAAAAACGAAGTTAACATTCGGCATCAAACCAGCAGTGTTTGATTTCTTTGAGAATGATATCTTCAGACGCTATCGGTTTTAATTTAGGGAATGTGTGTATCTGTGTATGTGCTTGGATTAACCTGGGCCGTAAAAGCAAACTTCAAGCTGGTATATCATGCATTTCATTGATGAAGACATTTCTCTCACACACATACTCATACTTCCAACCTGACTTCAATCGAACAAATTTTTTTATGGCTATCCAACAAGACTGCGCTCAATCAAATAAATGCAGCAAAACAAAAACAAAAAGCAAAAATAAAACAACAGCATAGAGAAAAAAATACCAAAATACTTGAACGAAGCGCCCTCATTTTATGTTATGGAGCTCATTTTTCACATGAAACAGCAGCTACCAGCAAAACTAGGCTCGAGTATGAGGTGGCGTTAGAATGCGGGATGGCAAGGATTTCCTGTAGCGACTAATGCGAGTGGATGATGTCTTTGAGCCAACTGATTGATTTTGATGATGGATAGGATACGTAGGCGTTACATACTTTAGCACCATGATGACCAAGGATTGAACCCTAAGTGGGCCAACGATGACGGTGACGAATCTGCGCATGATGATGATAATGATGACGATGAAGAATGACGAAGAAGATCTGTACAATTCGGAGTTGCTTAACTGACTGCATGAATTGAATGATTGAGAAGGCGTCATCTTTTAGAAAGTGTGTAACACAAATGCTTCGACTGGCATGTTAGTGGTTTGCTTGAGGATATGAAATAGTAGTGGTCTCAGTGCTTCGTGGCGTATGAGTTATTTGAATTACACTAATACACATGTTTGAGATAAATTTTACATATTCAAAGTTTAAACATAACAAATTCGTTGTTTGTCACAAGCAAATTGAAGTTTCATCATCCTAAAATATAAAATAAATCATTAAAGATCTTTTGGTCATTTGAAATTGATTTTTATCGGTTAAATATTGACAAATTAGATTTTTATCTTCTGATACATTTCTTTTTGCCTTAAAATAAAACACATTTTCTTCAACACACACGCACCAATTTTGGGCCTTCATTTTAAAAGGTACTCAATTTTCTATTTAAAACATAAGCTAAACATTGTAAATAAGTGCTAAAGGCACTTTTATGTGCCTTATTTTTGTATCTACTTTTCATGCAGACATCCGAAAGCCGTTTGGCTGGCCTATTTTTTATGTTCTTGTTAAGTGCTTGCCAAATTTTTATTACGGCTAAGAGCATTTATTTTGGTTTATTATAGCAACAAGAAGCCACAACAAAAGGTACAATAATGAGGTAGCATAATTTAGCAATGCTCTTTTGTTGTTGTTGTTACAGTTGTTGAAGGTGGCTGGAAAAAGGCGATAATTTTAGTGGTTTGTTAGAAATTAAATAAATAGGCGATTAAGTGATAAAAACATGAATAAGATGCGGTTCTATAAATTTCGAATTTAATTCTAACTGATGATCACAATTAAATTGATTTTATTGCTGTGTGGTTAAAACAAAAGTAATATTTAAGAGGTTTAAATTGTGTTTTAATTTATTTCAGTAAAGTAATATGATCCAAATGAAAAAGATGGAAAAAAGGACTATGTTTTTTTTCTTTTTGATGTGAATAATAAAAAGTTTTTAAGCTCAATAAAAAAAATTTCCTGCTCCACTTTGAAAGCTAAACAAATCCTCAACGGTAGATAAGAAAAGGACGCATCATGAGAAGCTCCATCAATGTCCGAAAATTTAGACTAATTTTAATTTTTTGTAATCGAGTTGTAGTCAGGTTCGTAGCCAGAATTTTATATGAAAGGGAGAGCTCTTTGATAGTAAAACGTCAATGAAACGTGTTTGATTTATCTACTAAGGATATTAGGATTTTAACGTAAAATTAATACTATATTAATTATTCCGTAATGTTAATTTTATATATTTTTGATATTGAAGTTTTTATTTACATGATTGCAAAACCTTAACAGGTTTTATAGCAAATTTAAAATTATAAAATAAGATATTTAATACAATTCAAAAATATAAAGTATGATTTTGATTGAAATCATGTATTATTAGCAAACTAAAAAGTTTTAATAAATTGCTTAAAGTATATAATTTTATTAAAGTATAAAAAATAACAAAGAAAAAAGTTAAGTCAAATCGAATGATATCAGACAGCAAAGCAGGGTTGCGTTTTCAAGACAAACAAGGTCAAGTTAGCAACAATTTTTGTATACGGCGGAGTCGTGTGACAAACAAGGTCTCATACCCAATAAAACACCACTCTAATAGGTAAATATATAATATATATCGTTCTGTCTTCCTGAAGCCGGTGAAATCCTGGCTTGACAGGGTGGTTACTCGACAAACTAGGTCAACTTCACCAAACCAATTTTCATAAAATAAAGAAAACCAGTTGCGAACGCAGGCACCAAGACAAACTAGGTCTTATCGGCCACTCATATTAATATATTACAAATCAATCTAACGTAGTATTTCAAGAGGTAAAAAGACACCAAGACACCACGGTACCGTCGACAAATGTAGTCACAATCATCATGAAGATAAGAGGCAATTGAAGATCCCAGGTTTAGGTCCATTCAGATTATTTAGATGTTTATACACCAAAATTTTCCATTTTACGCTTAGGTACATTTATCCATTTAGATTGTTATATTAATGATAATGTGTTTACAAATCACCAGATGCATCAGATATATGTTTGAAAGAACTTTACATAATCAACGTCGGTACTGCAGGTAATCTATAATCCAATCAATCCAATAATTTATAGTCCATGGATTCACTTAAGGATATAACATCAGATACAAAATTAAAATCACCGCAAGCGCTTCTAAGAGGTTCATTTTGCAAATAATTAGTTCTACAAAAGTTCATGTGGAGTAACTCAAAAGATCTTCTAGGACGAAGAGGAATATTAAAATTTATTTTACTCAATAAATATGGACTGTTTACATAACCATGTAAAAGTTTTATAATCCAACAAGCATTTATCATAATTATCCGATTTTTTAAAGAAGGAATATTTAAGAGTTGTAACCGATATTCATAAGGTGGTAAGTGCAAATCAGTATTACAATAAAGATAGCTTAAGCAAAACAAAAGAAATTGTTTCTGCACTGATTTAATGTCGTCTATGTAACAACCGTATCGTGGGCACCAAACAACTGAAGCGTATTCTAAGATAGGCCGCACTAGGGAAGTAAATAAGGTTTTCAATATGAATGGATCATTAAACTCTTTTGCACAACGTTTAATAAATCCTAAAGTACTATTTGCTTTATTTATTATTTTATTTACATGAATATTAAAGTGTAGTTTAGGATCCATTGTAACTCCAAGATCATTGAAAATATCTAAGGACTCCAATGGATAACCATAAATTTTGAAGGTACATTTAATTGGTGGTTTGCGCGAGAAAGACATATGCTTGCATATCTTCATGTTGAGGTTCATACGGTTCGTTTTGCACCAGTTATGAAGATGATCAATGTCGGCTTGCAAAAATACAGCGTCATTATCGTTTTTAAAAGAAAGGAAGAGTTTGACGTCGTCAGCAAACATTAAGATGCTAGAATGCATTATGACAAATGGCAAATTGTTTATAAAAAGTAGAAACAGAAGGGGCCCAAGATGACTTCCTTGAGGTACTTCTGAAGTAACAAGAAACTCATGCGATTTATTGAGCTTAAAAATAACAGATTGTGTTCTATTGCTTAAGTAAGATTCAATGCTTATGACTAGTGATATAATTTTATAACTAGTGTCTTTTGAGAAAAAGACGCAGTTCAGTTTCGATTGTATCTTAAGTGTAGAGGTAAAGTTTGTTTTTTTAAGTAATAGAGGAAAATTCTGTATTTTCATTTTTATGCGGTGAGGTGTTTTGACGAATTAATAAATTTCTTGCTAAGCAGAAAAATTTTTGGAAAAAATTGAAACACAAAAGAAAATCGTGGTCTTAACCTGGTGTTTTAAAAAAATACTTTCAGACAGTGTTTTGTTCAGAAATATGTTAAGAATCCAAATTCACAAAATTATCTTCGGTACCACTTCTGATGCCAAAAATATATAAAACCTTATCTTAATTTTTTTTTTAAACTTATAAAATTGCATTCAAAATACATTTATCGAAAACAAGAAAATGCATTTGCAGAAAATTCGAAAAATTTATTTCACCAAATGTAAAAAAACGTTAATACTTCAATCAATAACACCAATATTTAGACAATCAGATAACAATCAAAAGTTCTGTGCTATTTCGAGCTTACCTTGGATTCGAGCATCTCTCACACAGGACAATGAGGGTAAAAATCGAGAGTTGCATTTTGTTTGGTGAGATATTCTTAGTTAAAGTCTTTATTTTATTTTGCTTGAAGATATATGTAGTTTTTCTTACAAGATTCAAAGCATTTATAGATCGTTATTTTTTACTATTTTTCTCAAAAAACAACTTTATCCTTGTGTAAGAGGAAGACATTTTTTTTCTTTTTATTTTTTTTGTAGATCTTGACCACCATGCAACTTTTAGACCTTTTTGGAATGTGAAATTCGAAAAAATTTTTATTCAATATGCCTTAATGAGCACTTTATTTTTAAAAAATACTCTGCAAGAGGCAAACTTTTAATGCCTATATCTTTTAAAAGCAAGCTAACTTTGCAAATTTCTTTAAGGGTTTTCTTACTATACACTAGTACAATCATCCTGTGTTATCCGCTTTTCCGTTAGAAAAATGTCTTGCGCAGTGTTATAAGCTGATTATAACTTGCTTCTTTAGTATGTTTGTGTGTACGTATTCATTTTATTTCATTTATTTATGTGTATGACAATCTAGTGTAACAAGATAAATAGCTTATAATATCTATTCTAGAAGTACAAAGCTATTTGAGGATAAAATAGTTAAATTTGGTAAATAAATAACAAACTTGTTTTCTATTAAATTTATAATAAACGTGAAAATAATAAATTTAACAAATACTTTAATATTATTATGTTCAACATAACTAATTTTAGTTAAAAAATAAACTTAATTAATTTGACAAGATTATTGCATCAAATGAAAGTGGTTATAAAGTTGTTTTTCAAAATGCACTGAGTTGCTCATATTAGCGCTATTCGAACAAGAGAATTGGATTCTGTTAAATAAGTATTGCGGTTCACTGGCATAAATAATTTTATGTAAATTCAAAAATGTATTAAAGGTGATACCGTAAATTTGTTACGCTTTTTCTGAAACATGGTCAATTCCTTTTAGTCCGAAGACATATCTTGTAATATTATTAAAGAGAACATTTAGCTTCTGTGTGGTTCTATAGTCTTGGTTAGAGAACAGTGCGCATCCATATAAGATAACAGGAACGATATATGTTTTGGCAAGTAGAGTTCGAATCTTCTGAGGAGTGAAATACTGTGTTGTCCGTAGTGTCCATAGCGTCCCATAAGCTTTACCAATAGAACAATAGATGTGATTATTCCAGGTCAACTATTAAAAGTTATGCCTTAATTTCATTATGTATGTCCGTCAAAATTTGCAAACCATTTTTCGCAATTTTGCAAACTTGTTGGTATCCGATTAAGCTGAAATTTAGCATAAGTACATATGTAAGTCTGGTGACAATGCAATATTATGATAAAATTTTTTAAATTGCCACACCCACATGTCCATGGACATTATGTCTACTTCGCAAACGGACGTAACGTCTAAGACAAAACGGACATAAAGTCCATACAAATTTAAATTTAAACAATTTTACTGAACACGTTATATATATCGAATTTTTCATGAAAAATATCAGTTTTTTATGACAAAAACAACATTCCGTTCAAGGGCAAATCTTTTTATCATAAAATAATAAAATGGAAGCGGGACAGTTTTCTGCTTGTAAGAAGTCTTTATAGTCAAAATGCTGTAATTTTTACTGCATTTTTAAAATACTGTTTGTCTTATTTTCCTTTATTTCAATTAACTGTTTGCTTGAAAAAAATTTTGCTTTCAAAAAGTCTGCTTTCCATTTGCAGTATTTTAAATTTATTTCGTATACAAAACGGTGTGTTTTAAGATTAAATTATTTACCCTTGTACGGAAAGTTGTTATTTTAAGCTTATTCAACTTAGTTGTTCTTAGTTCATGTTTTGCAGAACTTTGGCGTACAGAATTTTTTAACACAGTTTTCTGTTAATGCAGGATTTTGTAATGCAGAATGTTGTAATGCAGAATTTTGAATACATAATTTCATACAATGTATCAAAATTGAACAATTTGTATTAAAAATTGCGCAGTTTTCCAGTCTGAAAACGCCATAAGGTCCATTGACATTATGTCCGTTTGTGAAGTAGACATAATGTCCATGCACTTTATGTCCGTTTGGAACACAACGGACATACTTCGCTAACGGAGATAATGTCCATGGACCTTATGGCGTTTTCAGACTGGAAAACTGCGCGATTTTTAATACAAATCGTTCAATTTTGGTGCATTGTATGAAATTATGTATACAAAATTCTGCATTATCAGAAAACTGTGTTAAAAAATTCTGTATGCCAAAATTCTGCAAAATATGGAAATAGAACAACTGAGGTAAATAAGCATAACATAACAACTTTCCGTACAAAGGCAAATAATTTAAACTTAAAACACACCGTTTTGTATCCAAAATAAATTTAAAATTCTGTAAATGGAGAGCAGACTTTGTGAAAGCAAAATTTTTAAAAAACAGTATTGAAATAAAGGAAAATTAGACAAACAGTATTTTAAAAATACTGTAAAAATCACAGCATTTTGACAATACGGACTTTTGACAGGCAGAAAACTTATGTCCGTTAACCTTATGTCCGTGGACATTATATCATCCTACCTATTAAATCATCAGCTAGTAACAGCAGAAATAAAACAAGCATGTAATAAAATATAAAAACCATTCGTCGATTTTAAAACATTATACAAATATTTGGTACAACATTTATGTGTAAACTCAAAGCGATAGAACTTACCTAGAAGTAGACACTAAAATTATCCCAAATGCACTTAATTTGACAGTTCAACAGCAACTGCAACGTTTGAAATGCGTTTGAAATTGGTGTGTGCTAAGCGTGGTTTGTACAGTACTAAGCGTAAAATACTAACCGGTGGCATAGTTGGTATATATTGTTGATATATATTTCTTTTTTTGGTGTCATTTTGCGTTTCATCGTGTTTCAAATCACAACGGTGCCAAATAAGTTTCACTTAAAAAAAATTGTAAAAAAATTATTCAGAACAAGAAAATTGATAATTTCGAGCGACTAGGCCGAGGAGAGCGCTTATCTATCGAGCAGTTGATCGTATCGTTTCAGATGTGAAGGGGGTGGTGCTGTTAAATAGCAGACGATAATAACTGTAGAGGAGGGAAAGTTACTTATCGAAATTACTGTGCATCGTGCACTTCATACTTAAGGATATTTAGATCGTTGTCCATTAATTTTCAATGTTAATGAAAAAAAAACGCTAAAATTTCTGAAAAAAATGAAAAAATTGCGATATTTCTTGCGAAACGCGTTTTATTTACTGACGAGAGTAAGTTTGAAAGTTTCGGCGCCAAAAAAAAAATATGACTAAAAAGAAACAAAGCGTTTGATAAGCACACAATATTCGATTCGGTAAACTGAGCCCATACAAATGACGGACAATTATAGAAGAAGTGGTCCAATCTTCATTAAATGTAGCATTTCAGTTGATTTGGAATAGTTTTATTAAAAAACGAAATAAGATTTAATGCAAAGTTATTATTTTTCGAATATAATAACTATAAAAATAACAAAAATCGAGTTTGTATTCAGAATTTTGAGCATTTTCCAAATGTTGTGTATATACTATACAAATCTACAAATATCGTAAAAATTAATTTTTACAAATTTCGTAATTAATTATTTTATTATTTATTTGAACATAAATTAGTGCAGTAAGATAAAAAAATCTTTAATTAGTGCAGCGCATAAGAATATATAATCAACTAATGCAATTAAAGGTAGCACTTAACGACAGTAATTTTATAGATAAAAATAAAATAGAAATAAACATAAAAATAAAAAAAATCATAATCAACAGATGGCAAATAAAAATCTTAAAGTTAGATAACTTATTATTTATTTATTGACCCTATATATTATATATAACATATGATTATTTATAATGAAAATCAAATTAGTTAAAACGTAAAAATTTTAAGGCTTTTTATTTTAACTGTTTTAGATGTTCGAAAAATATAACATAATATATTGTTAGAATTTGTACCTACTGACGATGGATTTAATATTAAGTGGTAGTGAATTCCATAGTTTAATGGCGTTAATGAAGAAAAGACGTTTAGATAGTAAATAACTAAATTTCGGTATTATAAGATTACATATTCGATTTTAGGCAGAGAAGAGCAATTTTTGATAAAAGTTTGAAGGAGTCCTGTAAATAATGAGCTTGTGTAGAAAGATACAGTTTCTCGCTTTCAAATAGCTAATTATGCTACACCCAAAAATATTCTTACTGATCGCAGAGATATGTTCAAAACGACTCAGTCCGTAAACATATTCAGTCGCATCATTAAAGGCTACAAGTATTTTATGCGCTGAATGTGAATCTAGACTACTATATACTAGTTCAGAGAATGTGATATATGGCACAATTAATTGAATAACAAGTCTCTTTTTGGTTTCAATTGGTGTAAACCTAGCAGATAGCCGAGGGCATCGCAACGTGTAATAGATTTTTCCAACTATACTATTGATGTGATCAGAACATGACAGTTTTGAGTTAATAAAAAACCCTAGTTTTTTTACTTTAGTCACCAATTCCAAACTTTTATTATTTAATAGCATAGGAGGGATTTCAAGGTTGCTAAGTTTATCCTTGGAGATAGGCAGAACATAAAACTTATTTGCATTGAGGCAGAGATCATTGTCAGACACCCAAATACAAATTGCACTGAGATCGTCATTCAACCTGCAACACAAGTTATCAAGTCGTCCGACACGGTTTGAACGATACAACTGAATGTCGTCGGCATAAGCATGCATCAACACATCACTGTACACGGTAAAAATGTCATTTATAAAGACACTAAATAGCAATGGCACATCCTTAAGGTCGGAAAATGTCTTTTTAATCTTAACTCTCTGCCTTCTTCCTTCAAGATAATTGGCTATTAATTTTACAGCAGCATTATTGAAGCCAAAAAGAAGCCTAAGCTTCTGGATAAGAATAGAGTGATTGACGCAATCAAAGGCTTTGAAAAAATCCAATAAGCAGAGAAGTGTTATATGTTCTGCATCAAATGATGTTCGGATATCATCAATAACTTTTAGCATGGCAGTCGCACAACTATGCCCAGTTCTGAAACCAGATTGGTATGGAGATAGAAGGGTATGCGTTTTAGATGATTATTAATTTGTTTGGCCATGAGGGGCTCACATATTTTAGAAAATGTAGAAAGAATGCTAATTGGTCTATACTCTTTCATAGCAGAAGCGTTTGTAACCTTTGCAATTGGAATGACAGTAGCAATTTTCCACTATTCAGGAAATCACGTAGTTGTAAAACAATGATTTAATTATATAGGGTAAAATTAACTTTAAAAAACGCAAAAAAATACCATCATCTCCAACAGCATTTGATTTTATGCTCATAACAAATTTAGTGACGTCATTTATGTCAACATTAAAAAATGAGAATGGATCAAGTTCATGAAACTGACGATCATTACATTGAAATGTGTTATTCTCTAATGATGTATTGGTAAGAAAATAGTCATTTAGAGCATTTGGATCAATATCACACTGATTATTATCTTTGCTACGGACACCAAGCTTACGTATATTTTTCCAAAGATTTCTCGAAGAAAGTGAGCTGTGGAGTGTACTACGAAAGTATTTTTTCTTTTCGCTTCATTGCGGGCAAGCTTGAACAGTCTCCAATTATCATTAGTGCGATTTTTCTTCCATTTACCATAAAGTTTATTTTTTTCATAATATTGATGGTTGGAATTAATTTTAAAGGTTTTTTTTCGGTTTTTGAGCATTTATTTAGAAACAACGGTACAATGTATATTATTCAAAGTATTGTCCATCGTTAGCTACAACATTTTCCCATCTTTCTGGCAGCATATGGATTCCGCGCCGGAAGAACGATTCGTCTTTTGAGGCAATCCACGAATCGACCCATTTTTTGGTATCCTCGTAAGAAGTGAAGCGCTGCTCAGCCAAGCCATGCGTCATCGATCTGAATAGGTGGTAGTCGGAAGGGGCTATGTCTGGGCTATAAGGCGGGTGGGGTAGCACATCCCAATTCAGCGCCTCCAACGTTTCCTTTACGGTTCTTGCAACATGTGGCCGTGCGTTGTCATGTTGAAAAACCACTTTGTCGTGTCTTTTGGCATATTCCGGCCGTTTAACCTTTAATGCTCGGCTCAATTGCATCAATTGTTGTTGGTATGGTAGCGTTCCCCAGTGATGGTTTCGTTAGGTTTTAGCAGGTCATAGTACACGACACCCTTCTGATCCCACCAAATACACAGCATAAGCTTGGCGCCATGAATATTCGGCTTGGCCCTCGTTGTTGATGCATGGCCGGGTGGTTCCCACGATTTTTTTCGCTTAGGATTATCGTAATGGATCCACTTTTCATCGCCAGTGACAAAACGATGCAAAAAACTCTACCTTTTATGCCGTTGAAGCAGTTGTTCGCACATGCAAAATCGCCGTTCAACGTCTCTCGGCTTCAACTGGTACGGCACCCAATTTCCTTGCTTTTGAATCATTCCCATGGCCTTCAAGCGTTTACCTACCGTTGATAAGTCGACTCCCAATGATTCTGACAATTCTTGACGGGTTTCACACGGGTTTTCATCGAGCAAAGCCTCCAATTCCTCATCTTCAAACTTTTTCGGCTGGCCCGGACGCTCTTTGTCTTCCGTATCAAAATCACCACTTTTAAACCGACGGAACCAGTACTCACAAGTAGAAATCGATGGAGCATAGTCCCCGTAAGCCTCAGTAAGCGTGCGTTGTGCTTCAACCGCTTTTTTCTTCAAATGGAAGCACAAAAGTAAACCTTCCCGCAAATTGCGTTTTGTTGGAACGAAAGTCGACATGTTCACAGAGAAAAAAATATATGTTGTTTACACTTCAGTGGAATGACACATACTGAAAAATGAAGCTTAGACAATGTGCTTTGAAATGAATATAGTCACAGGTGTGCCCGATGCGATCTATTGATAGCTACGCCATCTCTTAGAAAACCTTTAAAACTAGATCCAACCCCCAATAGATGCTTTTACGAAGAGGTATACCACGGTCACAACAGTCACTGTACGCAGAGGCACAAAATTATCAAAAGCAGTTAATACATGCGATGTAAAAACATTCAATTTATCATCAACAGATACACAAAACCAACATTCATCCCAACAAATTTGAGAAAGATAACCATACAATAATGAATAATCGATTGACTTTTAGTCGCGATACGATACTGACATAGAGGACGAATCACAACATGTATAAAAATTGAAGGAACAGAAAAGCAAATAATGGTCCGAAATAAAGGAAATTTGATCAAAGAGTGATAGTAAAGCAGCATCTGAAACAATAAATACATCAATTTAAACTAGGAGTCGCATTTGGAGCAAATCAATTTGGACACGAAGAATTTGCAACTGTCATTCCAGCAGCCTAAACTGTCAGATATGTTGTCTTTGTTAATCAGGTTTACATTTAAGTCACCACATACAATATAGGAATCAAAATCAATTACACGTGTCAACAGATCACTAAAAAAAGGTTCAAGACTGCAGCATCTATTAGGATTATATACAAAAGAAACAAGTAACTTAGCATTATTATTATTAGAAATTTCAACATTTAAAAACTCAGCATCTGAACCACTGGATAAATTTACAAGCCTTGTTTTAAGAAATGATTTGCAGTAAATAGCCGCTTTTACCAATCCTGTCATAAAGAGTATAGTTGGAAATGTCAAAATAACTGTTAGTGATGTCATTAATAAACCAGGTCTTGGACACACAGATAACATCGACATTAAAACTTTCAGAAACATATTTCTCAGAATCAAGTTTAGCTGGATTTAAGCTTATCGCATTAAAATGCACAACAGAAAGGCCATTGCGTTGTTTACATAAAACATCAATTAGAACTTTACGGCTATCATCAACGCCAAATGAACCAGAATTCATAGTTACTACACACAATATCGACAGACGAACCACACACAGGTTTTCTTCTTTTCAAAACTGTATTTCTTTTTTAAAATGTTTTTATTGAGAGCGCACTTTTGCACCTAAAAAATGCTATTTTATGTAGATAACACGATTTCAATTCATTCAATATAGTATTTGTACTGATTTTTGGGCGTTAAAAGGGGTTGTGGCATATTGCTCCTAAACTATTTCGTACTCGAAAAAAATACACTGTCAAAATTTTAGTTTAATCAGCCAAGTAGTTTCAGGATATTTTTATGATTTCTTTAAAATCGATGTAGCTACAGTGGAACCACGCCTACTTTTTGTACATTTGCTAACATTAACCATATGAACTTAATTACCAACTTTTAGTCTAATACGAAAAAAAATTTTCAGTGAAATGGCATTTTGGACCATTTTTTAAAATGAGATATCACAAAGAATCGGTGTACAATTCGGTGAATTTTTTAACAGATACTGCAAGACAATAAAACATTCTTACGATATTTTTTATTAAGAATCTGGGGATCGTAATGTTTATTTTAACTGCTTCAATTGGAAAATTTTTTAAATTTTCTATATATTTAATTATTTTAAAAATTCTGTGAAAAATTAAATTGAAAATTTTTCATTCAAATAATAAAATCTTTTTTCTTGGTATTTTTTTTAAAAACCAAAAATATTTGTTGGATATTTTGAAAAAGTGACGCCGACAGAATATAATTTATTGAAATGGATGTAACGTTATCATTTATGAAAGGATTTAAATATGTTCCTCTGCGGATTCAATAACTTGGCTTATTTCAAAATTTTTCTTTTGAACTAAAGCATATCAAAAATTAAAATTATAGAGCACACACACACATACGTGTATACAAGGGTGTCAAAAAAAAAAATCATGTTTGAAGTCCGTGGCTTTTCCACTTCTATTTGACCTTTGAAACACCCTCTGTGAAGCGCATCTCAATTTGGTAAAGGTTAAGATGTCGCGAATTCATTTTCTAATTTTCTTATACGATTTGTATGGGGAAAAATCAGTTTTGCTTGTTAATTGAATTTAGAGCCATTATCTTTTAATCCAAATGGTTAAAAAAAGCTATCCCTCAAATTTTATCTGTTATGACATATCCAAATTTAATTTTCATCTGATTATTATTTTGTGGTCTGTGGCTCACTTCGTAGAGCAATCTATATAAATGAATACTTTTACTTAGAACTATTTCATTAAAAATTAATATTTCTTAGAGTACTCCATTTTCACTATTTTTATTGATCTTAAATTTTAGATAATGATAGTTGGAATGCACAATGAAGAAAAAATTCATAGGGTTGTTATATGTTTTTGGATTAAAAGTTACAAAAAGTGGTTTTTTGTATTTATATTTTTAATCGTTTTGGGCAGCAACCAAATAATATTCCGATAAAAATGAAATTTGGATATGCCTATAAATTTTGAGGGAACACGTTTTTTTAACCATTTTGCTTAAAAGATAATGGCTCTAAATTCAATTTAATAGCAAAACTGATTTTTCCCATACAAACCGTATGGGAAAATTAGAAAATGAACTCGCAACCTCTTAACCTTTACCAATTGAAATGCGCTTCACAGAGCGTGTTTCTAAGGTCAAGTGGAAGTATTAAAGCAGCGGACATCTGTCAAAATAAAAAAAACATGTTTTTGGGACACCCTAGTGCATACATATGCAAACACACAAAATTACAAAACAAAACCGTCGCAGACAGCAACAAAAGTATAACTTTTTGATCCTTTGCTTAATCCTTGCCATCTATTCTAATACGCTTTGCTGCGAATATAAGGGATTTTATAATTTTTCTTGGGCTGTCATCATACTGGTGGTGGTTGATGTTGTTGTTCTTATTGTTTATATGCATATCTTCTTGAATACTGTTGCTCTCACAATCAACATTTTTGACTGCTATTTATGGAGATAAATTGGCACGCTTAAAACTAAGACATGCTAAGCAAAAATCAGCTAATTTTTTTTTGAGTTCTTTCCTTAAGCCTCCATGTTTCCCAGAATTCTGCTAAACACATGTTTACGCACAAGATCAAAAACATTGGGTGTAGCTATAAAATTCGAAATAATTTATGCCCACATTAATTTTTATAGGTAATTTTCAACATAATCTGTTTTTAAGCTATGCATTTGAAGCATTAATTGAATACAATTAAATTCTGAAGCAAACAAATATAAATTTTATTAACAGATTTTGAACTTAAACTTGTTCAATTTACATTATTAACGAACCCAAATTATTACATTTCAATGAAACTCTTGATTGAAATTCTTTGAAGGCGATTGTACAGAAGTCAATTTTTACCCTTTGCTATGACAGTAAAACGACAAGTAAGAGCTCTTAAAAATGCCAAAATCATGTATTTTGAAGAAATTTATGTCAAATACGTAGAACTTTAGATACATTTATACATTTTTTAAAGTTTAAATTGAAATATATTAAAAAGTGTATAACAAAATACTACAGTACAACATTTAAAACTCAAATTCAGCTCCTTTAAAAGGCTTTAAATACTTTAAACAGTAATGAACTAAGTTTACTAACTTTTTCCTAATAGTATTCATAAATCATAAACAACTGTATATCGCAGCTCATTCAGTTACTTTCATTTAATTATGTGTGTGTGTTTTTTTTATTTTTTTAGTTATTCAAGGGGGAAAGCGTTAAAAGCCAAATAGTGTGGGACTTCCACTAAAACCTAAAACCTATTTCTAGATTTCCGCCATGGAACTGCTGGTGAGTGTCTCTTCATGCAGGTGGAATGGCAGCGAAGGCCCCTTCTAGGATGTCACCTAGAGTCAAAAGTTCTGCGCAGTCCTTCTACGTGACGCATTTATTTGTTAAAGCTGCTTCTAGACGACATGACATTGTCATAAGACATGCCAAAAAAGTCGTCTCAAATTTATGTCATATTGTGTGGAAGCTCAAATAAAGAATCTTGTGACAATTGACTTTCTATGCGACACATGAAAAAAAAAGATTTCAAAGAAAAACAACACGTGCGGTTTGTTTTCATATGAATTAAAACTTTTATTGCATAAAATATTGGTTTTAAATAAGACAAAACACCGCGTAAAAGTAAGTTTTATAATAAAATGTTTATATAATTAATTTATATATATGTAAAAACATATTTTTTTATTTCAGTTTGAGTAGCCGAAGGCAGGAGTCCTTAAGCTCTTAGAGCTATTTTTTGGCAAAAAGCCATGCACGGCTCCACAATGCTCTGTATATATTTTTATTTTCCTTTTGTCTCTTTTTTTAATTGTATTAATCTATATATTAATACGCAAACATAAAACTTTAGCCCCCTTTTTACCGACTCTAAGACAACTAATTCTAATGAAATATATATAATTTGAAAGCTCTGGGTCTTAGCAACGGCTTAATATAATTTTATTGAAATATTTTGTCATTTGATAGGTAAAAATTAGAAAATAAAAACAATTTTTCCTCAAGAATTATATATTCAAGATTCCGCCATGAGCGTGTCCACTCTCTTTGTGAGCAAGTGCATGTGACGTCAGAAGTGAAAAAAGAGAGTGTCAAACAGACTGAAAAAAACGTAGTAAAGTTTTTTTTATAGGGGAATTCGGTTAAAAAATCTACTCATTTTCTTATAAAATCTTGGGTTTTTTAAATGAAATAATTATAAATAAAAAAAAACGCTTGTCCACAAAAAATAGAAATATTTTTTATTACTATCTTTGATAAAAATTTTATATGTTATTGGGGTGTTAACTTTCGTGTTGACCCCTTCACAAAAAATAGTTATGTTGCTCAATTTATTTTGAGAGCAGTTTGACTTTTTCTTTGTTTGTATTTCGTTTGTTTCCCGATAAGCCAATCAAAAATTATTTGCTTAGTTTCCCAGTAGTTCGCGGCATCATTGACGAATCTTTTGTGATGATTTCTTAAAGGAAGTTTCTGCATGAGCTGCTGGACTTCATTTATCAGATATGCATGATTGTTGTAATTCGCCGAATCATTCAGAGGCTAAACTGTAGAGTTCGCAAACTATCGAAGACACTATCGATACTATCGATAATTTCACACTATCGTGACTATCGATAGTTTTGGACTGATGATGGTTTTCGATAGTATTTAAATATTCATTGACACCACTGTTTAGGTGTCATTGCCATTGCTGTCAAATTCGTTTGATTTTGACAATTTGGTATAATTTTTTCTGTTTTGTAAAGTGAAAGCTCAGGTGATGTTTCTTATAAATGTATGAGTATTGTGTTGATCTGAAAGATGGGTGATAATTAGTTAGAGGTTGAAAAGATGGAGTAGTTTCGGTGAAGATTTGTTTTAAATTTGCACAGCTCAAAACTGACGGGAAACACGCTCGCAGGGAACTATTCCAGAACTTTACCGTACGACTTAAGAACGAATTATCACTACAAGGTGAGGTTCTGTGTGGCATCAAGGCAATGGTAAAGGAATGGGCTTTGACAGCTGCCCGAGTGGTCCTGGAAAACATACGGTGTTGTGGCGTCAGGCCATTACGAAACCAGCATTACGTCGATTTCCAATAGAGTTGAGAGAGGATGAAATATTTTTATCTCCTATCAAATATATCGCACGACGTTGGATTCGGTCCAGAAGCACATATCGATTTTAATTCCTTGACGAATTTTCTTTATATTTCTGTCTACTTTTCGGTAACGAAACTTCCTCAATATTTCGATATTGGGTTCGTGCATGATAAATCCCGATGTTTCTGCATTGCGTCTTGCACGAATTTGGAACATGAAATTTTCGTCAATGAAATGTATGGCCAAGTCAGCATGTTTCGTTAAGGATCTAGAAAAATCGTGCATGATTCATTTGAGATTTCTTCAAGACTGGAACTACTGGGTTCGTTTGTTGTGTATGTGTTGTTTTTGTGTGGATGTATTTTCACATATGACGTAGGCTTCGCAGTAGATTTCCATTTCTGAGCACTTACCCAGTGGGCATTTTAGCGAGTGCTCCGCAAAAGAAGGCATGCTAGCACTGCTATAATTGGCGTCAATACACCTTCCATGATCACTGCATTGATGAGTACTTCTGTAAGGCCTACCTTTAGAAGGTTCTGATTATTTTCATATTATTTTATATGAAACAATTTACAAAAAAAAATTCCAAAAAAACTTTTAAATGCACAGAACAGTTTGTAAAAAAATTTAGATTTTAAAAAAACTACAAAAAAAATTATTTTTTCGTCCGAGTTGGGTCTCGAACCCGGGCTACCGAAAACTTACACATTACATATTATATTATATGAAAATATTAATATGAAAAAACTCCAAGTTTTTTCTTATATATTTGTATGACGAAAATTTATCAAAAAACATTTTTAAGTACACAGAACAGTTTGTACAAAATGCAGATTTAAAAAAAAAACAAATTTTTTTTTTTCATTAATACAAAAGCTTACTTTCATTTGTATTGATGCAAAATAAGCTATTAATTCTTAACAACCACGATAGACGAGTGGGTAAGATGTCGGACCGCCAAATGAGAGGACCATGGTTGAAATCTGAAATTGTTAGTCGTTTTTTATTTCAAGTTGATATTTTTATTGGTTTTCCTTCTAACGTGACTTCTCGAAAGAGCGCTTCTGGCATGTCTCTTTTGAGCAAGGAGAGCGGAAGGCCTGACAAATTTTCTGATTTCATACAAGCAATAAAACGGTGTTTGCAAGGAGTGTGAAAGGCCTATAAAAACCTAACGCAGGCCTGCTGTAAGGCCTTCGAACTACTGCAATTCCCACTGGGTATAGCGGGATCTTTTATATATAGTTATTGCTTTTTCCTCATATAAAAACAGCAACAAAAAACCAAGCCACACATTCACTCACACATATGCTCTATTGTGAAGCGATGCTGTGGGAGAGCAGAAAGCGAGAGTGAAAAAAGACAGAGCTGTGTAGTTTTGTTGCTTTTTCTTTCCTATATTTTCGCACACAATCAAACGGTGTTGCTGTGACAATATAATGGTGTCTTAAAAATGTGCATGATCAGTGTTCAGACTTCACTGCAATTTTTAGCAAATTTTAATGTTTTACTGCGTCACTGCGGTTTTTCAAAATCCACTGCAATTTATTCGCAACAAACATTTTTATGGTTATTTTGGCGATATTTTTGGAATATGTACTTAAGCATTGATGTCGATTATAAAAATGTAGTTTCAGGGGCCCATTACATCTATATGCTGTGCTCTTAGCGTGGAACAACAAAAATTAATTTGGCAGATGAAGCTGGCATTGCAATAAAAACAATAATTTTAAAGTCTTACATAAGTTTTTTCGACCTATAAGAATTAAGAATTGATTTGCTTTTAAAGACCGTGATTGAATTTGTCAACGGCAAATATATTTTGAATCATTAAGAAATATGTTTCTGCAACATGCAAATATATAGTATATAGTTATTTATATATTTGTGTGTATATTATGTTATTAGTATAAAATGTTCATTCATTAGTACAAAATGTATGTACTTAAATAGGTCTGTATCCGTACTCACACTGTGTGACTTTTGAGTCACTCTTTTCTGTTTCCGAACTTTCTGTGTAAGAAATGGGAGAAGAAGAACAAGCATAAAATCGCTCTTCGAGCACAGAATGTGCACAGAGCGTGCTAGAACTCAAGACTTCGAGTAAACTAAGACCAAGCATCAAGAAGAACAAGCGTCAAGAAGAACAGGCAAATGTGAAATGTTTGTTTATGTCTTTCACAAATATTCACAAATTGTGCTGCTACAAATAAATTTACTAATTGCAGTTTCTTTTGCCCTTCCATTTTTAACTATAAATTTATTATAAAAAGAAACTTTATAATTTAAAACCATGGCATAAGTAAATAATATACAATGGCTTGATACAACTTTACTTCACAATCAAATTGATAATTTTAATTGGCGTTTTTAACGTTTGGCACGATTTTATAGCTTGAAAAAAAATTTATTTCACAAACAAAATTACGACAATTTCAATTTTTCGCTATTTGCCTTTGACTCGTCTGCTGTCATAATCAGCTGTTTTGTGCTCGAAACTTTGCTAATATTCTTAGATTTAATTTTTACTCTCTCAGTTCGAGGGAACTCTACACAGTGTAGAGTGCGGAAACACACCTAATGATTTTAAAAAAAATAAACAAAAAAACTACTGCGAAAAAATTAGTTTTACTTTGTTTTTATTTTCAAAATTTACTGCGATTTACGAATTCTCAAGACCGTACCCTGTGCACGATCTTTCTTCTGGTATACACTCATCACGACTTGACGGTCAAGTTTTACCTTTGTTGATGAAGGACGCGGATATCAACGAGAGGTGAAAGTTTAAAAGGGAATGGCCAAGAATTGACGTCAGGTTTTGACGAATGTAATTTAAAAATTAAAATACAGATAAATATGTTACGACTAAATGTTAATGGTATTTCTAATCTTGCAAATTTCAGAACTTGTATATTTTGTTGTTGGTTTTTCTCTCACTTTTTCCGAATTTTTTTTGCGTTTCTTAATACAAAATTTTCGAAAGCAAATCTGTGACTTGTGTTGTTTGTGTTTAAGTAATATGTATTTAAGGGTGGAGAGGGTTTTGGATATTTATGACAAAATGTAATAGTGAAAGTGTGGTTTGAATATTTATGACGGAATGCGATATAAAGAGGGGTAGGAGGTGACATCAAAGAAAAATCTTATTTCAATATATTATTTAATAGTTACTACAAAACTTTTAAAAGCCAATTCGTTACATATGTAGGTGTTTTCTATATAAAATGCCACACATTGAAGTATGGAGTATGGACATTTATGCCGAAATGTTGTATTGGGAGGGAACATTTATGACGAAACGTGAAATAGTTATTTATTGGGAGGGGGGGGGGGGGTTTGTCGATTGTGCCTTAATTTAATAATTTAATATTACATTCAGTATTAATTAATATTTTTTACGGTTTTTCGCAAAAGTTCAATCTAATGATGTGAATTTTGGCGGTTTAAATTCTTTATCGTTTTACCATTGTATGTGATATGACAAAAGCTACAATCTTTTATGTATCTATCTTTACATTAGGTATGTTTCCGTACTTACTTCAAGTAATTGTAATGAAATAGAGAGGGACATTGTGCATGTTACACTTCTATCTCGACCTCAAAAAATTTGTAAAATAACGCTTTTGAACACAGACCTAATATTACGCAAACAAATATTTTGTGGTACCATTAAACCTGTGTTAACGTCAACATATTCACATAAAATGCAAAATATTCACATAAAAGAGCTGTGTGGCTATGTTGTTGTCTTTGATGTTGTTTAATTACTAAACTCAAACTAATAGCTTGAACAGAATAAACTTGCCGATGCTTCAGCGTCAAAAATTGTTTACACAGCTCTGTTGAATAAAGTTGCTGTTTGATAGACTGAGCTTTTATGTTTCTGATAATGATGCACAAGATGATGAAAAGGTATTCAAGAACATTAGGCGATGAAGAAAATTGCAGAAGAAACAATTGTTGAATAGGTAGAAAACCGATAGAATTATTATCATCTGTGATAATTGTGGAATTAAATTCAGCTTTGATTAGATCGAATAAGAATTAATAATTGCATTTTTTAAGTTAAACATCGAGTCTTACACATATGGGTCAAAGTGACGGTTACTATATAAATAAATGTTGCCACGCCGTCCTTTAACGGCTTTTAAATGACAAAACTGTTTGTTTGTTCGTCCTTTATTTGCCGCAATGCTAATCATCCGATTGCGATACAACTTTTTCAACTTATTGATGGCACTTTCGCGAAAAATAGAGGTATAGTAAAAATTTTTCACAACCACTTTTATCGCCTACAAACTAATAAAATGCTACATATCAGACGGTATTAATCGTAATAAAATTAAATTTAGTAATTTAGTTCGTGTGGCAACTAGATTAAAAATGTTGCAATATATCTATGCCTACTTTCAGAAATCATTATAATTCTTGAATTGTATACTATTTTATAGTTAATCTTGGTATGTAGGTGCTATGGGTCCAAGAAGGGGTCACTATATAAAAAATTTTGCCACGCCTTCTTTAAGAAACAACTGTTATAATATAGATTTTAGTTTTTACTGCGATCGGTAGCCCCCTCACTGAATTTTTTTTTTTTGTTCAAAATTTGTTTTTATATTGGCTGAGTATTGGGATATTTTTAAGTTTTTGCGGCGAGAGGATCAAACTAGCAAGCTCGGATTGTTTAAATCGTAACCAAATTAAATGCTGAGAGCGATATTGTAATAAAGTATGCTGATCTAATTGAGCAGATGATTAAGCGGCATCAAAATTTTGATTACATCAGAAGTTTATTTTCGCTATAGCAGAGTTCGTTTTTTTTAGCTGGAAAACAACAACAAATTAGAATTTATTTCGGCATTTTTTTCATTATCATGTATGCAGCATGAAAAAGACGATAAAAGTCATGGTCTTTTGACGAACTTTAACTTTAATTCGAACGGAGCTAATCTTAACGAATTTATTGGTAAAAAATTATTTTATTTCTTTGTTTATTCATGAATGCTTTTGATTACAAGCCTTACAGAGTATATAAAATTAATTGTGAAATTGCATTAGCCAAAGGTATTATTCAGTTTAATGTCTTTAGCGTTGCTAAACGTTTTTTAAAAAGAATAAAAAAAAAAGCAAAAGACAAATCGATTTTTATGTAGTCGAATTTTGACCACAGGCAATACTAGTTAATATAATTATGCTATAAATTGCTAACAGTTGTTAATGCTTGTTTTTGGCATTAAAAACTGTTGCTGATTACATTTTTGTCACACAGAAAATACATTCGTGTGGAAGCAAATTGGAAAATACTTTTTACATCGGACAAAATTTGACATTCACCTGAAAATCTTAAGACATTGTAGCATGGTATAATTATTTGACAAGGTAGCCGTGATAGTTTTTTGGCGATTGGTAGTTGTCAAAAACAGCTAAAGAAGTTGTAGTTTGCTGCTGTTGAATAACTACAATATGTGCTTATTTTAAATTTTTTTTGATTCATTAAATCTGTTCCCGAAGTTTATTGGAATGTTTTTAGTTTGCTGCGATTGGCTAGTTATGTTTAAGTCGTTGCTTATTTTTTCACATTTCTTTGATTAATTGCATGAACACCTTATTTTGACAACTACCCATCGCCGTTCGTGAGAAAAAAGCCAGTCCTACCTTGTCAGTAATTGTGCCATGCATTGTAGAGTCGTCTAGAAGCAGCTTTATTGCATAGATTTAGCTCTCGCAGAGCCACATGAGAGAGAGCCATGTTTGATAGCATGACATGAAGGATGTCTGGGTCCAACGTGCTAATTTTATAGCTCTTATAGCAGCAAGTATGTATTCTAACGATGACTTTATAGCTAACTTTATAGCTCTTATAGCAGCAAATATGTATTCTAACGATGTCTTTTGTATTGAAGATTACTGAATTGTGATCGCTACCTGTATAGTTGTCGCTCAAGTGCCATTCTGATTTAGGGAGTAAGCTGTTACTAACACAGTTAAGGTCTATAATGTAACCTGTGTCTGCCCTTTCAAAAGTATTTTGCCACCCCGTGTTAAGTGTGGCTATGTCAAGAACTGCAAACACTTCTAGGAGCGCTTGTTCTCTTGGACTGGTTCTAGGACATCCCCATTTAGTTGAAGTCCCCTGCAATGACAACTGGCTGCCTTCCGATAGCGTCATCTACAATTTCTTCCAGTACCTTTGTGGCTTCATCTAAAGTAAGGCTTGGGGGTAAGTTACAGCTGTACACAAAAATTTCTCCCAATTTGGCCTTCACGAAGTAATTTGCAGATTTCTGGCTCCTTATTTGTTCCCGCTGCTGTCCACAACTCCATACAGAGGCTTTTCCGGAACTATCGCTGAGTGTGTGTGTGTGTGTGGGTGTGTTAGGAATTTTTATTCAAGTCAACGTTTTTCTCTTCAGATTTTTTTTTGTTTATTTTGTTAATTTTAGCTTCATAGCTGCTGCTGGTTCACTTTATTGTCAAATAGTGAACAAAAAATATTTGCTGACTTGGCCCAAACGATTCATGCTTAATGAGTTCTTTTCCCTATGCTTTCAACTTGACTTCATTCATATTCAACTTGAACCAATATTAGCAGCAGTAGTAGGTGGCAACACTGACAAATCTGCAATCGAAGGTTTTAGTAAAACCGTTGATAATTGCTTTTGTAATGAAGAAGCATGCTGCTGAATCAGAAGCAGAGAAAAAGAAGAAATCAAAACAAACAAAACGAAAAAGTCAATTAAGTGTTATTGTCAACAACTACGCTTCACTTCAACAAACAACCGATAGAAAAACACTGAGAAATAATACCAGTTCATGCGCTTCAAATGCATATGCAATTTATTTTTCTCATTGGAAATACATAGTTCAATTTTTATTTTGCTTAGCTTACTCTTGAAAAAGATTTGGTAAAGAAAGTGTTGGCCAAAAGTTTGAGCAGAAATTCCAGTTAACAATCTGAATGCAGTTAGTGTCAACTTGACTTGGCTTACACATTATTTATAGTCAAAAGCAATTAATAACAGCAGCAAATTAACTACGCTTGATAAACATTTGTATGAACAAACGAAACTAGACCAAAAACCATAACAACGACAACATAATTGCGGAAGTAAATAAAATCTTTTTGATTACCTACCCCATTTTGGGGTAAAGAATAGAAACAGTCTTTGTAGCATTCCGCTACGAAAGGAATATGACTGAAAATAAGTGCTAGTCTTGCATTTATGACATTTCAACGTCTTTATGTGTCGATGTTATTAATAACAGTTCGTTATTTGTGTAGGAGTTGGAATGTGATTGTAGCGCGAACACAATTTAGCTTTGTCAGCATGTGACTTTAAGAGAAAACAAGCATTGCAATATCAGAGTTCTCTGTTTTTCCGCTTATCTTAAAGTATTGTATGGTTTTTCACAAAATTCGCCTTATTTGCAAATGCTCATGTCTATAAAATAAAGTTTTAAAACAGTCAATTTACTGATAAATCGAGCATAATAACGAGTATACCAATAATTGCAAAATTTTTATTTATTCCCCGTTAAAGAACTAATGGGTCAACTCTTCGATTTTAGATTCAAAGAAATATTACCAGCGCCAATCTAGTCGTTGTTAACTAAAAACTAAAACAAGCCAAATATAATGGTTTCTTATGAAAGTATTAAGGGCGGATTCTCATCTAGAAGTCCAAAAACATAGTGATGTTCTTGATTTCTTTTTCTCTTAAATAATATAATAAACTGGCCATTTCAGCCCTTGGAAGGACTTTGACCTAGCTTCTATTGATCAATTGTGTTGTGCGTGTTGTTAAATGTTTGATCACAAATGACCGAGAACTGGACCTACGTGTTTTATGCCGACTCCGAACGGCTTATGCTCTCAAGAAGCTTTACATGGCAATTTTTACTCTCTGAGGTTTGCCATTGTCTGCAGAGAGGTGACGACCGAACAGAAAAATTAATTCAATTGAAAAAACTTTCTGTCTGAGCTGGAATTGAACCCGGGCTACCGCGGTTCTTTAGCTTAGGGGCCACGCACTCTACCCACTAGGCTACGGTCGCCACCGTTTTTTTTCTCTTAGGATAAAGTAAATTGTATTTTCACAATTCGGAGCATTTTGAAGGCGTGATTTTGTGCTGTTTTTCTTAAATAATAACTTTGTCTTTGCGGGAGAGATAGACATCCTTATTTTTTCAAAAAATTTTTTTGGGAGATCTTGACCACCCTATGCAACTTTTGAGACCTCTTAGAATAGGTTTGCCATGCGTCCCGGTTTCAGGGACATTTCCCGGTTTTGTAACACATGTCCCGGTGCACAGTAAAAATGTCCCGGTTAAAAATATTGAAAAAAAATGAAAAGTGTAACAGTAAAAACTGAAGTTTTTTTGCAAATGCATAAAAAATGGAAGTATTTTAATTAAATACTAAGTTAAAACAGAAAAATTAATTTGTTAAAAATAGTACAATTTTTGTTCGTTGTTTCAGGACACAAAGGAAATGTTGAGCGAATATTTTCACTGGCCTCCTCGCAATGGAGTAAAAATTTAAATAAAACAAATTTTATTATTCTATGACGTACACAGAATTTTATAACTTTTTTTAAAGGCGCAAAAGAATGTTTTTGGTGAAACAAAAAAAAATCTGCAAAATATGATTAATGTTTCTTATTTTTTTTTGTATAAGATTTATTAGTTATATTTGTACTACATACAATTCACTACTGTGAATTATTTTTGTTTAAATTTTTTTTAAATGGCCATTTATTTATAGTGTTAAAGATGTGTATGTATTTTTGGGTGAAATAATATAAAAAAAGTGTGCAAAGTTGTCCCAGTCAAGTGCTGTAGACTTATGGCAACCCTATCTTAGAATACGATCTAAATTTTTCGATACGCCCTAATGCCCATAACAAAGCCTAAAGATCCAATTATAATAGAAGTAACGTAATGTAATCTAATGTCAGTTGAGCAGTGCGTTCTTCCACTTATTATTTTTTTTTGTTTTTGATTGGTGTTTGATGGATGTTTTTAATTGGAAAAAACATTCAACACAACATGGCAGACTTTGTGTGTTTATGGTCACGACAAACATCTTGATCAAAGTAGATCAAAAATAAAAAGACTCAATTTAAAACATTTATTGTGAAAAGACTATAATATATAGACTTTTTAATTTTTTTTTAAGTACACTGAGGGAATGTGTGTAAAAATTTAATGAAACTGTGTTCATATTAAATGAATTTGTTTCTGTTTTTTATATACAGCTTGACACAATTTCATTTAAGTTAAACTCAATGTTAGTAAAGCTCAATTTGAAACAACATTTTTTTTAAAACCAAGTTTTTAATTAAATATACTTTTATAGTAAACATTTACGTTTTAAATATATTTGTTTAAAAAAAACTTTAAAACAAAAACTTTAGTATTGAAAACAAATATTTAGAAACATAATTTTAAAATATTGTTCTTTTATTAAAAACAATAAAATTAAACCGCCATTTTTTTATGCCATTTTTTTAATTTTTTCGAGTTTTCGAAGCCAAATACGTAATAAGCGACCCCTGGAACCCCTCGAATACCATATTTCAACTCCATTCGATGAAGTTTTCATTTTTTTGTGGCTTAAAATATTGAAATATTCTAAATATTAATATAATAAATTAGTTTGTATTTTATCTAATGTTCATTATTTGTAAAGACAATTAAAAAATAGGTTCACGAAATCAAATGTAAAATCGTGGTTTTTCTCAGCTTGGTCTCAATTGTCTGGCAATTATTGTCAAAAAATTTTCTGCACATAATTTTTCAATTCAATCTCAGATAGGGACGTATTTTTTGTTATTGCAAAGAAATAATAAGATAAAATTAAAAAAGTAATAAATGAGTTTATAGTTGAGAATATAATATGCTTATTTAAAATTTTTTTTTTGTAGAAACACAAAAGCCTTAAATATCTATTTTCAAATTGTTAATTTTAAAGAATGTTTTTATTCTCAGTGTAAACAATATAAAAATATATTCCAAAATAAGTTTTTTTTTTTGCATCTTCTTCTCGATAGGTGGCATAAAAAGCAGTCCTTTTCCACCGGTGTCAAGATATTTTGGTCCCAATTTATCGAAATCGAAAAAATCAAAGTGCATTTCAATAAGGGTACTTGTAGCTACAACTAATTATAACTATGTTTGGATTATTATAAGCAACTAAAATTATTATTTTTGGACCAATAGGAAAAATTTAGCGCTACTTTTTAAAAATGCGGTAATTTTCGATGCTTTTGATTCCTGTCTCGGGGGAAAATTTTCGTAATCTTATTAATAAGCACTTTGATTTTTTTGTTTTCGATAAATTGGGACCAAAATATCATGACACTGGCTGAAAAGGACTATTTTTTATGCCACCCGGCAAGGAGAAGATGCGTTTAAAACCAAAACAAAACATGCACTTTAAAAAAAATTTTTTATTATTTATGTAAAATTTTTTGAAGTCTCTCTTTTCACTATAAATATCAACGCTAATTGAATTCGTTGAAAAAAATTGTATGTCATGGCTTCTGAACCTTTAAAAACACACTTACATTTCATATCTTTGGAACGTAAAAAAATGATAATGAAAAAAATTAATGCCTATTGCTGGCATGGTATTGAAATTTTGAATTAATAACTGAATAATGAATTAGTAACTGCAATTTTTTCAAAAGTTTAATATTTTGCCCTCAAAATAAAATTTCCAATGAAACCCTATTTTTGAAAATAGCATTTAAATTGACTGAGCTACGTTGTCTCAAAATAGACCATATTTTGGCATTCGCATGGCTTTGGTCCGCGAAATAAATCTCAAAACCTCAAACTCCGGATTTGGTTTTCTAAACAATAAACTAATTTAAGCACAAAATTTGAGACAAATCAGAGATAGTCAGTGCAACTGATATTGCACTTCAATGTGAAATAGGCGACATATTGAAAACAATTTATTCCTACTTTGACGAAATATGTTTAAGGTATTAGTCCACTTTAAAAAAAATTGAAAATTAATTTTTTTTTTGTCATTATTCTGATCTAAAATATGTCAGAAATATGTATATAAAATTTTATAAAAATATATTCATTACCAAAAAAGTTATAGCAATATATAAACATACATATATGCATTTGCGATGCTCTAGCAAAAATCGGCCGAACGGCTCATTATTGCACTCTCTCTTTTGACTTGTTTCTTAAACTTTCTTTGGACTTTGACCTCTCTGATAATGAAACTACATATATGCTAGACGTCAGTTATTATTTTTTTTTTTTTTCAAAAAATGGCTTTACCATATAAAAAAGGTTCAAGACAAAATTTAAAAGTGCAAAAAAAGTAAAAAAACTCACATAAATTTTGCGGCAATCAATATTATTTAAAAAAAAAAACATATAATAGTGCATCGGCTAAAAATATAAGAGTTGAAAGAAATAGTGATTTTGAAATTGAAATCGACCACACTTTAACTAACTGTATAATTTCGTTTTCCTTAATTTTTGTAACCTTATCCACTATTTTAAAATGCAAAAAATGCAATGATGATATAAAATTTAGTCAAACAGGTGTAAAAGGACTGGGACTTAAGTTAGTTTTTTAATGTAAATGTGGCGCCACATTAATTAATGCCTGTAATTTGATAAACACTGGCTTTGAAATCAACAAACGTATAGTATTTGTTATGAGAATTATAGGTGTGGGACGTAATGGCTTGGAACTTTTCTGTGCTTTGATGGAATTAAGTAAGACTTTTAGTCATAATACCAATTATAGAATTTTAAATAGTATAAAAAAAGAATAAAAACAAAGAACATAATTTACCACAAGACGAATTAATTGTTTCCAGCGATGGCACATGGTCGAAGAGGGAGTTTTCTTCTCTAATAGGTGTTACAACTGTTATTGGAAAGTATACAGGAAAAATTGTTGATTATTATATTTCGAAATATCGAAAAAGAAATAAAGTACTCCAGACTTTGAAATTTGGTATGAATCTGAGCATGCGGAAAATTGTGCAATAAATTACACCGGCAGCTTCGGAGGCATGGAAGTTCAAGGTATTTTAGAAATTTTTCGGAATTCGATGTCACTACATGAAGCAAAAAACTTTTAAAAATCAGATTGATGCCAAGCCCTACGGTGACTTTATCATTCAAAAGTTAGAATGCGTGCTTCATTTAGGAAAGCGGATGTTTTGACACTTAACAGAGGTTAAGAAGACACTTACGAAGATGACAAAATTAAAAAATTGATTTAAAAAAAGGAAAAAAAAACAAAATAATTAAAGTCGAAAAAGTGAAACAGTCACAAAAGGTAAAAAGAGTCAAAGTTGAAAAACCACCGAAAGAAACCGCAATCTTAACGGGTAATACTATTAAAAAATATCCTAGCATTACAGTCTTGCTATAATGGAACTTTATGGGCAATCGTTCCAAAGCATATTTTTGCTGGCAGTAACGTCACACAAATAGCAGCTCGCATTTCTCTTTCGATTTTTAACGAAGGACGCAATACATTATTGAAAATGATGGAATTGATGGGAATAACGATTGGCTACAATTCTTACTTTTACATTCAGAATAAAGACAAAAAAGCCCAACAGCAGGAGGAACAGGCTTACGAAGATGCAGGTGCTTTATGGTCCCGGCACTGCTGATTAATGAAATGTAATGAATGGTGTCAATGATATTAATACAAATTCGAAAAAAGCTAAAATCAAACTTTAAATGCGTTTTTCTCCAAATCAGGTTTTTTAAAACGGAGATGAGATTATCTCCGGAACCACTCAACTGATTGCGATAAATCTTTTTGCATTTTGTTCATCTGACTGTTTTTTAGGGCAATTTGCCTGATTTAGAGCAAAAAATTTGAGAATGAATTTTTTACAGGTAAAAAAACCAAAAAAATTCCCCATTTTTTAAGTTAATTTTTTGATCTGATTTTTTTTTTATTTACCAATTTAGTTTTTTAACTAAATGAGGTAAATTGTCTCGGCTTAATATATGTAGCTTAAAATACTAAAGCATTTTCTTATTTTGGACTTTTCGTTTCCAAGATAATCTCTGCTCAGTAAAGCGATCTTTTTTTAGAGTCTTTTTCAATGCCCTCTAACGGCAACAAACGAAATTATAAAATAAAAAAAAAATTGGTTTCTATATTAAAAAAGTTAGATTTATGTTCAAAAAATAAATAAATATAGATAATTATTAAGGTACCTCAGAAAACAAATATTATAAACGTGTATTATTTTCGCCTTCTAAAGTGGACTAATCACATAGTGGTTAAAAAAATTGCTTGAAACATTTTTTAAAATTTTGTATGAAAAATCATGCATTGATATTATGGACATTGTGTTCAATTTAAAAACGTGATGATTTTTTCAGTGTATATATTGATTATGTCAAATAATTTGTACTCCATATTTGTACGCACTGCTTGATTCAGACAAATCGACCTGTAATGTTTATATTTTTCATACGTAATATATCCATCAAAAAGCCGATTCCTGAAGATTGGTACAACGTTGCCGGTTTCAGTCGCTTCAAGCGAACCCTCGTTTTCGTCACTTTGAAGACTTAATACATACATGATTACTATAACTGGAGAAGAAAGGCTCAATGGGTTAGCTTTTCTAAATGTTCACTGGGATGTGGAAGTGACCACGGAAGAAATTTTAAGTGCACTAGCCCGAAAAAAAGTATATATAATTATTATATATGTCGAGTTTAAATTTTGGTTATTCATATTATGCTGCTATGAATCCCGCAGTAGATGGGCAGGTATATGCTCGTTCACTTTCTAAAGCTTTCTTCCCTATCTTCTACGATTTCCATTCAAGCTAGAAAAATAGCTTGACAGCAATCTCACAGTAAAAATAATATTTCTTCTATTAGAATCACAACATACTACGACACGGCCATACTGACCATTCACACGTCCTCGTGTGGCTGTATCATTTCAACTGTATACCATTTTCTTCCACGATATGAAATTTCCGTCAGTACATTCTAAGTTATCACCTTCTGCCAAGGTATAAAACATTCATCACCACTATTCTAATGTTCATCACCTTCAGTGATACTAGACGTCCGCCAGCACTGTACTAGTGCCCACCACCTGCTGTGGTACTAGACATTCACCAGCATTTTTCCAGTGCTCACCACCTCCCGTGGTACTAGACATTCACCAGCACTATTCCAGTGCTCACCACCTGCCGTGGTACCAGAAATTCACCAGCACTATTCCAGTGCTCACCACCTGCCGTGGTTCTAGACATTCACTAGCACTATTCCAGTGCTCACCACCTGCCGTGGTACCAGAAATTCACCAGCACTAGTCCAGTGCTCACCACCTGCCGTGGTTCTAGACATTCACCAGCACTATTCCAGTGCTCACCACCTGCCGTGGTACCAGAAATTCACCAGCACTATTCCAGTGCTCACCACCTGCCGTGGTTCCAGACATTCACCAACATTACTTACAACAATTTTATAAAATAGAAACATTTTCATATCATTAAAAATTTCAATTATTGTATTATAAGCTCATTCAATTTCAGTTTCATTAACATGTTCATTGCCATCCTCCTCTTCATTTTCAACAATATCATTACAAGAAATAGGCATTTTTCTTAAACGATCATGAGAATTTTTATAAGTTCTATTAGTATCAAGAGCACTAAGATTATAGCTGTCCCCATCCAATATTTCTACAATTTTAAAAGAACCCTTATACTTCGGGTCAAGTTTGATCTGATTACGTCCATCGTTTTGCAAAAGAACAAAGCCACCCACCACAAACTTATTTGGTTTAATCTTAGTTTTATCAAATATCTTTTTATCATACCTGGCGTTAATTTTTATATTATTCGCAGCACTCTTAAGCACCTCTTCAATATCAACTTCGAACACAATATCGTCCACCGCTAACAACCCAAGAGGTCTAACCCTACCTATCATTACTTCTAGAGGGCTGCACTTGGTGACCCGATTTACAGAACAATTTAATGCCAATTGAACATTTGGAAAAGCAATTTGCCATGACCTATCTATCTTTAACCATTTCTGCAACTGTCAACATGTTTTTAAGTAATTAAATCGGTTGCAATCAAATTAAGGTTAATTCCATGAGAAGAACAGAATTCTCGAAACTCTAAACTTGGAAAACAACGGCCTTGATCCGCAATTATGCGAACAGGTGCACCGAAGAAAGAAGTGCAAGATGCAAGAGCTTCGATACTACTCAGCGTGTCAATTCGTGTTGCATGATGTAATATTACAAACCTTGTAAACGCGTCAATCATGACAAAAACATATTCTTTTTTATCGTTCTTGCCGCTGAGCTTACCAGTCTGCATCAAAATTGCACCATATCCTATTGAACTTGCATCCGTATGAAGTTCTAGAGGATATTCTGGATCAAAAATAGTTAAAACGGGCTCCTTATTCAAAATGTTAACATTTTTCTGTCTGATATTTTAATGTGATGACGACCAATTAATTAATACCTTAGAAGAAGCAGTTAATGCGTGTAGCGGTGCCATAACTTCTGAAAACTTGGGTACAAAATGACGAAAATAAGATGCTAATCCTATAACTGTCTCAACTGTGTAACTGTTGCTGGAGCTGGCAAAGCCACCAAAGCAAGAATTTTCCTAGGGTTTGTTCTAACTTCACCATCGCTTAACTCAAATCCCAAATATTCTACTTTCTCTTTCATAAAATCTCATTTTTTTAAACTAAAAGAGAATCCAGTTTTGGACAGTGTTGCTAAAACAATACGAATTCTGTTAAAAGTTTCATCAATATTCGAGGTTCCTTCCACTAAAATATCGTCCATATAAGCAACTACGTATGTTCTAACAAGATTTCCTAAAGCTTGCATCACACAACGCTGAAATACTGATGGAGCATTTCGTAACCCAAAAGGCATTGTTAGGTATTCGTAATGCCCATCGGGTGTTATAAATGCTGTTTTCTCTATCGAATCAGTATGAATCGGAACCTGATGATATCCACTCGCCAAGTCCAATGTTGTAAAATAATAACAACCATGAAGCCGATCGATTCCGTCTATCTAATTGTTGATCTAATATCAACGGAAGGGGAAATATGTCAGGGATAGTGTTATCATTTAATTCACGATAATCAACACACATCCTATCTGTTTCATATTTTTTCTTCAAAAGCAATATAGGGCTAGCGAATGGCGAAAAACTATGCCGAATAACACCAGTCTCAAGAAGCTAATCAATTTTGCTGCGAACAATATTTCGCTCTTCCTCGCTTAACCTATATGGACGTCGACAGACAGTTTTATTCACATCCTTGAGATGAATTTGCATTGGGACTATGTTTGCTGGATGCTTTGGAGAACCGAAAACAAAATTATCTTTATACTCATATACGATAGTTATTAATTTGGGCTTATCTTGGATGAGAACATCGGTATCAATTTCACTTAAGTTAACGTTTCTTTTTTCAACAAGACATACATTTGCTATTTTTGATTTGGTAAATTGTATCCGATTTGATGTCAATTGCACAGATATACCAAAGTTTAAAATCTCTCGACCTATCACTATATTATATCTTAAACAAAAATCAGGTAATACATGAAAAGGGACTTCAATTAAAATATCATCTATTTGTACAATGGACAAGATCTGCAGAGTACTGTTCACACAGGTCTGTCCAATACCAATCATTTTAACTAAAGCATTGATGCGTTTGCCACTTAATCTACATGAGATAGATTCTTTAATAAGAGAACACTCCGCTCCCGAGTCAAAATAAAAAGGGAAGGTCTCACCCGATTGCTGCAGAATTCCTTCAGGAACAGTAGTGCTGCAAATGTCCACACGCTTTTCGATTGGTTTACCAAAGTTGCCGGAATAAGCTCTACCGTTCGAAAAACTTGAGGCATAGTGACCCTCTTTATTACACTTGTAGCATGTAATCGGAGACCATGTTGGTTTCTGTGTTAGAGATTCAGCTTGAAATGGTGTGGACTCAATCTTTCTGCACGATGATGCTTTATGACAAAATAAACCACATCGATAACATTTTACAGTCGCATTATTTGAATCGAACTTAAAACAATTGGCACTAGGACCAACGTCACTCTCTTTGTTAGAAACAGCTTTCATTTTGCCAGATGAGATGACCTGCAAAGCAAATTTGAGAAAGCCATGACGATGCAGTGCATTGCTGAGAGTCATCATAAGCTCAGCGCCTTGTAAATTTTTATCAGGCACGATTTTAACACATCTCTGCTGTCGAAAGCCATGCGCGTGCATCCACCGCCATCTTATCAGGAGCAAACACAGGCAACTGAACAATTTTTTCCATTGGTTTGCACACAGCTTGCAGCACAGCAAGAAAATTTGCTTTCTGCTTCTCAAAAAGTAATCGCCATCCTTCGCTCTCAACAGAATTTGTGTTTGCAATTTTGTTCAGAAGAATTTGCAGATTCAGATCCCACTTCTGATGTCGAGTTTAAGTTTTGGTTATTCATATTATGCTGCTATGAATCCCGCAGTAGATAGGCAGGTATATGCTCGTTCACTTTCTAAAGCTTTCTGCCCTATCTTCTAAATATATCTTCTTAAATTATCTTCTTAAATATATTACACACTATTTTTAAAAAATTGGAATGAATATAATAAATAAATATTAAAACTCCCACGAAATTTTTTTCTGGGTACGCGCCTGGTTTGGAACAATGCTTTCCTATAAAAATGGATATAATAAACTTAACGTAACGTGACGACACGTATAGATCCGTGGATTTTGGATTTCTACGTTACTTTACAATACGTCTTGTCAAAAAGCAACTGAACATTGAAGTTAGATTCGATTAGTGAGCAATGTGTTTTGTTGAAACTACGTTTTTTGTTGAGTTTTCGTTATTAATGTGATAGTTCTATGTATCCACAGCTATGTATGACGAAGTTTTATTTGAACTTGTATGGGAACGTGCAATTATTGACGATAAAAAACTGCCTGGCTACTGCTTATTATAATTGTTCTAACGTTTTCTTACATTGCGTTCCGTCATGATGACAGTTGACAACATTACGTTACGTCTATTATAATTTGAGCTTAAAGTTAGTAACGGGCAAAATCTACTGTAGCAAATGAAAACACATATCTTAGATATTTTAATGATTGTTTTTTTCGGGGTATAGAAAATACTGCAAATTGTTAATGTCAGTGTTTGTTATTTATTATATCTGTGGTCTCAAAGCATTAAAGCATATTTCAGTTTTCAAAATTTCTGACTGAGCATGAAGAATCGATCGTAAAATATTTTTATCTGTTAATGATTAGACACATTTAAATATTTTGAAAAAGTTAAGTGAAAGTTATAACTTTAACGTTCCATTTACTCTTTTAAATGTATTGATTCAAACCATTAAAAGGTTCTTTATTTAAGATGCAAGGAGAGAAATATGCTGTTATGCCTTAAAATCACAAATGTATAGTATAAAAGGAGTAAAATAAAGACATTTGTTTTATAAAAAATATATTTTGTAAGAACTATATTTTTCAGCTTAATGCCAATTATGTTCATGAAAATGGTAAAAGTTCAACCGTTTTTAAAGCAAGGCAATTCGAAAACTAAAAATTTCAGTGGGGTCACCCAGGAGGGTAAACCACGTAGATAAAAAGACAACTTAAAAAAAAGACATGAAGAAACATGAACAAATACTTTTTTTTATATTATTAGATACAAATAAATGGAGATTTTGTTTAGTGAGTCTAAAGCGTATTTAGATTGGATTAAAACCTAGGGAGATATTTAGAAATAAAATTAAAAAAAGTCACTTGGGTGGGTATTGGTAAGGCGGAGGTTAAGAAAAAATTCGCCACACCCCCTTTGCCCGCCTACATATATAAAAAAATTAGCGATATCAAATTGCTTTGGAGTTATGGGTTGCACAGCCTCGAAATTCGGTATTCAACCATAATTCACATGTCGTTGCACTGATGACATTTTATGGGAGTAAAGTAAGGGGGAGTGTAACCTACCATACAACTAAAACTTGCGATATCGAATAGTTTTGAAGCTATAGGTCGCACAGCGTCAAAATTCAGTATTCGACCTACACTTACACATGAGGTTTCATTGATTACATTTTATGAGCGTTGATCAAGGGGACGTGGCACCTCCACTACAACCCAATACAACCCAAATTTATAATATCGATTAGCTTGTGAGTTATAGGTCACACAGCCTCGGAATTCAGTATTCGACCTCAATTTACACATGCAGTTTCACTGAAAACATTTTATGGGCAATTGACAAGGGAGCGTGGCAGCAACGTGCCAGGTTTAAGCTAGTTTTTATAAAAAAACACTGGACTAAGTCTAAATAAAGAAATGTAAAACCGCTCGAAATTTTTTTCTGGGTGCGCTTCTTGTGTCTTGCTTGTCGTTGGTTTGCGTTTTCGATATACAAAATTAGGCGATAAGTCTACTATCGCAACAACTGTCTAATCTACTTGTGGTTGGCTATTAACTTTGTTTTTGTGGCAACCTGATGCTTCATAAACTTAAATGACACTTAACTCGAAAATATATCACGCATTCCGTAAAAATGTAACCGCAAGTTAAAAAATCAACTTTATGAGTATAAAACATTTTTACCACTCCTCAGCACAAGGGAGTTCAATCCCGGAAGTTTTTCTCGATCCCGGGATTATCGGGATTGAAAATCTAAATCCCGAAATTAGTTCGGGATTAGAAAATTTAAGAAGTAAATAATTATAACTAAAAAAATATTGCTGTTTTACATGAATTCCTTAAAAACCAAAAGTGTGGTATCTTTAAGTAGCCTTATGATTTGTTTAAAAAAACGTGGTTTTTAAAGTTCCATAAACAATTAATCAGTTGACAGTTATTTTCTAATTGAAAAATGGAAGAAGCTCAAAATGCAAGATAAACTTGTGTATGCCATATATTAATAAAAAATATCAAATTGGATGGCTAATTTATTAGCATAATAACAAAAAGCTATAGTGGAAGTTTCTCAACCACAAATTCTATTTTAAAGGGAGCTCATAGTTGTAGTTTTCAACTATGGCAAAAAAACCACAATACCACGATACCACACAATTGTGAATACACTTATTGTTAATAAACTCAAAAAAAAACTTAAATAACATTAATGACTATCAAATTGCATTAATTTAAAGAACAACAAATATAAGAATATAAAATACAGAACCGCTTAATGTATTATTATATAAATGTTAAAAAAATTTTTTTAAGACATCGCCTTCAAGTTTTTTTGTGTTTAAGTCAAATTCAGGATGAAAAAGACTTTTCAAAATTACATTTTTCGTTTTAATTATTTTTAAAGTAATAAATTAAGCAGATCACCGCTTCTTATTTTTTATATTGTTTGGATATTATTACAAATATAACCCGCTAATGAGAAGTACCGTTCTGATTCTATGCTAGTTGAAAAAATAGTTGTACGATAATCGTAAGCAATTTTAAAGTTTCGATCACGATTGCTTTTACCATAAAACAAAATTATTTCCTGAGTCAGAATATCTGACAATGTTGGAATACATACACGGAGATAATTATTTTGCTTTAATCAAGCAAATGTTTTGCTTAAAAGCAGATCTGAAAAATTTTGCTCAATCACGGTGTGATTTTAGAAAAATATTGCTTTGTTCAAATCACTCCTCATTTATTTAGGAAAAAGCAAAATTGTATTAAATTCAAGCAAATATTTCCTAAATTATTATAAACTGATAGTAAATTTTTACTCAACTCAAGCAAATATTTACTAAGTTATTATAAACTCAAATAGCAAATTTTTGCTTAATTCAAGCGAATTTCTTTTAAACGCAGGAGCACACGTTTATTCTTAATGAAAAAAATTATGCGACGATTAGTTAGCAACTGCGATGGTCGAATGGATAAGCAGCTAATGCACTTACATTCACGCGACCGAGGTTCAAGTCTCCGGATAATGGTAGTTTTTAAATATAATTTAATGTTATTAATTATTTCACTCCCAAAATATGCTAGATTTCAGCAAAAAATGGATCAAGATTTTGCTATTCCAATTCAAATTAACTTAGCAAAGATTTGCTTGAATTAAGTAGAAATTTGCTTTTGCAGTTTATAATTATTTTAGCAAAATTTGGCTTGAATTTATTCAAATTTTGCTAAGTTATTTTAAACTGGAATAGCAAATTTTGATTAGTTAATGCTTAAATCTAGCATAATTTTTAAGTGGCTGAGATTCAAGTGCATGTTTTGCTAAACCACAATACAAATTTAGCAAACAGTTTTCTCCGTGTAGCTGACTTCGCGGTGTTGCTAGTTCTTCTAAGACTTTGCAAAATATTTGCCCCAATGATTCACACTCATCGTCCTAACAATCTTTTTCAGCCTTTATAAAAGATTTTTCAAATTCTATATTCATATTAACTTAAATTGAAATGGTTGCATTTACATGAATATTTGTAATAGAAATTTTTTTTTTAAAAAATCCCGGAATCCCGGAAAGAAAATCCCGCCATTCAAAGGGGCTTAAATGGTCCGGGATCCCGGGATTGAGTTCCCATTTCAGCATATACTATGTGCAGTAAGAAATAAAAGAAAAAAAACACTTCTTAGCATACACACTAGCTAAGAACGGCGAAGGAATGAGAATACGCAAAAAAAAATAAATTATATAATATTAAAGTAAGAGTCATTAACGGATAAGTGTATTTACTGAGCTGTGATATTAAACATTTAACGGAAATTTTTGTCCATGGTACGCAATCAAAAAGAAAATTTTTTTAATTGTGCAAAGTCTCCTTAAAACAAATCACGAAGAATACTTGCGAATATAATTTTCAGATTTAATTTAACAGATTTACTAACAAATCACGAAGAATACTTGCGAATGAAATCTTAAGAGTTGCTTTACCTGATTCAATCGGCGTTTTTCACATAAAGGTATGACTTTTTACATTTATTGGTTGCGTACACTTCAATGAATTGTGATGAGGTGGGAGTACAAGTGCGAAACTACATTTTTGCTTTTATCAGTTGAATTTTCTACAATTTGGGCTACTAAAACTCAAAAAATAGTAAAGCGTTTCACATCGACAAACAAGAAATAAAAGACATTCAAAACAATTTTGCAGCTAAATACCAAACTAAAACAATACCTTCCCAAAACAATACCTAACCTATAAAATCAGCACCACTTCGATGTATCGATTGATGGCAACATATTGTCATCTTAGTATGCGATAGGTTCTAAATACGGAGAAAATTTTTTTGTAATCAAACAGTGTGAAAAATTATGATATTTTTTTCGTACATGTCCAAATACGCAACTACTTTCGTACACAACCGAAGTTTAAATTTTTATAGTTTTTGCTCATAGCTTTGAATTAATTAAAACATAATATTGAATTCTATACTATTTACACTTTTCATACACTGAGAAGAAAAACAAACTTTCAAATAAAACAAAACACTTTTAAATAGAATTTTAACGCATTTGTGTTTCTGCAAAACAAAATTTAAGACGAGCGTGTCTAATTTTCATCTATAAGCTCATTTATTTTTTTATAATTTTCTGTTATTATTGCGAATATACAATATATAGATTGAATTAAAAAATTATGTACAGTTGAATCATTGACCAGACAATTGAGACCTTCTGAGAAAAATTCGATTTTACATTTGATTGTTTGAAAATATGTTTGAATTGGTTTTACAAATTTTGAACATTAAATGAAACAAAAACGAATTTATTATTTTAATATTTAAATTATTTCATTATTTTAAGCAACAATAAAACGCAAACTTAATCGAATGGAGTAAGAAATTGGTATTCGAGGGGTCCTAGGGGTCGCTGCTCACGAATATGAAGTCGAAAACTCGAAATATATAAAATAGCATCGAAAAAATAGTAATTTTATTTAATTGTTTTTAATTTAAGAACAATATTTTAAAATTATGTATTGAAATATTTGTTTTCAATAATAAATTTATGGCTTTAATTTTTTTTAATACATGTTTTTAAACAGTAAATGTTTACTATGAAAGTATATTTAAAATGATTTTTTTTTTTTGATTCGCCAGGAGGTATGAAATCTTCCAAAGATACGTATACCCGTCCTTACGAATGCACGATTTACATTCTAGATCCTGCCCGGATCAGCCGGGAGAGACAGAATGCACCTACGCACTATGGGGCCAATGATCAGTTTTTGATGCGATCCTTTATATAAAATTTATTTCTCGCCTCAGAAGCATTTTCACCAGCACATTCGACAGGTACGGTTGACGCTTGCAATATTTGGGAAAAATGAGCTAAAATTTTATGCATGGTCACTGACATTGGGTAACATTCGTAATTTTTAAAATATATATCTGCAGTTTCATAGCAAAATGTTTTCAAGTGGTCAACACTTGTTTCAAATTCAGAGTTAATTGTGATAAGAATTATATGTAAATGTTTTAAAGGTACGATATTAATGTTGGTTATAGAAGAAAATAGTTCCGGATTAGAAAATGCTTTTCGTGCCGTACTGCCGTCTTTTGTGGAGCCGCTCCCATTACTTTTCGGCTTATGGACATGAAGGCTCATTTTTTGCAAAAACTGTTCTTGAATTTCACCCTTTCAGCGCTCCGAATTTACCATTTCTTAATATTAAGTCTATATGAAAGATTAAGGACAAAATCAAAACATCGAATCCAGGCGTGTACAAAAACTGTTTCGGATTTCCACCACATACCGGACACGAGTGAGTACTCTTTGTTTCCGTAAGTACGTTCAACACTTTTCCATTAATTAAAATCATAATAAGCTCATTCCTTAGAGTAATCTCTCTACCGTTTACCATATAATATTCCAAAGGCTTAAGATTTGATATTTGTACATCCAGATTTGTTTTTTCTTTCAATATATGCTCTTTGGTTTCCTTTATAAATTCAATTTTAAGTGATCGGCAAAAACGGACGGATTGAGGAGTGCTTTTAATGCAAACGATTGCATTACTTGACGTGACTATTTCTAATGGTATAACTGAGGTTACAAACAACGAGTTATGCACTTGTCGTGTGGAATCGTCGAAACCGTAACTTAGAACCAAATGGGCTTCATTGGTCTCATCCATTCGCATCAGAACTTCTTCTTGGTGTGACAAAATTCTTTTTGCTGTATGATTTATCAAACTTTGGAGAGGAATATTTGCTGATGAATCCGTAACCGTAAGTCTATCGGGTCAGCATTCCAACTTGCTCTTTTGAACTTTTTTGTAACTGGGGAAAATATCACAGTTTCTTGACTTATTCACCTCTCTTATGTTAGTATATTGTTGTCTTGTTAAATTATTCTCGATTAAAAAGCTTAATGCTTCTTCAGGGGAGAGTGGTAATGGCATTTTCTCGTTATAAGTTATTTTTTCTCATTTCAGTTGGCTGAAATGGAGACGAAGTAGCTTTCTTCAAAATAAAATTGAAATCATTTTCTTTTGATAAATTAGCTGAAATAGAAGCAGCATGAATCAATAGTTTGGTATGAGTTTCTTGTTCGGACTACACTTCCCAAGCAATTTTTCTTTTTTGTCGCACACTTCTCTCGCTATAACCCATATAAGGACGGCCTTTTTTCTTTGCAACATCACATTCTGATAGTTTGAATACAGTCTCATAAGATAAGCACACTATTTAATTTTCTAGAAAACGCTTTGTGATCCTCCGGTTTTTTTGCCCACTTTTGGTTAGTATGCGCACAGAAATTATTAATTTATTTCTTCACTATTGTCATACAGTTTTTAGTGATACTTCTATTAAATTTCGTGGAAATCCAGTTGATAACATTAATGGGTTTTCTATCATTTTCCAACCAAAAGTTAAATATATCCAAATTTTTAACTTTTACACAATCTGGAAATAGATTTTTATAAAATGCAACAGATTGGAGCAGACGGTTTTCCCAAAAAATTATAGTACACATTATTAGCTTTCTCCACACATAAATTTTTTCACGAATATGATCGGATAAAGACAGTTCTACTCCAAAGAACATATGGACGACAACAGAAACTACACAAAAAAGACAACACATGTTGACACAAAAAATTATTTACCACATCTAACTTTTTTTAAAAATTTTTAATAACATGTTAATTTACATACCTTTGCAAGTGTTTTCCATTTTACAAAATTTTTGTAATATCAAAAGTTTTTGTTTGACGACCAAATTCTTTTGTTGTTTGTTTATGATTGAATGTCAGAAAATGTAGCAAAGCAAAATATGACAACTTTGACAGCTCGGCATGACGTCATTAGTTGCCACCTGACTTAAATTTTTTAAATTTGAGATATTCAAACTGTTGAATATAAAAGTATGTTATTATTTTTTTTAAATGATTGACTTGAAAAATTGACTTCTTGCTTCAAAAATCTGTCAATGGCTCCATAGTGCTACGTACTAAAACATACCCCCTATTGGCAATTAGGATTTTCCACTAAGCTCATTAATTGGCTTTTAAGCGGAATTTAAAAATTGAATACATGTAAAACGCCTATTTAAGTATATTTGATTCTATATAAATAAGCAACATCGAATTAAATAATAGTGATTATTAACTTAAGGTACTCGAAATAACAATCCTGAGTTCAAAAGCAATCCAAAACACTATACTCATGTTAACTGGTTCGCGGCCATTGTTCAACCCAAGGACCTACGTGGAAATGAGATAAATCTCATATCCGCCAAATCAAAACCCCAATTAGTTGAATACAAAAGTTTTGTTTTAAATTTAACTTTAAAAACATTTGTGTTTAACTTAAATGAAATTATTTCAAGCTCTATTTCAAAACAAATTCGTTTAATATGAACACAATTTCATTTAATTTTAACATGTATTTCCCTCAGTGTACAAGTAAAATGTTCTTGAAATTTCAACACATTTCGCTGAAATGAACTGGTTTCCTTCTAGTAGATACCTTATAATTAGGTTAATGTTTCAATAAATCGATTAAACCAAATTTAAATTTAAAGATACACATATACTGAACAAAACTGGATATAAGAAAAAAAAATTAAATTTGTTTTATCATTAAAATGCACCATAGTAAAAGTAAAACTACTGAAAAATGCCCCGTACGCAATACGGAATACGTGATATACATTTGTATAAATATGATATATTTTTTAAGAATAAGTACTCCTTCTATTTTGTTTTACCTTTGAATGAACATAAAAGTAGTTCTAAGGCGTTATCTAAGACCCATCAAGAGTTCTCAGTTATTTAAATTCTCAAATTTTGCCATTCGGAATCAAGAGCCCAAAATGGGTCAAAAAACCTTAAGTCAGTTGAGATACACAATTTTTTAATGCCCTCTTTTGTTGTCGTTGATCGCTTTAAGTTAAATAAAACCATAATATCCTCATGAAAATTTGCTGAATATTAAAATAGCATATAATAGAGAGCAGAGTATTTTTTCTTTCCTCTTTTGCATATGAAAATAATAAGAAAATTAGGTTTTTCCTTTGTGATGCTATTTACTTTCCGGTAATTTTGTTGGCTTTTTATGTAAACCGCAAAATTTTTGTTATATTTATATTTTTTAACATTGTTACAACATACATTTTTCGCAAAGGCAAACTTCTGTAGCAGTATATACGAAATATAAATTAGCTGCCAAAATAATTTTTGCAAATTGCAGCCGAGTCCTTGTTCGGACAGCATGACTTACACACACACACACAAGCAAACTAGCATACAAGCAGCTAGTATAATTTAATATAATTCAATGTAGGCCGTAAATGAGTTACTTTGTAGTTACAGAGCAGGTCGCGGTGTCGGTATTTCGGTGCCTTCGTGCCGTTATAAGTAAATAAATAAATCAAAGTAACGTGACTGTGAAGAGTATATTTTATAAATTATTATATGCTTGATGTTTTTCTGTTGGTCTTTTTTAGTTTTATTTTTAACATTTTTTAATCAATATTTTTTCTACACCAGAAAAAAAGTACAAAAAGCAAAGCATCATTCAAAGCGGTGCCAGAATATAACACGTCCACACATAACCAAGTCCTTTTGGCAGATGAAAAGGCAACAAACAAGGACAGCTAAAGCTCATTATTTACAAAATAACCGCAAATTTGTTAGCTTTAAGGCAGCTTTGTAATTTTTACACATCTAATTATATTTTTTTCTCTTAATTTTTATCTGGCATTAAAATGCAAACCGAATCGTAAAAACGTAAAAAAGGCCTCATTTGGGCAACAGCAACAATAACAACAACAACAACAACACTAATACCAACAGAGTCAGATCAAACCAATTGCCGCAACATTTTGGGGCATTAAAGATGTCTGTAGCTGTGCCTCAGTTGCGTAGGTTTGGGCAACGGCTTTTTTGTGTTGTAATACGAGTGTATGTGTGTGTGTGTGTGTGTGTGTGTTTGTGTTTGTGTGCGAGTGTAAAGTCCCAGTGAGCGCTGTTAATGTTCAATTTCGAATTTTGTCTTAATGCCAACGCAATTAAGATCCACACGCGCCCGTATTTTATAAAAAACCCCGATCTGCTTGCTTCGGCTGAAGACAACCTTTTTATAATTTGTATTTTTTTAATGATGGCCACAAATTAAAACCGCCGCAGTTATATAACTCACTTTGAAGCATAACCACTGCGTGATGAACTTTTTCAGCTTTGGGTCGGAATGAAATAAATTACATATATTTAGAAGGCTTAAATGCAAGAATTTTGAGGTTGGCACTTGCCTTGAACTAAAAGCTAAGCTTAAAATTGATACTACAAAAAAAAATATTGATGGCATGTCTGGTCCTTTAGCAAGTGGATTATTTGGAATATTTCTATTCAAGCAGTTACTGTTTTATTGCGCAAGCGTGCTGCATCATTACTAACACATGAAAAAGGAACAGAATGTACGCTAGTATTGTTTTCTTACTTCGGTTTTAGAATTTTTTTTAAAGGTCTTTAAATTGTTCAGCATTTCTGTGTAATTTTTCTCATTCCAATAAAAAAGATTTTAGTTAATTTACTTACTTTCTGAATTTATGTGGTCGAATAGAGTTTAAACGAATTGCTTTGGATTGAGTATTTTAGTAATCTGTAGAATCTATGTCTCTGCTCATTGAAATCGAAATATTTAGCCATTTGAATTAATTGTACAGCTTGGGTACAAAAAATTTCTACGTTTTTAAGGCCACCTTTTTTTATATATAACCACCGCTCAGGGGATCATTCTTTGTATAAACGTGTAATAGAAGGTTCTTACCACCAACTACAACTTCTTGTCGTAAATTGATGTATTTTAAACACGGAATGGGAAAAAACCATATCTTATGCGTAGCGCAACAAAAGCGCATACTTCGCAAACTCTATCTCCGTCTATTCCGTGTGTGGCTTTTAGACTCAAACACAAACACTACCACTAACAGGCAGAAAAGATAGACCGAAACAGCATAGTAGCGTTGTGCTTAACGAGCACAAAACATGATTCGCTTTCTTGTGAATTTTGCTCGTGATTGTAAATAAAAACCAAAACAGTAAAAACCGCTTCACTAAATTTTGCTGCTGCTTAAAAAATAAAATTATGCAATTTTAATTTCGAAGTCCTCGCAGCAGCAGTAAGAATCGGTGAAGCGGGGTAGATTTGCTACTGTTTTGGTTTTTGTTTACAAATAATGGTTTGTGCTCGTTTAACTCAACTCACAGTGCGCTTTTTTCGATTTTAGGATGACATTTGCACTATCTCAGAAACTATAAAAGCTAGGCCAATGAAATTTTGTACAAATGAGTTTTAGCCTAAATAAACTAAAAGCATAAAGAATTCTAGCTAACTGCATCGCCTATCTCCCATACAAGCCATATCTTTTTTTTTAATAAAAAAACCTGCATAAAATTGCTTATTCATGTTTTTAAAGAGTAAATTTAGTTCATTTAACTTCACTTAATCGTCATGCTAAAAATATTTCAAATCGGATATTTTTTAGATATATCTCCTATGAAACAATATTACCAAATTAACGAAATTTAAAAAAAAATGGTTGCTAATACAAAATAAGGTCACAACTTGTTTTAAATTATGAATTGTTTTATTTATCTCTAAATTTAAGTGCTGGAAATCAGTCCAATTTCGGGCAAAATTTGATTTTTAAGACTTTTTTCAAATGAAGTGGTTTTTCTTAATAGCAGCTAGATGCAGCAGTTTACAGCTAGAAGTAACGATATTTTATAATAGTTATAGCCTTCGACTTTAATAATGCTCAATTAGCTATATATTTTCTACTAAATTTTACTTAAATTTTCATTCCTTGAAAAATTTACAATCATATTTCAACGGTCTTTCTATTTTTATTTATTAACATCTTTTAATGTATTTTATATTAAATTCAATGACGATAAAGACATAAATCATTCAAAAAAATTCAATGACAATTAAGACATAAATCATTCAAAAAAATAAAACCTTGAAATATACTTTGTGCTCGAAGTTATTATTGTTTAAACTTGACTTTATTTATTGCATTTTTTAAAGTTTTTTTGTTAAAAAAGTTTAAATTTTGACGAATTTTATAAAAAAAAGCCATACAATACATCAAGTTTTTAATACCACATTCATAATAAAGGGTCCGCCAAATAACTTTTTTTTTTTTGAAAATTCTATAAAAAAAAACTACCGGATATTATCTCAAATTTCTTTTTTTATTTGAAAGTAAAATCCTTCCGGTTAATAATGAAAAATAACTTCATTCAAAATTACATGGCCCTGGCTGGCCATGCAGTAGCCTACACGATCGGTCCAATTTTTAAGCACATTATCGATTGTGTGCAGCTGTATTTCACCAATGGCTTCACGAATATTGTCCTTTAAAGCGTCAATTGTCTCTGGCTTGTCGGCGTAACACTTATCTTTGAGGGCACCCTACAAATAATAGTCCAACGGTGTCAAATCACAGCTCCGAGGTGGCCAAACGATATCAGCTCTGCGGCTGATAATGCGATCTTCAAAAACAGGGCGCAAAACATCGAGTGTAGCTTCGGCTGTGTAGCTCGTAGCGCCGTCCTGTTGAAACCAAATGTTGCCAATATCCTCCTCTTCAATTTTTGTGAACAAAAATTCGTTCAACATGGCCCGATAACGATCGCCATTGACTGTAACGGCCACTCCTTGCTTATTTTCGAAGAAAAATGGCCCAATTATGCCTCTGGACCAAAATCCGCACCAAACAGTGACTCGTTTTGGGTGCAGCGGCTTTTCAATGTGCGGGTTTTCTGTGCCCCAAATGCGACAATTTTGCTTGTTTGCATACCCGCCAAGATCAAAATTAGCTTCATCTAAAAAGATGATTTTTTTGGAAAATCGGCATCTTCAGTAAGTCGATCGCAGGCCCACTTCCCAGCGTTGTTCAAGCGTATACAGAACCATATTCGTTTAGCGGAAGAATAAGACTAATTATCTGTCGAATCAGACATGAGCTAAGTGTTACCATTCACGAAATAAGCACTAGTTGAAAAAAAAGTTAGATGGCGGACCCTTTACATGTTTTATAATTTGACGAATAAAAATATTTTTTTTATAAAATTTAACAAAAAAAAAAACCAAATATTATCTTAAATTTAAAAAAAGCGCACTGTACAACGCTACCATCTCAGTCAATGAAAATAAACCTTAACGAACGGTTTCTTTTTGATCTGTTCTGTTCTTTTGCGAAAGATGCATTTAAATCGGATAACTTTTTCCAAAAATTAACACTTTTTAGATTCATACCTGTAACTAAAAACGCTCGGTTGATTTTTCAAATGGACACAAAACCAACTGAGTGCCGGACAGTGTCGGATTCAGACACTCCATTTTAAAGCGAGATTAAAAAATTGTGACTTCGTAGTAGTTGCAGATATTGGCGATAGTTGCTAATATTACATGGTAAGCATATGAAAGAATTTAATTAAAAAGAAGAATTCGATGTATAAAAATGCAATTCAGTAAAAATGGCAATCTATTTCAAAATCTAATTTTAACTAAACCATATATATATTATATGGTGATTTAAAAAAAAAAACAGTTTTCCAGTCTTCAGTGACTTTATATACATATAAAGTTCATATGTATAAAATACAAAAAATTTATATAACCAAAATGAAAATAAAAATAAAACAATAAAATTGTAAATTTTCTTAAATTTTTAAACAAATGAACATTTTCAAACCATGTCTGAAAAATCTAATGATAACACGTAATCTAATCTGTGCTTCCGTGTCTTGACATATCTCTTACACAGTCTTTTTAATGTCATAATGCATATTTTATAAAGCAAGTTCGTTCAATATATCTTCTGTTGTCGTAGAATATGTTTCAAATAGTGATGGGAACTATCAAATAAAAATATTGAAATTATTTGATAGTTTAAAATCATTCATTCATTCGATAGTTTTTTTTATTCGATAGGTTTTTCATTTGCACTAAGTTTGCTTACCTTCAAATGATTGAACGAATTGTGAGTTGAAATCATTTGATGACTGTCTGTCATCACCAACTAGTTTCAAATTTGTTTTAATTCTTGAGAAAATTAAGTTTCTCCACTCCAAAGGCAATTTATTAAAATTTTAAAAAGACTTTGAAGAAGAGGATAAACTTCAGCATCGTAGCAGTCTAATGAGTATATAGTAGGGTGGGTCGAAGTATATGGGAAAATAAAATGTAATACAAAATAATTAAAACACTGAGATATCCTGCATTTGGAGAAAATTTTTTGAGTATCTGGCCACCGGAAATGCCGATAAATTTGCCTCTAATATTGTTTTTTAATTTGGGACCAACATATTATTGTTTTATTGAACTTAATCGATAGATCTTCACAAGACCTTTCCAATGAACCTCTATTCGTCAAAATTGAATAATATTGAATAATATTTGCAATTTTGAGAGATTTCCAAAAAAAAAAAGATTAGACGAAGAGCAAATGATTGAATGAACCCAAATTTGTTGTTGTTTTCCAGCTAAAAAAATGAACTCGCTAAAGACCAGAATCAATCAAATAGAATAAAAAAGGCGATGAACTTTTCATCATTTGATGCTTTTCTGAACTCTGCTATTGGTAGACATTTTGTAGACAAATTCATCGTTATTTCCGGTGGCTAAGACTCAAACCATTTGCCTCAAATTCAGGATATCTTGATTTTCAAAATTGAGCCGGCCGAGTGTATAGCACTAGTAATTGCCTTTCTTTATTGACATTTCATCTACAACCTCTGGAGATTCTGTAAAGAATATCGAATATCTGTTATATAGTTTTCTTACATCTTGTGTAAATAATGTAATGTTTTTCAGTTATCAAAATAAGGATACATTACTAAAAATTAATATAAATCAAAAGTTGTTGTTAAAAATCATCTCTTTAAATACATTATCACATTATCAAGGAATATAAATAGTATTTTCGAGTAAGAATGCAAAATTTTGTGTAAATTGTAGTATATTGCCACTTGTTTACAAAATATCTCCTATCAAATGATAAAATATATTGCAGTGATACAAATTTAAAGAATTTCTAGCGTATATTTACTTGACCAAATTTTTAAGCATCATCATAAAGATGCTGTAAATAGATTTGGTGATCTGAAAATACAACAATTTTAGATAAAAAAATTACCAAATCAAATATCTAAAACCCATTCGATTCACCTGTAAAGCAGTGGCTACTGACAGTGGCATCACGCCAGCAACATCGATTGTAGCTGGAGCTTGAGATTTCATCAACATGAAACCAACAAGCTCCTGTTCTTTTTGAGGCAGCATAAACCAATTAATATCAAATAACTCGTGAGAAAACCGATCATTCTGAAAAACAGCGAAGATTTTTAGTAAAATGTGATCGATATACAAAACTTAACCTATTTACGCATATTTCAATCGTTGTGCCAAGCATGCAATATGAGTACAAGCTCACAATCGGCAACAGTAGGTATCCGTACCCACCCGGCCATTCTCCAGTAAGTAGTACAAAAAGCGTGCAAGCTATCGAAATACCGGAGGTAGTAATCTGTACCGTTATAATGTAGTACATTATCTTATTGCAGAGCGTATTAAATCTGAAATAATAAAACAAATCTAGAAAAATTTTTAAACTTAGTGTTTGTAGTTATATGTTTATCCTTTTACTGATTATATTTTTTATGCCAGCTGATAATATCCCTTAGCAAAGTCCGCTGCGCTTGTACATTCCTCGAGGTTTTCAAGCATGTGTTTAGTTCTTGAATTTTAAGCTGAAATATATCTGCAAAGAGCAGCGACTGCAACAAATAAATCACGACGAACAGATCACCTGCATAGAGTCCAAATGCGCCCACATAAACACATATGCAGTGAGACATCATTGTGATGAAGTAACCAAAATTAGTCGTCACATCCAAACCAGGCAGGTGGAAATGCATGATCAATAAACGCTTCTTTGTTGCAATAAGAAATCCAATAGGTACACAAATTATTCCCGTTACAGCATATATGTTGATCAAGCCTAACACCTTGATAACACTTCGAACACGTTTACAGCTCCTGTTGAGAACCGTTTGATATTCATAACCTTTTTGCTCATATTCCTTATAAATGGCCTCCAGTTCAGTATGCAGTTCAAAAAAAGTTTTATGGTATACAAGTCCTGTTATAATTTTCGATATTCCTTGCAGCAAACTGCCTAACGTACAAGAGGCCTCCAGCACAAAAGTTGGATTTTCCTCATATAAGGCCACGATGGTGGTTACGGAGCAGAAGAAATAACCACCAACACAGATTAAAACAAGTTTAGTGATCCAGTTGATACTATAATTTGGAGTCAATACATCCATTCCAACTAAGGCACTACATATACGCGCTATTTTAATTATGCTTGTATACGATTCCGAGGGACAATTGCCTAGTTTAAGCATGGTTTGATTGGTGTGGATACATTGGTTCGAGAACAGCATAAATTTTTATTTATATATGGAATAACAGTTTGTTTTGACAGGCGGCAGGTATCACTGTAAGGGCCGTTCAATTCTTGAATGGCCGAATTCACCTGACTAGATGAATTCTCCGCTAGACATATGACACTTTTCGATCTCACCTACACTTAAAAGAATGCTACAAAATGTTTATACAAGGTGGCGCAAAAGTAATCCTCCTATCAGAAAATGCTATAAATTTTGCGATTGGCCCTATATGGTTTTGGATTGGCCCTATAAATTTATCGATTGGCCCTATGGTTGTACAAGGTGGCGCAAAAGTAGTCCTCCTATCAGAAAATGCTATATATTTTGCGATTGGCTATAAATTTTGCGATTTTTAAATTACAGCCAAAAAACATCGCAAGGTTACTTTTGCGCCACCTTGTATTTCAACTCAAAAATATTCAATTAAATGCATGAGCACTTTATAAAGTATGGATCATTTTTTGTGTTCTCACGCGCAACAGATTTTTTTGATGATCTAGTTTTTAATTGAGTCTTCTCTACCGGAATCCGAAGAAGTATAGTGTGATCAGTGTGACCAGAGTGGAATATTATATTCCACTTTGGCATATTTAAACTTCGGGAAGCATATTTTTTTTATAAAAATATGCAGCATAAAAAGTGGAATATTTTTCGTATGATTATATATTTCAAAATTCACAAAAATTGCAATAAAAAATGTCTATTTGGTTACTAAAAGGTTATTTTTTGGCTATCGACACTTTATATTTTTTCATCTCTGAACCACCTTGTAAAACGTAATATAAGGAATTCATTTTGTGGTTAACTTCTTCGTTGTCAATTTTATTGCAATTCATTTAATAACTTCACGCAGCTTAAAAAGTTAAGTAAATTTGCTTATATGTTTGTTTGGTTATATTTTTTTATGGATTATGTTACAGCAGTAAGTAATTTACTTTAGAAAACATTAGGGGTATTCACGATGTGTTGTATTTTCCCTTGTATTGTGTATTTTTGATAAATTTGATATTTGTAGTAAATTTTGTAATATAACAAAAACAAAATGCACAGTTTTCAAAATACATCCCTGTGCAAAATATGCAACGATGGAACACTATTGTATTCTGTGTAAACTTCGTTGTGTATTGGATCAGGTGATTGTACAAGCATTTCTACTCAGCATGGAGCAAGCTAAAGGCTACGCTCTGAGTTTATTTAATAAAAATAAATATAATTTATTCTTTCATTTCAATTTTTGTATGATTTCCTTTAGTTAAATGATGATTTAAATTAATATTTCCAAACAAAAGTACATACAAAAATCAGCTGATTTTAAAAATATAATATGTACTTTACTGAAGGTTCGATCACAATAAGTTGTAAGTATTGTAAATTTTACAAAAATTTATCACAAATGCACCACATCGTGAATACCACTATTATTACTAACTCTATAATAAGCTATTTCTTTTAACTATTTTAAAATGTGGATTCAAAACAGTAAAGCAGAAAAAAAGTTATTGATCAAAGTTTGGAATCTTAAGATGTATCAAAATTTGTGCTTTTCTCGCTTAGCTTACTATTTAGCAATGCTGAGGTTGAGAAAATTTTAAGTTATACGAATCTTTCTTATTTAAACGAAAATTCGAAATAGCATGCAAGAAAAACTCTTAAATAATTTGTTGAATGTGAAAATATGGCTGCATGTTCAAAAAAAGTGTTGTAATCAAATACCAGATAGCTTAATAAAAAAATTTAGAAATGCGATTTTCTATGATAATAATACAATATAAAAATATATATGGAATATAAAAATTGAAAGTGGAATATTTAGCATATTTTTTTAACAAAAAGCATATTTTTCAAAAATCTTCTGGTCACACTGAGAGTGATCAGTCGTACAGCTTTACATTCGCCTGTTATGACAGTTGTTCTAAGGATCTTGCATAGAATGCAATTTTTTGAAGTTATTTGCGAAAAGGTAGACTCAAGAATTGGCATTATTTTTAAAATAATATAATTACTTACTTCTACATTTCATCTAATTATTTTCATGTTAAGTCTTATTTACACTGGCCTTAATTTTTTTAGATTTTTTGAATGAAAAAGAAAAGATTTGGGCATTTCAGCCCTTGCAAGGTCTTGACCAAGCTTCTACTGATCTACTATCTAGAACTACTATCCTATAGATTCTACTATCGAGAATTGGACCTACGAGACTACTACAGACTCCGAACGGCTTTTGTTCTTTTGGTAGCTGTTTACCAATTTCTTTAATTTTTTCATTGTTTTCAAGAAAAGTTAGTTTTACCAACTAAAGGTGGAAAGTCATTATTGCTTTCAAGAAAAGTTAGTTTTACCAACTAAAGGTGGAAAGTCATTATTCTCTACCTACAAATGGGTAGGGTATTTATTAAACGGTGGAATTCGGTTGAATTTGATTTTTCGATTGACGTGAGAACATTATTTTTAATTAACATGGGAAATCCACAGACATGGAAAATCCAAAGACAAACGAGCTGCGAAAAACGATAAAACGATAGTTGCAGTGACCTTGAAAAATGGCGAGGACTGTCGCTTTAAGACGCATGTCAAAGAAATATAATCGATACATTTTTGTGAAGAATGAGCTAACAGTATCTTTGTAAATAAACCATAATTAAATAAACTTACTGGTTTGCGTCGCCTTTGTTTTTGCTTTAGGCACTCGCATATAAGCACAAAAGAGATTGTGCGACAGGGAAAGTCACACATTTTTTCGAAAAGGCCAACCGGATTGTTTCAACGAAAAACTTACTAACAGATTATGGAAACTGCACGGTTAAAAATTTTGTACTACTTTTGAAAGAATTTTTTATCCAAAAAGTAGCAACTATTTTTTTAATCCCTGCTTTACTTTAATTCATATTAATCCTAAAAAAAGTTCTTTTTGTCCGAGCTGAGTGTTAAACCCATGTTATCGAAAGCTTACTTGCATTCGTAATCAAGCAAAGTAAGCGCAATTTTGCAATCAACTGCGATAGATGTGTGGGTAAGAAGTCGGACCCGCAGACCAGAGAACTTGGGTTCAAATTAGGAATAGGTCATTGCCAAATTTGATTTTAAGTTAATAGGGGTATGACTTGGGTAGTTGGGTAGATTGGCAAATGCTGAATATGTCGTTTTTGTAAAGTACCATTGCACCCAATTACCCATCTGCAGATTGATTTCTGACTCCATGACTTTGGGTAGATTGATTTCTTCAAATTGAGTACTTTTTCTATGTGTTACCATCTTTTGCAAAAATAGGCAATAATTGGCCTAAGGGTATCAAATTTACAACATTTTTTGTCAAGGTTAATATCTCGAATAATAAAAAATAAATTGCCACACCCCCTATTATCACTCACAAATCAATAAAAAACGCCTTTTTTTTTGGATGAATTCGGTTGTACTACACTAAAGTTTTGTAACTTAGTTCGTATGGTTACTCTGCAACTCAACCAAAAATGGGAGTGGTCGAACTATTACTACGCCTACTTTTCCAAATCAATAAAAATGATATTTTTCTGACGGTTTCGTACTAAGACAAAACTTTGGTAATTTAGTTCATATGGTTCCCCAGACAAAATTTATGGCCGGAAAAGAAAGTTAAGGCGGCAGACAGGTAGTCTGTTTATTGGAATAGAAATAAAACTATTTTGGCCAAATTTTGGCAGGGCAGGGCGGGAACTGTACCAAAACCAGCCAGTTGACTGCCACTGTACAGAACAGCAGACTGGCTAACAGAGGCTCAAAAATGTATAAGAAAGCATGCAAGTGGCGTTCAGTGGAAGCAACTTGGCAGGGAATGTACAGAGCAGAACACAAGCAGGTAGTGGCAGGCAATTGGATGGGGCATTAACATGGCATTGAATGCAAAATATTGGTTTCTTTTATATATTTTAGGTTATTATTTTTACAGTATAGGTATATATTTTACAGTCTTTGGTCCTTGGGTTTGTCGATTTTTTTCGATTCACCTAAATTTTGAACGGCTTTGATGTTGTGACATACAATTTTGAGTGAGATTTTTTAAACGTAAATTTCTAAGTTTTTTTTAAAAAAAAGTTTATCTTTAGTATATCAGGTGTAAGCAAGCCCAAACAAAAAAGGAAATCCACTCCTGTGGGTATAATAGCAATGCCATAACAATACCAGAGACTACGTGTGCGAACAGTTTTATTGAAAGGAATGGTAAGTTTTAAAATGATTGCTCTATAAAAACATAGTCCAACACGCAAAAATTAAGCAGATTTCTTAAACGAAATTTGACAGAGAAATGTTTGTACCGTATACTCAGTTAAAGTTTTTAATTAAGATGATGAATTCGCTGGTCACAGAATCAAAAAATTGTGCATCAGACGAGGATAGTGAAGATCCGATTGCTGGAAAAGATCGATTTGTTCTAGGATCTCCGGTATCAACATCTGAAGTCTTCACCTCAATTCTAGCATACGTTTTACGACACAAACTAAGCGGTTCTGCGTTAAGAAGTTTGTTAGAATTGATTGATTCCATCCATTTGCTCTAAAACGGCCATCTCCACTTATGTCTTTAAAAAACATTTCATAAAAATAAATTCTGCTATTGAGTGTACGGCGCACTGCGACAACTGTTACAGACCAGTAAAAGGAAATGCAAGGAATATAATAGCAAAGGCGAATTCGGATATCTGCTCACCTTTTCAATAGGGGCACAGCTGCAAGCAATTATTTCTCGCCTTTTTTAGCAGAAAAAAGAAAATGTCGACAGGCTAGAAAACATTTACGATGGCGTGCTGTATCGCAATCAATGCGAAAATAGATTCATGAATGACCCCAGGAATTTATCATTCATGTGGTATTTTGACGGAGCAGCACTCAATTTAATTTATACTATTAACTAGATTTTTGTGTAGTAATTAGAAAATGCACTAAAAATTATTCAAAACCGACGGTCTTATCAAATGTTGAAGTCACTCTTGTACACCAGTATATCAGGTCTTCTAAAATACAGTAAATTTCGCCACAATGTATTAAAAAAATTAATTTTGAATTTATGTAAATTATAATTCTTATCTTTTGTGTTCCACCAAATATGATTCTTAGTGTTCCACTAAATATGATTGAAAAAGAATAAAGCACCTTTACCTTTATAAATTTTTAAATAACGTTTATTTATGCAAACTTTTGGCAAAAAAATATTAATTTTAACTGTCAAGTTCACATGTTAAATGTGAAAAGGTTGTCAAAAATTTTAAGTTAAAGCCAGTAAAAAGTTAGAGCTCAGAAAAGTTAGACAGAATAAAAGCGTCTTCCAGTATAAGACGAGATAGCTCTGTTGTCTAGAAACCAAATATTTTTAAGCTGCTAGACCATTTCAATTGGATGCCAAGCGCGTCGGAAGCGAATTTCATCTGGGGGGCAGTACAAATGGGGGGGCAGTACAAATGGTGGTGCAAAAAAAGTTCACCAAAATTTCTTCAAAGAAACATGAATGTGAATAAACAAATTTTTTATTTTAGTTAAAAAAAAAAAATATAAAAATATATAAAAAATATTAAAATTTCATTATTTTTAAAAGTTCTTCCAATTTCAATATTAGAGATCATTCTTTAAAGGATCTTTCATATGGTAATATGAAAATATAAGAAATAATGGTTGCTTTTATAAAGCAAGACTAGGTATATCTTTACATGGCTTAAATGCAATAAGGCACAAAAAATTATATCAATTTAAATTATTCCAAAATGTTTCTATCTGTCCTTGCGAGAAACAAACTCTTCCACCACCTCCATCGAATTCAATTCTTTGGTTTTATCTTTGTGAATGTGTATAAGTGCCGCATGAGTGAGTCGTTTCTGTGTCATAGTTGCTCGAAGATACGTTTTAAGTCGTCTTAGTGCACTAAAAAAACGCTCAGATGAAGCTGCTGATGCAGGCACAGTCAAAAGCAAAGCAATAAGATTTTCAAATTAATTTAATAGTTTTTTTACAGTATTCGAATTTTTTGCAAATTGGGATACAATGCCACTACAATTTGAAGATGTTTGGCCAGGCTATTGCTTCAGCATTTTAAGTTGCGCGTGGAGGTCGCTCCCATCAAAGTCATCTGCATAAAGATTTAGTTTTGTTTTTAGATTTAGTTCAGAAGGCACTTTTCCGTTGAAGTGAATATTACAGTATCTTTTTGCAAACACAGAGAAAGAAAATGGTTATCCGCAAGCATGCCTATGAAGAAGAAAGAAAGAAGAGGAAAATATATAATACAAAAATATTATCGTTGTAAAAAAACTGATATTTTGAATAACTTTTGAAGTTTTCTTTTTAAATTGTTTATCTAGCTAAATAGTGGGGGGAGGGAAACTGCCCCCCTTGCCCCCGCTTCCGACGCCAATGTTGGATGCCAATACAATGCTTGTTTTTAATACAATAGATTTCATGTTCCTGCCAGTAAAGGGTGAAAGCATTCTGTTCTGTAAAAAACAAAACTTTTAAGCCTGCTCAAATATTTCAGTTCAATGCCAAAATAATGTTTTTATTGAACAGAGTTCTTATGCCTGCCGTTATAATGCGTAGGAAGGCTGCTGCTGAAAAAACAAAAATGTTTGAGCTGCTTGAACATTTCAGTTGCCGTCCAATACAATGCCGAATTTCAACACACTGCCTTTTATTAACTTTTCCATGCCTTCATGCTGCTACTTTCTGGCAGCCTTTTTTGATAAAAAGTAAACTGGCTGCCACCATATTTCAACATACTGCCAGAACTCTGCTCATTTGCCACAATTATGCTGAAATAATGCCATTTTCCTGTCGAATATTTTGTCTGGAGTTACTTTCGGAAACTATGCCAGTTCAGATATATAAAACTATTTTTTTCCGTAAAGTAAATTACTAGTAAAGTAATTAACAGCAGGGATTACTAGTAAATTATAAAATGCTGCGTCGCTCATGTTAAAAATTACTTGTATATAAAATAGCTATTTTTACTTACAATTAATGGCCAAAACTTTGCGCACATAAAATGACAAAATATAATTTGGTGGCAACACTCTTCCAGCTGTTACTCATCTCTCATCAGCTACATTAACTGGTGCGATCAAAAAAATATGCAGCACTGCCCAAAACTATTCTACAAAGTACTCAGTTGCAAATAAGGGTGCTCGCAATTATCAAAAGTACTCAATCTAACCATATCCAACTACTCAGGTCAGTGTGAATACCTCTAATGTGTTTATATTGTTTCTTTTTTGCTAACTTGCATTCTCAAAATTTTAAACTTTTTGCGGATTAAAAAGTAATCCTTATTGAATTAGAAAATATTAAACTTTTCCTTGGATTAACAAGTAATATTTTTTGGTGTTGTCCTAACTATATGTAATCCAAAATATTTAAAAATTTAGTCCCAGATTTTTAACTGTGTGCTTGAACATGATAGACATTTGTCATACCAGCTCCCTGATGTGTAAGCTGCATTATTGCTTATCCTATCTGTCATGAGGGAGAGAAAGCTCGCAATTTGGGAACATAGAAAATAACTTTAGAATAGTTCTTGAGTTTTTCTAAAAAACACTTATAAATTATGCTATTTATTGTATTCTCTAGCAACAAAAGCTTTACCCTTCAAACTCATTTTGTGACAAAATTTTTCAATTCATATACTTATATCTTTATTTTATATGATGAAGACCACTATGTAAAAATCGTGTGTATATTTGTAATCCCAAAAATTTTTATTATAACAATATTTTTATAAATCAAAAACGGTGCGTTGTAGGGAAAAAGTTTATTGCTACAAAATGAAAGGTTATCAGATTTGCTACTAGTTTTGTTTTATAGATTTTTACGAAAAACAGGACCGTTTTTGTGCTACCGGCTGCGGAAAGATTGTAATTTTCGAAAAACATTTTTTTCCACTCATGTTTTTCGTATATTTTTGTCTTCTCACTCGTTCATCTTAGGAGAAAATTCGACAGTTAAAAACGATTCTCTTTTGAAAAAACGCGTTTATTTTGCTATGAATTCTTCCATTGGATGCTGATTTTGCAACAAACACATCTACTAAGTGAGAAACTAGTGAGATCGAATTGAAAACTTAGATCAGTTTAATTTTTTAAAATTGGTTGAGATGTTAAAATTTACTCAACAACTCTTCTGTGCAAGCATTTCTAGGATTTTCACTTTATGATGAAACTTAAATATGATTTTTTTTGCTCTATCAAAAACAGTAATCCTCTTGTCTTTACGATATGAAGTTTTTGAGATATTGGACTGTCTAAACATAGTATGCACTAGGGCTTTCAATCCCAGCAGCCTTAAAAATTAAGGACAATATCAAGCTCTTTCCACACTTCGTCACCTATTCACGATATTTTAAATATTACTTACAGTAAAAAAATAAATAATTAATTCACACAATAGCTTTACACATTAAGGCGTATCGAAAAATTTATATCGTATTCTGTGAGATCTCAAAAGTTGCATTGGGTGGTCAAGATCTACCAAAAATTTTTGGAAAAAAATAAGGATGTCTTCCTCTCCCACAAGGACAAAGTTGTATTTTGAGAAAAACAGTAAATAATCACGATCTCAAAATGCTTTGATTTTTGTCAAAAAAACTACATTTGTCTTAAAGTAAACATAAATAAATACTTTAACAATATCCCGCCAAACACGATGCCTTTCTTGATTTTTACCCAAAAGGTCCAATGTGAAGGATATTTGAATCTAAAGGTACATTCGAGGTAGCACAGAACTTTTGATTCCTATCTGATTGTCTAAATTTTGGCGATTTTGATTATTAGGTTGACGTTTTCCTTAAATTTGGCGAATTAATAATTAAATATGTAATTTCTTGTTTTTGAACAATGTAAAGTTGAATGCAATTTTTTAACTTTTTCAAAAAACTTAATATATGGTTTTATATCTCAGGCACTAGAAGTGATAATTTCATTAATTAAGATTCTTCATATATTTCTGAACAACACCCTGTCCAAAAGAATCAATTTATAAAATCAGGTTTAGATCACGATTTTTTTTTCCTATTTCGATTTTTTAAAAAAATTTTCAACTCAGCATTCACAAAAATTTTATAATAAAATTTTGAGTTTCTGAGTTTGCCATTCAATGGGTCTCAATTGACTTAACAATTGTTGTTTAGAAGTATTTTAATGAAATAATAATCATAAAGGAGATATGAACAAAATTGTTACATTTAATGCTTGAAGCAACTTTTTTAAATATCAAAATAGGAAAAAAAAGTAGCCTTTTCCTGCTGTCTTAAAAAAGATATTTTTAGACAGGGTTTCAAAACTATTTGCGGAATCCGAATTGAGAAAATTATCTTCGGTACCACTTCTGGTGCCCGAGATATATAGCCTTATATCAATTTTTTTGAAAAAGTTAAAAAATTGTATTCAAGTATACATTTCTTCAAAGCAAGAAAATGCATGTGCGAAAAATATGCACATTATCAGTGCCCATATTTAAGGAAAGCCTCAACACTGTAATCAGTATCACTAAAATTTAGACAATCAGAAAACAATTAAAATTTCTGTGCTATCTTGAGTGTACCTTTAGATTCAAATATACTTCACACAGGATCTTTTGGGTAAAAATGAAGAGTAGTATCGTGTTTGCCAAAATATTGTTAGTTAAAGTTTTTATTTACCTTTGCTTTAACAAATATGTAGTTTTTCTTACAAAAATTGAAGCATTTTGAGATCGTGATTTTTTTCTAATTTTTTTTTTTGAGAGATGCAAACCACCCAATGCAACTTTTGAGACCTCTTAGAATATGAAATTCGAAAAAAATTGTAATTCGATACGCCCTATTACACATATAGCGTAATAAAGTCGTCCACGTGATCAATTGTATTTGAACATATTTTGTGTAGTAGCTTACATACATCTCCCATACATTTAACGGACTAGCCTCGTGATGCTCAGTAGGTTAACTTACACACAGAAAAAAGTCATTGTAAGAGCATCTAGAAACATAATGATTTTACATGTTTCCCCTATGATTTTGCTTCATAGAGTTTTATAGTAAAATCACTGAGATTTTCATGTAAAAATCGCAACAAATTTTCATGTTGAATCATTATGAATTCATGTAAAATCATTATGATGGTCATGTTGAATCATTATGAAATCATGTAAAATCATTATGATGGTCATGTTGATTCATTACGAAATCAATTCGAAATCAGTTTGAAATAAAAAGCACTTCAAATTGATTTTATTTAGTTTTTTTTTATTGAAAAAAACTTGATATTATTTTTTTTACAGCAACATAAGTCACATATCACATTACCTTGTTCATCTGCGTCGAAGTTTATGGATTCGACTACTTCCACTTGTATTTACTTATCATTCCACTTATTTTACTTTTTCAGCTATTGCAAACTATTTTAATATTTAACGTAGCTACTTCTCGCGATAAAACTTCTGATGTGCTAGAAACAACGGAACTTCTTCAGTACGCAACATTTTTCATCAACTATGCATCACAATGATTTTAGTATGCAAACTTTTTCTGTGTGTACATGCTTATTGTAAAAGCAGATCAGTTTGTTCTACGAAAGTAATGCTAATTCGTTTTGTTACGTTTGTAAAAACATAAGCAGTAGTTGGCATAAAATATTTCGGCGCTCAGAGCCAAGAAAAAAAATCGACGACTTCTCAAAGTCAAAATGGGCAAAGCCCTGTCGCACATCCTAGGGTTAAGCAGTGAACAATTATGAACACTAACGTAGAATTTGATAGAACATATCATAAACTCTCTAAAACCTCATTTATTTATTCTGTTTATTAATTAAATCTTGGGCTAGTACATATGGGTTAATTTTCCGTGGCAAATCGTATTATTTTTTCTAAAATGTGTATGTATGCATTGGTATGCTAAAAGTTGTTGTGGCATGTATTGTTTAGCATTTAATTCAAGAATTTGTTCCTTCTTGGAAGCAAACAAAATTACTGAGCTATGATCTCATAAAAATAATAACAAACATAAATAATCACAAACATTAATTGTTTGATAAAAATGTTGTCAAAAATGTTAATAAATTCCCCGAATTCACTCCTACACGGTTAAAAATTTTGGACTACTTTTCAACCCAAACTTTGGTTTAAAGTAACTTTTTATCCAAAATGTACTCATTTTTATTCACTTTAGTTTAAAACATTAGTTTAATTTAGCTGGGTCTCGAATCCACGTTTCTGAAAGGAACTTACTTGCATTCGTAATGATGCAAGATAAGCGAAACTTTGTCAACAACCTAGTTGGACGAGTGGATAAGGTGCTGGACCAGCACATCAGAGGACGTGTGTGCAAATCATGAAATGGTCAGAGGAAGTTTTTTATTTTTTGTAGATTAGAAAATCTTAAAGTTTTTTTTTGGATTAAAATGTAATCTTTTTTTGGTGTTGTCCTATATGTAATACAAAAAAGTTTAAAATTTAGTCCAAGGTTTTAAACCGTGTAGAGGAGTCTGTCTGTCACCATGTATTTAATTTATAATTCCCCGAGGTGTTTCCTAGAGGTCCCAAATGTGTAAGCTGCTGCTGATATTTTTTACACCTAATATTTCTTTCAAAACACAGAAAAATCTCAAAAAATTTTAAAAATTCTTCATTCCTACCCTTAGGAAATTTTACCAAGTAAGTATATAGTACTCCTCGTCAGACGTTGTCCTGCCACAGACCGCCTCACTGCCATATACAAGTTTTCATGTTCATCGTAAAAAATTTTTTATATGTTCACCATTTTTAGTATAGTTGCCGAAAGTAGATAACCCTTTGATCTAAATTGCCAAATTTAGGTCTAATCAACCAAAACCGTCCAAAATATAGCATTTCTATTGATTTTTGACGGTGCAAGGGGGTGTGGCAAATTTTTGTTCTTCTTAAACCATCTTGTACTCCAAATTTCAGTTGAGTTTAGTTTATACATTTTTTTTTAGACTAAACCAACGCTCAGGGGATGCCCCTATAAATGCGTAAGCATTGTGTTGATTCGGAAGATGGGTGATAGTTAGTTGGAGGGTGGATAGATGGAGTAGTGTCGGTGAATATTTGTTTTAAATTTGCACAGCTCAAAACTGCCGGGAAACACGCTCGCAGGGAGACTATTCCTCAACTTAACCGTGCGACTAAAGAACGAATTATCACGGTAATGCGAGGTTCTATTGGGCATCGACGCAATGGTAAAGGGGTGGGCTTGGACAGCTGCCCGAGTGGACCTGGCAAACACACGAGGTGGTGGCGTCAGGTCATGTATCTCCCTTGAACACTTCCCATGGTAATACCTATACAGAAGGCTTAGGCAACCAACATTGCGTCGATGCCCAAGAGAGTTGAGAGAGGATGAAATACCTTCATCCCCTATCAAATATATCGCACGACGTTGAATTCGATCCAGAAGCTCCAAATAAGATCTTGAAGCCCCTGCCCAAATGTGCGAATTGTACTCCATTTTCGGTCTAATATATGAGGTGTAAATCACGCGAAGATCAGCTGAGGTGAAATATTTTTTGCACCGTTTTAAAAAACCTAAGCACTTGCCCGCTTCTTTCGACACATCGAAAATATGATCATTCCAACGAAGATCACACTTGATAGATATGCCCAGAACGTCAAGAGCGGCTGATTCCACAAGATCCACACCATTCATATTGAGGGGTGCTAAGGGGCAATCCATCCGCTTGTGGGTTAACATACAGCACTGGGTCTTGCTTGCATTAAACTCTACTCTATTAGCAAGACCCCACTCGGAGATTTTTTGTAGATCATTTAGGAGTGTGTCATTCATATTTTGAGTTTTTCTCTAAATCTCCATAGAGCTTGGGCGTTTTTTAAATGAATATGAATGACAAATGCTGCTGTCGTCCGCAAACGAATGTATTGGGTTATGCGTCAACGACAGAAGGTCGTTGATAAAAACCAGAAACAAAGTTGGCGATAGAACTGAACCCTGCGGTACTCCTGCGTTAATGGCGTACTCCCCGGACGAAATACCGTCAACTACGACTCGAATCGTTCTGTCCTTGAGGAAACACGTGATCCATCGAGCAAAGTTACCACCGAAACCATATGCAACAAGTTTTGACACGAGCGCTTTATGTCACACTCGGTCGAACGCTTTAGAAATATCAAGAGCAACAACCCTGCTCTCGCCGAAAAAGTGAACGCATTTATTCCATTCTTCGGTTAAGAACGCCATAAGGTCACCAGTAGAGCGAGCCCTACGGAAACCATATTGACGGTCACTGAGCAGTTGGTTGCGCTCCAGATAGTTCACTTCGTTGAAGATTATTACGCTCTCCATAACTTTGGAAAGCGTAGAGCATATCGCAATGGGTCGGTAGTTTGCAGGGTTCGTGGCATAACCCTTTTTAGGTACCGGCTGGACATTTGCCACCTTCCAACAAGATGGAAATACTCCTGTTCTATAGGAGACGTTGAAAAGGTTGCGCAAAGGCCGAGCCAGCGAAGAAGCACACATTTTAAGCACAATTGGCGGTATGCCGTCAGGACCAGAGGCTTTGTTTACATTGAGATTTGCAAGGACCTTTTTAACTGCTCTCGTTCGAAAGTATATCTCCTGCATTGCAGAAGATCCACCCCCAACAAAGGGCAGTGGCTGATTGCTATCCGAGAGAGTGTAATTTTGTGCAAACAATCCAGCCAATAGGTTCGCTTTATCAGCTGAGTCAGTGAAGATTTGGTCATCTTTTAAAAGAGCTGGAATCGATGAAGATGTCTGGTTCTTAACTTTTTTAACAAATAACCAAACATTTTTGCTCCCTTTGGGGCAGAGAAGAACCTGTTCTCGAATGCGAGTTTCGTGCAGAAACTTTTCGCGTTTTAAAATTGCATTACAGCGATTCCTTGCCTCGATGCGAAGTCTTTTAGTATCAGTATTCTTGTTAGAACGCCAATTCTGAAAGGCTTCCTCTTTGGACCTGACTGCAATCCTGCAAGTCTCATTAAACCATGAGTGGTCTTTTGGTTTAATGCTTCTCATCTTATTGGGAATGAAAGACCGCATACCCAATAAAATAATTTCTTGTACCATGACAGCCGCGGCATTCACATTTCTATCAGCGAAACATTATTTCCGATTGAAGTTGCGATAAAAATTATTTAACGCAGTCCAATTTGCCCTTCCATAAAACCATGCAGTCCTCTTCGGGGCTTTAGGCGTAGAGGTGCAGGGGTTAGAATATGGAAAAACAGCGGAGATGGTACAATGGTCCGAGTTACCAAGAGGTGCGTTGACACTCACATCATATTTTTCATGATGTGAAGTCAGAAAAAGGTCAAGGGTATTATGGCTATGCATATCACTTTGAGGAAAAAAGTGGATTCGTTCACTAGTTGAATCAATTGGTTCGATTCAGCAAATAGCTCAACATATTGCCCAACAGGTGTCTATGGGCCCGAGTGACGTAACCAAGCCGGGTTGTGGACATTGAAATCGCCTGCTACAACGATCTCACTCTCAGGAAACAACCCCAAAATATGCGTAATCGAATCAGAGAGAGAGTCCAGTTTGTTAAAAGTGGGCTCTCTCCCTAGATTCGGGCTTCTATAAATAAAACAAAAATGCAGCAAGTGAGAGCGAAGCCTGAACCTAACCCACATCGAGCTAAACTCTAGATCGGTCACGTTCAGACTCCTCTCACACTGGTACGCTACATCCGTTCTTATAAATGCAAAGAAAACAATGGCAGTAAGCGGTACCCAGGTATATGAAAATCCAGTGGATCTGCATCCTCGGCCACCTGGGTCTCGCCTAGTGCCATTATTTGAGGCCTATGTAGAGTACAATGAACATATACCGAGAAAAAATTCGCCCTCAGTCCACGAATGTTGCAAAAATCTATGCGAAAATGACCCGACATTTCAGCACCATGCAAATATCAAACAAATAAGGGCATATAAGGTAATTAGTTGCGGCTGCAAGAGAGCCGCACAACATGAGCAATACAAAAGTACTGAAGCAAGTGTTATGCCTTTACTTCAGCACAATTCAGCCCACTGTGCAACCCTACTTACAAACGTAACTAATGGGAGAGGATATCGGAGATGACGGAAACGAAGACAACAACAATAACTTACACTGCGAGGAGCATAGAAAAGCCCCTCGCGTGGTCAGCTAAAAAAAACTGCACTGCTGTCCAGCGATGATGATGCTGCAGCTAGCGGCTCTCTTTTAAACAGGCCGAGCCAGCGAAGAAGCACACATTTTAAGCACAATTGGCGGTATGCCGTCAGGACCAGAGGCTTTGTTTACATTGAGATTTGCAAGGACCTTTTTAACTGCTCTCGTTCGAAAGTATATCTCCTGCATTGCAGAAGATCCACCCCCAACAAAGGGCAGTGGCTGATTGCTATCCGAGAGAGTGTAATTTTGTGCAAACAATCCAGCCAATAGGTTCGCTTTATCAGCTGAGTCAGTGAAGATTTGGTCATCTTTTAAAAGAGCTGGAATCGATGAAGATGTCTGGTTCTTAACTTTTTTAACAAATAACCAAACATTTTTGCTCCCTTTGGGGCAGAGAAGAACCTGTTCTCGAATGCGAGTTTCGTGCAGAAACTTTTCGCGTTTTAAAATTGCATTACAGCGATTACTTGCCTCGATGCGAAGTCTTTTAGTATCAGTATTCTTGTTAGAACGCCAATTCTGAAAGGCTTCCTCTTTGGACCTGACTGCAATCCTGCAAGTCTCATTAAACCATGAGTGGTCTTTTGGTTTAATGCTTCTCATCTTATTGGGAATGAAAGACCGCATACCCAATAAAATAATTTCTTGTACCATGACAGCCGCGGCATTCACATTTCTATTAGCGAAACATTATTTCCGATTGAAGTTGCGATAAAAATTATTTAACGCAGTCCAATTTGCCCTTCCATAAAACCATGCAGTCCTCTTCGGGGCTTTAGGCGTAGAGGTGCAGGGGTTAGAATATGGAAAAACAGCGGAGATGGTACAATGGTCCGAGTTACCAAGAGGTGCGTTGACACTCACATCATATTTTTCATGATGTGAAGTCAGAAAAAGGTCAAGGGTATTATGGCTATGCATATCACTTTGAGGAAAAAAGTGGATTCGTTCACTAGTTGAATCAATTGGTTCGATTCAGCAAATAGCTCAACATATTGCCCAACAGGTGTCTATGGGCCCGAGTGACGTAACCAAGCCGGGTTGTGGACATTGAAATCGCCTGCTACAACGATCTCACTCTCAGGAAACAACCCCAAAATATGCGTAATCGAATCAGAGAGAGAGTCCAGTTTGTTAAAAGTGGGCTCTCTCCCTAGATTCGGGCTTCTATAAATAAAACAAAAATGCAGCAAGTGAGAGCGAAGCCTGAACCTAACCCACATCGAGCTAAACTCTAGATCGGTCACGTTCAGACTCCTCTCACACTGGTACGCTACATCCGTTCTTATAAATGCAAAGAAAACAATGGCAGTAAGCGGTACCCAGGTATATGAAAATCCAGTGGATCTGCATCCTCGGCCACCTGGGTCTCGCCTAGTGCCATTATTTGAGGCCTATGTAGAGTACAATGAACATATACCGAGAAAAAATTCGCCCTCAGTCCACGAATGTTGCAAAAATCTATGCGAAAATGACCCGACATTTCAGCACCATGCAAATATCAAACAAATAAGGGCATATAAGGTAGTTAGTTGCGGCTGCAAGAGAGCCGCACAACATGAGCAATACAAAAGTACTGAAGCAAGTGTTATGCCTTTACTTCAGCACAATTCAGCCCACTGTGCAACCCTACTTACAAACGTAACTAATGGGAGAGGATATCGGAGATGACGGAAACGAAGACAACAACAATAACTTACACTGCGAGGAGCATAGAAAAGCCCCTCGCGTGGTCAGCTAAAAAAAACTGCACTGCTGTCCAGCGATGATGATGCTGCAGCTAGCGGCTCTCTTTTAAACAGGTTTTGCTGCTATGCTGTTGATGATGTACTTGTTGAAGCTGCTGTTATGTTGTTGTTGTTTAATTTTTTTTTTTTTAGTTTTTCTTTTCTTATAAATGAATCTTGCACAAAACACTAATTGTTATTTTTTTTTTGTTTTGTAATTAAATTGTTATTAAACAAAAAAAAACCATTTAGCTTAAACGCGTTGCCGGACATTAAAAACAACAAAAATAAAACGCACTATATAACACATTTTGCTTCACTCCACGCTAATCCCATGAAAAAAGAAAAAAGATTTATCCAATTTTTAGTGCAGTTGACGACAGGAAACTAAATTACCAAATTTTAGTTTTTTTCGAAGAAAACTGTCCGAAATGTATAATTTTTATTGATTCATGGGCGACACAAGGGGGTGTGGCAAATTTTTTTACGTAAAGCAACTCTAATGCGAGAAGACAATCTAATAACAAAATTTCGGCTTAATCGTCATCTTAGTTTGTGAGTCGATAGCAGAGATCACCAAAGCCTATGCCCGCGGGCACCGTGAACCCTGTCTGTCTTTGTCGCTCTCACCTGTGAGCGCACTAGAAAACAAGTGAAAGTACAGTGAAAAGAAAAAACTATTGCCATCAGACACATACACAGGTTTTTGATTTGTATGTATGGGTATTTCCAACGATCCCTGCAGTCCAAGGCATCGTGCACGAATATGCCATGATGATTTCTTAAAGAAACTTACTGCGTGAGTTACATTTGTTGATAATTCTTTAACAAATCTTCGTTCATCGAATACAGAAAGCTTTAAAACAGTGCACGAAGGCAAAAAATTGCCTTCTATAGTTTTCCGGATTTGTTTTTCTTATGAAAAACCAAATATCCCCCATCATTTTCTCATTCCAGGTTCTTTGATAGCTTTGCTCCATGTTTTTCATTTGCTGATGAAAACGGTCGCCGTGCTCATCACATACTTCACTAAGATTTTAGGGAAAGAAATCCAAATATGAGTGCAGGAAGTGCATTATTTTTCAGAAGATAAGAACGCCTGAAATTCTTCGCTACAAAGAACTTTTTAATTTTTGGGCCATCAAACACACCTTCCGTGATTTATCCCTATCCCAATGGAAAAAAACGTTTTAAAGAAAATAAATGCTTCGTCTTCCTTCTTTAGAGTTTTAATAAATTTTTTTATTAGTCCCAATTTGCTGTGAAAAGCTGGCAAAATTATGTTTTCCATTTTAACCAGAGCAACATAATAACGTTGTGTCTTTCAACTTTCATGTAATATCTTTTTGGCCAGTCCTTCTAGATATAATGCTCAGAACGAGCTAACTATCCCAAAGGTACAGAAAACGACAAAATTTTATGTAACCACCTTGCAATCCACATAAAATGGCGACCACTTTCAAATCTGAACAAACTTTTCACTCATGATATTCATACTACATGTTTTTAAGCAATTTTGATTTTGTCTCATTAGTTACCTTCATATCGACAGCATTTGCAAGCGATGGTTTGTCGTTGCCGTTGTGCAATAAAACTGCTTTCAAACTTTGTTACTGTCAATAAACAATCTCCACTCTTTTGGATCATATGGTTGGCCTAACTCTTTGAATACTCCGGGAATATCACAGCAATTGCACATGTCTTCTTTGACTGTAAAATATTTTACATATGGATTACGCCGGTCTCGGTAGAATGATAAGTTGACATCTCTATTTATCAAATGACGTTCTTTCAAGCGAGATGCAAGTAATTGAACTTTTTCTTTGGTAAGATTTATTCCTTCTTCTTCTTACGTAAGGGCTTTTGGATTTTCTTCGATTTCAAGTTCACTCTCAGAAAACCTGCTTTCGTTTGAAGTTGGAGTGCCCGGAGACAGCATTCTGCTTTTAGAACATGAAGGATATGATTGTTTATTTAAAACGCGAACTGGAAAGTTCCTCTTGATTTCCCGGGAAATAGCAATGCATATTTTTTTCCAAGTCCCCTCTTTGTGCTGAAACAAAAGTAGCAATCAGTGACATGGCACTGCGGATCACTCCATAACATTTTTGCTTGTGATCGATCGTATACAAAAACAGCAACAAACGTAAACCGATTTTCCGACTTTTACTGCTGCTTAAAAAAAAATTGTGGCATGCGTCAACAAATTCATTTGATGCTGTTCTGCAGAATTTTAATTTTGAAGCCATGGCAGTGGCTCTAACAATCGGTGAAGCGGAACACAATTGTTACTGTTTTAGTTTTTGCTTACGACTGCAAGCGAAACAAAAACAAAGCAAATAATGTTTTGTGCTCGTTTAACACAACCCTACCATTCTGTTTCGTTCCCTCTCTTCGGAAATAAAGCGGCATTAAAGTTGCGCTCTTTAAAAAATACAGAACAGATCAAAAACGAACCGTTCGTTAAAGTTTATTCCCATTCCCTGGTTTTAACGACATGTGGTTGAATAAGAAAACGTAACGCTTAAGTATTTTGTTTACACTTGATTCCACTTCCAATATAATTTAAATACTATGGGCTAAATATGAAATCGATTCTAAAGAAGTAAACTCCAAAATACCTGGCATAGAAACATAAATTATTAAGTATATTTAAGTGACATCTATTTAATTGTCGGTATGCATTAAGAGATAAATTCACTTCCTCTTTAATTAATTAATTTTGTTTGTAAAAGTTGTATTTAAATAAGATCACTTATATCCCAAAATCTTAAAAACCTTTGCTGCAACTAACAAAATGCTCTTTCAATTTTTTAAATTGATGCAAGACCAACAGAGTATTGGAATGATATAAAAGGCATTTCTCGTCGTGTATTTAAAACCAAAGTTTTGTGTAAGTATACATAAATTATTGCCATTTATTTTTATTTAAGTATAACATATTGCCATTTATTTTTAAAATAAGGCTTGTGAATGTTTGCTATCGAAGAATAAATGTTATTGCATACCGTGAGATAGAAATTTAAAGAAACTGCATTGTAGATTTACTTGGCCAGCGTTTGAAGCATCATCATAAAGATGCTATAAATAGATTTGGTGATCTGAAAATACAACCATTTGAGATTAAAACAATTTCCAAATCAAATGTCTTGAACCTATTCGAACCACCTGCAAAGCTGTGGCTACTGACAACGGCATAACGCCAGCAACATCGACTGTAGCTGGAGCTTGAGATTTCATCAACATGAACCCAACCAGTTCCTGTTCTTTCTGAGGTAGCATAAACCAATTAATATCATATAGCTCGTGAGAAAACCGATCATTCTGAAAAATAGAAAAGATTTTAAGAAAAAGGTGATCAATACACAAAACTTAAGCCGTTTACGCATATTTCAATCCTTGTGCCAAGCATACAATATGAGTACAAGCTCACAATCGGCAACAGCAGGTATCCGTACCCACCCGGCCATTCTCCAGTTAGAAGTACAAAGAGCGTGCAAACTATCGAAATGCCGGAGGTAGTGATTTGTACCGTAATAACATAGTACATTATCTCATTGCAGAGCGTATTAAATCTAAAATAAAAGCAATTAACAAAATTTTAAAATTTTTGTGTTTTTAGTTTTATACCCAGTTTTACCTGTTATATTTTTTATGCCAACTGATAATGTCTCTTAGCAAAGCCACCTTCTTTTTTACATTCCCCGAGATTTCCAAGCAAGTGTTTAGTTCTTGAATTTTAAGTTTAAAGATATCTGCAAATAGCAGCGACTGCAACAAATAAATCACGACGATCAGATCACCTGCATAGAGTCCAAATGCACCCACATAAACACAAATACAGTGAGACACCATTGTGATAAAGTAACCAAAATTAGTTGTCACATCTAAACCAGGCAGGTGGAAATGCATGATCAAGAAACGCTTCTTTGTTGCAATAAGAAATCCAATGGGCACGCACATTATTCCCGTTATACCATATATGTTGATCAAGCCTAACACCTTGATAACATTTCGCACACGTTTGCAGCTACGGTTGAGAACTGTTTGATATTCAAAACCTTTTTTCTCATATTCCTTATAAATAGCATCCAGTTCAGTATGCAGTTCAAAAAAAGTTTTATGGTATACAAGTCCTGTTAGAATTTTCGATATTCCTTGCAGAACACTGCCTAACGTACAGGAGGCCTCCAGCACAAAAGTTGGATTCTCCTCATATAAATTCACGATTGTGTTTACGGAGAAGAAGAAATAACCAACAATATTGATTAAAACAAGCTTAGTCACCCAATTCATACGATATTTAGCAGATAATACATCCATTCCAACCAAGGCACTGCATATACGAGCCATTTTAATTAAGCGGGCAAACGATTCAGAGGGAGAACTACCTACTTTAAACATGGTTCGACTGGTGTAGATACATTGGTTCGAGAACAACATAAATTTCTGTTTATATATGCAATTACAGTGTAAGCGTCCAGACAGACGACAGATTTGACTGTAATCAGGCACGGATCTATGGGGGCGGTAAAGGGTGCAATTTCCCCATACCCAAGAACTTTTTATAATAATTTATCAGATGGAAATATTTGTATTCCTCACAACTTAACACAATACAACAGCTTAATACAATTTTTGTATAAATTTTTGCTGTATTTCATAATTTTAAATTCGATTATTTCGATTTTTCCCAATGCCTCAGCAGAAGGATTTCTACGAAAAAGGACGTTAGCACTACTTAATATTTACTACTATAATACTAATAATATTTAATATTCTTCAGATAACAAAAAAGAACGCTACATACTGTCCGTGTTATAACCATGCTCTAAATGTATCAATTTCAAATAGTTCGAATGCTAAAACAATTCAAAATGCTGTGGCGATCATTAAAAAAGTAGTGCAATTCTTTCTCATCCTCAAAGCGAAATAACATAAAAGAAAACTTTTCCAGCAACCAGAAGCTTAAAAGCATTTGTGAAACCAAGTTGGTGGAAAGATACAAAGCTGTATTAAAACTTTAAATGAACTTAAGTAACACTATATAACTGCTTGAGTACTTTGTGAATTGGAGAATATTTCACAATGGAAGGAAAGCAAATGATCAGTGCTTGTAAACAGTCTGATGACAACAAAATGTATTGTGTTTATTTGCGTACTTTCAGATTTGTTCGGGGCATCTCAGGGCTTGCGTAGGATCTTCCAAAAAACAAACTTCTATAAGGATGCAGCAAAAAAGTTCGCTTAAAACACTTAAACCATTGCTTAATAAAAACAGAGAAAACGTAGAACTATATTTTAAGGCAATTTTTGGAGAACTACAGGAATTACACGAGAAGTAGGATATGTCAACAAAAATGCCTCATATTGCTGGAAGACAAGTCCGAATAGTTATGTCAGCGCTTCAACACTAGAGGACTCCTTCCGAATCTCCATATATGTATCCTTACTTGATGATATCATTGCTGATATGGGGGCTCGTTTCAGCGAAAAATTTATCAAAAAACTACGAAAAAATTCACAAGCCCTGTCTTATGTCCTATGCCGTATATCAAAGTTCTTCAAAATACGAAAGATGTGAGCACCCCTTAATCGTTATATCGTTGTATGACATATTTCGGCCACATAAATAAACAAATATTTTTATAATTCGCTTTTTTCCCAAATTAATTTACCTTAATACCGTGGTTTGCTGCAATGTTGCAGCAGAAACTTCTACGCAAATTATAAAGAAAAAAAAAAAAACAAACACAGCACTCTCAATAAACATAGCTCGCAGGGCTGTATTTTTCCTATCTCAATTTTGCATGTAAAACAGCATTAGTGTTGATACAAAAGTTGTAAAAAATAGAACAATAGAACATAAACGACACCTTGTGCATTGCCTTTATATGTCAATGAAACTCTGCCAAACACAATTAATAGACACAACAATGAAAAATGCAACTATTTCATGAACTTAAAATTTGGCAGTGTAAATGGGCATGAAATGGACTCTGATTATTGCATATTTATGAAGATATTAAACTAAATATAAGTGAAGTTTTAGATTTATACTTAAATTGTGACCATTTCATGATTTAACAAGATTATATTGAGCTTTAGGTCAATTAATTTATAAAAGAAAGCAACAACAACAACAACTCTGTAAAAGTTAATCGCACAGCAGACTAGACAGCCTGTTTCGGAAATAGCTACATTTCCTCTTCAGTAGTTTTGAGTGATTCAGCTGTGACCAACACACTGTTTTTTGTGCATAGAGTCAACACATCTGAACTCCTATGACGCTGAATTGTTATTGAGAACAAATGGATCTTATTTTTGGTAAAGCCTTTAACTTTACTAGTATCGCCTGTAGTCGAAATTCGACCAACTTCCTGAAATTTTTTTATAACTTTTATATCACAATTTCTCAGAATTTACTATTCGTAAAATAAAAAAATAAACTCCAAAAAATGCTTTTGAAGGGTATCCGTAAGAGATAGTAAAAAAATTTTTTCCTACATTGAATTAATATCTAACATTTGCTCCAACGCCATGTTCTTCCATTTCTTATAATATAAGTTTTACTTCAGAAATATTCTTTCAGTGCTCATATTTGAGGTCACATATTTATTCGGTGAACTTCTTCTCCTTACTCTAATAATTAAAAAAATTATCAAAATCGGTTCAGAAACACGGAAGAACTGTTTCTCCTACGCCTATTTGTATATACTAGTATCGCCTGTGGCCGAAATTTGACCAAATTTCTGAAATTTCAATCGGTTTTTTCTCATTCTGAGGCGATGGCCTTGCTTTAAGAAAATGTGTTGAACTAAGAAAATTTTACGTTTCAAATTATCACAATAATATTAATATTAAAAAAACCGAAATTTTTTTAAAAATTTCATCTGTAAAAATATTCCCAAAAAAACAACTTTGGTGTACCGTTATTGTTCGCAACCAGGGCTCTTAATACAAAAATTCGTTTTTGTTTTTTTATAGGCTTGTTTTGGGTACTGAGAAAAGCTAAAGCTTTCGAGATATCGTCATAACTTTGATGTCAAAATAAAGAGAATTTTTTAGAATTTAATATTTGTAAGAAATCTCAGCATCACAATATATATTCACACTTTTACATAAAAAATGCCAATTGTAAGGTATCCGTAAGCGATATCGAAAAATGTATTTTGTACATTGTATTAATGTCTAAAATTTCCTCTTACACCATGTTTTTCAATTTCTTATAGTTTAGGTTTTACTTCAGATATATTGTTTAAACACTCATATTTCAGGTCAAAGGTCATAAATATATTCGGTGAACTCTTTCTCCTTACTTTAATTTATTTAAAAAAATTTATCAAAATCGGTTCAAAAACACGGAAGAACTGTTTCTCCTACGTCTATCTCTATATAATGAAATGGTTAAAACATAGATTTGTGTATGTAACTTTGGAGTAGTTTGAAATATTTGAAAATTTTTATACAGAAATTATTTTTAAGCTGGAGAACTTTGTAAAAATTATACAAACAACATTTTGATAAATTTAATTTCCATCAAAAAAATCATAAGGAGTAGCTCATGATTTTCGATGATAGGAACTGTTTTTTTAAATATGTGTCAAAATGAAGCAATTTCTGCAAATAAATTATATGTCATACGAAAGAGTGTGAAAAAAGAAAATTTTATAAGAAAAAAAATTACAACAAAAAAAGTTTGGCCTATTTTTTGAGCAAAAACAGAATATTTTAAAAGTTTATTTAAAACAATATAAAACATTGAATTAGTGAGATAACGGTAAATCTTTTCTTATTTCTCCAAAGTAATTTAATTGACCTTTCAGACAAAGAAAATTTGTTGAAAATCTATAAAAAAAAATGGCTGAGAAATAAAAAATGGCTTTTGCAAAGTCAAAACTTGAAATTTAAATAGTTTTTTCTCATTCTGAGGCGATGGCCTTGCTTCAAGGAAACTCGTTCTACTGAGAAGATATTAATTTTCCGAGATATCTAAATAATTTTAATGTCATTTTAAGAGGATTTTTTTTGACATACTATCCGTGGAAAATTTTACCAAGAAAGCTTTCGTAAACCGTTATATTCCTCAACCAACGACTTTTCATACAAAAATACATTGTACTGAGAACATCTATAGTTTTCGAGATATCGCTATAATTTTTCAGACTTTACTATTTGTAAGAAATTTCACCATCTCAATATATATTTACTGAAGTTGTATAAAAAATTCTAATTGTAGGGTAATCGTAAGAGATGGCGCAACATGTTGGAAGTATTTTTTGCACACCTTATCAATATATAAAAATTGTTCTAAAATTATATTCTTCCATCTGTTACAGTATAGCTATTATTTAATAAATGTTCTTTCTTTTTACGCTGATATTTCCGGTCGAAGGTCACCAATCTAAAATGTAATCATACTGTGCAGCTAGATCTTTCATTTGACACCTCATTCACCATTTTACCTCTTATTAGCCCTGAGATTCCTTATTTAAAATAATACAAAATTTCAATGCCAATATTTCGGCTCAGAGGTCATAAATTTAAAATGATTCTGTACATCTACGAAAGGGCGCACTACCTTTCAATTGATATAAGTGTCATTGCCCTTATTCTAAAATTAATAGCGAAAAAGTGTACGACACATTTGATGTTTGCCTATTAGTATATAAGATTAGAGTTGCTGTGTATGTGCCAAAGTGGCTCCTACTTCTTTTCACGATCCCCCTCCCAATTTAGAGTTATTGATAACTTTGCCGCAAAAAAAAGCGCTATGATGATTTCGACCGAAAATTTGTTTTTCTATCTACTAGCATTCACAGGTACACATTTTGTTATGCTCGATTCCTTTTCATAGTGTACCATATCATAGTCATACCACCAGATATAAAAATTTCAAGTTGCTTTAATTTTTTTTGTTATAAAAAGACTATGCTTTTTTCATTCCACTTAATTTAAAATGGAACACTGCAATGTTTTTTAAAACCGGATAGATTTGAATAATTTTAACAAATAAACCTTTATCCAAACATTAAGTTATTTTTATAGTTTTTATTAACTTTTAGCTATGTGTTGAATTTAAAGAAAGGGAGAAATAGATGCATGTATATGCAAATGCGCGTCTGTGAAAATGCATCTGAAACAATTCGTTTAAATTCAATTTGCTTAGTTACAATTTATCTAAACACAGTTTGTCTTTTTCGGTAATAAAACGAGCTATAATTCAGATTCTTTTCTTACCTAATTGAAATTTATTTTCCGATATTTCGTTTTTCTTTGAAAAACATCATCAGGGAGAAACTAAAAGTACTCAATTATTACAAATTTTTACAATAAATTCGACCCGGCCTCGATTTGTGGGGAGGCAAAAAAATCGCCCATTGTTCAGTGAAAATCGTATTCTTGTGATCAAAATAAGAAACTTTGCCTGAGGAACTATACCTCTAAAACGAATTCTAATGCCCCAACTTTTCAGTAGGGTCAAATTTTGAAAAATCCTTCTTTGACCGATTTAGAGTGCCTCAATCGGGTCCAAATGTATGACCGACCCCCACTAACTTTGAAGGGCCGATTCACCTAACGAATGTTTGTATGGGGAACCCCCCAGGGGTTATTAATCACATAACAGAGATAATTAATCACATGACATAATAATTAAAATACAGGAACTTACAAAAATTAAATAAATACACTGATTTTACATTGATTTTGAAAAAACATTTTATAAACGATAAGACAAAAAGAACAGAACATCTATCATAAAATAAATAACACTTGACGGTGGACTTTGATGTCTAATTTTTGTTAGTTTTGTCTTATTATGTATTGTTTGTTTTTGCTCTTTGTTTATTAGATGTCTGTAGATGTGAGCGCAATTGTCCATGTCACTAATAATGCGTACCATTTCAAGCATGTATTGTCTCTTATAATTTTTCTCTTGTTGCAGAACTTTAATTTTGTCAAAATCTGGAGCGTGTCCTGCCTTGGTAAAATGAGCTTCTAATGCTGTTTTATGTTCTTAAGGTTTGTCAAGTGATTTAATGTCCGATGTATGTTCTGCTATTCTTGTCCGTAATTTTGTTTTTGTTGTTCCAACATATACCTTTTCGCATAAATTGAATTCGTCACCTTTGCATGGAATTTGATACATCAAATCTGATTTGTACTGCTTGTCAAGTTTACATTAAGTAATTATGTAAAGTGTTTGATGTTTTAAGACTTATTGTAAAGTGGTCCTTATTAAAAATATTGGTCATTCTAAACTTTTCTGAAAAACCGGGAATGTATGTCTTTTTTGATAGAGTTTTAGAAGATTTGTTAGAGGCGAATTGTTTTAAATGAATTTTCGAAAAAGTGTGTCCATCATATTTTACCATCCCCAGAAAATTTTTTCCACATGCGCCGCTGACTGCAATGGCCGTTAAGCTCTTTCACCTGACTAGATAATTACTTCGCTATGCATATGACTTTTTTGCATTTTCGAACTCGCCTACACTTAAAAGAATGTTAGAAAATATTTACATTTCAACTCAAAACTATTCAATTAAATGCGTGGGGATTTTTTAAAATATCGTATATATCAGATTTTGTGTCCTCACTTGCAAAACTTTTTTGAAAATAAAAGAAATGTCAATAGCACGAGATAATTTTTAATTGAGTCTACTCTAACTGAATCTATTGACTACTCGTTTTATTTCTCCTTTTATTGTAGTTATTCTAAAGATCATGAATAGAATGACAGTTTTTGGAGTTACAGTATTTAGGAAAAGTTACACTTAAGAGTTGGTCTACTTCTTAGAATGACTACATAGTTTGTACCTTTTAGTGCAAATATTTCCATGCATAGGCTTATTTGAAATTTCCTTAATCTCCTTAGATTTTTTGTATAGTTTAGAAATAACTATACCAACTCTTTTAATTTTGTTCAATCTTCCTATTTTCTTCAATCTTACAACTAAAGGCGGAATGTCAATATTCTCTGTCTATAAATGTGTAGGGTATAAAATTGTAGGTTTTCGTTGAATTTTATTTTTCGATTGCCGTGAGAACACTATTTTTAATTAACATGGGAAAGTCAAAGGCACAATAAACGATCTACTTAAAACGAGAAAAGGATTGTGGCAGTGACCTTGACAAATGACGAAGACTCTTTCTTCTTTGACACATTTCAAAGACATATAATCAATACATTTCTGTGAAGGATCTAAATGTGTTTTAAATAGGTTTTTTTGCAAATAAAAATTTTGCGTATAAAATATTTTTTTTTTTTAATTTACTTCTCTACTTATGCATTGTAACATCACAACAGTGAGCCAATTATTTTGACAGTTGTTGTTTGCTGATTATACCATTATTCAAATGAATAATATTTAATTTCCAAACATCAAGATTACTGCTTAAACACGCAAACGGATTGGCAACACTTGCTGTCAAAATATTTATCACATCATTTGAATAATTTAAGTATGCGTGATTAATGTTTGAAATTGATTCATTTATTGATTCATCAGACATATGCAAAGGGATGTTTGAAAGAGGAGTGATGATAGCGTTTATAAAATAATAAAATTAAACATAAGCGAAGGGAAACGTTATAACACTGAAAACAGATATTGATTTGCAAAGTTTTTGCAATAATTCTGGTCAAAACATAAAAAGCTTTTAAAAGAATATTAACTACACAAAAACACAAAATTAAAAAGTAATACATTAAAAATGCATTTAATTAAACTTAATTTATGCGACGGCATAAATTTTATTAAACATGAGTTAATTTTTTTTAATTCAACTTTAATACTAAAACTACTGTGGTAGCTACCAAAAGTGTAACTGAAATAAAGCCATTTTTCTTATTAAGTAATAAATTTTACAGTAACTAAGCGAATGTTAAAAGTCCTTATATAAACGAAGCATATTATAGCAATCGCATTTAAATGGGTTAATTTATGTTATATGATGTAAACGGCTTATTGTGTTCGTGTGTATGTGTATGTGTGAGCATTAATCAATGTAGCAGAATATGTCATATAATTATTATGCTTTATTGAAAATCTCAAGTCAAAATTGAACAACTAAAAAAGTGAAATATAAAAAGTTAAAAATCTAAATTATAATATAATGCCGAAAAAATTCTAAAATAATATTTGGCTTTGTAGGAATTATTATTAAAAATTGAAGACTTCCTTATATGTTCCTTAGACGTTTTTTTAATGATATTAATGTATTGAAATTATATGGTACGATCATTCCACATTTTTTTAAAACTGTCTGTTTCTTACCTCCCAAAGTGGTGTTTTTCTTTTCCAAATCGAAAAAATAAAAATTTTTAATACATATTTAGGGGTGGAATCAGCTGTGAATATAAACTGTGAAGCTGTCACTCTTCCAGAGTTGCCTATTGGGTACAACGACCCTGTAGCATTTTGAGAAGCTTACCTTCGACAGTGTCCTGTCTGGATTTTTAAGAAAGGGGTCATTTTTGAAGGTTTTAAGTATCTTCACGTGAGCCGTAAAATTCCCTGCGTTGTAATCAAATATTTCCTCCATTCTTAGTGCACTAAGACATGCCTCTTTTTCGATAATTATCGTTAAAGGTGGCAGCCCAATTATTACACACAGAGCATCAGATGGGCACATTTTCAGTGCCCCAGTGATACTATTGCACGCCATTCTTTGAAGCTTTGTCAGTTGGTTAGCTGCTGTACGTTGTTGGACCTTGTTAGCACCTACGTGCTGCATACATAACCATTGATCTAGCAATGTTTCTAAACGTCTTATATATAATTTTCGGTTTGAGGCCCCACATTTTGCCATGAAGGCGTTGACAGGCAAAAAGGGCACGTGTTGCCCTGCCTGTAATTGCATCGAAGTGGGTGTTCCATGGGAGCTGCCTGTTAAAAACCACTCCCAAGAACTTGACCTTATTTGAAAAGTCAATGACTTTTCCATCCAGGGTAGGCCTTATCGAATTAAGGCTGCTTTTATTAGAGAAGGGTACCAGAATTGTTTCGTCAGGATTTATGCATAACCCTTTGTCCTTACACCATTTTGAAGTTATACGGAGGTCTCTCTGCATTCTATTCGATATTGTCGGATCATGACTGCCCAGACTTGAGATAACCAGATCATCCGCATATTCTTTGGTGTCGAAACCCTGGTTGTTGAGACTTGCGAGAAGTTCGTCCACGACTAGTGTTCAAAGAAGAGATGAAAGTACCCCTCCTGGGCAGTGATTGTGTTGCGAATTCCACCAAGCTCAAACGTTATGATTCTGCTTTTAAGCATGATAACAATCCAGTGTATGATTAAAGATGAAATAGTTTTTATCTGCATAGCTGCCTTAATCGCATTGTATGACGTGTTGTCGTGTGATGGTAGAAGAAAGCTAAAGAAAATTTTCTAAGTTTCTGACAAGAACTCACATGGCATAACAAACTAAGGCAGAATCCTCTGATTGTATGGATGGATTCATGCCATTAACAATAAAAAAAAGTATAGCAGTGAAGTATAGCTTTATAACCTCTTTTAATGCCTCCACTCTAGATCTTGCTAGCAGGCAAACAGAAAAAATAGCAAGCAAAGTGCTATTTATTTTTCGCCGCCAATTCGGTTCATCCCCTCTAACGCTGCGCAATCGCTGTGATCATGTCATTCTCTCTGCGATTTTGTTGTAGATTTGCTTGGTAATTGTTGTTGTGCAGTTAACTTTAATTTTTTTGTAGATGTTATTTGGTAGCTACAGTCGGCATATGACAATCGAAGTATTTTTATAACGCTTTATATATATGTATGTACATAAAAACAATTACACAAAAAACCTGCAAAATAAATTTATATTTACAGTTGTAATTGAATTACTACAGTCTGCTTATCATAAGGGTTCTATTTCTTACTGTCAAACTGTCTACGTACATTTATTCTATTAAATTATATATAATTTATATACTATATCAATTTCTTATATATTCTTATTTAAATACACAACACAAACTATATATAGCGTGCATGTATATTGTGTTATTATATAAAAAGATATAAAAAATATTTAAATTTTTAAATTAATTGAATAATGAAATGATATGAATTATATGTATATATTTTTGATATGGTAGTACATTTAGTTATAAGAAATAGTTTCAGCCATTTATACAAAATTTCAAAAATTTATTTAAACTCTTATCTAAAATAAATCAATTGTCATATGCCGACTGTAGCTAAAAAAGTGTAAAAAAATTCCAACTAACTGTACAACAACAATTACATTTCAAATCTACATCAACAGCGCAGTGAGAATGGAAAGGTTCACAGCGGTTGCGCAACGTTAGAGGGGATGAACGAATCGGCGTCAGAAAATAAGCCGCATTTTGATTGCTATGCTTTCTGTTTGCCTGGTAGCAAAATCTCAAGTGGTGGAATGGTAAAATTACACAAGGTACTGTTAAAGCGGAAAGCCGGTGACCAAAACTGTCAAAACGAAGTTGACATTTCATACAAAATATGCAACCAATGAGAATGCAATATGAAAGCAAAAATTGGCCAAAATACCAAAATGGCTAAGTTTGACAGTTGTGGTCACTAATAAAGAGAACACATTCAGCCCTTACACTACCATATCTAGTTGTACAGGAGTGGTGGCATCAAAAGGGACTTCATGGCCAGTCAAACAAAAACCAAATATCTAAAATTTTAAATTTATTTTATTTTAACCTACAGCAGCTCTACATATACATTGAAAAAGCTATATCATTCAATGTTTCGCAGCGGAGCAAAGGGAGGGAAAAACGATGTGTCAGCAGAGGAACTTATTGATGGTTGCTTGCTACATTTGCTGAGCGCCTTGTAGTCTAGATTCAAGAGCGTCATTTAAAAACCTACTCGCTGTCTGTATTGATGACGAGAGTTACTCGCAAAATGACGATGAGGATGACGCAAACCAAAGATTTACCCTCTACCAAAATCGTTCAACGAGCCAAAAGAAGTTTTCACTTCAAAAAAAATAACGAAAGTGTTTGAGCTTCTGTGTGCGTGGGCCAACGATATCCCGGTGCATCACCAAGTGCAGAAAAGTTAAATTGGCTTTTTTTGCTGGTGAACGTCCTCCAAGTATAACCAGCAACAGCACAAGCACGTGCAGCGCAAATTTCTTGCTAGCTATCATGTGCCGACAAGTGCCACCAGCAACAGCACAAGCAAATGAAGCGCAAATTCTCCGCTTTCAATTTATTTAATTCACGCCGGAGTATAATGGCAGAAATTTGCCTCTGCGCTTGAGACATGCTGAAATGGTGCTTCTGAAATATTGGAGAGTTGACCAGTCAATTAAATTGTGCTGCACTTGCTGGTACTGCTGGTGATGGCACTTGGAGGATGTTAGCTAGCAACAAATTCTGCACTGCACTTGCTGGTGGTGTTACTTGGAGGAAGTTCACCAGCAAAGAAAGCCAATTTAACTTTGCTGCACTTGCTGATACACTGGGAGATCGTTGGCCCACATACACGCACACACAAACTCAAGCACTTTCGTTATTTTTTTTTTTATTATTTTGCTATTTTTTAAGTTTTTTAAGTTTACAATATTACAAGTTTACGAAATAAGTTGCAAATACAAGCACTCGAATGAAATGTGTCGCAAATTGAATAAAATGCAAATTAAATAAAATATTTTTTTATTAAATAATATCGAAATGTGAAACGTCAAAATTTGCAATTGTCAAAATTTCATCGTCCATTTGACACAGCAAAAAAGACAAATTTATTTCAAACCACACAAATTTTATGCAACCTGATATTTTCTATCCTTCCACGACTGAAAAGTTTCCTTTTGACACTTACCCTTTACACGGAGGTTACACGAGAGAGTACTGTTAAGACAGTCACAACACATTCACAAATTTTTACCCACACACGCTAACTTTTGCTACTGTCTGCTCTACTGTCTTAAGTTTTTTGTAGACAGTTGGCGGGACAGTAGCTAGGAAAGTAGAATGATATTTAGCATATCAAGTGACAGAATATATGAAAATTTAAAAGAATTAATGGAAAATTTGCAATACTTTGGCGTACTCGTAGTTTTAACAAAAATTTTCTTCATAAAATAGAAATTTTTTACTATTTTGTCTACTGTCTTGCCAACTGTCTTAACAACTGTCTGTACTCTTTTTCACAGACACAAAGTTTGACAGTTAAAACGTATTTTTCACTGTCTTAACAGTACTGTCTTGTGTAACCACCGTGTTATGAAAAAAATTACTAACAAAACAATGGTAGTTGACATCTCTGAAAATAAAATGCCACAGTGGTGAAAATAAAAAGCCACTGACAAATACAACAAGTGTGAAAATTTTCAAACTTTGTTTGATGATATATAATAAAATAAGAGCATGCATGCAATTATTTGAATGTTCAACATATTCCTTTATCAAAAATTAAATATTAAAATGTTAAAACACTCAATCCATACATTATTTTTCTTGTTTGCAAACGAAGTTCCAGCAGAAAAAACAGAAAAAGAAGAAGATCGTTCCATTTTTAAATCTTACCATGCTGAGCTTGCGGCCGATTAAGAACAAGAGACGATAATTGTTGTTTTTTTTATGCAAAAATACATGCAAACACTTTTTGAGGTTATGTTGATGTCTGTCTGTATTGATGACGAGAGTTCCTCGGAAAAATACGATGACGCAAACCAAAGATTTACCCTCTACCAAAATCGTTCAACGCGCCTAAAGAAGTTTTCACTTCAAAAACACTTGATTTTCATGAAATAGAACTGATACTTAAAGTTTTCGCGAATTTTATCTCCGAAACCAATTGAAAACTACAATTTTTTCATGTTTAGGCTAAGAAGATAAAGACTTGATTCAGGCGTCTTGGACTCATGGAGTCAAGTTTTGTGGCATGAATATGGACGTTTATGAACCGTTCTAGTGGCACAGGTACTTCTAGATCATATACTAACGAAAACCTGTATTACTCTTTTTTGTTATCAAATTTCAGTGATCAAGATTTAGTGGCAGTTAGTATTGAGCTAGGATCGCGCAGCTGCTGGATTGTGTCAGCTTACCTAGCTCATGATCATCCTGAGCCACTGCCGGCTGGTAATCTGCGGCGTCTGGTCACCGAGGTTGAGAGGAAGAGGCGTGGCCTGGTTATCAGAGCTGACGCGAATGAACAGCATATAGTCTGGGGAGGAACAGATGTGATTGAAAGAGTTGAGTTATTGTTTGATTACACTGTGCAACACATTTTTCTAACGGAAAAGCGGATAACACAGGATGATAGTACTAGTGTATAGTAAGAAAACCCTAAAAGGAATTTGCAAAGTTAGCTCGCTTTTAAAAGATATAGGCATTAAAAATTTGCCTCTTGCAGAGTATTTTTTAAAAATAAAGTGCTCATTTAGGCGTATCGAATTACAATTTTTTCGAATTTCACATTGTAAGAGGTCTCAAAAGTTGCATGGTGGGCAAGATCTACAAAAAAAAATAAAGAGAAAAAAAAGGATGTCTTCCTCTTACACAAGGACAAAGTTGTTTTTTGAGAAAAATAATAAAAAATAACGATCTATAAATGCTTCGATTTTTGTTAGAAAAACTACATATGTCTTAAAGCAAAATTAAATACAGACTTTAACTAAGAATATCTCACCAAACAAAATGCAACTCTCCATTTCAACCCTCATTGTCCTGTCTGAGAGATACTCGAATCCAAAGGTACACTCGAAATTGCACAGAACTTTTGATTGTTATGTGATTGTCTAAATGTTGGTGTTATTAATTGAAGTGTTTAAATTTTCTTTAAATTTGGCGAATTAAATATTTGCATATTTTTCACTAATGTATTTTCTTGTTTTCGAAAAATGTACTTTGAATGCAATTTTATAAGTTTTTCAACAAAATTAAGATAAGGTTTTATATATTTTTGGTATCAGAAGTGGTACCGAAGATAATTTTTTGAATTTGGATTCTTAAAATATTTCTGAACGAAACACTGTCTGAAAGTATTTTTTTTAAAACACCATATTAAGACCACGATTCTTTTTTGCGTTTCGATTTCTTAAAAAAAATTTTCTGCTTAGCATGAAATTTATTATTTCATCAAAACACCTCACCTCATCATTTACCAAAATGTTAAACTAAAATTTTGAGTTTCTGAGCCTGCCATTCGATGAGTCTCAATTGATTTAACAATTGCTTTTAGGATATGTTTTAAAAAAAAAATAATAACCTTAAAGGATATATCTGAAGAATTCAAAAAGTGAAAATTATTTTACCACTTCTGATGCCTGAAATATAAAGCCTTATATTAATTTTTTTCAAAAAGTTGAAAAATTGCGTTCCAGTATGCTTTTCTCAAAAAACAGTAAATGCATTGGCAATAAATGTGCAATTTTAAAATACACCAAATATAAGAAAAACGTAAACACTTTAATAAATACCACTAAAATTAACACAATCAGATAACAATCAAAAGTTCTGTGCTATTTCGAGTGTACCTTAAGATTCAGAACACTGTGAGTAAAAATTAAGAGTGGCATTTTGTTTGCCAAAATATTGTTAGTTAAAGTCTGTATTCACTTTTGCTTTAAGACATATGTAGTTTTTCTTACAAAAATGAAAGCATTTATATATCGTTAATTTTTACTGTTTTTCTCAAAAAATAACTTTGTCCTTGCGGGAGAGGGAGACATCCTTTTTTGGGAGACCACTCTATGGACCACCCATGGAGCTATGTATACCTCTTAGAATGAGAAAGTAACAAAATAGTTTTTAATTCGATACGCCCTTATGAGAACTTCATTTTTAAAAAATACTCTGCAAGATGCAAATTTTCAATGCCTATATCTTTTAAAAGCGAGCTAACTTTGCAAAACCCTTTTAGGGTATTGTTGGTCTAGATCAGTACCATCGACCTTTGTTGGTCGCTTTTTCGTTAGATTCCATGACCCTTGAATTGTCGCACAGTGTTATTTACTCAAAAGTAATTTTAATGTTTGTTGCGTTGAGAACGAGCCAACTTTTATTACTTGCAGTTGGCGTTAAGTCTTAGATGTTACCCTAGTCTCTGACTTCTTTTATGGTAGGATTACGGACTGAAAAAAGCTTCAGGAGCACTCCTTCTCTGATCGTTGGTATATAAAATTCGGTCTTAAGGGCCACGTCAATAGCTAAACTATCTTTAGGAATCCGAAGAAAACAAATTGATCTCGTTTCAACGCATCATGAAGTCGATTCAATAGTGGAGCAGCTGACGGGGACTTTAAATGAGACTTTAGAAAACTCATGCTCTGAGGGCGCCCCAAGAGGTAAACCAAAACCTCCTTGGTGATCAAGGGAAATTAGTAATCTAAGGTTGCAGTGTAGAACGGTTTTTAATATAGCTAGGAAATCGGGTAGCACTCATTGCTGGGATGAGTATAAATCTAGTTTAAAAATTTTTAAGAAAGCACTTAGAAAGGCCTGGACGCTTAATTGCGGCAATATAGAGGAATCTTCAGAAGCATCAAGACTCCGTAAGGTCCTTGCTTTTAATCGTATCTGTCCAAGTTACTTAAAAAAATCAGACGATACCAGGCCATCCTCCAGCAGAAAACCTTTGATCTTGTTCTGAGTACCACTTCCTGGATTGCTCTTTGGACCCTCTCACATTAGGTGTGAAAGGGCTCTGACGTTGAGTAATCCTACAAATATCATATCAGAGAACAGGATCAAATGCACTCTTTTTAGCTTTAGGCCATATAAGTCTGCTGGGCCTTTCAGTCACTCTACAGCAGATGGCGACTATAATCCTTCCATGGCTTACTGTAATTTTTAAAGGTTGCCTTGACATGACACACATACCATTAAAATGAAGGGAAGTAAAGGTTGTATTTATCCCTAAGGCAGGTCGGATATCACAAACGAGTCCAAAGGACCTTAAATCCTTGAGTCTATCATCTTTCCTGCTGAAAACACTCGAATGATTGCTTGACGATCATATTCGCTGTAACATAGACACAAATTTGCTTTCAGCTTCAAAAAATGCTTACAGGAAAGTTAGGTTTGTAGAAAAGGCCCTGCAGTCCCTGGTAAGCTTTATAGAAATTGTCTTTTTTTCACAAGGAACACGCAATGGTAGCTTTTCCAGATATCGAAGGTGCCTTTAAAAATGTACTTCCGGGGGCAATAATGACACAGGAACAGCCATCCGCCTTAGACCAACCTCGCAGTTGGCTCACACTCGTACAGGTCACTCCTCTATTATCTATCTTGCAGGAGCTATTCCTAGCAACATCGATTAAACCATTGCCACTCCATCATTTGAGTACGGCTTTTACACAGTTTTCTCAACCAGAGTATAATGGAATGGATTACTGCGGCTAAGCCAAGTTGGTGCGCATATTTTTACTGACGGCTCAAAACTTAACAGCAAAGTCGGGGGAGGCGTCTTTTTAACGGATCTGGACATCAGGACCTCATTTAGACTGCAAAATCATTGCAGCGCCTTTCAGGCTGAAATAATGGCCATTTATAGAGCTGTGGAATGGCTGAGGTATAGTGAGATATTAACTAGAGATATATAAATTTTTACAGCAGCGATTAAATCCTTGAAGGTAAGTTCCTAACATCACCAACAGCCCTTAAATGTCACTCGTCTTTAAATGAGATGGCACATAAGTTCAAAATTTATCTTGTCTGAGTACCAGGGCATAAGGACATTCCTGGAAATTGTAGAGCCGATGAGCTCATTAGAAAAGGTATCACTGCTGCCTGACATGAAAACATAAGGCATGCCACTTTCATCGTTCAAGCTGGCTTAAAGGCAACATGCAACAAAAATGGCTAATTGCAGGTGAAAGCATAGAACCACTTCTGACACAGCTTCACAGACGTGGCCTAGTTTTATTGAAAAACGAGCGACGAAACTCACTCAATTGGCGAGGAAAGATCTTTCCATTCTCAAGGGCGTTATAACAGGACACTGTCTTATATGTAGGCATACCTTAAGAATAGAGGTTTATGCGAATGACTTCAGCAGAAGTTTAAGGAATATGAAAGAGAAGGAGACGGTATTGAATCTCCTCTGTTCATGCCCCGCTCTATCCCGCAGACAACATAAGCATCTAGGTAGCCTCTTTTTCAATGATCTCAGGGACGTTAACCATCGTTACTTCTTATTATTAGTAAAGGGTGGTTTCCCGAGTGTGCTTTGGTGAGCAGGAGGGGAGGAGTAAATCCCCTGTGGTATCATAATGGATGAAGTATCTGGTCTTTTCACCTTAACCTAACCTTACCTAGACTTAGGAGCCCAAATACATTTAATAAAAATAATAAAATAAAAATATTCGGGTCTGGGCTCTAAAGTAAAATTATGCTGAAATAGCATTTAATTTTCACAGAATAAAAAGTGCTGCAAAGTATTTAAAATATTTCGTGGTCGCTTTACACAGAACAAACAGAGCAAAGAAAAGTTGGTTATCAAAAAATACTGTCAAAAGGGACAGTTAACAACCGACAGTCAACTATCGGTTATAATAATTTTGTTAAGCTGCATCGAGTATATTTATCTTTTGAACTTTTAGAAACATCGATTTGGTGTCTGAAAAATATACAAAAATTTATTTAGTGATATTCCTTCATAAAATCCAACTTTAATGTACCATCAAGATTCAAAATTTCTTCTTTCTTGCTTACAGAGATGCAAACTTTTCGATAACTTCATTGAAATCAATGTTCCTCTTTCAAATCAGTCAACTTTTTCGGCTTTAATAGATAACATTCAGAGGTGTGTACGTCTTAACTGTTAATTCTGAGGTCCAGTTTATGATCTGCAGTTTATTTTCAGAAGCAGATAGCAAGCTCGATGGCAGGATTGCTTTAAATACATTTTGAACTTCTTGTATTCGTTTTGTTTCAGCTCTGAAGCTCCGAATGAACACTCTCTGGCTTACGATTTATATTGCGTACTTTACGGACCACTTCCAAAAAACCGTTGCATACTTTTAGTTCCTATTTAGTTACATAAAAGCATTCATATAGCAAAACTTTATATGATATGAAAAAATTGTAACATCAATCTAATTATGTATTACACTGTATTAAATATATAACAATTTGTAATTAATCTTTTTGATGGTTGCAACCAGCGGCGGATTAAGACATTCTTCTGTCTGACATTTTCTTACAAAGAACAAAATTATAAATTAATTTTTTACACACAATTACACAGTAATTTATACAAAATAATAAAAATGAAGAATTTAATTATTTGCTCGTGCGAAATAATTTATTACATCCTCATAACTTAGTTTTTGCACTAGATCTACTTTATTACAATTAAAACTGGTGCATTTAATCGTTCGTCATTCATAATAGTTGCCAGTAAATAGTTTTTAATTCATTTTAATGTAGAAAATTAGCGTTTTTCTAAACAGTTTTTTACCCTCATAGAAATTGGGTATTTTTTGAATGAGTATGAATGACAAATGTCGTCAGCAAAGAAATGGATTGGATTTTGTGTCAACGAAGGAAAGTTGTTTATAGAAACAAAAAACTAGGTTGGCAGTAGAAACGAACACTGCGGTACTTCTGCGTTGGTGGCGTGCTCTTTGGACGAAATACAGTCAAATACTACACGAATCGTTCATTCTTTTAGGAAACACGTGTTTCATCGAGCAGAGTTACCACCAGCACCTTATGGAGTTAGTTTTGACACGAGCTCTTTATGCCACACTCGGTCGAACGCCTTTTAAATATCCAGAGAAACAACCTTGTTATATACGAAAAACTGAACGTATTAGTTCTATTTTTCAGTTAAGAACTCCACAAGGTAACCAGTAGGTCCTACGGAAACTATATAGAGACGATAACTGAGCAGTTGGTTGTGCTCCAGATAGTTCATAATGGCGGCATTCAGCAAAGGGTATGGTGCACAACTTTCGGCCTGAATGGTATGACTGATCGCAATCTTATATAGAGAAAAGTAAAGATTTGGTTATCTTTTAAAAGAGTTGGAATCAATGACAATTTCTTATACTTTACTCTTTTAACAAAAGTCCAACAATTTTTGCTACGTTTAGGGCAGAGAAGAAACTTTTTGAGTGCAAGTTTCGTGCAGAAACTTTTCGCCTTTGAAAAAAGCATTACAGCGATTACTTGCCTCGATGCGAAGTCTTTTGTTATCAGTATTCTTGTGGGAACGCCTATTCTGAAAGGTTTCCATTGTAGGCATGACTGCAATCCAGCTAGTCTTATAAAACCATGAGTGATCTTTTGGATAAATGTTTCTCATCTTATTGGCAATGAAAGACCGGATACCCAATAAAATAATTTCTTGTACCATGACAGTGCGGCATTCTCATTTCTGTCAGCCAAGCATAATTTCCAATTGAAGTTGTGATAAAAATTATTTAACGCCGTCCAATTTGTTTTTCCATAAAACCATGCAGTCCTCTTCGAAAGCTTTAACAGGAATACTTAAATATATTCACAATGATATTTCTACATTTGGATATACATTGCACAGATCACGTAAGTGAAAAATATTATTTATTTTTGATGCGGGACTTATATATTTTTCCTCTTCTTGCAATAATATTAGAAGAAAACTTTTTCAATGAAAGAAACATTTTCGAACACGGTACTAAAAGTTACTTTTTAAATGAGCTTTGAAATTTTTTTGTCGTCCTTTAGATTTTCCGGTCATCAAAATGATTTCAACCTCCAAGTACACTAAACAAAACATTTTAAATTTTGATTTTAAATTTTGATAACACAACAATTCTGGACAAAGAGAAAAACTACAACAAAAGATTCATGCTAGAGAGTCTTAGAATTCAGCAGAAACTAAGCACAACAATGAACACAAAAGAAGACAAAGATGAAACAAAGGCTATCTACACACTAGCTTTAACTTAATATAATAGTTCCATCGTTCAAACTGTTGAGTGTTATATGTTAGTTTAAATTAAATTTAATTGTTAGTTTAATTGTTCCAAATGTTAATTATTAATGGTTGTATAGTGTAAAATGTAAAGTTAAATTTCTTTTTTAATTAAATTATGTAAGTTTAATTGTGAAAATTTTGTTATATATTTACAAACTCAATAAAAAATGTTCGCAGATTCTAATCCCTGAAGAAGCAGAAGAGAAATCTGCGAAACTTCGGAGGAAAATAATAATGTAAATAAAGGTTTTATTTCTTTTTTAAAATATTATTTTTAAAACAGTTTGACCAAAAAAGCCCAAAATTAAAATAAACCACAACAAATTTAAATTGGTAAAATAATTAATACCACAACAAAACATTTTAAAATTATTGAAATTCAGTACCCAAATTTCTTAATTCAGTCAGAAAGACCAAATATGCGTAAACTGCATTACGTTACTCATTGATTATTTTAATTACCGCCAATGACATGCCCATGCTAAGATATTACTTTCTGTAACCCAAAAAGAACTCGATTGCCATTCAATTCATTCCGATCCTAATTTTTTGTTTCTTTCTATGTTCCCGCCCTAGGCTCGGACCTCACGAGCCTAGGCCTAAACCCAGTACTGGTTGCATTTCTCACTTAATATTACGTATGTATTTTAAATGTGTTTTAATTGATACGAACGCATTTTTGCACACTTTGGCATATACAATGCAATTTTATATGTTGAACAACTTTTTTCTTGTCAATTTTTCACCCCTTTTGGCATTGCACCCAGGGTGGACCACCCTTTCAACGCTACTGCATAGGAGTATATAGAGAATTAAAAAATGCGTGGAACTCCCTGATTATTATCAGCTCAATTCTGAAGGATTTTTCCCGGGAAATCGGAAAAGGGAGTTTACATTTTTAAGATAGCAGCTAAAGATATCACATTTTTTTTACAATCATGAATATTGACTGTTGATAAACAAATTGGCATTAACAATTTCCAAAATGTTTTTAAACTTTGTCTTAAAAATTAAAACTCCCTTTTCCGATTTCCAGAGAAAACCATTTAGAATTGGGATGAATATAATATTTTTTGGCTCATATTTTAACTTTATTATTTTTGGCAACAAAGATATTCTTTTTACTGCATAAATTGAAAGTGATTTTGATAACAATCCTGTATCACCCTTTTTCTATGAAAACACATCTTCAATTAAATGTTTATTTAAGTAAAATTCGCTCCTCACGAAATCAAAAAAAAAAAAAAAAAAATGGCAGTATAGAAAAATTTTTAAAATAAGTCCTTGCAACGATTTGCATTCTTGAAGTACTGCTACTGAAGATCAAACTTGAGCTTAACTTTCAAATATTTTCAATTAAAAATTTGGCACACAAATGCCAAAACAGCAGAGCAACAATAAAGAAAGTATACAAATTGTATTGTAATTGTTATGCTCCACATTCGATTCATGGAATTGTAACAATATTCGATAGCTTCGAAGCACGCATCATGTAACTCCCAGCCAACCAACGGTAACTGTTTCATAGCAATCAAGAGTAAAACCACAGCCATGCATATATATTCCAAATGGAAGAAGCAGCTCAAAGCTATGCTTGCATTCGTTATTGCAAAAAAAAAAAAAAAGGATTATGATACTCACTCACTTCGCCTTACTAGGTTAACTGTGTAGCACAAGTGCAGCTTTTGAAATCACAATAGCGTAAATTTGGGTTAATTACTTGCGTGAATGTCAAATACAAAATATTCGAGTACCTGAACGCCAAAGGTAGAGTAAAGAGCTCGTTATTGAACCTTGTTGCTGATGTTTCTATTATAAAATTTGTCGCTACAATTGGCTTAAAACTTTAAGAGTCTTTGCCAAAGAGATTAATTTAAAACTCAATTTTTCAGAATTACTTCTAAAACCAAGATTGTCAAACAATAAAAACTTATGTGCCAAACAAAAAGAGCTATAATCTTATCAAACAACATTGTATACGTATTTGTAAGAACTCTCAATGCTAAGATTTCTATTATCTTACATTTGAGGGTGAAAGAAATGCTTTAATGCATCTTAATAGCAATACTGTCTGTCTTTTGGATTAATAAATAAAGTAACCTGAATTGGTTTCTGGTCGCTAACTTCAAAGTTCCGACAAAGCTACTTTTGACACAATAATAACGATGAAAACATCAAATTAAAAATCTTTATAACAATGTTATTCCCGATTTTTTTTTCAATATTATTTGATGTTGGTTTTTTTTAATATCTGATTAAGAATGATTAAACAAAACTTTGCTAATTAAAAGCAAATTGTTCTTTAAATTGCAAGTCTTGGAAGTGAAGAAGTAATGCTTGTACGCATCAGGCATGATATTTGGAGGCTTTTAGGGCCTTTTAGGGACCTTTACATTTGTTATTTATCTAGGCCTTTTTGAAAAACTCTACCGCAAAAAGAAAACATTTTTGTAAGAAAAAGCTAACAAGGAATATCTGATTGACAACTGGGATATCAATTAATTTGACTTTCCTATTTCAATTAATTTATGTATGCCGCTATCACAATCCATGATAAGCCACAATATGAAATTCAATCAGGAAGAATCATCTTGTGACAATGTGATTTCTAACATGTTTGCAAACTTCTTTAAATCAACTTACTCCGATATACCTTTTAATACTAGCACGGTGTATCCTTTTCTACCGCCAGTTAACTCTTTTGAAACTCCTGTAATAGACCCAAATATTGTCATGTTTTATCTTCGACAAGTAAAATCTTCTTTTACGACCGGCCCTGATAAAATTCCAAGCTGTATTTTAAAGCAATGTGCTACAAACCTGTGTACTCCTCTAGCAAACATTTTTAATATTTCCTTACATAGTGGTTATTGTCCTATTATATGGAAGGATTCTTATATTATACCCCTTCATAAATCTGACTCCAAGAAAGATGTTTCTAACTATCGAGGAATTGCAAAATTAAGTGCAATCCCTAAGTTATTTGAGAAAATCATAACTGATCAATTAACCCACTCCGTGTCTTCCACCATTTCTGTCTTTCAACATGATTTTCTGTAGGGTAAGTCCACTACAACAAACCTCTTAGAGTTTACTACGCGTGTTATAAATGGTTTTACTTTGGGACTGCAGACTGATGTTATTTATACGGATATAGCAAAGCTTTCGACAGTGTTAATCATTATCTTCCTGTCACATTATTAAATTGGATAAATTCGTATTTATCTAGACGTACTCAAAAGGTTTTATATAAGAATTCTCTTTCAAAAAGTATTTCGGTCATTCTGGCGTTCCTCAGGGCAGTCATCTTGGACCGGTTTTGTTTTTACTATTCATTAATGATCTTATTTCGGTAATAAAACACTGTAACGTCTTAATGTACGCTGACGACGTGAAACTTTTTCTTTGTTACAAATCACCCGAAGAACGACATCTTTTACAATCTGATCTAAACAGACTTGTGGACTGGTGTAGCTTAAATATATTAAATCTCAACTTAAAAAAATGTAAACATAAATTACACTATAAATAACACTAACTTAGAAATAGTTTCTAGTTTTCTCGATCTTGGTGTTATTATGGATTCAAATTTCGCTTCAATCTCCACGTTAATATGGTGATAAATAAGGCAAGAGGAGTCCTTGGTTTCATTAAAAGATGGGCTAAAGAATTCAGTGATCCCTTTACTACTAAATTATTATATACTTCTCTCCAATTAAGTAAGGCCAATTTGAATATGCATCAGTTGTATGGAACCCACAATATAATGTCTACATCGACGCCATAGAATCCGTTCAAAAACAGTTTTTACTTTTTGATTTACGTCATAGTCGTTGGAACCCCAATATTATGCTTCCATCGTATGAAATACGCCTTAAAATTATTTTACTACCTTCCCTAAGAAGCAGAAGAATGATGCTTAATGTCATGTTTTTGTATAAATTACTTCGTGGCTAGATTAATTCGGAATATCTCATCTCAGCTCTAAATTTTAACATCCCAAGGAGAGGAACTAGACATTTTCTGTTTTTCAAGTTGAGTCAGTGCAATTATAATTACGCTTTTCATGAACCTTTACGATTTATGTGCAGTGATTTCAATAATAAATTCAACAAGATTAATTTTCTGATTCGGTAGACGTCTTAAAACGTAAAATTATATTACATTTAAATAATTATATCAATTTAACTTCATCTTATTATACCAAACGCAGTTTTATAACAATGTAATATCGGTAATTGAGATTGTTCTGTTTCTCATTTTTGTCTTGATATTATGTATTATAAAGTAGGCACCATTAAATATGAGCCGTTTTTCAAAACTTGCTTTTTAATTGTTCAATATTTTAATTTTAAATCGAATTGGAATTTACGTGCTTACGTGGTTTCCTAATTTGAAATTAGACTGAACTCACACTATCACCTGGATTGGTGTGCCAGAGTATATCTCTTTTCCACACAAGTTTATGCCTGCGTTGGCCCAAATGCATATCCAACTAATTGGGATTTTGATTTGGCGGATATGAGATTTATCTCATTTCCACGTAGGTCCTTGGGTTGGACAATGGCCGCAAACCAGTTAAAATGAGTTTAGTGTTTTGGATTGTTTACGACTACCTTAAATTGATAATTACTATTATTTAATTCGATGGTGCTTAATCCTATAGAATCAAGTATACTTAAATACGCGTTTTATATATATTCAATTTTTAAATTCCGCTGAAAAGCCAATTAATGTGCTTAGTGGAAAATCCTAATTGCCAATAGGGGGTATGTTTTAGTACGTAGGTGCATTCTGTCTGTCCCGGCTGATTCGGGCAGATTTTAGAATGTAAATCGCGCATGCGTATAGGACGGGTATACGTATCTTTGGAAGATTTCATACCTCCGGGCGAATCCAAAAAAAAAAAAATATAAGACATTAAATTGCAGCGAAATAGGGAAACGGTTTTAAGGATATTACCGTTTAATTCTGCCTCTTTTTCTTACACCTCTTACTAGTAACTAGTTCCGCTGTTATGTGAACAAAAAATGTGAAGCCAAAACATTCCGACGATTATATTTATTTCAACATTTTTAGTTTTAAACAAAATAGTAATCCCTCAAATGATCTTAAAGAAGTTGAACCAATGAGTACAATTAATATTATTTCCATTTATAATATTGCAAAAAGGTTTATATTTATTTATATTTTCACAATCCAGTTGAAATTTGTTCATATCAAAAGCAAAAAAAAAAAGTGGCTGAGATAACATTTTAAGTTAAAAAGACACCCATTTGAAAAAGATTTTAATTATCTAAGTTGTAAGCTGCAGATTTTTATTTGTAAAAGATTTAGTTTTAAAAGTAAGAATATAACACAGTCTGTATTTTATCTCTAGAAAGCTTTTTATATTAAGTATAGGTTCAATTTGAAGAGCTTAACTGCAAAAGATACTTTGTTCCTGCTTCTTTTTTTTTTAATTAAATCAATAAATAAGATTTTCAATATAAAAGCTGATTTGTTTTCTATTTGTTGTTTGAGTTGAATTTTTTGACACTTCACACGTAAATCTTATTGGGGGTTGGAATTAATTTTAAAGGTTTTTTTTCGGTTTTTGAGCATTTATTTAGAAACAACGGTACAATGTATATTATTCAAAGTATTGTCCATCGTTAGCTACAACATTTTCCCATCTTTCTGGCAGCATATGGATTCCGCGCCGGAAGAACGATTCGTCTTTTGAGACAATCCACGAATCGACCCATTTTTTGGTATCCTCGTAAGAAGTGAAGCGCTGCTCAGCCAAGCCATGCGTCATCGATCTGAATAGGTGGTAGTCGGAAGGGGCTATGTCTGGGCTATAAGGCGGGTGGAGTAGCACATCCCAATTCAGCGCCTCCAACGTTTCCTTGACGGTTCTTGCAACATGTGGCCGTGCGTTGTCATGTTGAAAAACCACTTTGTCGTGTCTTTTGGCATATTCCGGCCGTTTAACCTTTAATGCTCGGCTCAATTGCATCAATTGTTGTTGGTAGCGTTCCCCAGTGATCGCTTCGTTAGGTTTTAGCAGCTCATAGTACACGACACCCTTCTGATCCCACCAAATACACAGCATAAGCTTGGCGCCATGAATATTCGGCTTGGCCCTCGATGTTGATGCATGGCCGGGTGGTCCCCACGATTTTTTTCGCTTAGGATTATCGTAATGGATCCACTTTTCATCGCCAGTGACAATACGATGCAAAAAACTCTTCCTTTTATGCCGTTGAAGCAGTTGTTCGCACATGCAAAATCGCCGTTCAACGTCTCTCGGCTTCAACTGGTACGGCACCCAATTTCCTTGCTTTTGAATCATTCCCATGGCCTTCAAGCGTTTGCCGACCGTTGATAAGTCGACTCCCAATGATTTTGACAATTCTTGAAGGGTTTGACACGGGTCTTCTCGAGCAAAGCCTCCAATTCCTCATCTTCAAACTTTTTCGGCTGGCCCGGACGCTCTTTGTCTTCCGTATCAAAATCACCACTTTTAAACCGACGGAACCAGTACTCACAAGTGGAAATCGATGGAGCATAGTCCCCGTAAGCCTCAGTAAGCGTGCGTTGTGCTTCAACCGCTTTTTTCTTCAAATGGAAGCACAAAAGTAAACCTTCCCGCAAATTGCGTTTTGTTGGAACGAAAGTCGACATGTTCACAGAGAAAAAAATATATGTTGTTTACACTTCAGTGGAATGACACATACTAAAAAATGAAGCTTAGACAATGTGCTTTGAAATGAATATAGTCACAGGTGTGGCCGATGCGATCTATTGATAGTTACGCCATCTCTTAGAAAACCTTTAAAACTAATTCCAACCCCCAATAACATGTGGCAAAGTCCATAAATAGGCTTACAAATGAACAGCGCTTGCAAATCATTGAATTTTTACTATCAAAACTCATGCTCTGTGATATATGTCTTATCGAAAAATTGTCTTCAGCGACGAAGCTCATTTTTAGCTCAATGGGGACGCCAGCAAACAGAATTGCCGAATTTGGTCTAAAGAGCAGCCAGAGGTAGTTCAAGAGCTGCCAATGCACCCTGAAAAAAGCACTGTTTTGTGCGATTTTTTGGGCCGCGGCCGAATGCACAATGGATTCGACTCCGTTTTGAAATAAAATGTATTCGTTTAATAAATGTCAAAACTATATATTTATACTTGAATAACTTTTAAATTTTGTTAAAGGAATTGTGAGCATGTGTTTGAAATCAAGGATATTTTTTAAACAAAAGAGAGTAAAAAAATGACGCATGAATGTTTGACCTAAAAAATCAATCAACTTATTGTTAAAATAAAATTTGTATACTCTTGTTTTATGGCTGTTAAATGAAACTTGCGATATATGATTAAAAGTGAGCTTGTAAGGCTGTCAGAACAAAAACAAAACACAACACTCAAGGGATAATTTTGAGTTTCTTAAAGCGATTTTCACATAAAATTTTAAAAAATTTTTACAAACACTCTTACAAAACTAAAAATATTTTTGCATTTGAGAGGCATTCTTCTTTTCAAATTAATAGTTTTAATCTGCCTATTTTTGCCCATTTATAGGAAATTTGGATTTAAGTTCCTGGATTAAGATCCTACAAAAATAAAATTATTAATATAAACAGTGTTAAAGAGTGTCAATCCTGAGAAAAACAATCAGATATTAACTATTCGGATACCTTATATTAAGATATTTTTAAAGACATAAAAATCATCAAAATTGGTGCATTAGTTTCCAATTGATAATCGAAACATACGATATTCACCCTGAAACGCTCTATGGACTTACATGAAATTTATCGGGATGAGTTAGGCATTTTATCGGATGTTGAAAAGCAAGGATCTGGAAACTCAAACGCTGAAAACATTGTCAGAGAATTTTTCTCTGATCCCGAAAAGTCAGATCGTCTATTAGATGTTGATTGCTCAATACTGAGAATATTTTCTGTTCTTCTGGTGAACAAATAAATTTGCCAGCTTATGAAGCTTATGCCAACAAAATTGCTTAACAGTACGTGAATTTATATGGATGGTATTACATGCCAGCAGCGATCCATAAAATTCTACTACATGGATCAGAAATAATAAATTAAGCAATTTTTCCAATTGGTAAGCTGTCTGAAGGAGCAGATAAGGCTTGAATTTAGAGCAGCCCGTTTACACTCACGCGGCCGAGGTTCGTCTCTGGATAGTGGTAATTTTTCAATTTACTTTTATATTAATAATAACAATGACAGTATTTTTTGCTATTTTTCGTCAGTAGAAAAATCGTATTTCTCACTGCACTTAAAATCTTAAAAAAAAATCGATGAAAAATTTCTTAATTTCAGAGAACATTTTTCTCTTACTTATAGCCGGTGATTAATAAACCGTAGAAAATTTCTTATTTTCAGAGAAAATGTTTCTCGTAGTTATAGCTGATGAGAAATAAACGGTAGAAAAACTTACTCAAACTTGATAAGATTTTAACACAATTGGGCTAAGTTTCTTCAGTTAAGCGAAATAGTTCGTAAATGATTGGATAATTGTCCTTAACTATTTTACACTTCTGTTATCAATTTAGCGAAATAAATATACTTAATTTTTAGAAAATCGGTCTTTGCACTAAATGAAGCCCGATTTTCTAACGATTGGGTGCTATTCTTCTAGATTTTCTGGAAATTTTTTTCTGAGTGCGGATCAAACATGATACATTAAAAACTACCATTTCTATTATATAAACTTCCCTTGACATCAGGTTGATATCAGTTAAAGATGATTGTAGTGATGATGATGATGACAGTGAAGCCGACATGAATGACATGCACATGTATACTGAAAAAACCTTTCTAATTAGAACCACCTACAAAGATTTTAAAGTATACTTCAGCCAATAACTGATTAAAGTATTCGAAATTTAAATTTCAGCATCCATGGTTTTGTCGCTGGAGTTGGTTGGTTTACTCTAAATATGCAAATAGAGCTTATTGAAAGTCTTGCGTTTTATTTAGTTCTGCTTATGGTGGCATTGCATCACAGCCTCTTCGTTATTTACGGCAGAAAAAAGTTTTTATTAAATAAATGTTTCTGCCACTTTTATTGTGACTCTTTTAAAGTCAAGAGTTTTTAAGCAATTACCTTTCGAATTAATGATATAAGTACAAACCTGGTTTAGTTTTGAGGAATGTTTAAAGTTGCTCATGAGTTACAAAAAGTTGACTTACATTTTTCAGAATTCTGACCCGAGAAAAAGTTATAAGTCAATCGTTTTAGTAATTTTGTGCATTTTTTTGTTTTAAGATCTATTAAGTTTTTTGTGAAAGATTTTCTGTCTCTAAAATTTTATTAATTTGAGATAAATGAGACATCGTTTTCATTCCTAAAATTTCTTAAAACATATCTCCGTAATTAAATGGATGAGATCCGTTTGAATGGATATGCGTCAATTAGCGTACACAGTGATCGCACAGTTACAGAGCAGGACGTGTAGGTGTAATTTGATAATAATGATATAAAAAAAACTTTAAAATTGTGTGATGAAAACTGGAGGAGCCTTTTCCGGCCTTTAGTATTTGATAATTAATTTTTTTTTACAACTTTTCTACCAGCAATACATTTACGAAAAACATGATTTTTGGAGGTTTTTGCAAAAATTTGTAGCTCACTTGCGGCTATCGTAAGAGCCAAAATATTTTGGGAATCGTTATAAAAGGTTCATTTTTAGAGGGGTAAAATGGAGCTTTTTTTAATGAAGTTGAGGCTCCTTAATATATTTACTTAATTATATCGGTCATTCCATGTGAAATCGGACGCTTTTGTCCAAAAACTAATTTTGACGATTCCAATTTTTTAAAATTTTGCACGTCGATAGAACTTTAAAAACAAAAAAATGTTTGAATACTTTTTTATAACTTTTTATTTTTTTTTTTTGCTGTTAAACACAGTGAAAAATTAGAAAGAAAAACAAAAATTGTCATTTGGACATGTACTCAAACAACTATATATTCTAAACCGTCTACAAGAAAAAGTTTGAGACATATCCCAGTAGTGGATGGAATATATTCCGAATATATGAAGCATCAATTACCTTGTAATGACCACTACTTCCGACTATATTACCTTACTATGCATAAAAAGCCTTACATTTAACATTGAATGAGACAGGAGGTAAGTGATCGCCTCCCTTCAGCATTACCTAGAAGTTATGGAGTAACATACTACTTGTATTAAGTTATAAAAATCACTGCATTTATTTTCCTTGTATGCTTTACATTGTACGCTATTACATTACAGGTAATGAGGTATGAGTTAATTACTTCTGCTATATGCAGACGCATTACTTTTTGAAAAAAGTAATGCTTCCTTACCTGGTAATTTATTCTGTATTAGTTCTATGGTAGCCACTGGCAAATCCGCTGCTGGGATATTAAAGATCTTGAATTGCTGTGGTAAATTATTGTGGTGTTTTAAAAAACTGCAAATGCAGAAAAAAGTAAACAAAATATGCTCTAAAAAAATTTACAAAAATCACATAACTGGCGCAGCGACGATATGTAAATTCAGTCAAATTGAAAAATTTTATCAACTAGTTAAAATATACCTTTCCTCTGAAGAGACTCTATTTTTGAAATTTGCTAAAATATTTCTTGGTTGTAATTCCGTGTACCTATGTTAATACTAAATTATGTAAAATTGTTTTAACATTTTATTTATAATTTTTGTTTTGTTCTTGTAAACTTGAACAATAGTTGAAAAAGATGATGTGGTATATATATCAAGTACTATCCACGTGCAAAGTACCAATTTTTTACAGAAATGTGAGTTTCGAAAAGCGTCCGATTTGGCATGGAATGACCGATATACTAATGCATAAAAAATTTAACTTGAAAATTAAATGGAACAAAAACTTGTATATTTTAGTTTTTTAATTTTGAATAAAAAAAATGTTCAAACCCTCCCATAGGTAAATTCTGATTACGGCCCTGAACTGCACAATCATTTTTTAATGAAATTTCTACGTTTGTAAAGGGTTTATAAAATTTTGTGTTGCACAATTCACAAGATGAAAGATGCTGACGATCTGGCAGGAATGAAATTTGAATGCACTCTTTTCGTATGTCTGCAGCTTTACGTAAGTCGATGAATGGTTGAATAATTTCAATTAGCTGGTCATCAGCACGTAATCGTTTTTGTACACAACTTTTTAATATCATTTATATTTCACTACGTATTTAATTGAAATCTTTGGTATTGGATAAACGTGTTTACCGCTGTTCGTCAATTCAATACCCTTTAACCCTAGAGAAGTGATGACTGCATACATATTTTCAATTTTCTCATTTCTGTCGCTATGTACTTTTTTTTCACACATTTTTAGTCGTTGTGAAAATTGCTCTTGCAATGTGTACACGTTTTGCTTAGCTTGGCGCAGGGCAAGTGTTTTATTGCGGACAAAACTAAAAACACACTACGTAGCAGCGACGTAGATTACCTTTAAAGGGACTTTTTATGTTTTGATGCTTATAAAGTTTTGCTATATTTTATTACTTTACATTGCGTCTTATTGGGCGAATTATCGAGCGAATTATCCGATGCTTTAATTTAAAAAATTTTAGAAGAGTGCTACAATGATGATTTTAAAAAGCTAAATGAGAAAGAGTCTGCTAAACTCTCCGAGCGACCACAGAAGAGAACATCCGAAAAGTTATTAATGATAATGACATAACAAGTGTCAAAAAAGTCAAAAAGGGAAATATTGTAGATATTGTCTATGGTTTAACTAGACAAGTGTTAGTGCGAAGAGCCGGTGACCAAAATGTTCAAAACGAAGTTCACAGCTCATACAAAATCTGCAACCGTTGAAAATACGATGAGAAAGCAAGAATAGTCAAAATGTAAACAAAGTTAAGTAGTCAAAATTTTAACGAAAAATAATTTAATCACTTAAAATCTAATCTTTTAAACTTTGCTGGCACAAATGGCGCATGTTCAATTTAATTAGTCAAAGTTTTATTTGTTTACCTCCTCTTCATTCGCAAAATAGCAAAATGGCTGATTTTGACAGTTCTGGTCAATAAGGTTACCTAAAATTACCATGTTTAGATATACCATTATATTGTCCTTATACAAAACGACGAATGACAAAGACTGCTTGCAAGACATTCGATTCCAATATATGTGGAGAGCACAAAGTTGAAATTTGCATTTCTTGCTAAAATGGATATATTTTCTAATTTTTGTTTATTTTGTGAATTTAAACTAATTAATAACCAAATGTTAACAATTTCATGAAGAAACTATTTTTAAGTTTCCATCGTAAATAAAATTAAGCTTTTTGACTAAATGCATATAATGTCCAAAATGAGTTCCTTAAAATATTTTAGAAAAATAAACATTAAAAATTAAAGTGCTTTTATTTTTATAAAGCTCTAATATTATCTAGTTTAAAGATTGAAGGGGGTCCGCTTTATATTCTTTGCGAAAAAGGTTTAAAACTGGACTCGACGTAGATTACCTACCACGTGTGCAAAATATGATAACCTCTCTAGGATTAAAAATGAATTGACATTTTCATCGATGACCATACTATTTTTTAACTGTTCAACACAACCGCACATTATAGCAACGTTTTCAAAAGTGTCTAGTGTTTCTTTCAATCCTCTTAGGTTTGTATTTATCTAGTGAAACGATGGCGAGGTTGTCGCTTTGAAGATGTTTTTGATAGCATCAGGAGTATTTGCAGCATTGAAAGCAGTTTTAGATTGTTATCTCTTGCGACTTTCTTCAATCTTGTGTTGCGCAAGCTTGATTGATAGAAATACGATGAAATCGATGATAAAACATCCAGAATCCATTTTTGCTGTGTTCAAAATAATCAAGTACAAAAGTTGTGTTAATTTTCATTTGTGTCTGTAAAAACTTTTTGGCATGTTTTCAAAAACAGTTCATTATAAAATCATGTTTTTAGAGTGTCCAATTCTATGATTGAGAGTAAACATTTTTGTTTAAGAGCGGGCTAGATTGCCCAGAGCAGCAGCTTAAAATATCCCATACATTAAACATAGTTGTACAATTATTCAAAAATATTTTAAAAAATATATAAATAAATCCCGCTTATAATACAGGTTCTACAGCACTAAAAACCCGGTGCGCCAGAGTAACTTTAACTAACCAGAGTACTGATGTAAACTTAACATGAAAATGAAATTTTATGTCTATATAGTATACTTTTTTTTAAAACATCTTCTAAAATATGCCTTAATTTTAATGGCTTTTGCCTAAGAACACCCTGAAAAACATTTTCTCTTACTTTGACGACATCTGTTAGAAGCTATATATTTACTCTTAAACTACGCAATGTGTATATAAACTTTACCACTTTTTTAACGCCCATAAGGAGGAGTGGAAGGTGAGTGGAAGGTATATCGTCACCTAAAATGCAAGAATGCGTAACAACAAAAAATTTAAAATCTATATTTTGATTGATTATGATGTACCGTATCAAAATACTTGGTCCTGCAAAATTTACCACTACTACGTCGTTTTTATTAATAAAACTAGTACTCCTCGGCAGACGATGTCCTGCCACAGACCGCCTTACTGCCATATACGCAAATGCCAAATATATTCACTATTTTTAGTATTGTTGCCGAAATTTTGTTGATTTGTGGGCTGTAAGAGAGGGTGCTGCAAAATTTTCTTAGGAAATATCATGTGTTTAATACATTGGGCCTTACCAATAGTAGACTTAATGTCTACTTTAAATTTAGCATGAGCTTTTCTGACATTATTTCTTTAGAATTTGATGGCAAAAAGCTTACTCTACACTTAGAGTCGATATTAAAATGATTATTGTTAAGGCCCATTGTGTTATTTTGAACAGATAGTTTTAGAAAGGTTTTTATTTTAAAATTTTTTAAAATCATATAAATTTTTCTTAGGTAGTTAGTATTATTGAATTTTTTTTTATATTTTGGAATGTTTTTGTAGTGGAGGCAGTCCCGAATTTTAGGCCCTGCACTCCCGGTACTGTCGGGACTAAGAAAAGTGTGGGATCCCAGGATTGCATGCCCTAATAACGATAATGTATTATTAAAAATTTATTTGACACTTCTTTAAATAAACCCTTCGAAATCATATGACGTTAGAGCAAAAGTTTTTACTTTAAATCAAGCTTAAAACCCAGTTCATTAGCATAAAATATCGCTGCTGGAGCGTTTTTAGAACTCTCTGAGCGACAACACGCTGAAAAAGTGTGAAAAATTGTAAAAATATATGAAGGGCTTATTGCAATAACGTGATCACATGATCTAAAAAATCAATTTTTTTAGGCTGAAACCATTACTCAATGCATTGCTAATAACCACTCAAGAGATTTTGGTTATTTTTTATTAATTTTCGAGCCTGTTTGTAAAAGTTTCCGTGTTCTATTCTATTTCTTCATACAAAAATACATTTTTTCAAAACTTTAGGGTTGATTATTCCGAAACATTTTTTATGTGGCTTATCATGTTCTTGCAATAAGCCCTTCATATCTACCTATTTAAAAAAAAGCTGAATTTTGTACGTAATTGAAAAAACCCATTACACTGTGTGTTTTTTTTTCAGAATTGCCAATAAATGGCGTGAAATTTCACAAAATGTATTGAAGTGATTTTTTTTTATCAGTATTTAAAGAGTTTATTTGCTGTTTTCGAGATTGAAAACATTGCTCGTTGGTTAGATATTTTGTTGGATTTACATCGAATTTTTTTTTAAAATATCTAATTCCTAGCTTTTTAAATTATACATCTGTAGTCTGTATCTGTATTGTAAGTTTATAGTCAGAAATATGCGTAGTAGTAAGTTCAAGCTATTCAGCTTCATAGTGGAAAAAAGTAATGGAAGTTATCACAATTTTATCCATATGTTTGAAATGTCTAAACAGACTGTAATGTTTGGGTAAGTGGATACAAAATATATGTACTACATTTTAACACTCTGCTGTAGAGTTTTTCTAACCTACATACAAGCAGAGCTATAACATTGATATTCATGATTTTCAGGCATTAAAGTTCAGTTTAGCAATAACTTAAAATATTGATAAGCAATATTCATGGCACACAAACATTGCAAGAAACTTAACCCTAGGATGTGCGACTGCCTTGGAGGCAGTAAGTGATAGGGTCACTGGGCCTCGCGAGGCCCCTAATTCATGGGCACCTGTGCTTACGATTTTCGTCAGTCTAGATGTCCTATCGCAAGCTGCTTTTATGTAGATGTATTGTTAGACAATACATCTGTGTGTGTGTCATTTTTAGGTGGTTTCTTAAGGGGTTGGGGGTAAGGAATCTTTAAAAAGTAAAATTACTTTTTTTATGGTACAAGTTAAACTTTGACTGGTTTATATTTTTAGAAACACAAATTTAAAAAAACTAAAAATGCGATAACGATCGTTGAACTGTTGTGCTGAATGTATATCTATCTATTCAGCAGCGTAGCCATGACACTGACAAATTTTCTGCGTGGTGTCGTGTTCAAGACATATGAATTTTTTTTGCATTTTTATTACACGACAAGAATGTTTTGCGCCTGTTTTGCACTGCACGACTCATAGATTTTCCGTTGCATATAATTCAGGGTAATGCATTTGTGTTTGATATAATAAAGGTAGAATTAGGAATTTATAAAATATTTTTTTTAATTATTGACAAAAATATTGAATTGAAATTTGAACGTTGCTATTCAGTTTCCTATTTTTCATGTGAGAAGAAACAAATTGGGATGTCAAATCCTTTAGAAATTCTAGATTTTTATCCACTTATAGTTTTTTGCCACTCTTGAAAGAGTAGCATCTGAGCATCTGGTTCATAGTGCTGATACCTGCTTTATTTTCGTTGTAACACCGAAATTTATAAGGCTTGTTTTTCCGAAAAAATAGTCTTCTTCATTCTCTAGATTTTTAAGAGATTTTATATGCACACAAGAGCTGTACATATATAGCGTAATAAAGTCGTCGAACGTGATCGATTGTGTTTGAACATATTTTTTTTTAGTAGCTTACAGACATTTCCTATACATTTAACGGAAGGGCCTTGTGAGGCCCAGCAGGTTGACTTACGGCCTTATTTTAAAAACAGATCAGTTTGTTCTACGAAGGTTATGCAAATTCTTTTTAGTTTCTTTTGTTACTTCTAGAAAACATTAGCGGTAGTTGGCATAAAATATTTCGTCGCTTAGAGACAAACAAAAAAATTGACGACTTCTCAAAGTCAAAATGGGCCTCGCACATCCCAGTCGCACATCCTAGGGTTAAGTAGAAAAACATGGAATCTTACTTGTTAATATATTTTGGGAACCAATCTCATTCAGAAATCTGATAATTAACATAGATACGTTTGCATTGTGCGGATATATATTGGTAATGAAATCGTTTAATAATATTTAATAAACATATAAAATGAGGAAGACAGATGCTGTTAGAGAGGTTCTTGCAAAAATAAGATGAAATATAATTTTAAGACTGATTTCATAATATTAAGATTCACATTAAAAGCAGTTTTCCCTGCTTCAAAATAAATCTCTTCCACACTACGGTACAGAAATAAGTTTAAAATAAAAAAACTATGGCTGCTACAATACGACTAACCAGCGGGAAATAAAAAGATGGCAATAGCTAGCCAGCAGCTCGCTTAACTAGTGGCAGTAGCTTCATTACAAATTTGGTATTCATGACTTAATCCTTTTCTAAGGACACCGTGTTTAGTTGTGGCTTACTTTAACAAATCCATTTGAGTGAAAACCATAGAAATACTTCATAAATTGGGCGAACACGCTGGTAAAAGCTGCTAAAGGCAACTAGAGGCAGCAAAACCAAACACAACCACAACAGCAGCAACATTAGATACAATAATACTTGTAATAATACTGAATACAAATTGACAACCAGTTAACATAATCATATTGGAATTTATCTGTTTTTATTGTTGCTGTTGTCATGCAGATATTGAAATGAATATAGTTTGTCGACCCTAACCAATTAAAGCAATATATTTAAGAACCATTAAGCTGTGTAAAATTAAATATTGATATAAAGAAAATTTTAAATAGACATGTAATAGATATCTACTTAGCAGAAAAAAATTGCTTACTGAGATCTCAGTAAACTACAGGACTACAAGTGGACGATCCTTCTAGCTAAGATGGGGTTGAAAATTCGCATAATTGAGGATGTAGTGGCAATAAGGGCACAAGGAGAGATGTTTCACGATTTGTACGCATGTCAAACATTTTTGAATTCGTATCTTTGTACATTCTACGATCGCGCGTTTGTAAAAATCTACAATATATAAATATGTTAAATGCACCAACGTCGTTTATTTGTATACAAAGGGGTGACAGCAGTGTTCGTATATTCGTGAATTTAGGATTTCTTAATAATTTATTGAGAAACGTGAAATGTGATGCTAATATGTCTGTCACGATGTTTCCTTGACTTTATATTTAGAATTTAAATAATTTTTTTCATGTTACGAGCAATCCCGCCTTCCATGACATGTGTACCGATAAAAAAAGGATAATATTACGAATGCTGTCGTACAATGTGTAAGCAGATTCCTAAATTTGAGATGAATGCGTTCTTATATTGTGCAAAGGCATTCGTAACATCCAATAATTTTCTTTTTGGATGAAACGAATGCGTTTCTAATATACACATATTTTTCTTTTGGTCACATGTATTATTTACTAAGTTGTTCGTAGGCTTAAAAGAACAAACAACTTTGTAGTATATATTTGAAATAATAATTATTTTTTACATAGTACAAAGCTTTTTTTTTGGGTGTTATGCCTCTTTCAATAAGACTTATTAAAGCAAGCCTCTATAAAAAAAATAGAACATTTTTATTTACTTACTACTACTTTATTCTGTATAACGAAAATGCACACCAACGACAAGCAAGACACGAGAAGCAATTGAATTTCGTATAGAAAAAAATATTGCTACTCGTGTCTTGCTTGTCGTTGGTGTGCTGCTTCGTGATACAGAATAATGCAGCTAATGTCAAAAGTTGATCATCGCCAAAAATGCGCAGAATAAATCAATAGAATAAATTTTCGTTGCATAGTTTTGGGAAATTTTTAAATGACGTTTTTTATATATTCCATAGATGTACCCAGCAACTAAAAATAGCGTTGAAAAACTCATGATGATGCGCTGTTTTTTAAGCAAGCGGCGCATATTTTTTGATGCAGCTTACTTTCCTTTTTTTTCTACGTGCCAGCAAAAGTAGGCTGATTTAAAGCGTACCAAAACTGCGCACAAAATGTGGTGTTTCTACGAGCGCTTTTTATTGTTCCGCGGGGTATTCTGCAGATAAATCTTGTCCAAAACGACTTAGGCTGCTCATAGAGTGGGCTCTAATTGCTGATCCAAGCCGAAAAACACATTGGAGCAATAGACAGCGCAAGTCATGCATATCTTTTGCCAAAATGCGTTTTTGAGTTTCAGTCGGCTCGGCTCAGCAATAAGCTTCCATTTTGTGGGCGCCCTAATAATAATACTTTCCATGGAACGTTTTCATAATATTTCTTATCTTTCTACGGCTACGTTTGAGAGCATTTTTTATTTTTTTTTAAAGGGGTCAAAATAGACCCATAGAAAAGTGCGCTAGAGGGTTAGAATACACCACAAAAATATGTCTCAAAACATTTTATAATAGGCCTGTGAACTCAATAATTATGTCAAAGGCATATATTAAGTTTATCTTAATTTTTATGCTAGTAAATATATTAATTTAGAGTAAACATAAAACCTATAGTGCATAATAAAATAAAATCAGTATCATCTTTGCATTTATCATTTAAAAAAGTTAATGAAGTGGTGTTTTTCTACACAACTTTGCTTTATTTACTTAACAAACAATTGAATCATCATCATAAAGATGGTATAAATCGTTTTGGTGATCTGAAAATACAAACACTTTCGTATAAAAAAAAGGATCAGTATAAATAAAGGAGTAACTGTAGTTACCTTAAGGGCTGTGCCTACTGATAGCGGCATAACGCCAGCTATATCGATCATAGCCGGTGATTGAGATTTCATCAACATGATATTGACAAGCTCCTGATCCTTTCGTGGTAGCATAAACCAGTTTATATCGAATATCTCACAGGAAAACCGTTCGTTCTGAAAGCAAAAAAGATGTCTCAATTTTTATTAATGCCTCATTCTGTTCTTAAAAATTAACTTTAACCAATTTATTTTTATTTTCACTATGGTAAAACAACACAAACTTACACAGACTTCAATTTTTGTACCTAGCATACAGTAAGAATACAAATTAAGCACCGGAAGTAATATGTACGCGTAAGCACCGGGCCACTCGCCAGCAATTATAATAAAGAGCGTACAAATAATCGAAATACCGGCTGTTGTGATCTGCACCGTTATAGCATAATACATACTAAAATTACAGCATGTATTAAAGCTGAAATATTCGAATTCACAATAGTTCTACTCTGTAACCATTATCTTAATATTTACTCATTGTATTTCTTGTGCCACCTGATGATGTCCCTTAACATAGTTTTCTGCTTGTGCACATTGTTCGCATCTTTCGCATAAGTGTTTAGTTCTTTTATTTTGAGATTAAAAATATCTGCAAATAGAAAAGATTGCAACAAATAGATTACGATGAACAGATCGCCTGCATATAGTCCAAATGCACCAGCATACAAACAAGTTGCGTGTGCCATCATTGTAAGAATGTAACCTGAATTCGTTTGCACATCTAGGCCAGGTATTAAGAAATGCATCATTAAATAACGCTTTCTTGTTGATAAAAACAATACAATCGGCACAATTATAACACCCAATATGGCATATACGTAGATCCAACCAAATAACTTGATGACTTTTCGTACTCGCTTGCAGCTATTATTCAATACCACAATATACTCCGAACCTTTCTGTTCATATTCCTTATACACATCCTCCAACTCATAGCGTAGATCAACAAACTTTTTTGTGTACACAAATCCCGTAATGAGCTTTGTTATTCCTTGTAACACACTACCTAACATGCAAGAGGCTTCCAGTACAAATGTTGGATTCTCTTCGAATACAGCAATGATGGTGGTTATGGAAAAGATAAAGTAGCCCATAATGCTGCAAATAACAATGCCATTGATCCAGTTGAGGCGTAAATTCGGACTCGCTACATCCATTCCAACAAAGGAACCAAATAAACGCGCCATTTTAAGTATGTTGGCAAACGATTCCGAGGGACAATTACCTTCTTCAAGCATGGTTCGGTTGGTCTAGATTAATTAAAAGCATAAGTTCCTATTTAAATACTATACTAACCACAGTTCGTGCCGACTGCAAGAAGGCATACAGGTTGTTTTTGGCAGGCCATTTTCACACTGATAGCCGTCAAACTCTTTAGTGTGACTCGATAATTGCGTGTTATGACTTTTTTTTATATACATACGTTCACTAAGAACATATTGTTGCTGTCAAATATTTATATCTCTAAAGTACTAGAAGTTTGTAAATTATCGTGCCGTTCAAAGTTGATATGTTTTGAAATGACGTTGTGAAATCCTGTCAAACAAAAATAATTTTTATATTACAATGGGAGTCTTCGGAAATCGGGGGCTTTATTGATTTCAACTAATTGTCTGAAAAAAAACCGGCTTACTTAAGAAGTTTTTATATGAAAAAACTCTTTTCAAAAGACTTGCTTCGGAATTTAATCTTTCTGGATTATTTAACGCAAAATTTTCAAAAAAATACAGGGCCAGGCACGTACGCATGAAATGAGCGAATTTTAACGAGCTTCGAGCGAAACACTCAGCAAAACATGGCAGCGGTTGTGTGTTTATGGTCACAACAAAGATCTTTAGATGACATTGCACATTGGAAAAAAAAAAAATAAAAAGACTCAATTTAAAACATTTATTGCGAAAAGACTAAAATACATAAACTAATTTTTTTTAAGTACACTAGGGAATATACGTTAAAATTTAATGAAAATGTGTTCACATAAAATGAATTTGTTTTTGAAATAAAGCTTGAAACAATATCATTTAAGTTAAACTCAAATGTTTGTACAGTTCAATTTAAAACAAAAGTTTTTTTTTTCAAAACAATGTTTTTAAATATACTTTTATAGAAAACATTAACAGTTTAAAAATGTTTGCTTAAAACAAACTTTAAAAGAAAAACTTAAGTATTGAAAACAAATATTTTAAAACATACTTTTGTTAAATTCGTAATTAGCGATCAATGGAACCCCTCAAAAACAATATTTTTACTCCATTCGATGAAGTTTGCGTTTCATTGAAATATTTTATATATTAAAATAATAAAATAGTTTTATTTCATACAATGCTCATTATTTGTAAAACCAATTTAAAAAGTATTTTCACACAATCAAATGTAAGATCGGGGTTTTTCTTAGCATGGTCTCAATTGTCTGGCAATTATTATCAAAGATTCTACGTATTTTTTGTTATTGCAAAAAAATAAAAAGGGAAAATTATAAAAAAATAAATCAGTTTATAGTTGAAAATTTAATAAGTTTATTTTTAATTTTGATTAGTAGAAACGCAAAAGCCTTAAATTTCTAGTTTTACATTTTTTATTTAATTTTAAAGTTTGTTTTTATTCTCAGTGCAAATTATATAAAAAATGTTGTAAATGAATAAATATTGTAATAGAATTACTTACAAAGAGAGCTGCAATTTATGACAGCAGCAATGCCTATGCCAAATGTTGTTTTTGTATTTAAGAAAAGACAAATAAAAACTCTCTCTCAACTTTGATCTTGAAGAAGCAAGTCACGTTTCTTTTCTTAGTAATAATTTTCAAATCCACTCACAACAAAAAATATTTCAAAATAAATGTTTTCTTTGTTTTTAATGCATCTTCTTCTCGATAGGTGGCATAAAAAACAGTCCTTTTCAGCCGGTGTCAAGATATTTTGGTCCCAATTTATCGGAAAAAAAAATCAAAGTGCATTTTAATAAGGGTATTTGTAGCTACAGTGGCGGCCGTAGCCTAGTGGGTAGAGTGCGTGACCCCTAAGCTAAAGAACCACGGTGGACCGGGTTCAATTCCAGCTCAGACAGAAAGTTTTCCTATTGAATTAATTTTTCTGTTCGGTCGTCACCTCTCTGCAGACAATGGCAAACCTCAGAGAGTAAAAATTGCCATGTAAAGCTTCTTGAGAACGTGTTTTATGCCGTTCGGAGTCGGCATAAAACACGTAGGTCCAGTTCTCGGTCGTTTGTGATCAAACATTTAATAACACGCACAACACAATTGATCAATAGAAGCTAGGTCAAAGTCCTTCCAAGGGCTGAAATGGCCAGTTTATTTTTTTTTTTATTTGTAGCTACAACCTTTAATAGAATTATTAAGTTTGGCCCAATAGGAAAAATTTAGTGCGACTTCCTAAAAAATGATGTAGTTTTTAACGTTGTTGATCCCCGTAGCGAGGGAAAATTGTAGCCAAACCTTATAATAGTAGTTAAGGTTGTCGTAATCTTATTAATATCGACTTTAATTTTTTGCTTCCGATAAATTGGGACCAAAATATCTTGACTACGGCTGAAAAGGACTACTTTTTTTAAGCCACCTTGATGCGTATAAAAACTAACAAAAATGTAACTTTAAAATTTTTTTTATATCATCCCTCCAAGAAATGGAAACATTCCCTGACACAAACAGGAAACATTCCATGGAATGCAGGAAGCCTTCCCTTCCGTTGGACACTCCATTTCATTTTTTACATATCATGTCATTAAAGGGAAACATTCCTCTCCGCTGTCTTAAAAAGTGAATTGGAAGCAGTCCTCTCCAGGGCTCGCAAACAAACTCGTAAGAAAAGTATTTTTCTGTTCTGTTTGTTTCTTCCTAAGATCACAACAAGTATTTTAGTTTGTTTAGTTTTCTCTCTCCGATTCAGAAAGTAGCACAAACCGAAGCAAGTAGAGATAAGAGAGAAAAGCAAAATGAAATGTTTCTTTTCTCGAATAGAAAAAACTTCCTCTCACTGTTATGCTTTTGAATCGCGGGCACAAAAACAATCAAAGTCAATTATGTTTAGCGATCTCTTGTAGGTTCCCTCCACGAAAAATCGGAAGGCTTCCATCTAAAAGTGATAAAGAAACATTCCCCACCTTATCTTTTGAAAGCTTAAGGATAGTTTTGTATTTATATTGTTTCCAAACCGTATCTTTTGGAAGTTTTAGGGTAGTTTTGTATTTATATTGTTTCCACACCGCTTCTTTAAGAATGCATTTGGAAACTTTTATTTATTTAAGCAATGACAATAGAAAATATTAATATCATTGTTTTCTAGCCGCTTATTGTAGAATTCGATGGTCTAGTGGTAGCGCGCTCGACTGTCGCTCAGGGGTCCCGGGTTTGAATCCTGGCCGAATCCATTTTAATAACAAGGGAGAGGAATGTTTCAACATTAATTCTTAAAACAGGGGAGAGGACTGCTTCCAATTCACTTTTGAGGACAGTGGAGAGGAATTTTTCCACATGACTTTTTAACACAGCGGGGAGGAATGTTTCCCTCTAATGACATGCTATGTAAAAAAAGCAATGGAGTGTGCAACAAAGGGGAATGCTTCCTACATTCCATGGAATGTTTCCTGGTAACATCCGGGAATGCTCACATTTCCTGGTGGGTTGCTGGAAGCACCAAAATCCGAAGAGAGATCTGCAATGTTTGTTCGTTTCATTTATGATGCGATTTTTTTTTGTGTTGGGAAGTAATTGCGTTGGAATTTTTCTTTGTTTTCTTGCTTTTATTGAATTTGTTGTTTTATATAGATGCGCCATATATATGTATATGAGGTAACGTTTTGTTCGTGAAAAATACAATGTCTCGGCTAGAGATTGGTCAGTGCACAGCGGGAAAGATAGGCTATTTTAAATTTAATGAATGGTCTTGATATTAGAAATGACATTTTTAATTTCTATCCTAATTTTTTGCGAGTAAGGAGTGTTTAAAAATAAAAAAAAATATTAAATTTATGAACAATATGCACTTTTTGTATTATTAATTTTTTGATATATGCCCCCGCATCCGCATCTAAGATCTGTATTTTATTATCAACCCAAAAAGAAGAAGTTAAAAATCTAAGAAGCCATCGGTCCGCCATCTAACGTTTTTTTTTTCTAGTGCTTATTTCGTGAATGGTAACACTTAGCTCATGTCTGATTTGACAGATAATTAGTTTTATCCTTCCGCTGAACGAATATGGTTGTGTATGCGCTTGAACAACGCTGGAAAATATTGCGACATTACTTTGAAAATCATGGTAATGTTGCAGAATGTGTGCGAAAATTGCGTACGGATTTTGGAAGAAGATAAGCACCGTCAGCTCCGTATGTTCGTTATCTTGTGAAAAAAGTGAAAGAAACTGGTATCCTCATCGATAAACCAAAGCGTGAAAAGCCAAAAGTAGTGCGTACACCCGAGAATATTGCTGCTGTGGCAGAAAGTGTGCGTGAAGCGCCATCAACATCAATTCACCGTTCTCAACAATTGAACATTTCGGAGATATTATTGAGACGAATTTTGCATAAAGACCTTAGTATGACGCCATACAAAGTCCAATTGGTTCAGGAGTTAAAGCCAACTGACCATCAAATGCATTTTTGCTTCGCTAAGTGGGCCTGCGATCGACTTACAGAAGATGCCCATTTTATCAAAAAAATCATCTTTTCAGATAAACCTCATTTTGATCTTGACGGGTTTGTAAACAAGCAAAATTGTCGCATTTGGAGCACAGAAAACCCGCATTGAAAAGCCGCTGCACCCAAAACGAGTCACTGTTTGGTGCGGATTTTGGTCCAGAGGCATAATTGGGCCATTTTTCTTCGAAAATGAGCAAGGAGTGGCCGTTACAGTCAATGGCGATCGTTATCGGGCCATGTTGAACGAATTTTTGTTCACAAAAATTGAAGAGGAGGATATTGGCAACATTTGGTTTCAACAGGACGGCGCTACGTGTCACACAGCCGAAGCTACACTCGATGTTTTGCGCCCTGTTTTTGAAGATCGCATTATCAGCCGCAGAGCTGATATCGCTTGGCCACCTCGGAGCTGCGATTTGACACCGTTGGACTATTATTTGTGGGCTGCCCTCAAAGATAAGTGTTACGCCGACAAGCCAGAGACAATTGACGCTTTAAAGGACAATATTCGTGAAGCCATTGGTGAAATACAGCTGCACACAATCGATAATGTGCTTAAAAATTGGACCGATCGTGTAGGCTACTGCATGGCCAGCCGAGGCAACCATTTGAATAAAATTATTTTTCATTATTTACCGGAAATATTGTACTTTCAAATAAAAAAAGATATTTGAGATAATATCCGGTAGTTTTTTTTTATAGAATTTTCAAAAAAAAAAGTTATTTGGTGGACCCTTTATATACTTTACTTTTTATAAAATACAATTTACCCTTTATTAAATTTAAATACAGTAAAACCTCAGAAATTAGAAGCTAAACAAATTAGAATCATCTAGAAATCAGAAGTTGAATTTTAAAAACATTAAAGCTTCTGAAATGAGAAGATTGTATTCTAATTTCAAAGGTAATTGTTTGTGCAATTAATATTTAACAGTACAGCGTTTTCTACGAAAAGTTTAAAATGAAGCTAGTGACCTTATTATTAGTGTCCGACCGAATATTCGGGTTCGGTTTCGGTTACGGCCAGTTTCGGCCCTTTTTGTCAGTTTCGGCTATTCAGCCATATTGAGGTCATATTGAAGTATTTTTAGTAAAAATTTCTTGCATCAGTCATTTAATTCAAATACATATGTTTGGTTTAATTAAAATATTAACAACGCATTGTACTAAGCAAAAATTATGAATTAGTCTATAATTTGATTTATCGTGTTAACGTTTTGGTTAATTTAATGCGTTCGATATTATCATTTTCGATTTTATAATCCCTATTGTAATTAATATTAAAGTTTTATAGGTACTGAAGCCAAAAATTTTTAATTAAACTTACGAACGAATTCTGTGTGTGTGGAATAAAGGAAAGAAAATGAAATATTTCTATTTTTATAATACTAAACCTTTAAAAAAAACAAAATTACTTTGTTTTGTAGTTATATGAAAATGTACATTGTATGTGCATACTATTTTGAGTGTGTACGGAAGATATAAAGTATGCAATACTTAAGTAATAAAAATAAAATAAAAATAGTCCCATGTATTATTTTAGTAAACTCTCAATTATTTATTATAAACTGCATTTTTATCCAGTAACTATATCTTTACATTATTGCTTGTAAATGATAAGATTCAGAAATCAGAAGTTCCCGACTTAAAAACAGCTTCTAACTTCTGAAGTTAATTTTAAAATAATTTTAATAATTAAAGGTCTGCTGTAAGTTTGTCTAGTTGAGCTTAATAACTATAAAAATCTTTGAAATTTAATATATATACTTTTTTTTGTAATTAGTCAGTTTACTATTTTATTCCTCAAAAAGGTTTACATAAAAAAATAAATATTAGCAATAATAAAAATGATTTACTAAAGTATAATTTAAACTATCAAACATTTAGAATTTGTATTTAAATCATGGAAAAATCAATATTTATAATTTAACTGAGAGCATCCGCATACGCCACACGCGGTTCTTAGATTCAATTGTCCGCATCCGCATCCTCAAAGGCCCTTTACAGATCCGCATCCGCAAAATGACATCTGTCACATCTCAAGTTCTTTATTGAAAACCAATTGAGATAAAATTGTTTAACTTATTTTATTTGAATAAAAAAGTATAAGATTTTAATATGTGCATTAGAGTGGAACGAATTTTTAACCTCACCGGCTTAATATATTTTTAAAAACTACTCGTCAAAACAAGTTTTTCTGCATCCTTGGTATTTTCCTGTGACAAAACTTTTGACTTTGCCCGAGGGTTTTTGTATTGCATTGTCATTTTTTTCCACTGAAATCTATTTTTTTTTTTAATCTGAAATCGAAAAATTTACTTTTAATTTTTTTTTTTATGAAAACTTTTTACTACATAATTACTTCCCTTTGACACCATGTGCGCGCTTAAAGATATTTGTGTTCAAAGTTCACCGAAGTCGATCATTCGCCAATATTTCCACTCCTTTACACAATCCGCTCATTACAAAATTGTAATGCAACTTCAAGAATACCATTAACAGTTTTATCGTAAAAGCCACAGTTTTCACGCTATGAGACTGATTCTGTCTAAACAGTGCAAAGTATAGGTTTCTTACTATTAGAAGATTTTCAAACTTTAATTAACAGTAGTTTATTAGCAGAATTTAAAAGTATGTTCGTTATTTTCTCACTTCGAACATTGTTCTTCAAACAAACTCATTGCCTGCATTCAGCGGAAAGAACTGTTCCACAACTTTCGGGCTGAATGGTATGCTCTCACAGAACATGTTCCTTGAGATGTCACAATTTATATAGCGGAAATATTTTATGCTACTTCGCTACTTGAGCACTTTTTCGGCTAGAATGCGGCCATTGTCTAATAAATGTATATACAGTGTAAATCGCTTAGCTGCCTATTCGCTTAAGAGATTATGTATGTTAACAGTACAAAATCAATGTTCTGCTCCATTTTTTAGCGTTATTGTAAAAAAATGTAATTTTTATCTGCCTCCCGCCTAACGGCACATTTGCTTTAACATGTTCCAATGGTCGTTCAGGGTTAAAATCAAAAAGTAGACTAGAATAGAAACTATTTACCGTATAAAATAATGTGGGCCGCCTAAATCGATCAAATACCTCAATGTGCGCTGCAAAATTATTTTTTTCGCAACGTTTAATAGTGTTTAAAATGTCCCAATGGTCGTACAGGGTTAAAATTAAATAGTGGACTTGAATAGAAACTATTTACCGTATAAATTAATTTTGGCTGCCTGAATCGGTCAAATACCTCAATGTGCACTGCTTAACAAATTCGTTCGCAATGTTGAAAAGTGTTGAATATGTCCCAATGGTCGTGCAGGGTTAAAATCAAATAACGGACTCGAATAGAAAATATTTATCGAATAAATTAATTTTGGCTGCCTAAATCGGTCATATAGATATACAGAAAAGAGACCTAGGAAGATCGCTTTTTCGCTCCTGGAAATCCCTATAGTGAAAATTTCATCAAAATCGTTTGGGCTGTTTTCGAGAACTCATTTACAAACAAACATTTAAACAAATAAACAAACAAACAAACATATTTTGATCGTTTAAAAGTATAAGAAAGATATCAAAAATTCGATAACTAGGAGCGTGATGTGTATGAGCTTCTACATTCTACCTGTCACCCTTCTGGGTGTCCGCATACAAACAACCATGTCACTTAAACCATGTCGTACAAATCTATCGGATTATGATAAAGGGTGTTTTTTTTAGAGGTTTGTTTTTCAAATAGAGATAAAACTGGCATTTTGTGGTCAAATCTGGCAACTCTTATGTCATTTATGTTAAGTTTGGTTTGCCATTTCGTCATGAACAGGTTGACAAAAGAACAAAGCTTGCAAATCGTGCAAATTTATTTCGAAAATAATGGTTCAGTTCGCGAAGTTTACCGCAAGCTCCGTCCATTTTATGGTCGACATAATCGTCCATCAGAGCAATTAATTCGGTTAACCATGGGTCGTTTTCGCACTACGTTTACTCTATGTGATAATACGCATCCGCAGAGACGTCGAACAGTGCGCACCGAAGAAACAATTGCCGTTGTAGACCAAAATGTTGAAGAGCACCCGAATGAATCGATTCACCACCGTGCACAGCAATTGGAGCTTTGTCCATCAACTTTATGGAAGATTTTGCGCAAAGATCTTGGCTTGCGACCTTACAAGATCCAGCTTGTGCAAGAATTAAAGCCGCGAGACCATGCAATGCGTCGTAATATTGGTGTATGGGCGGAAAATGGGATTGATCTCGATGCTGATTTTCATCGCAAAATTTTATTCAGCGATGAGGCTCATTTTTGGTTGAATGGCTACGTCAACAAGCAAAATTGCCGCATTTGGAGTGAAGAGAATCCACATGAGACCCTTGAGACGCCATTACATCCACAAAAACTGACTGTTTGGTGTGCTCTATGGGCTGGTGGAGTCATTGGGCCATACTTCTGCCGAAATAATGCTGGAGAGTCAGTTACCGTTAATGGAGACCGGTATAGAGCCATGATAACCGACTATTTTGTTCCCGAATTGGATGGCATGAATGTGGATGAGTTGTGGTTCCAACAAGACGGCACTACATGCCACACAGCGCACGTCACAATCGATTTATTGAAGGAAACATTCGATGAGCGCATAATTTCGCGGAATGGACCTGTCAATTGGCCACCAAGATCGTGTGATTTGACACCATTGTAGTATTTTCTTTGGGGATATGTGAAGTCGCTCGTCTACGCCAACAAACCAGAAACGTTAGGGGACTTGGAAGCCAACATTCGTGGCGTTATTGCCGACATACGGCCCCATATGCTCGAAAAAGTGGTTGAAAATTGGACCTGTAGAATTGGCTTTATTCGAGCCAGCCGTGGCGGCCACATGCCCGAAATCATATTTAAACATTAATGGCATAAAATTATCCTTCCAATAAAGCCAAATTGATGGACATTAAAACGATTTTCTTGTGTTTTATTTCAATTCGAAGTTCTATACCTCTAAAAAAACACCCTTTATTTTCATGCAAGCAAATCAACAGAAAGAGACTTAAAAAATCTTAGCTTCCAAAAAAAAGCTGCTTAAAACATGACGAAATTCTTTTGTCGAATTTCCATAGTAAAACGAACACAACATTTCTTACTTGTTGTGGTTGCGATCGTGACAACAAAATCTAAAAAACGAAATACTTGTTGTTTTCGTAGAACACAAAACAATAATTTTCTTTCTCTCTTAATTTTCTGTTCGCTTTGGTACGCTTTTCTGTTTGTAGCAAAGATCCAAACCTAAGCAGATAGTGACACTGTTTGCTTTCGCAGATTTAGAGTTAATTTTTTCGTACAGTTTATTTCCAACACCTGGTCCTCACCCCTGTTCTAAAAATTAATGTGGAAACATTCTCTCCCTTGTAATGATTCGCCAGGATTAGAACCCGGAACCCCTGAGTAACAGTCAAGTGCGCTACCACTAGTCTTAAAGAAGCGATTTGGAAACAACATAAATACAAAACTACCCTTAAGCTTCCAAAAGATACGGTGGGGAATGTTTCTTTATCACTTTTAGATGGAAGCCTTCCGATTTTTTCTGGAGGGATTATTTATTGTTGTCTTTTCACAAAAAATATCAACCCTAGTTGAATTCGTTGGAAAAGTTTTAACGCCATAACTTCTGAACCCTTAAACAATACACTTTCATTTCATATCTTTGGAAAGGTATGAAATCTTTGGAATGTAAAAACATGAAAATAATGAAAATAAAAAAAATAATAGCGCGAAAAACTGAGAAAACAAAAAATAAAAAACGCACATTTTAAAAAGGTTTAGTAAAATTAATATCTTTAAAAATATTTTACGCCATACAAAAATGAAAACGCACATTTTTAAATAGAAAAGTAAAACGAAACGTTTTTAAAACAACTACGAACGTTTTACCATGACATAAGAAAATTCACATACTTTGTTTCAAAACACTTGTTAATAACGAATTGTTTGTTAAATATGTTTCCTCGACTTATGTATTTGATATTTATTCAGAAAATTAAATATTTTTCATTCTCGATTCCATCTTTCTGCAGTTTGCCTAAAAACTGTAAACCAACAAAGCTTTTTTTAATTAATAGAGGAAATGCGGATTTCTGTAAATTTATGAATTAATGGGAATAATGAACATTTTCGTTCTTAAAATATAATTAATTTTTGCACTATTGCATTTTAAAATGTTTATAGTTACAAATCGAACGAACATTTTAGAATCTAATTTTAAAATTTTCGTTTTTAAAATGAACATAAACATTTTAGATTTGAGAATATTTATTATTAAAAATCAAACGAACATTTTAGAATCTCGATTTAAAATTTTCGTTTTTAAAATGAAAATAAACGTTTTACTACAGCATTTTAAAATATTCATTGTTAAAAATAAAACGAACATTTTAGAATCTCATTTGAAAATGTAAGTTTTTAAAATGAAAATAAACATTTTACTATTTCATTTTAAAATGTTCGCTTTTAAAATTAAAATAAACGTTAGAAGTGCAAAATCTGGGTTAAACGTTTTTAAAAGTAGCTCGTTTCTACCACTTTTGAAAATGTTGTTTTCTCTGTGTATAATTAATAATTACTACAATATCTTCAAAAGTTTAATATTCTTCTCTGAAAATAAAATTTTCAATGATACCCTGTTTACGAAAAACGCATTTAAATTGACTGAGGTTAGTTGTCTCAAAACAGACCCTATTTTGGCAATCGCATGGCTATGGGTCCGCGAAAAATCTCAAAACCTCAAACTCCGGATTTGGTTTTCTAAACAATTAACTAATCTAAGCACAAAATTTGAAAAAAATATGTTTCCACTTTGACGAAATATGTTCAATGCAAATTTTTTACAACATATTGTGGTTAAAAAAAATTGCTTGAGACATTTTTTAAAAATTTCGTTTGAAAAATCATGCATTGATTAATCAATTTAAAAACGTGATGATTTGTTCAGTGTATATATTGATTTTGACAAACATTTTGTACCCCATATTTGTAGGCACTGCTTGAATCAGACAAATCAACCTGTAACGTTTATATAGCCATACGTTATATATCCATCAATAAGACGATTCCTAAATATTGGTACAACGTTGCCGGTTTCAGTCGCTTCAAGCGTACCCTCGTTTTCGTCGCTTCAAAGACTCAAAACATGAATGAGAAGTTAAACTGGAGAAGAAAGTCTCAATGGGTTAGCTCTTCTAAATGTTCACAGGAATGTGGAAGTGACCATGGAAGAAATTTTAAATGCACTAGCCTGAAAACAATCTATTTTATTATTATATATTAAATAATATAAAAAAAAATTAAATGAGTAAACAAAATTTTTTAATTCTTCTTTTTATTTTACAATTTGTATAAAAAATTAAAAATTTCAATTCAACTACATACAAAATACAATGAATATTTCTTGACATTGATCAATATTTGAGTGCTATTGTCAGCATATTTTAAACTTTAATTAAAAAAAAAAAAATTTAACTTCCAAACAAACAAACAAACAAAAAAGAAATCTAAGCCCATTCAAGGTTCAGAAGATAACGCCCATTGAATATTCTTACAAAAACTGCTTCAGACTTGGGACTATTCAACATATTTTTAATGATGATTTTATCGATGTGGTCAACACAGTGTTCAAATTGGTATGAGAATACAGAAAATGATTTTAAAAAAATGAATCAACAGGCTTTATTTGAAAAATTTGTTGATCCAATCGTTGTTCGCCTTTCAAATATTTGTCGGTATTGGATTTTATGCTCTACTAAACTAGTTTTAAATGCTATCTGAATGACCGAACACAATGTAAATTACTTCAGCAATATTTTGTGTCCTTTATTTTGACGGAGTCTTATTTTGGCCTAAATGAAATTCCATTGAATCTTTTGTATGTTGTACCTTTTTAAACAGATTGTGCAAGGAATATAAATGCGTCAACAAAACAAAACCAAAAACAAAAAAAAAAAAAACAAAAAGAAATGTGTGTGGATATATGAATATACCCAATGTGCTATACGCATTAATTTAAATTTAAAGATAGACTCGCTTCTTCGTATATTTTAACCGAAACGGATTGCTTTTTCGTATGAAATACCTTAAAAAACGCGAATCGTTTTTCCACTTTTTCGGTTTCGTCTTGAAATCGAAACGGACGAAAAAATTTTTTTTAAAAAAAAGCAAAATTGAGACAAATTCGTTTTTTTCTTAAATAAAACTGTGTTGTGAAGAAAAACTTGGCATAAGACATAGTGAAGGTTGAAGACCTGGTAGAACATAAGATACTTGGTTTTTGAGTCCACCTTAAATTTGGATATATGTCCAAAAAACCTATTTTTGTTAGGTGCGTGTGAGTTTCATTACATAACTGTCCTGTTTTTTATAAATGTAAAAATTGAATGTTAAATTTCTTAAAGACGAAAACCAGACCTTCTCTACGGTAAATAAAGCTTTATTGTGTTTAAAGAATTGTTAAAGTTACAGGTGGAAACGTTGAGAAATTTTAAAATTTTTTATGTTTTCAACTTTGATCTTGATTTGTTGATATTTTTTAAAAACCACCTAAATATATTAATAGATGTTAAAATCATGTTCAATTTTGCGACAAAAAGATTTCATCTTTCTTACACATTAGCGAACTTGTTTTTCAAAAAAAAAATGGCGGGTCTAACTTGCTCGATAGAGGTAGCGTTCAAATTAAAGCAACGTGTTCGTCAAACAGGAAAATAATTTTTTTTTTGTTTTTCGCCATAACTTTGTTTCACAACCCTGGTTTGAAGGAGAAAATCAAAAATTTTTGCCAATAGGTTTGACAAACCATCAAATTAGCTTCTTAACAATCAAATTGGTTCGAATATGGCTGCAGTTTAACGAACCGGTTCCATAACGTGCAAGCTCTTAAAAGGTGTTTCTCCAGCACAAACTAAAAAAAAATATTTAGAACCTTTCTACAAGTGAGCTATGATATATTTATTTAATTTGAATACATTTTTTTTTTACTTGAGTTTATTACCTAAAATTAAAATAAAATTTAATTTTACTTAAATTTAATTACTTAAACTTAAAATTAAATAATGCTAATATTTTTTTTTTCAACCGAAAAAACTTAACTTTTTCGGACGCAAAATTAAACAAGCTTTTGGAATCTATGAGTATATCAAGGTGATTTCAAAGAAAAATATTCAACAAATGAAGGTCAAAGTTGAAGAAATTAAAATGTGATAGTTCTTATCTTGATAGTTTTTATCGTTTCCACCTGTAACTTTTCTAATTCTTTAGACACAATAAAGTGTTACATATATAATACAGAAGGTCTGTTATTTGTTTTTAAGAAAACGTTATCAATTTTTATGTTATAAAAAACACCATAGTTGTGTTATCAAATACACACTCTCCTAACAAAAAAGGTTTATTTTATATAAATATCCAAGTTTGAGGGTGGAGCCAAGAAACCGAGTATATATGCAGTTATCTTATGTTCTACCAGATCTGCAACATTCTTTATGTTGTTATGCTAAGTTTTTTGATTTTTTCTCATTTTGTTGCACCGTTTAGTTATATATTAATATATACAATATTTTATGTTATAAATACGCATTTAGCTACAGTTGTTAAAATATAGGTTCGCCACACAAGTTTGATGAATTCAAATTCAAAAACTTTTTGCAGCAAACTAAACGTAAAATTAACTTAAACTTAACTTAACTTAAGACTCAAAAAATTAAACTTAATATTTATAAGAGAAAAGTGAAGGCTGGATTATGGTACAAAAATTATAATTTAAATTATTAAACATATGAGTGCAAAGTTACTGAATTGAAGGATGATTCCCACTTATATCTTCAAAAAATCTATTCTTTTTCCTTGAAACATCCTAATAACTTTTTTGAAAAGTTTCCGGAAAATATCTTATGTACGGCTTTTCTATAGTCACTTGTAGCTTGTTCACCCAACACAATTTTTTTAAAATTGTGACAACTACTTCTATTAGGATTGAATAAGATCTTCAGGAGCATGTGGTTAATGATATAAGAAAGTTATTTGAAAAAGGAAAATTATTATATTTCGTCCATCCATTGAAAATAAAAATAAAAATTACAACAACTTGAAAACCACCGTTAACGTTCTGACCATTGTTTTGACGGTTTTGTAACGGGTTTGAAACGGGTCCAACGAAATATATAATAACGAATTCCACGCTGACAGACTCGCAACGGGTTCGCATCTGTTTCTGTGTACATTGGGTATATATATATGTATATACCCAAGACTGCACGCAACAATAGAGCCAAGGGTGGCATGAAGGACATTATGAATTCTTTTGTTATGCATGTTCATAATGCAAGTATAAGTTTATTGTACATCTCTCTGTGAAACTTCGTGTATGTTTGCGTGTGTGTGTGTGTGTTGGTGTATGTTTGAGATCATAAGGTATGGAAAAACATTCCTGCTTCTAGGCATTTAAGCGTGCAATATTATCCCTGGCTCTTCAAGTATGCTCAGGTATGCATAGAAAGTTTGCTGCTGCTTCGTCATCGAGTTTGCCTGACATTATCCTTCATCATTGCTGTTGCTGTAGTTACATTGTTCTGCTCTATTTTTATTATTTTTATTATAATTATTAGTATTATTATTATATATATTACTTTCTTTTGTTGGACGATATGCTTACTTTGCGTATTGAGCTTCCTCCTCCTCTTCTTCTATTTATTTAGGTTTTTGTTGTCTTTTTCAACATGTTTGCTTCTAATAAAGCTATTTAATTAATAGGTAAGAATTATATTGTTTGAGTTGTTGCTCTGTTGTTGTTTTTGCTGTAATTTTGCTTTCATATTTTAATACTTATGACATCAGCTTTTGTTGTTTCATATAATGTTCAAATAATGCAGCAAAGTATGAGTCTCTGACAAATTAAATCTTCTATCAAACAACCTTTGCATTGTGATTCTTATTGGTTTTTCAGCATTAAAAAAAACCATTTATTCTGTTGTAATTTATAAAAAAAAATACACACTATATTTACATATATATGTATATATGATACGTAATTTTGAAGTACAATTTTAAATAAATTCGATCAAATGTAATGAACAAGATATATATTGTGAGCAATATCATATTGTGCAAGACCGTCAAAACTCCAAATTTGGATTTTTTAAATTAAATATACATAAATGTGCATTGTTATCATATCTTTAGTTTGAGTAAATACCATACCGATTTGCTGTTTAGTGACGATTTTACAGATACTTGTGTCGTTTTGACTTAGCAATTTCTTCACTTTTTTGTAGCAATAACGTATTATTTCTATTTATACCAAAATTTACTTTAAATTTTTCAATAATTTTCCTACAACAAGGACTTATTATATCATAAACCGTGTTTAAAATCAAATTTCAAGCAAATAGAGTAATATTTTTTATAGTAATAAAGCACCAACTTAGAATGTGACATATCTCTAACTCAAAGGTATGTTATCATATTGTAGCAAAATCGTCACAACTCAAAATAATATATTTTTTAAAATTAGTTTTTGCAGTAAAAATGTCACAAATCAAACAGACACTTGCAAAATTATTGCTTAAAAATTCGCTATTGACGAAAAATGAAAAATTTATGATATTTTTGGTAGAAAATATAATGACCTACAAATATTCTTAACAATTTTCAGTCTATCTTTACAATTAATGGTCGTGATATTATTTCAAAATTTCATAAGGCTCTCCTGAAATATACTAAATTTTGAGTTGTGACAGTCTTGCACTAAATGAGTGGCATGATTTATGTAGTTGTAAAAATATTTTTGGGACATAATTTAGGCTGCTCTTATTTAAAGTTTTATAGATTTATGCAAAGCAAATAGGAAACTAGAAAATTTGTAAGATATAGTAAAAATAAGGATTATTCGCCAATAATAAAAACCTTAGATGAATAACTAGATATATGCTTATTCGTGCAATAAGAACTCTTTCCCACTCGAGCAAATTCATTTCGTTCCACTGTAATAATTGGATTAAGTGTGCGATTACTAATATTAATAAATTGCCCATCATAATCGTCATCATCAACATCATCACCACATTTTGTTTTTGTGAAATTTCTTACGCATTTCATTTCATTAGTTTTTACTATAGGCTTTATATAATATTTTTGTGCGTGTATTAGTTAATTTTTATACAATTTGCTGTATTTTTTTTATGATTATGATAGATAATCTTTCGTATGTAGTATAGAAAATAGCCTTGTAATATGAAAACGTTAGTGCTTAATTTAATTATGTAGCATTTTTTTTTGCCAAGTTTAAGTCTCTTAAGCTTTTATGCCAAACAATGGGCTATAATATGCTAAGACTAAATTGCAGGTCATAACAACAGTTATATATAAAAAACACTTTTAGAGCAGAGGTTAAGAAATATTACTCGAAAACTTTCCACATATTGTTGGCTCTCAGAAAAAAATGAGTAACTAACAAAACTGACTTTAAGAGAAAATGGCATATTAATTTTTAAATTTGATAATTGATTATTTGAAAATTGAATTTAAATTAGACTTTGATAATTTGAACATTGGAGTTTTGGAAATTATTAATTCTTTAATGTTTTTTTTTCATCACAAACTTAAAATTCCGCAAAATTAACATTGTTAGTTTGTACTTGTTGTGGCCGTAGCCTACTGCTAGAGTGCGTTGCCCATAAGCTAAAGAACTGAAGGTCAAACCCCAGCTAAGACAGAATGTTTAACCAATTATATGTAATATCTATTGCGGCTAACGTCTCTCTGCAAGCAATGGCTAAAAATAAATAAACATCAGCAGATAAAAATTGCAGATTTTCATGAATTTTTGTAAAATATTCTAGATCGTTCCGAGAATCAAACTTAGAACTTCTCCAAGTTAGTAGATGTGCATCATATCCGCAATGCCATGCATATATCGCATCCTAACTAGACAATAGAAAAGCAAAAAATAATTTCGTTTTTCAACCCTGTAGAAAATTGAACCAACTCTTAAATAGTTCTGAACTAGTTTCAAAAAAGACCAGTACTGGTCCCTCTTCAATAACCTTTAACTTTGATCGAACGGACGCTTTTTACGTGATGATGTCATATTAAAATAGAATTGCACACAAAAACATTACTTTTTCTCTATTTTTTTAACTAGTTTTAACTAGACATTTACGAACTGGTATTTTTTGCTAAAGTCTTCCAGTAGATCTTAAAGTGGTTGCAAAGTATTCAAACATTAGAGGCATTTATTTCTTTCATATATTGAGGAAAGAAGTGCATCACGTAAAAGATGATGAATTTTTTTTTATTTTATATAGTAAACTAGCTGAACCCGGTGTGCTTCGCTACCCCCTCGTTTAAAATAAAATTAAAAGTATTTATATATTTACAAAAATTTATTTATTTAATTTAATTATTGCAATGCTTCGCCTCTTTTTTTGTTGTAAACCAATTAGAATTCAGCGCTGAATCGCATGTAATTTGCTTCATGCTCCCCCTTTTTATTTTTAGACCAATCAAAAAGCAGCAATTACACAATCAGCTGTTTCGCAGTCTGTTGTGGGAGAATGAGAATGGGGTTACCCCACTCTCTATTTTAATTAACACGTATTATAAAATCAGCTGTTTTGAAGACAGTGGTAGAAGAAAGAGAATCGAGCTACCCCACTATTTTAATTAATATGTATTTTAATGATTTTAATGACATGATTTGTGGTATAGCCGTTAATAAACGTAGTAAAAAAGTAGGTGCAGAAGTGTGCATGGTCGAAAAATATTATCATGTAATAAGTATTCCTGAGTCAAAGCTGAACGCTGTGAAAATTTAAGATCGGTTATCAGGTCCAGCCTCCAATATATCGCAAACAAAGGGGCGTGCTCCGCCCACTTTTCTTTTGGTACGTATTTCTATTCATGCTAATACCATATATAGCAAATACTGCCGCCGTTGGTCAAAAAATGCCCAAGATATGACGATTTTAAAATTTGGGTTATATGGGAGAGGCCACGCCCCTTCGTCCACTCACAACTTTATATAGTCAAGAATTTATTATTTCGTAAGAATATCCTATTGTGAAAATTTAATGATGATCGGTCCAGTAGTTAAGACTATATTGCGATTTTTAATTTTCCCAAAAAGGGGCGTGGTCCCACCCACTTTTCTCCTGGTACGTATTCCTAACTATGCCAATACCATATGTACCATATAGCATCAACGTAGGTCAAAAAATGCCCAAAATATGGCGATTTAAATTTTTAGGTTATATGGGCAGTGCCACGCCCCTTTGTCAAACAAAAACTTCATATAGCCTTTTATTCTTTCCAGATTCATAGTAAAATGCTGTGAAAGTTTCAGGAAGATCGGTCCAAGGGTTTGGCCTCCTATAAAGCACAAACAAACAAACAAACAGACAGACATTCATTTTTATATATATAGATTGAAAGCAGATTTATTATAATTAAAGTAAAATGGGGCGAAAAAGGGGGATTTGGTAATAAAAAATCTATGGCTACCTTACCTGTAGATAAAAACTATATAAAACTTTAGGTAAATACATATTACAAAAAAAGTATTTTGTATAGCAAACATTGTTAGTGGTATAAGTAAGTATCTGAATTAAAAAAGGGGGCGGTGAAGTGGGCGTGGTTCATAGTAATATGGCGACGTTAACAGTATTAAGAGCAATATACTACCAAATAAAAAATAATCCGTTGGAAGGAACAAATTTGTACAGAGAACAAAAAGTTTAAAACTTAAATTTGGCGTGAAAAGGGGCGTAAAAGGGGGCGTGGCGTAAGAAATGTTTATTTCTACCTCGCCTGGAGTATAATGTGTATACAATTTGAAGTAAATCTGTTAAAAACTATATGGGAGCCATTACATAATTTTAAAAAAGTGGGCGTAAAAGTGGGCGTGGTCGAAAAAGTACCCTATTAATCATGCCAGAGTCCCAGTTAAATGCTGTGAAATTTTCAGGAAGATCGGTCCAGAGGTTTGGTCTCCTATAAGGTACAAACAAACATATAAAGAAACACACATTCCATTTTATATATATAGATAGCTTAAACCCGGCGCGTTGCTGCCGCGGCCCCGTTGCCAAACGCGAATAAAATGTTATCAGTGAAATTGTATGTGTAAATTGTGGTCGAATACTCAATTCCATGGCTGTGCGACCTATAACTCAAAAGCTGTAGAATTTCTCAAATTTTGGTTGCATGGGAGGTGACACGCCCCCTTGTCCAACGCCATACAAAGTTATCAGTAAAACTGCATGTGTAAATTGAGTTCGAATGCTGAATTCCGAGGCTTTGTTTGCTTTGTTTGATTGACTCAAAAGCTATTCGATATCGCAAATTTGGGTTGTATAAGAGGTGCCACGCCCCTTTGTCCAACTCCCATAAAATTTTATCAGTAAAACGCCACGTGTAAATTGTGGTCGAATTTCGAATTCCAAGGATGTGCGGCCTATAACTCCAAAGCTTTTCAATATCGCAAATTTGGGTTGTATGGGAGGTGCCACGCCCCCTTGTCCAACTCTCACAAAATTTTATCTGCGAAGCGGCACGTGTAAATTGTCGAATACCGAATTCCGAGGCTAAGCGGCTTATAACTCCAAAGATATTCGATATCGCAAATTTTGGTTGTATGGGAGGTGCCACGCCCACTGTTAGTAGGAGGTTGAAATATACTTTACGACCTATTCTCATACCTACAAAATATACATACAAAATTTCATGAAAATCGGTCGAGCCGTTTCGGAGGAGTTCGATTACGTACCCCGTGACAGAAGAATTTTATATATTAGATTTTGTATACACATATAATAAAAAACAAAAATACCTTTGTTGAATTCCTAAAATTGATTCTCCTCAAACAGTTTTAAATTGAAAAAAATTGTCACAACACGTGTTCGGATTTAATTTGTTTTTATCAATAACAATTTTTACAAAAAAATAAAATGAAATCAAAGTGAACTGTGATACGCTGAAATTTTTTTTACCATTTCATAGCAAGTACAAATTGAGCTAGAAATAAACTATTTGATTCCATATCAAATAGTACAGCCCAAAACTGCCGGGAAACACGCACGCAGGGAGACTATTCCACAACTTAACCGTGCGACTAAAGAACGAATTATCACGGTAATGCGAGGTTCTATTGGACATCGATGCAATGGTAAAAGGGTGGGCTTGGACAGCTGCCCAAGTGGACCTGGGAAACACATGAGCTGGTGGCGTCAGGCCATGTATCTCCCTTGAATACTTCCAATAATAACACCTATACAGAAGGCTTAGGCAACCAATATTGCGTCAATGGCCGAGAGAGTTGAGAGAGAATGAAATACTTTCATCCCCTATCAAATATATCGCACGACGTTGAATTCGATCCAGAAGCTCCAAATAAGATCTTGAAGTCCCTGCCCAAATGTGCGAATTGTACTCCATTTTCGGTCTAATATATGAGGTGTAGATCATGCGAAGATCAGCGGAAACGAAATATTTTTTGCACCATTTTAAAAAACCTAGGCACTTGCCCGCTTCTTTTATATATCAAAAGTATAGTTGTTCGATAATATATTGCTATTTTTGTAAGGATACTGACATTATATCCGCATCTACAGCCGTTTTAGTAGGTATCGAGCCACAGTGTTTCGTCAACATTCATTTTCTTTAACTCATTTTTCTCGAAACTACTTTTTTTCGGCATGGTGTTATAAAAAAAATAAAAACAATTCAGCCGAATCATCTGAAATTTCAAGATGCTATTAGCAACATCAGTGGCTATCGCTGGAACTAGAATCAAAGTTTTATTTCAAAAACATCTTATAACTTACACTTTATAACTCTTACAAAAAAAGCTGTTCTTAGAACTTAAATTTCAAAAGCACTTCATTCTGTCAATTTTTAATATTTTTCTTTTTCCTTTCTATATTCAGCCATAGCTGCACTCATACTGATTAATAATAATCTTGGTTCTTATTTTTCAGACAAATAAAAGAGTCAAAATCTGCAACACCGCCCAGGAGCCCCTTTGGGTCTCATTGGCCGCCATTTTGAACATGATCAACAATTTTTTCAATTAAAAAATACATTTTATTATGATGAATTGGTGTTACAATTAAGGGATGCAATCCCGCAGTTTTTCTGAACCCGACAGTCCCAGGAATGAAAATTGAATATATTTTTAATAAAATTATAAAAATTTTAATATTAAAATTTGTAAAAATAAAGTTTAGGAAGAGCTAACTATAAAAATCCTCTTTATCTTCTAATAGTTAATTTATTATCATCACTGCTGCCAAAACGTTATACATGCTGTTATTCGAAATTTTTTAAACATGTAAACATTTTCAATATTAAATTTCTATTGTAGAGCCCGACCATATAAGTTTAAATAATGTCAAATTAATTAAATAATCTAAAAATAATTAATCTATTTCGAGCCTTTCAGTTAAAACACTAGCTTCTAGCGAAGCAAAAATCGTTTCAATTTTATGGTGCATTTCGGCAGACTCGTCAAACTGCAATGAATATCGAAGGAAAAAATAAGAAGCAACTAAAACAGACGGCAACCCTGGTTGAGTTAAAGGCTCACCTAAAAATAGCTACTGCTTTAATGTCATATGATTAAGTGTCCGATGAGAACGTTAAAGTTCTTATGAATTAGTTCGAACACGTGACAAATCATATAAGACTTTAAACAGTGGGTTGGTCAGTGACCAATGGTCACAGCTTGTGGAAAATGTGGAATTAAAGGACAGGAACAACTAATGGCTGGAAATGCTTGCCATGGTTAAGGCATAACACTTGCCTCGGCTAAAAGCAATTCAAATTACTTTCACGGTTGTTTCGCCTAACCAATAATTCACGTATGGTTCCAATCAATTCCTCTAAATAATCTATTACTTTCTTTTCAGGTCAAAGATCAAACCTTGTTTGTAAAAGGCGCATGCCTAAGTGCTTTGATTGGAAACAAAAATAAAAAGCTGAATTACTCAAGACTACTGAAGAGGAAATGTAGCGATTTCCGAAACAGGGTGTCTAGTCTGCTGTGTGATTGACTCTATACAGAGTTGTTGTTTTTGTTGTTGCCTTCTTCAAATTTACTTGATCTAAAGCTCACAAATTAATTCATGTAAAAATTTCAAGAATAAGATTACAATTAATTAAAAATGTTAATTACATAAAAATTTTTTTAGCACAGTTGCATTTTCGGAATAAATCTGGGATTATCGGAATTAAAAATTTATAATTGATAGTTGACAATAAAACACGCGTAAAAATCTGAAATTTATTTCAAACTAAAATTTATTGAAGCAACTGGAAATAACAATATTTTTGGATAGCGAAAAAAGTATTCTACAAATTTCCTGGGAATCAGGGATTGCCAAAGCAATCCGAAATTGAAGGCCCTAAATACAATATATCTTAAAAGTTTAAATTCGTTGATTAATATTTTAACTCTAAAAATAACCCCAAAATACTTTAAATTTTCGAGCGCTAGACCACCGGACTCCTTAAGTTTGAACTACCCTTGGAAAGGTAATTAAACGAACTTTAATCTAAAAACCATTTTGGGAAATTTTACTGGTTGGAGGTTCCATCCCTTGCGGTGAGGTAATTGATTTCGAAGAATGGATTTAAGGGCAGGTTCTCCTGAAACTCGACCTTAAATGAAATTATTATTTTTTAATTTTTCGATAGCTTATGATGTGTATGTAGAATGTGTTCCCAAAGGAGTTTGGCCAATAAAGATTGCAAAAATTGTTATCGCATACCAAAGGAACATATATCTTCATAAACGCAGTCGATAAAATCAAATCTTAAAATGCGTTTTCTGAAAAATAACGTTATTTTTTTTTATTATCCACGATATTTCAACATTTTCTTTATGCATAGAATGGCTTGTATTTTTTTTATATTTTAAAGTAGACAAAAACATTAGATCTAAACCTAAATTATGATAATATTAGGCTGGTGTTTTTTGAGAGCACTTTAAAGATCGAAAAATGTGAAAACACTCTACTAAAAATTCAAATGTCCGCAATTCAAATCTGTACTCAGTTTCCTCCTATATTGTAAAATTTTCAATATACTAGGTGTTTTACGTTTTTGGCACGTGTTTAGTATTATTGATCTAGAATCTGAACTACTAACCATAAAATAAAAAAACTATTTTGTATTTTAGAAAAAATATAAGGTTTCCAATCAATATATTAACGCGTCATGTGCGGTAGTGGAGAAAAAAATTTTAATATTATCCAACGAAACATCAACAAATTTTGTACCTTTTGTTTTAGAGGAGCTGTAATCGTCAAAATTTAAAGTGTCTGTTTTTCATGTAAAAATACACTTAGAGCCCTATTCTGGCAAATTAACAATTGTTTACGAGTAATTTGAATACTTTTATGTGTTTGTTGTAATTTTTTGATATCAAAACCAAATGTGAAGCTCAAAAATAATAAATTTTTATAAAAATTGTCAACTGCTTTTCAGTTATTGGCAATTTCATTCAAAGATTTTTTTTTAGCTTAAAATTTTGCTTTGAAAACAACAAACATAAAGAAATATTAAAAATACTGGTTAACAATTGTTAATTTGCCAGAATAGGGCTGTTAATCAACAGTTTTTTTTTTCTAAATTCTAACTTTGAACGACTACATCTCCGCTAAAACAAAAGATGCAATATCTCTTGATATTTCGTTGGATAATCTCAAAATGTTTGCTACGCTACAGCAAATGACGCGATAGTGGTTAATTTATTTATTGAAAAGTTGTTGATATATTTATTGAATAAAGTGGTTGATGAACGATAGTGGTTGATATATTTATTGAAAAGTTTATCTTTTTTTCTAAACTACGAAATAATACTTTTTATTTTATGGTCAGTTTTCAGATTCTTGATCAATAAAACACGTGCCAAAAACGTAAAACACCCTGTATATTGAAAATGTTACAATAGAGGAGGAAACTGAGTACAGATTTGAAACCAACGTTGAAAGAACATATAGGAATGGTAATGGGTTTACCGGATACGAAATTTGTAGGCTATTATTATTTATCAAAACATATCTGAATATAAGAGGACTGCTAATTTTGGCTCGCAGATGTATATATAAATTGCATTGTGTAAAAATTATGGTCAATGTAATGCGTGAACCAATTTAAGTTATTGTCCATGAAAGATGTCAACACTAAGGTTTTTATGTATATACGGTCTTTGTATGTATATTGATTGGTTCATGTATGCAATATGTGAGTATGTGTGCATACACGAATTGACTACAAAACCATTAAACCGATCTTTGTTTGTAGGGAAACTAAATCAGCATCTAAAGATTGTTCCCGTGGAGTTTTATTTCGATTATATAAGGGGCGTGGCACCTTCCATATAGCCTAAATTTGCGAAAGCGAATAGTTTTGGAGTTATAGGCCGCACAACCTCAGAATTCAGTATTCGACCTCACTTTACGCATTCGGTTTTACTTATAAAATTTAATGGACATTGTACAAGGGGGCGTGGCACATCCCATACAACCAAAATTTTGCGATATCGAATAGCTTTGGAGTTTAATGTCACACAGCCTCGGAATGCAGTATTCGACCTCAATTTACGCATTCAGTTACTGATAACATTTTATGGGCGTTGTACAAGGGAGCGTGGCACATTCCATGCATCCAAAATTTGCGATATCGAATAGCTTTGGAGTTAAAGGTCGCACAGCCTCGGAATGCAGTATTGGACCTCAATTTACGCATTCAGTTACTGATAACATTTTATGGGCATTGGACCAGGGTACTTGGACAAACCTAATAGATTGTTATATCATGGACTAGAAGAAAATAGTTTTCTTTTACAAAACATAACACTATTAAAAAAATAAAACGAAAAAATTGTAGCAACAAACAAAAGATTAACAAAAAATCAATATTCCATTTATTAAAAACTTTTTCCACCCGATTCTGTGAAAAACGTGAACACCAATTCAACCATGAATATTTACTAAGAATTGCTATTTTCACATATTGCAGCTTTGCTGTGACATCTGACGACAGATTTTTCATAAAAATCATCCGAGGAACGTTCGTCTGTTTGTTGTTTTTTTTTTGTAGGTATGGCAAAAAGGAAAAAACTAGACAAACAAATTGTTTTGGCATGCCGGCTGATTCTAAAGGACGATGACAGATATCACAATATGCGACAGAATTACGGCTGCAAGCCGTCACTTTGAGTCGCGCACTGTGCTCAGTGTTCTGCATATGCAGCAATGTGTGGCAAGCCAAATATGACGATGCAACAGCAGCAGGCATCAAAGGCGGAAAATTTAGTTTTTGCCAAGTAAAGAAGAAGTGTTTATATTTGCACTGATGTAACACCGTTCCACACGCATTGCACCTCAAATATATACACATATAGGGGTATGTGAGGACAAACGAACGCCTTGCCAGATGCCGCAAAGATGGCTTGCTTCGGAAAAGAAAGACCCTAAACATGCAACAACATGGAAGAGCTAGCTCAGCAAGCTAAATGTTAACGCAGTGCAACGTAACGTCAGGCTGCAAGCAGCGCGTGGAAAATGCATAATAACTGCAAAGATTTCAATACAATTTTTGAATGCGCGCTTCCGTTTCCTGTGCCAGCAGAGAGGCAGCGGTAGCTAACAAATAAAGGAAACTTTCTTAAGGTTAGATCTTAACGTGGAAAAATGTTGATACGGCGGAGTGAAGGCAATTCCATTTAATTTCTTTCGTTTTTTATTTTCTTGTATATATTATTTATTTTTTTTTTTGTGTTGGCAAAATCCTGTATACGGAATACAAAAGCAACAAAACACGCAATATAGCATTAGCAAAATTGAAGAGGAAGTAAAGCACGCAGGAAGAAAGCCGAATAAAAGAAAAACGACTTTATTGCAGGCCGCCAAGCAAGATGGCAAAGTTTGGCTGTGGGAGAAATAAAAGGAGCGAGAGAGAGAGAGAGAGAAGCAAGCATTATATGTAATGCTGGGCCTGGCAAGGTGATGATATCGAAGATTGAACGCTTGCCTGAATAGCATCAGAGGATAATAATAAAAATAATAATAATATTCTTCATCTTTTTCTACGCCTTCCTGCAGCTTCCTAGAGATGCTTGTCGTCCTGCTTTTGTGTAGGATATGCAATGAAATGCAAACAATAACAATGAATTCCAAAGATCTTTTCCTGCGTTTTTGTACACTACTCTTTACTGTGCTCCGCTTTGTTGTCAGCCGAGCCATAGTTGTGTTTCCGTCCTTGTTGTTGTTGTCGTTGTTGCTTCTGATGTTGCTGTTGCTGCTGCTACTGTTGTTGTTTTTGTGTCGTTTTTGTTGTTAACGGAAATAAAGGGAAATGCGCTGAGTTGATCGAAATTTAAAAGTTTATTTTAACGCTTCCGGCTAACGTTTGTGTGCGAAGAATGTATGCATGCCTTTGTGTGTATGTGTGTGTGTCTATTTGTGCTTGCGTTGGTGCCTATAACCATCCCGGAAACGCTTACATTGTTTCCGGTTAGAACAATAGCGCAACTGATTACGTTTCAATGTATTGCTAACCACTACGTTCTTTATTGTTATTATGAAATATAATAGCGCTGAGCTCGTTAATAGATTTTTTATGAATATTTAATAGTTTTTAATGAATTTTACGAATCACATGTCCCGCGACGCTCCTATGTGAATTATCAAAAGAGGCATCCTTTGTTTGATTTTAAAACTATTAAAAGCAATTAATTATTTTGATATCCCTTAAATTAAACCGTTTTCTATTGAGAGACGACGACAATATTACTTCAGTTTGATCACATAAATTATAATGCACCGAATGCAAGATATAGATTAAAAGCATTTGCATTGTGTATAGAAAGTCGCTTATTTGCAAACTTGACCTAAGAATCTTGTATTGAATTTTTATTCTCGCGTCGCCAAAATAAATATGCTATATTCCCGTGTATAACTACCTATATTTGATGTTATGATAGTTTTGTTATTTTAATGATTTAATTTTTATTGTACATAGTACTGAGATGTGGTTTATATCGACATTTTCAAAATTTCTAGCCTTGAAACACTTCAACAACTTATGTTAAAACACTTGTGTAAAATATCAAGTCAATACATTAATTTTTGATAAGCTCACTTTAGATGGTACATGCACTGAGAAAACAAAATTTAGTATTTACAACAGTGTTTTGCAATTAATTAAATTCATTAAAAGTTTTGTTGTTAGAAGAAACTTGTTAGAAGAATAAAAATACTGAAGATTGTAAAATTTTAGCTTCGTAAGAAGAGCAAAGAATTTGTTGCTTTAACAGTTTAATATTTGTTGATCCATTTAAATTATAAACTTGTTATGGCAACTGCAAAATTGATCGTTTAGAGAGTTTTTGGATTTGTTTTCGGTGACAAAAGAAACAAAAAACGAAGAAATTCGTCAAAAGCTAGAATAAAATTCCATTAAATAAATTGTAAGTATTAAGATAAGATTATAAAATAAATTGTAATGATGTAAATTGTAATAGGGAAAGGAATCTACGCTACCCGTTGGCATCTACAACGCTTAAACGAGGAGTATCTACGCATGGTGCAGGGTCTCAAAAATGCTAGTGTACAACCAGGGGCGTAACTAGTGGGGGGTAAGGGGGTAGACTACCCTCCTTACTTTTTTAGAGTCTGCCTAATTGTTATTTTTTTACTAAATTTTTTTTTAATTATTGATGTTTATAAAAAAATAGTTATGAACGCATGAAAGTCAGTCGTACCTTTTATTGCCATTTTCATAACAAAAACCAACTTTAGTCGGCTATTTCATTTTAATTCATACCCAAAACTATCTTCAGTCGGCCAATTCACTTTCAGTCGTACCTTAAACGAACTTCAGTCGGCCAACTCATTTTAAGTCGACCATGTCCTTGACCAAAAATAAAAACCGAAAATGATATTTTTGTTTGACCAAAAAAATATTAATGATATTTATTTAAGATTTAAAAGATAAAATCAGATTACTATTTTTATATCTGAGCAAAAACTTGAAAATCATAAAATAATGATTAATGCTTAAATTTTTGGACATAGCTTAATGATAACAGTTCCAGATACAAATACCTTGTCAAAAAGTTGAAAAAATAAAAAGGAATAGAACAAGCTCAAATGAACAAAGGTTTACTCAGTCGCCACACATATTCCCCTTCTTAAAACCTAATTAATACATTTTTGTAGAACTATCTGAGATTGAAATTTTTATCCAGAAATACCCAACACTTGTAATAAAAAATTTAATGATCGAAATCGGTCAACAAATTTAAAGAAATTTTCTTAGCTCAAGAACTCTGATGTAAAATCTTTAATTTTATAGACTAAACATTTTAATTTGAATACAATTGTAATAAAAAAAATATATAATGCATTTAAAAGATTTAGTCAGAGTATTGAAAAAGGTGCGTTTTAACTTTTCAACTCGAGATGATGGCAAAAAGAACATCATTTTTAAATCTGCATTCAAAATTAATTTATTATAAAAGCGTCGCTTTATGTCATTGTTGATGTTTTAAACGAAATTTCCCAAAGCTCTAAGAAAATTGACAAATGGACTCAAAATGCTGCATATTCGTTATCAAAACAACTCATTTCTGTGGACTTTATTATAAGTCTTGTTGGTATGAAAAATGTGCAATTAAATAGGAAACTCCTGTCTGAATCTCTTGAAACCGTTGAACTGAATATTTTAAATGCTATGAAATTTATTTCTTGTACCTTTAAATCATTAGAAAAAATAAATTCGAACTCTGAAGGTACGGATAACATAATTAGTAGTACTGTTGCATTGTTAAAATCTTAAAATGTTGATGTTGAAAAGGAATTCTCAATTCGCCATCGCCATCGCCGTCGTCTTCGCCAAAAAGTTTGGATGATAACAATGCCAATGCGGCTTATTTTTCTATGAACTATTTTTATAGAAGAGAATTTAAGCTTGTATTGGATAAGATAAGCGCACTGATGCGAGATATATTAAGCAGTTGCTTAGAAACAATAAAGTCTCTGTATGAACTCTTTAATCCAATTCTATCTTCTACTAACTTGACCCAAAAGCGAATTCTAGAATCAATAAAATTGTTACCAAAAAATTGTTTGTTGGATTCACTTCAACTGAAAGCAGAATTTGAAGTATTCTATGATCTATGCGAAGGCACAGAAACTCTATCGGGTACAGCTAATGTTTCAGAATGCAATAAAAAAATCTCTTCCTGCAGTTAACAAAATGTCGTGTTTGCTGTGAACAGTGACTGGTACTGTTTCAGAAAATGAGACAATGTTCAGAAAATTAAAATTAGTTAAAAATTATTTAACAACCATGAATCACTATTCAAGTCTTAATGGCTTATTAATACTTTCATTGGAAAAGGACATAGTCTCATTAACTTAGATAATATTGCGCAGCAATGGGCAACCTAAAAAAAAAGAAGATTTAATATTTAAATGTTATACATAAGAATTAAGTTAGTATTTTTTATTAAAAAAAATTTTTTTATGTAATTTAAACAATTAAAAGAAAAAATGTAAAAGAAATTGAAAGCCCTGTTTATTTTATAACATAAACTATGAATTTTTAAAACAAAACCGAAAATAAATTTTTAAATGCTCATTCGGCAATGTTGAAATACTTTTATTTTATTTTCTTTTACAGAGGGAACGATATGAAAACTGCCTTTAAGGGATCTTCTTCACTTGAAAAAGATCGAAAGATTGAAAAGTGCAACTATATGTGGGTTAAAAATTTCAGGATTTCTTAAAACGGTACCAAAGATTAAGAAATCCTGAAATTTTTAACCCACATATAGTTGCACTTTTCAATCTTTCGATCTTTTTCAAGTGAAGAAGATCCCTTAAAGGCAGTTTTCATATCGTTCCCTCTGTCAAAAGTCCGTTTGAGCTGAAACTGTTTTGCATTATATTTATTATTGTAAAATCTCTAAGATTATTTCCTGCACTCATCTCTTAAAACCAAAAACTTGAATTTTTAGAGCGTTAGAAATGTAAAAAAATAGGATAATTTTTTAATTTTTAGTTGGCTGATTATACGTAATCTTATAGTTTCAAGTATTATCATTTAGATAAATTAAAAAATTTCAGTGACCTGTTGTAAAAGCTGAAAAATCGTTGCCACCTTTTTGGATTCGAAAAATGATGTCCAAGTTGCGAAAAGCTTAAGAGAGCAGATAAAAGGCCAAGCCAAAAAAAAAAATTAAAAACATACTTTACTTTTTATTTTTATGTACACAAGTTTTTTTTTCATCATTACAAAAAGTTTTTAGTAAAAATAATTACAAAGTGTTTTTCTTAGCCGTTCAAATTAAAAGGACATGTTAAGATTTATTTATATTTATCGAACGGATGAGTAACTTTATATAATTCAACTATATGGTATTTAAAAAAGTCGGGACTTAAGGGCATCTAGTCGGCCGAAATACATTGATTCCCCCTTATCAAAATGGCCTCGGTACGCCCCGGTGAACACCGCGACACTGATATGGTGCTGGCCAATCCTATTTTACTCGCCGATGTGTTAAAAGAGGTACCGACAATATGCGCAAAGCCAATAATTTACTGAGTTTTTTATGGCGCTTTGTGGAATACATTACACGCTTACGTATTACGTATTACGCTTACTTCGATCATCATTACGGCCGCTCCGTGCTCCTGATTGGGAATCCTGAAAGCTCGATTACTTGCGTGACCAGTTTCAAATAAGTGAAAATGATGTCCTTACATTCGATGCATCGCAATGTGTGGGTCGAGCGCTGCGTGGCAAAACCGACTACGGTATCATGATTTTCGCGGATAAACGCTTTTCGCGCCAAGATAAACGAAGTCGTCTGCCCAAGTGGATACAGGAACATTTAGTAGATAGCTTCCAAAATCTAAGTACAGTGGAAAGCCTGCAGTTAGCTCGTCGTTGGCTGAGACGCATGGTGCAGCCTTTCGAGCGTCAGGCACAAGGAAAAGAGAGACTTGGTAAATCGTTACTCTAGGTTACTCAACGATAAACTGTCTGCCTAAGTTCTATCCCAAAATGTGGATTTGTTCTGCTTTTGGACACAAGTGACTCATATTTTACAATTTAATTTGATCTTTACCTAAATATTATATTAAATAACACTATGAAAATTTCCCACCCTCTCTAAAATTGAAGAAATGTGTTGATACAGACTTATACTAGGATTACACAGTCAAACAAGCAATATAACTACAGACTTTGATCAGCGGATTTTAATAGAGAAGACACAAAATTAAAGCGTGTATTTGCGTTTTATTAATGCAATTTCAAACATAGTTCTTAGGATTTAGATAAGATAAATTTAGCAATTGACTAACATTAATAGTGAGAAAACTTCTAAATATATGCGTTTGACAAAGTTTTTGTGTTCACAGACGTCCTTTTTTATGGATTATTTGTGACCTTTTTTACGAAAAAGGGTAAAAAGGACCCCACAAATGGTAACGATGTCATTAAAACGAGCTTGAGTGTTAAAATGTATTACGAAAATACCCTTTACAAAATTCTATAATGAGTCTGCGAACAAACAACTATGTCAAACGCATATAATTGGAAATTTTTTTACTATTTATGTTAGTAAATTGCTAAATTTATCTTTTCTATATCTTAAGATCTATGTCTAATATTGCATTAAAAATGCAAATACACGATTACAGTGCATTATTCAAATACACTATTAGAATCCGTTGATCAAGGTCTGTAGTTATTTTGGTTGTTGGACTGTGTAATTCAAGTAAGTCTTTTTCACCACATCTCCGATATGCTTTGTGAACATTTTTCATTATTTTATAGAAACTTTAAATGCCTTCATGGAAGGTATTGAATGTAAAATTATGTACTTTTGCCCTCTGGAGTATATCAGCTTGGACGAAGGCCTTTCGAAGTTATTTGTGCAATGGGAGCTGTCAGATGCGACTATTTTCGCATTGGTCAAGTGTCAAGTGAACCACTTACGTTTTCAGAATCATGCTGTAAATTTCTAATGAGTCTTAAGAAAAAGTATATGTAATTTTTCAGAAATTGAATACCACATTTTCTGAAAATTTCGAGTCATACAAAAATATCTGTCCACTTAATTGCTTTTACTTCAAAAATAAGAGATATATCGCTTCCAACTAAAAATGTAATTTTTTATTATTAGGGTATTCACAAGGTGTGCTATCATGTTATAATAATGTTGCCTTCCATATAAAAAAGTATAAATATATTACAACTCTGAAAGCTGTGTTTATTGAAGTGTCGTAATCAAAAAGCTGTTTTTTTTTCATTTATTTATCTTGTAAATTTTAGTTGTAAAATTTTAGGACAATATGAAATGATAGCAAACCTTGTAAATACCTTAAATATGTATGGATTTTATTTACACGAAATAAAACTTTTGCATAATATATTTTGTTACTTTAATATAGAAGGGCCCTATTTCATTTTCTTCTCCTTACTTTATAGGTTTTTGTAATAGTTTTTGTAATAAAAAAATATGACATCATAGCAATAGTTTTTAATAAAAAATGCTTTAAAAAATTCGGAACTACAGAGCTTAATTTTTAATAACTTGTTTCGTTTTCCTATAAAGTAAATATAGTATATACTTATATATTATAAGTAAATAAAATAATAGGAAGAGGTCTTTCTATATTAATATAACAATATAAAATGTATTTTATGTACTCTTTTTTTAATAGAAATAATAAATAAATATAATTAAATATGTTAAATAAAATGAGAACTATTATAAATGCGAGTTTGATTGCTTTTTTTATTTGTATAGGTAAGTTTTTGCACTGCAGTACTTAAAACAATATTTTCTCTTCTTAATTTTTTTTAAATAAAAAGATTTGTGTGAACAATAACATATTCGTTTAAATTAAACAATTGTTAAATTTACGATTTTTGCTTCAGTTATTTTAAATACTTTCATTGTTACATTAACAACTTCTCCTCTTGTAACGACATCATAAATTGTTGATATTATTAACAACTCGATTTTCATAAAATTAAATAACTTGTTTTGTTGAGCACAAAACAAATGCAAAAACTTTTTCAAATTAAGTGCGAATTTGTTGAATTTAGAAGGTTTAATAATAAATTCTATACAATAGCTCCAACATGGTGGATATTATATTTTTAACATACTTAAGAAAATTAAAACATAATTTATCAGCAAAACTTTGAAAAATAAAGCTGTGTGCCTATGACCACACGATAGAAGTGATAACTTCCCATTTTCTAATTCTTAAATATTATATCTATGTACATAAATAATAACATTTATTTTATATAATGAATGGTGAATTGGAAACAAGTAGATGTTAATATTTTTATGTAATTTTTTTTTATTGTTATTATATTCTAAGAATTAAAGAATAGGTTTGGTAGCTGAAATAAGACACAAATGCTTTGGATTCAAATTTATTTAAATACCAATTAATTAAAAATAAAAATTTCTTGGTGTATATTAGGCTGGCATTACAAAATATTTATAAAATAATACCAGGAATCCTTGACAAAAACTTTTTATTGGCCCCAAATACAGATTTTTATACTAATGATTAGGGCTAGGATTTCGATGACATGTCACCTGTTTTCTGCTGCTTTCAAGACATTTCCTGGCTATTTAGAACGTCCATTTATGTTTCCTAAATTCCAAATATGAAAAGTTTTTAGGTCATTTTTTCATCGTTTTTTATCTCTGTGGTATATGCAAATACATAACTATACATTATTAAATTCACCACACATTCTCTCTCTCTCTTTACTGGTTCTGAATATCAAATTGTAAGCTAGTTTTTAGTCAGTTTTAACCGTTAAGTAAATGCTAAATAAAGAACACGTTTTTAAGCAACATTACCACCGCTCGTATATTATAGTGGCGACGAGGTTGTAGAGGTTAAGATGAACCCAATTTTTGGCACAGCACCAAGGTTTGACCACGATTTAGGAGACTGGTGCGTATTTAAAGCGCAAATGGAGCAGTTCCTAATCGCAAATAATTTAACGGACGCAAAAGTGAGGAAAGCATTTTTCGTGACGGCACTGGCAGAAAAGTCCTACGTGCTTCTAAAAAGTTTCTTAGATTCGGCGTTGATCGAAGGTGATACAACGACGTATGTAATTTGTGTGGAAGCATTTAACAAACACTTTAAGCCTCTTTACTTTAAGCAGAACGCCTGAAATTTTATAAAGCGTATAAAGTGGAAACAGAGAGTTTAATCGACTGGGTAGTGCGTGTGCGTTCTTTGGCAGTGGACTGCAATTTCGGTGGAACCTTGGAAGAAGCTATGCGTGACAGATTTGTTGTGGGATTAGAAGATGGTCATATTAAAGACAGACTGCTCATGGAAGACATAGCATCTTGCACTTTTAGCAGAGCCATCGAAATTGCCAGAACAATAGAGTACAGTAGACATCAGAGTTCAGCAGCTAACATAAAAAAGAAGATACCAGCGAAGTTCTTCTATTTGTCGGAACAAAAGAAACAGAATAGCCGGTAGCAACAGTTGCAGGCAACAACAACAGCAGGGAAATAATGTGAGACCAAATAGACAGCATCACCAAAAACAGCAACAACAACAACAGTGTCAAATTTGCGGGTATGATAATCATACCACCAGTAATTGCCGTTATAAAAATTTTAAGTGTAAGGTCTGTAAGAAGAGTAGCTGAGGCCATTTAAAAAAATGTGCAGAAATCAAAGCCAAAAACAATTAAATTTTGTGAGCGAAGATTTATCTTTATTTTCTGTATCAAGTACTGGTGATGGGCCTATATATGTAAATGTTAAAGTTAATGACATACAACAAAGTATGCAATTGGATACAGGGTCCGAGTATAGTGTTCTGGCATACAATTATTTTGTAAATTTTTTTCAAATGAGTAAGCTTAAAAATACCGATTTAGTATTAAAGTCATACAACGGCGCTGCGATGAAACCTGTAGGTGTGGTTAACTTGCTAGTTGCGTTTAAAAACCATAAAAAGCGAGTTACGTTTGTGGTAATTCGGGGTGGTGGTCCGCCATTGTTAGGCCGAAATTTTTTGCGAGAATTCAATGTTATAATTAAAGAGCTTAATTTTGTAGAATCCCAAATCAATAGTGAAAGTGAGTTCAAGTCTCTGTTTGATGGTTTTCTAGGATGTTTTAAAAAATCATTAGCAAAGTTAACATTAAAGGAAGTAAGTGTTCCAAAATTTTTTAAACCGAGACCCGTGCCATTGGCATTAAAAATTAAGGTTGAGCGTGAAATTGAGAAGTTGGAAAAGATGGGAGTGTTGAATTCGGTTGATTTTAGCGAATGAGGCACGCCAATAGTGCCTGTTTTAAAGAAAAATGGAGATGTGAGGATTTGTGGGGATTTCAAAGTGACTATAAATCCTTGTTTGGTTGTAGACAAGTACCCTCTACCCCGCATTGAGGATATATTTGCGAATTTGTGTGGTGGGGAGGAATTCTCGAAGCTGGACTTGTCCATGGCCTATCAGCAAATAAGATTAGATGAGGAGTCCCAAAAGTTCACCACAATCTTAACCTCTAGAGGACTTTTCCAATACACGCGTTTAATTTATGGGTTGGCTTCAGCACCCGCCTTGTTTCAAAGAATTATGGAAAGCTTGCTTTCAAATATGCAAGGTGTGGTGGTTTTTTTGGATGATATCCTTATTACCGCTCCTGATAGGAAAACCCATAAGGAAAGGTTAAGGAAAGTTCTAAAAGTGTTGCAGGACTGTGGCCTGAAACTAGCACAAGACAAATGTAAATTCTTTTGTAAGGAAGTGTGTTACTTAGGGCACATCATTGATAAAAAGGGTTTGCATACTGATCCGGAAAAAATCCGGGAGATAGAGTGTATGCCTCTTCCTCGAAATGTTAAAGAAGTGCAAGCTTTTGTGGGGGTAATAAATTTTTACAGAAGATTTTTGCCTAACGTATCACAAGTTTGCGCTCCTTTGTACGATCTATTAAAAACAGGTAATAATTTTGTGTGGACTGCAGATTGTCAAAAAGCAGTTGAGTTAGTAAAACAAAGCTTGAAAACTGAAACATGCTTACAATATTTTAATCCTAATTGGGAAACAAGATTGACTGTTGATGCAAGCCCTATAGAAGTTGGGGCAGTTTTATCCCAAATTTCCCCACAAGGTCATGAAAAAACAATTGAGTTTGCTTCGAAGAAACTATCCGTAACGGAGCAAAAGTATTCTCAATTAGATCGTGAAGCGGTAGCTATTTTATTCGGAGTAAAGAAATTTCATAATTATTTGTTTGGCCGAAAGTTTGTGCTTGTCACGGATAAATAGCCATTACGTCACATTTTTAGTCCTGAAAAAGGAATTCCAATTATGGCCGCGAATAGGTTACAGCGTATTGCGTTGACATTGTCTGCCTATGATTATGATATTGTTCATATCAAGTCTGAAAGGAATGTCGCCGATTATTTTCGCGTTTTCCAAGGAAAGAGGAAGAATTATCTGAGCTACCAAAAAGCATACAAATTAATTATGTTCGGCTAACGATGCAACACTTCAAAAGATACGAAAATTGATATGCGATGGATGGCCAGCAAAATGTAGGCATGCAGATCTGCAATCATATTTTAATAGGAAGCTAGAGCTATTAGAAGAAGACGGTTGCATTTTCTGGGGTTATCGAGTAGTTATTCCTGAGGTTTTGCAAAACAAGGTTTTAGGGTTATTGCATAGTTCTCATATGGGTGTTGTAAAGATGAAAAGTATGGCGCGAGAATGTTGCTGGTGGCCAACTCAAAATGAAGATATAGAGAGGGTTACTAAATCTTGTGAAGGATGTTTGCAAACACGAGCAACACCGGGAAAACAAAAACTAATAAATTGGGGTTGGCAAGAAAGTCCGTGGAAGAGGATTCACATTGATTTTTTTCGGTCCGTTCCATGATCGTTGGTGTCTCGTAGTGGTGGATACTCATAGTAAATGGGTTGAGTGTTTGGAAATGGGGAAAAATATAACAAGCAAAGCAACCATAGCAAAGTTAAGAGAGTTGTTTGCTCGATTTGGCCTTCCAGAAATTATAGTTCCTGACAATGGTACGTCATTTGTATCGAATGAATTTCAAGAATTCGTGAAGGAAAATGGAATTAAACATGTAACCACACCTGTAGGGCATCCAGCTACAAATGGCCAAGCTGAAAATATGGTAAAGTCGGTTAAACACGCACTTAAAAAAAGTTTATTCAGCACTTGCAGCTCAGAATTAAGTAACGTTTTTTCTAGATTTCTGTTTGATTATAGAAATACAAAACATATTACCACCGGTGTATCGCCTGTACAATTAATGTTTAATAGGCAGTTGCGTACACGGTTAGATTTGTTAAATCCAAAACGAAAAATTGATAATCAGATTAATGTAAAATATCATGTTATTAAGAAACAAATGTGTCAACAAAAATATCATGGCTCTCAAGAAACAAAATTTGAATTAAATAATGAAGTAATGGTAAAAGATTATACAAAGCCTGGAAAAGTATCATGGAGAAAAGACAAAATTGTTAAAAAATTAGGTAGACAAACTTATTTGGTTGAGACTGACGATAAAAAAATTTGGAAACGTCATGCCAATCAAATAATTTTGGCTGCTTTAAAAAACTTAATAAAGTTTCAAATATATATATTGAGGCTCCAGATTACAATTATGCTTTAACAAATTTTTGTTATGAAAATGAATTGTGTAATAAAAATATTGAAAACAAAACTAAATTAAGAGACAAAAATGTAAATGTAATGGAAGAAATTCCCATTAACAACGAAAAAAACGAAGAAGTAATTTCTTCTCATGGATATAATTTAAGAACACGTAATAATTAAGAACATGAAAAATGTATATAATATATATAAATATATTGAATTGAATAATTTTTTTTTAGAAAGGGGGTATGTGTGGTATATGCAAATACATAACTTTACATTATTAAATTCACCACACATTCTCTCTCTCTCTTTACTGGTTCTGAATATCAAATTGTAAGCTAGTTTTTAGTCAGTTTTAGTCGTTAAGTAAATGCTAAATAAAGAACACGTTTTTAAGCAACATTACCACCGCTCGTATATTATAATCTGTTTTAATTTTCAAGTCATTTTTACTAGATTTAGGACATTTTTTGGTAATTTTTAAGCTACTTTATTGTAATTTTTTAACATTTTTAATTTTGAAAGCATTTTTCGGTTTTTTAGGTAATTTTAGTGTAAATTTAAAAGATTTTTTAATTTTTTACGTTCAAAAAAATATTAATATACAAATTTGTAAGCATAGTCCTTAAACAAAAGACTCTCTTCAATCAAAAAAATTACCTATCTAAAAAGTACTAGCTTTGTTTATAGACCTCGATGAAAATAAGCTCGGCGCGTGGTGAAACTGATGAAAGAGTATGTAGAAAGGTGAAGCAAGAGTTAGATAAAAACTAAGGATATGCTAGTTTTTAATAACTCTATTTTTATACTTTATTGCTGAAATATTAGAGTGAACAAATTTTGATACTATAAAATTAGAAGAGGGACTTACATCCGATGACACATCGTCTTTTGAATATGTTCCTATCGTTAGTGCAGAAGTAGAAAGAAGTTTATTGTTTACAAAAACATTTTGCCAGACAATCGACGTTCTTTAAATTTTAATAACTTAAAAATGTAGCATGTAATATACTGTGACGCTATGTATAAAAATTATATAAAATACATTTCAAGTTTAGTAATGTTTTCTTTTTAAATCTTTATTTTTTTGTTTATTTTTTATGTGATTATTTCTGCTTTAGTGGCGACCGTAGCCTAGTGGTAGAGTGCGTGGCCTCTTAGCTAAAGAACTGCGGTAGCCCGGGTTCAATTCCAGCTCAGACAGAAAGTTTTTTCAATTGAAATAATTTTTCTGTTCGGTCCTCACCTCTCTGCAGACAATGGCAAACCTCAGAGAGTAAAAATTGCCATGTAAAAGCTTCTTGAGAACATAAGCCGTTCGGAGTCGGCATAAAACACGTAGGTCCAGTTCTAGGTCATTTGTGATTAAATATTTAATAACACGCACAACACAATTGATCAATAGAAGCTAGGTCAAAGTCCTTCCAAGGGCTGAAATGGCCAGTTTATTTTTTTATTTCTGCTTTTTATGGCATTTTTGTCAGCTATGTCGTTTTCTGCAGTTTTTAGGTCATTTTTGTTTTATTTTAAGGGGGACAGTAAAAGACCTCAAAGAATCTATTTTTAATGATATTAAATTCGAAACTAGTTTCTTTGTTATATGGTTTCAAAGGTTTCAATCGACCAAGACCTTATAATCGGTTTAAAAAACTTTAAACGCTTTTTCTAGAAATCAAATTTTTTTAGTTGGCGGGCGTGATAAAAAAATACTGGACTGATCGTTTTGAAATTTTAATATTTTTACATATAAATCTATAGATTGAACTACGGATACAACGATCGGTAAAGTATTTTTTGGTTTTCAAGTTATTTTTTGGTCCCGAAAATCGGCTAATATCAAAAAACCGAGGCAATTTTTTAATTTTGGTCAAACAAATTTTCATTTAGTTCAATCTATAGCGGCTGCGATTCTGATTAAAACTCCATTTTTACATTATTTTGTCAGGCAGTCTAGTGAGCGAAAATACACCCGCCGTGATTTTTTGATTTTATTTTCAAAAATCTTCAACAGCCAAAAAACACGCTAGAAAAATTCAAAAAAAATTGTTGATGCTTTTTTTTTATATAAAAATAAATATGCAAAGTTTCAATAAGATATTTCTTTCCTTTCTTAAAAAAAGTTGCATTTTGAAAATTTCATTTTTTTAAAAATCCAGGGTTCTCTTATACGTACAGTTCTCTTATGGTTATTTTGCGCAGGTTTTTTAGGTCATCAAAATCCGAACCCTGTTAATGATGTTACTAGGTGTAAATCCAATTTTTTTGGTTTTTTTTTATTTTGTTACACAGTGTTTTTTAAATAAGAATATTTGAAGTATTTAAGATACTTATATAGATTATGTTTATATTATATGTACATATGTTTACATAACTTATAACCTATATATTAAAGCTCACACCAATTCACTTTATATAATCACTTTACTTATTTATTGCAACTAGAGTTCGCAAGTGGTCGAAATTCGACCCTTTTCATTATGACCTTTCGACCTATACTGAGATATGAAGGTGATGAGCGTTGAAACGACTCTATTTCTATTTTCAGTTTGCCGCTCAGTGTTAACCAACGACTTTTCATACAAAAATACGTTGTACTAAGAAAAGCTACAGTTTTCAAGATATCGTCATAAACTTGATGGCAATACAAAGGGAATTGTAAAAGATTTATTGTTTGTTAGAAATTTCACCATCCCAATACATATTCGCACATTTTACATAGCAGTGGCGTATATATGGGGGGATCCGCGTGTCTGGACCCCTTCCAGATCCACAGAAACATTTTCAAATTTCTCATGTTATTGTGAATTTATTCTTATATTAAGTTTATCACGAATCCAAATTTATATGTTTTGTTAAAAATTCTTCTTTTTCTCAAGAAAGTTATCAAAATTCGATTTAGTTTTTCTTAATTGGTCAACAATTTCTCAATTACTAGAGATATAGTGACATGTGAAGTTTCCAGAAATTCGATGTTGTTTGGATTCAATACAACAGCCCATAATTGTTTTACCATCCTACCGTTTTTCAACGTTTCAACAAATTAAGGCTGTGGAACATGAAAATCGACTTCATGAAACAGTCATGTAATCAGGTATTCAAAAGTAAGGTATTCATAAGTATACTTTTTTAAGGTTATTATATTATTTAAGATCCCCCCACAACCAAAAGCTATCTACATCTCAGCAATGTCTAAAATTTCTTCTCACACCGTGTTCTTCCATCTCTTTTAGCTTAGCTTTTATTTAAGAAATTCTCTTTGAACACTCATATTTCAGGTCAAAGGCCACAAAAAATAATTGTTGCACTCCTTCTCCCTACTCCTATCGATTAAAAAGAAAAATTATACAAATCGGTTGAAAAACACGGGGAAAAATGGTACCCAACTGTTTTGCTTACGTCTATTTATACAGGGTGTGGCACGAAATATGCTACACAAACATATGCGAATATATCTGTTATGTAAAATTTTTTTTTTATTTCTTATGTTTCAGAGTATAACCGGCATAAAGTATTTTTTTTTTTTTTTTTTTTTTTTTTTTAAAGATCAAAGAACCAAGGCATGCGCCTTATACAAACAAGGTTTGGTCTTTGACCTGAAAGGAAAGGATAGATTATTTAGAGGAATTTATTGGAACCATATGTGAATTATTGATTAGGCGAAACAACCGTGAAAGACAATTTGAATTGCTTTTCATCGAGGCTAGTGTTATGCCTTAACCTCGGCAAGCATTTCCAGCTCTTAGTTGTTCCTGTCCATTAATATCACATTTTCCACAATTTAGCTGTGGATTTGTTGTTTTCCATAATTCTTAAATGTGCAGGAAAGAATAAAGAAAGTGAAAAGAACCATGCCCGAGCCCGGATTCGAACCAGGGACCTTTGGGTTGAGAGTCTAGCGCACTCTCCACTAGACTACAAAGGCCGACCTTGTAAAATGAACAGGTTTCAAGACTCAGAAAACGATTGGTGCAACTTTATTATGAACTACAGAACTACAAACGAGCTAAAGCAACCTATAACTTCCATTAATGAACCAATACCCCAGTCAACATTACCCGCGGCTACGCACAATATTTTGGTTAGATTCACGGCTGCATTAATTATCGTGTAGCACAAATTATCTTCTAAAAGATATTATTTGTAAAAACTAATTCTTATGTCAAAAAATTGAAAAACCATTTATTTTTGTAGCATGATTCGTGCCCCACCCTGTATATAGATTTTGCAATTTTTATGTGCGCGTCTGCACAACCCAAAAATTTCGCGATAAAAACATGTGTCTTTGAGAATTTCAACGGCAACAAATTTTTAAAAAAGTCACACACAATGTCAAAATAGCAGTAAGAAAAATGTATACATAAAAGCCACAACACTTGAGCGTTCTATAACGTATTTAAATGAAATAGCTAGTATTTATTAATATTTTTTACATAAATTCACACATGTAATTATTTTATCCATTAAAATAAATTAATTATCCATAAAATTAAAAGAAAACGCTGAAATTTTTTCTTTTGTGCTAAGGGTCCATTCAAAGGGTATTGTAACATACATGTAAGCTACTGTTTTTGTTTCGATCTGATTACATATGTATGTCTTCCCCATTTTGTCCCTTAAAAACAGGAGATTTTATAAAATATTATTTTATGAAAAATAGCAAGGACTGGTTCGGTTAGTAAAAAGATGAAATGAAACAACACAAAATTTCGTCCTTTTCTGATCACTTCTTCCTAAATGTCTCTAAAATGTCCTCAAAGATGACATAAATTATACAGAAGAATTATACTGCAATGTTTATTTGCTGAAGTGTCAGATACTTATTCATATTTATTCAAAATCTTAATATATTTTTCAGTATGAAAATAGGATAATTCATCTGATAATAAGATATTTCTTGTACCATGACAGTGGGGCATTCACTTTTCTATCATCGACACATAATTTCCAATATTATAGTTTTTGCCATAATAAACGTAATACAAAAAATGTTAGCTCAATTGAATTTTTATTTTATCCATAATCTTTGGCACCGTTTTAATAAATGATGTTTTTAAAAATCGCGTTTTTAAGTTTTAATTGGACACGCAATTTGCTCTATAGTACACAGATTTTTTAGTGTAAGTATAGTGATTTTAAGTATAAGTGAAATTTTAAGCACGCATTCTAGAAATATATAGTAACCTTTCAATGAAAAATAAAAAAAATATTTCGAAAACAAAGTTTTCCTAATGAAAAAGACTGCTTCATTATTTGTCGAGTAAGATTTGGCTGTCCAAAAATTTGAAGCACTTGTTAAAATAGTGAATTAATTTATATTGAGTTTATTTATAAATTAGCTGCGAAAATATTTTGCCATCCTGTAAAATCTGCTGCAACTAAATTGATTCCGCTCCTAACTTATTTTTTTCCTCAAAATTTTCCAGCCCTCAAAAATTAAACCGCCCAAAATGTTGCCGCCCTAATCCCGGGACTCACGAACCTAGGCTTAAATCTAGTAATGCCCATTATTGTCATTTGCAAAAGTATTTCAGATCCTCCTTCTGCAGTTGGATTCTGAATGCAGCATATTTAAAGGTCACGGAGGACGAACAAAATTTTCGAATTTGCAAAAACTGAGCGGGCGCCACCTAAAAGCGTAATATATGAGCACTGTTGATTCACTGTTGAAATCAGCGGATTTCCCGAAAAAATTTTTATGTCACATGGCGGGAATAATTGACAAAAATCCGCTCTAGGAATTTTTGGCGGATTTTTTATTTATTGGTTATAACATTTAGCTCAATTATCACTAATTTTGAAGCACTTCTCCGTTAACAAATTTTTTAAAGTAGTAAAAGAAGATATTTTGTCTATTTTGAAGATTTGTGGGTGTATCTCTAGCGATGGATCGAAATTTTTATAAAAGGTTTTTGGTTTGAAGAACTTGAATATAAGGATGCAGCTGGAGATTTAATTTTTAAGGAACAATCAAATTTTTCACTGCACCTGTTTTCATTGCCTTGCTCAAACGCCGATATTGAACGAGTGATGCCAGAGATGTTACAACAACTAAAATAAACCCAGATAATATCTAATATTAATTGGGTCGAATGCAATCTCTATCAACGAGAACATTAATAAAGAATGGATTGATTTTACTTCGTATATACTTTTAGTTGTTTTTAATTCAGACTTGAATTGATATTTTTTGTGATTTTTTTTACCTTATTGTAAATAAGTAGTTACTTATATTAATAGTTTGTTATAAACTGTGTTAATAAATTAAAAAAAAGTAATTAGTGGATTTTTTTGCTAAATTTTGCGGATTTTGATCAGCAGTAGCTGGCAACACTGTTTTAAGGTACATTTTTCTAATTTCACTTGTTCATTTTTAAAAACTATTTAATGCCAAAAACAAAAATTAATCGATACAGAAACAAAACTGTACGCTTAACCCAACTATGTACTTTTTTAACGGCTTAATTTGCGGGAGAATTCATTCCGCGAACTTTAAATTCGATAATTTTTTAAATTTTTTTGCATTCCATCGTCTGCCACGTCATGGTCAGTGTACTATCAGAAAAAAATTAATTTTCACTGACGACAATTTTGTTAAATTTCTTGTAAAGCTAAAAAACAAATTTTAAAATTTTTTTCATTGCATTTTTTTGTTTTATTTAATTTTCAAAATATGCAATTTTTTTTACAAGTCAAGGAAACCTGAAAAAGAAGTTCAATTTGTATCCTCCTAAAAATGTAACTTGGTCTATTTTTTGATGACTCCCAAAATATTTTGGCTCTTACAAAAACCTCCAGGGAGCTAAGTCATTTTGCAAAAGCCTTTAAAAATCATGTTTTTCGTAAATATGTTGGCTGGTGCAATAGGTGTAAAAACATAAGCTGTCAGAAATTATAGGCCCAGCTCTTTAAAAATGCATCAAAAAAATTTAAATTATTGCAATCGGATTAAAGATAATGCAGCTTTTCATGCATTTTTTTACTGTTTTTATACGCCCACGCATAAAGTAATGCGTATGGGGTATATTAACTTTGTCACTCTGCTTGTAACGCCGATAAGGAGGCGTGGAAGGTAAAGAAATAAATATATATTCTTAATCCGCATCACCTCCTGTGTTGATTTTGCCTCAACCGTCTTTCTTTCTGTCTGTAATCACTCATGAAATGCAAGAAAAACAGCATTATCCTTAATCCAATTGCAATAATTTAACATTTTTTGATGCAGATTAAAAGAGCTTTTTTAGGCCTTTAATATCGGACAGTTTCTGTTTTTACACCTATTACACTAGCCAACATATTTACGAAAAAACATGATTTTTGGAGGTTTTTGCAAAATGGCTTAGCTCACTTGAGGTTATTTGAAGAGCCAAAATATTTTGAGAATCTTTATAAAATATTTATTATATCATGAATTTAATTGCGGGCCTTAGATCAAGTAAGATTCTAAGAAGGCAACATCAACAACAACAACTCTGTATAGAGTCAATCACTTAGCTGACTAGACAGTCTGTTTCGGAAATCGCTACATTTCCTTTTTAGTAGTCTTTGAGTGATTAAGCTGTGTTCAACTCACTGTCAAAGTCGTATATGATTTCACACATGTTTAAACAAACTCTTAAGAATTTTATTTTCACATCGTTTTACGTTTGTTATATAAAAAATGCAATTAAAGAAATTTGAAAATTTGTTTTTTGGTTAGGGAAGAAAGGTAATGAAATATTCATCAATGTGAATCAATTTTTTTCTGATAGTGTCACTTACCATGACGTGACTACGATTGAATTTTAAAATGGAAAAAATTTAACAAATTTCAAGTTCGCGGACTAATTTCCCCAACAAATTAAAATGTTATCAAATATATATGTATGTACACAGTTGAATTGAGCGTACAATTTTGCTTCTGTATCGATAAAAATTTTGTTTCCCATTTTATAGTGATTACATATCAATAACTGAAAATTTAAAAAATGTACTAAAAGTTACTCTTTTAGGTTACTCTTCAGTTTTTACAAATTCAAATTTTTGTTTGTCCTTCGTGACCTTACTGAGACTGTGAAGGGAGGATCTAAGATACTTTTGCCAAATGTTTTGAGCAAAGATTCAGTCTACTGCACACGTAAACAGGGTAGGAAAGCTGCGTCTTAACTTTTTCTCGTGGACGTTAGAATTCGTTTTAAAAGACTTTGAAGTTGCGAGACATCTGTTGCTTAAAAAACTTTATTTGAATATTATATTAAAATTATATATTGAATTAAATTAAAATAAGACCTATTAAACATGACAATAAGGGCATAGAATGAAAGAAGACAAGATCTTTTATAAAAAACAATGTTTATTACATATTTACAAATCCAAGCCCATGTTGAAAATACCCTTTAAAAATTAATTCAAAAATATCCTTGATAAATCCTAATGAACTTTTTTGAAAATAAAATATGTAAAGAACAAAACAAAAAAATAAGGGGCATTATTTGCGAAGTAATCCACCAAAATTTAAAAGTATTCCAGTTTTGATAAAATTTTTACCATGTATAGTGCTTGTAGTTACACTCCTGGCATTAATTTGTTGGCCTAGATTAAGGAAAAAACTTTTTACAGGGTGTTGAATTTTGGATTTTTGTGCGAGAATGTGTAAGTAAAAATTTTTGTAACATTTTAACGAAATGACTGATTTGACTAAACTTAACACCAAATGAAAGGTGACTAATTTTTATTTCATTTCTTTAAGAAGAACTTAAGAAAGAAAGATTTTTTTTGTCAAATAAAATAAGTTCTTTTTTTTAAAGAATACCACCTTCGATATTAATTACCTTTAAAATGAGATATTATCTAAAATGGTGTCTCTTATGGTTTGCAAGTTATGAACATTTAATCAAGGCAAAGTTGCAGTATTTAATAGGCCTGTGCGAGTAGCATCGAGTTCGAGTAGCACACTCGACTCGATTTTCGATTCAAGGAAGCTATTCAAAGAATCGTGTTCATATTAACTCGAAATTACGAGTGATACGAATAACTCGTGATATATTCGAGTTCCTCGTAAATGTTCGAGTGTTTTTTTACTCAATGTTTGTTTTTTTTTATATGTTGTCAACTTAACTTTAAACAGGGTTGGTAATTCTCTAAGAATACCTATTATTTTGTTGAGATAATCTGGATTCAAGGAAATTATTTTTATTCCTAGATCTCTATTAATTCAAGTAGTCAAAAGAATGAGAGAGAGAAACCGTTAGCAGCATAAGAGATGTTCGTTTCTCATTCACGAAATGCGATTGATCGTTTCGATTTTCATGGACCTAATTGGTGTTTTCACTGCTTGGCTCTGCCATTGTTAAACTATATGAAAATATACTAAAACAAACTTAAACCACATTTACCTTACGCCATTTTCACTGAAATTAATTTCTTTAAAATTTCAAGTTCCCAATTTTCCAAATACCGCGAAAAACTTAAAAATGAGCAAAATCTTGAATACATACGTAAGTTAAAAAAGTGCTTCAAATGAAACATGGCAACTCTATTCAGAAAAAACTGAGCTGAGGTTAGAAGAATATAGGTTATCAGGGTTCAGACTTGAAAATTCTAATATCGCAGTAAATTTCGAAAAAAACGCAGTAAAATGAATTTTTCGCAGTGGTTTTTTTGTTTTTATTTAAAATCAAATGTACATTTTATACAGATAACATAGTATACACACAAATATATACTTAACTATAAACTATATATTTGTATGTTGCAGAAACATATTTCTTACTGATTCAGCATATATTTGCCGTAGACCAATTCAATCACGGTCTTTAAAAGGTCGCAAAAACTTATGTAAAACTTTAAAATAATTATTTTTATTGCAATGACAGCTTCATCTGACAGATTACTTTCTTCTGTTTCAACGCTAAGACCACAGTATATAGATGTAATGGGCCCCTGAACCTATATTTTTATAATCAATCAACATCAATGCTTAAGGAAGAGTTGTCTATAGTTTTGTTTTTTCATCATAATTATTCACAATGAGAATATTTTCGAGTACCAAATGTATCATTGGATTGGTATTTTAAATAGCTATCTTTTTGCTAAATAGAATTTATAGTTTTGTTGGAAAATTTCATTGCATTTTTCCAAAAATCTGAAAAGATTAAAATCGGCATCACAAATTGTTATTTTCTTATGTTGGACTCCATTATACATTCAATAAAACAACGGAAAGCGTAAAGTAATTGAAGTAAAAATTTCAAAGTATGATTTCTTTTTTATTCAACAAACAGAATAAATACAGAATGTTCTGCATTTCAACAGAAATCGTAAATCACTTGAAATCATAAAGATAAATGAAAAACAAACATTTGTGTTTATATAGCACAAAAAAGAATCACAAAATGATCACTGCCAAAAATGATGAAAAAACTTTTTTCTGAAATTTTGTTCACTATGTTTGGCACGAAATAAGCAACGCGTATTTTATCTCCAAGGAAACATGAAAGTCATGGCGAATCGAAGCTACACTGTTAATGTCAAAACATTAGTGATGGCTGTGGAAAATATTGGAGAAAAGTTCGAGTCCCACATTAGAAGAGGTCCCATTTTAGACAATTATCCCTTACATATTCCAAAAATATCAGAAAAATAACCATAAAAATGTTTGTGGTGAATAAGTCGCAGTAGATTTGGAAAAACCGCAGTGACGCAGTAGAACATTAAATTTTGCTTAAAAGCGCAGTAGATCTACTGCAATTGCAGTAAAGTCCGAACACTGTAGGTTATATTATAAGAACAATTGATAAGAAGAAAAAGAATATAAGAAGAAGAATATAAGAACTTACAAGAACAATATAAGTTAAAATTTGACTTTTATTTTTTTGATCAAAAATGAAAGCTAAAACTTTACTTTAATTTTTTCGATCAAAAATAAAAGTCATATTTTAATTTTTTAATCATCTGCTTGCAGTTGCTCTTCCAGTCGTTTGAGAAATAAATTAAAACAGAATGTGCAAAGATAAGCAACTAAGCGATGCAATGCAACGATATGAAGATCGATGGTATTGCTTTTATCTCTGTGCAAAAATGTAACAAATAGAGGTGCTAAAGAATAACAAATATACTCTAATTGTTGTTTTGAAAATTTTAACTATTATAATCGGTAATAAGAAATAAATCTGTCAATTTTTTATCTCTATTTTTGATCGGAAAAAAAGTGAAATTTTAGCTTATTTTTTTGATAAAAAATTAACAGTCATATTCTAAATTTTATTTTTGATAAAAAAGTAGAAGTAAAATTTTAACTTATATTTTTGATCGAAAAAATTGACAGTCATATTTTAACTTTTATTTTTGATAAAAAAAGTAAAACTCAGATTTTAACTTATATATTTGATCGAAAAACTTAAAGTCAAATTTTAACTTTTATTTTGTATCGGCATGCATTCAGTTAAAAAATTACGATTATTTGTTGACTTTTTTGAACAAAACCATAAACGTTACGGTGCCTGCATAAAATTTCTTTATTGTTATTCATTACACATCCATACAAAAAAAGTGTTTAAATTTTATATTGTGAGAGTATTAAGAGCTGATAAAATTATGAAAAAACAAGTCTATTTTTGTAACATAACGCATCCGTTTTTACTTGCTTAAATTGGACCATTATTTCGATCGCTTCCATCTTTTACATTAAATATTAAAGTACTATCCAAAAAATTATACAGGACAAACAAAGTTTAAATTTTCGTAGCTTTTCTTAATTTTTAGCAACATGGAAGGCATGCGAACGTTATATGATCCACTATGTAAAAGCCCATATGGTATTAGTTTTTGGTTTGATACCCAAGCCCGAAAGTGTTGCTGTGTTATTACCTCATTATCGTTACATTTATACAAATCAAGGCTTATAAGAACAATATCGCTTCAGTACATCGCAACGCTATACTGCTAATTCGTTCAGATATATGCTGAAAATCCATGCTGTTTTATTTTCTGCTGGGTGTTTCTACTAATGAGTAAAAGCACTTACATACATTGAGATCAGTGTTGTTGCAGAAGATTCTTACGCAATTGAAAGGCTAGCTGAGTTACTTTAAGCTTTATTTTTGTTTGATGATAGGCAAGTTAACGTAGTCAAACTTGGAGTATTTGATCCAAGTTTGCCTAGAATAAATGCTCATAATTTCCAAACCATAAGAGATACCATTCTGGATAATATCTCATTTTAAAGGTAATTAATTGATAATTTTTAAAAAAATATTTTAAAAAAAAGTATTTTACTTGACAAAAAAAATTTTCAATAAACACTCTCAATTTCTTAAATTCTTATAAAAGAGCTAAAAATAAAATCAATTGCCTTTCTTTTAGCGTTTAGTTTAGTCAAATGGGTGAATTCGTTAAAAAGTTACAATCATTTTTACTTATACATGCTCACACTAAAATCAAAAATTGAAAGAACCTTTAAAAAAGTTTTTCGGTAATCTAGGCCAAAAGAATTTACACCAGGAGTGTATAACAAGCACTTTACATGGTAAAAATTTTACCAAAATTGATATACTTTTGAATTTTGGTGGATCACTTAAAAAATAATGCCCTGTAAGTCAGTTAAACTTATCATTTGTTGATACTTTTACTAATACATACTAAGTATAGTCACTTTGTGTTAAAAAGTTCTGTAAGCGCCACCGTTGACTCGCTACTGAGCCATTTTTTGTTGAAGTTCGCCTTGAAAACGCACTCCAATAAGAAAGAAAATAAAAGAATCGAGATTTGTTGATATCTCTTGCATTATCCAGTTCACGCCCGTCAGCTGCGTTTTTACACTTTCTGTCTTCGAGGAGGCTAAATAGTAAGGAGTTGTTAGACGAGCTAAGTTGTTTATCCAATTTTAACAATGATTCGCTCGTTTATCTAACCTTTTAGTTAACCAATTAAAATGTTATTATAGTTTAAAGTTCATTTGAATTTAATAATTATCCAGAATGTCATATTTGGATGGTATGAATATATTTGTTGAAAAAATATGTGCCTCTTAACTTAAAAGTACTTTTGAAAAAATTCAAATGCTCTAGAGAAAAAGCGAGAGCGTAGTTTTTCTATTCTTTGCTATAAAGAATAGAAAAAAAATTGGTGCGTGTATAGAACTGACGCACCAATTATTTGTTAATACAATAGCGTTTGGATATTCTTCAAACCCCCTTTCTTAAAAAAGAGCAGCTCCTCCGTGATTAACTTGATGTTCTTAATAGGGCATTTATTTGACTAAAGTTTTTTTTAATAAAACTTATATGAATTCGTGTCGAATTCAACGAAAAAAAAGGTTTGCCTACATTTTAAAGCCATATATTTACAAATGCTAATCCCGGGAAACAACTCAATCAAAATGTTCAATAAAAACATTTTAAATAATCCGTTTGGTAAAATGAGTTCACTTGACTGCGCGTCACTAACAACACAGCCAAGCAGTCCTTCCACACACATATACACACACACACACACAGAGTCAAAAATTCAAACAGTCGCACCTACACACAATACATACATACAAGTGCTGGAACCGCACAAGTTGCAAAAACATGTATACAAACAACTGCAAGACAAAAAATACAAAATCCTTTCATTCACATTTTTAGCTGATTTGATTTTCATGTGTGAGTTAAATATCCAGCATATTCAAATAGCAACAAAAAAAAAATACAGTAAGAGAGAGAGAGAGAGAGAGATACCCTTGTCAACAAAGGGTGCATGAATGGATTTGTGCAGGTTTTGGAGTAGGTGGCAACACCATCACCCAGCGACGGCATCAATTTCATTACAAAATTGCAATTGGCATCGTTGACGTAAAATTTCCGTTTCACTTTTTTACGCTTTTAATTCACGGTGTAGCAAATATTACTGCTTGTGTGAATGTGAGTGAGTTTGAGTAGGAGGGGAGTGTAAAACGGGATGGTTGCTATTTTATAAGTGTTTGTATGTGTATGTAAATTGCAAGCGGAAATGATTTCATTAACAGTGTTTCACTCGCATTTTTTCGCACTCAACTCGATTCTCTTGTTTTTATTTAGCAATTGGCCTCATGTCTTACTCCAGCCATATCGTTGTTACTTACCACCACCACCACCACTAACACCCACCACCATACCAAAATCCGCACATGAAGCACTGACGAAAAGAAAAAATCTCAATGCAAAATGTTTGTGGCAAACGCTGTCAGTGGAAGGAGGATGTTTTTTTGCTAAATTATAAAGTGTTTGAGAGACACAGTCTAAATTAATTAAAGCATACAGATTGAAATTCAGTTGGAGAGAGAAGGTCCTAGAGAACGAGTATGATAGAAAAAGAGCATATGAAAGAGATAGAGTGAAATTCAAAAAGAGTGTTCTAATTCAGTAAAAATGCAGCCGAGGAAAATTTTAAACTCAGCCAGAAGCTAAGCGTGTCCATTTTCTCTCACTTTGCTTAAATTTCCCAAAACAATTTCACGAAGGACTTCCCTTAATGTTGCAGCTGTGTTGGGAAATTTTCTCTTAAGTAGCAAAGAAGAGAGCACATCTGCTGAATGGAAATTAAATTTTGTATAAGAGTTCCTGGCTTTCCACGAGGAATTTTCTCTTATTTTTCGTTTTTGATGAGAGACATAATTTAATTATCTGACGATTTGACTTTCTCTCTGACTGAATAAATCTGCGTAGCCTGCATTATTTTGGGAATTTTTGTAATTTGCACTATTTTTATTTATTTCCTTCTGCTATTATGGCTAGGTCAATAAGTTTTCTGTTGAGGCTGGGTCAATGATTTACTTTTAGTATAGCTTAGCGAGTTTTCACGAATGAGATCATTGCTGAAACTTTCACTTTGAAAACTTTATTAAGCACTTGTTATCATTATTTGATTGCATATGAGAAGGATTGAGACAGAAATTTATTGGGAAACATCAGCACACATTTTTTTAGTTGCACAAAGAAATGATAAAACTGTTTTAATGTCAGTTACTTCAATGAATTTTGAGTTTTTTCGTTGATGCAGGCAAGGGTATTTATTTGTAGAGCATGCTGATCTAAGAAATTGTAAATGTTGCAATCGGATTTAAGATAATGCTGCTTATCACGCAAATTTTTGATAATTTTTTAATTTTATTTCCATACAAAACTTTCGAAATTCAAATAAATTCGTAATTTGATTTTTTTTTTTTTTCAATGTCTTACAGTATTTTCGCCAAGTGTGTTTATTTTATAATTAATATTTTAATTCAGTTCAAATCAGGCCCGTTGCAAGGATTTACCCAGGGAGGGCTTTGATTAAAAAAAAAAAAATATTGATAGTTTTTGATATCGATAAATCAAAAGGTATTTTTTTATGTATATTAAATAGACCAAATTATTCACGCCAAAGACTAAAAATAGTCAATTGGATATAAAAATAAAATCTATTAGCTCAAGAGACCAATAAATGGAGAAGCGTTCTACAAGAGTCCAAAACATCTCTTAAAGTAATTTTTTTTAAAAAACAGGTATGCATTTCGTTTTTAATGTAATTGTTCTTTAAAAAGAGTTAATAAACATAAAAAGCGGATTAAAAGTACCAGAGTTGTGATATTTTATTTTTCGAAAAATACTATTTTATTTCTTGTTTCAATAAAAAAAAATTGTTGAAATATTGTTGAAATATAATGTTGTTGAAATATTTTCTGAAACAACACTTAATGCAAATGAGGAGTGTCTGTTCAAAAGTACCTATTTAACATTTTTGAAAAAGCTGTTTTTACTATGGTTATGGTTTCACTTAAAATATTTAATCATTTGCACAAAAAAAAAAAATTAAGCAAATCGTAAATTTTTCCAATATTTTGTGCATAAAGTTTATGTTTTTGTTTAAAAGGGCCTAAATATGCATACTGAAAAATTGCTTTTGAAGATATTTGAACAAAAGGGACTTATTTCCTTACAAGGTTTTAGTTTTTGTATAATATTTAATAAGACTCAATTGCAAGTTCCTTTTAAGGTAAGAAACTGATTATTCAATGAATGAAAGTCCTCAATGAATCCTCTATACTACAATGATAAGCCGACGAAGAATGTGAACGTATTGTTCCCGACATAGGGCACTTACGTGTTTAATGAGTTAATTATGTCTGTAAAAACTTCTTATGTATATTTTATTGTTGTGTTCATTTTATAGAATGCTTAAAACCTGATTAAAATGGCTATTTCTTCAGTGACTGCACAAAAGGACATATTTTTAAATTTTAAATCTCTATAACTTTGAAAAAATTAAAATTTTTTTATCCATGCTTGCATCATATATTAGCTGTTGGTCTCAGAATTATAAGCACAACAAAAACTAGATTTTTTCAGTCTTCTTCAATTTCATACAATGCAGAAAATGTAAACTTAAGAAAAAAACGACATAACGGTGCATAGCATAGTCTTAAGCTATTTTGTGAAAAAAATGAGAAAAAACTAAGCTCGGATTAAAAAGTTATAGCCGTTGAAACTTGGTGTTTTTTCAAAAATCCTCAAAGTGCCTGTTTTGGGCAATTCAAACACAAAAAATTAAAAAAATCAAAAGAAATTAAAAAAAAATATATTTATTTAAAAAATTATTTCAATAACTTGAAAATCAAAAGTTTTTATTGTTTTTATAAGTTGAAATGCGAGGGGCGATATTGTGGTATTTTGAAATTCGGTTGCGTTGTCTTAAGCTTCAATAACAGCATTCTGTAGCTCTTCTTCCGTTACATACGCTTGTGCTCCTTGTATTGTACCATTCATGACAGTCGTACCATCGTAACCCTGCCCAAACATTAAATCGCAATCTATGCCGAAGTCCTTATTATCTATGATCTCAAAGCATAGGTCTCAATTCAGTTCAAAATTTAAGTGGTTTGCAACTTTTTACGCTGTTGCGTTGTAGTTGCCTTAATGCTTATATATTAGATTTTTAAACTTTGTAGACCCAAAGGGGGGGGGGGTTAACCCCTGAAACACCATTTGTCTACAGGCCTGCTTTAAATCATAATTCATAATCATCATTTCATAATTTCATCATCAATTTAAGCAATCCCGTTTAGGAATCAATGCAAGTATTCAAAAACTTACCGAAGATATCTTGATAGTGAGGATCACAATTAAAATAAAAATATTTAAGAATTTTGTTGAAAATAACTTTAAAAAAATTCATAAAAACGCACGAAAAACAGCATATCTTAAATCCAAATGGAAAAATTTGAAATTTGTTGATTGGAAGAACTTTTTCATAGTTATTATATTTTTTTAACTACAATAGTTTTACAAAAAACTAGACTTTTTAAAGTTATTTTGAACCATTCCAGCTCAAAATGTTTGGGGAATTATAATACCATAAATCAAGAATTGTTTTGAAGAACTGACCCAAACAACTTTTTTTCGTGAGGCGCTTTAATGGTCAGCCCATAAGTACATCGCTGTATTGTTGCGGTGCAGCTGCGCATGTGAACGATTCGACGAATTGAAACAATCATGAAAAGTCTTGAAATGATTGACAAATTAACTATTCAGGTGGTTAAGTACATCATAGTACTCCGTTAATATGCAGCGATGGGAAAATTATCTTTTCTTTCGGGACCAACGGTGACGGTCATGTACGGAATCTCGAATGGACTCATTTCGACGCATAACTATGTACTTCTGTGAATCATTTTTGAGCTATGTGCATTCTTTAACTAAAACTGTCTTTTTCCAATATTCCGCCAATTTCAATGAAAATGCGAAAATTTACTTAAATAACTGCCAAAAATTATGTGTTTGTCAGATTTATGTGTTGAAATTTATCATAAAATGTGCTTAAAGGTTTTATTCATACAAATAAAGAGTAAAATTTAAAAATATATTTTTGGAACATACCGTCACGCACAGTTAACCTCTCATGGACTGACCCATGTTCCCTTTGAGCTAGAATGATGAAACTTTCCAAAAATATATAGTTTGGTGTAACTCAGAAAATAAAATTAAAAAAATTTGTAATTATCTTAAAGGGATTGGCTGTAAGTACCGTTTCATATATGCAACGCTGGTATTTCACGATGCATACGATTTTTTTATTCAACTGAGTTCGAACTAACTGACGTCGATATTTTTAATTTTCAATGGAACGGTATCACTGAACATACTCTTTTAATAAGAGTTACTAAATTTCTACAAGCAAAATCGAGCATTTTGCATCAATTTTTCATCACAGGAATTTCCACAATACAATACAAAAACGTATATCGTTAAAGACCAGCGTTGTGTTAACCAGGGCTGCGGAGTCGGACCAAAAAATTTCGACTATGACTCCTCAAAATATCGAAGCTCCGACTCCAACTCCGACTCCGACCAAATAATTGAAAAAAAAAATTTTATTTTAATTTTTAATAACAATTTTTAATAATTTTTAATAACACTATAATGTAATGTTTTCCATCGGCTGTAATTGTAAAATGGTCAAAAACTGCTGACTTTATCGACATTTTTTTTTGCCAGTATCTTAAACGTTAACACAATACAATGTTTAAATTCTGGTTTCGAGCAATCACTGACATTTCAGTCATGAAAGCTTTAGTGTTTCATTTTTAATGCGTAGTCGATAATTTCACAGGGCGAACCAAATTAAAAATTACTGCTTTTATACTGTTTTAAACCAAATTTACAAAATTACGCGAAATATTTTTTATTTTTCATGATTGTTTTGCCAGAGTCGGAGTTGATGCATTTTTCCCTCCGACTCCGACTCATTTGCACAAGAATTCCTACAGGCTCTGACTCCTTGACTCCGACTCCGTAGCACTGGCGTTAACGCAACGCATACATAAAAATATACGTGGGAGCCACGTATGTCAGCCAAGCCACATAAAAATTCACAAAAGTTAAATATAAAGCATAGGAAACGGGCTCGTATAAAAATTAAATTTTTCTTTATATTTTTTTAGGATTTTTAGAGGTTTAAAACTAAAATGCGAAAAAATTGAAAATTCCTAAGTTCCCTGCGCCTGGAAATGTAAGTTAACGTTATTGTTCAGCCTTGAGAAAAAACAGGTCGTTCAGATATTTTGTTTAAATTTCATATACTTTTTTGAGATCATGAAAATCTTTCGCTGTATGTCCTCTAGGATAAGATAAGTATACCGATGCGTATACGCCACGCTGGACAAAGATGGGTTAAATTGATACTTTATTGATTTTTTTCGAATAAAATCCAAGTGTTCAAGCTCAATTTTTGCATATTGCGCCAATCTTATCCATCTGATTTTCATTATAAAGTATTAAAAGTATGCGCACAACATTCCTGTTTAGTATAATTAGAGGCTTATTTAAATCGACCAATTAGGTCAGACGCTAGAGACGCTCAGGTGACATAATCTTTTAATGAAAATCCAAAAAACTTCAAATGCAATTATCTAAAAAAAAGCTTCGTCGATTTTCGAATAGTAAAAATTTTTAGAATCAGCGTGCGAAAATCCATTAAAAACAGTTATTAAATCTGTCACTGAGAAACGGCTGTTTGGTAGTGCAATTATATGTAAATGTAAAAATAATTGTAAATTTTTTAATCAAAGAATATAATTAAGTACACTTCTAAGTACACTGCTTAGTACACTTTCATTTAATAGGAAATTCATTGAATTTAGGTAAGTGGACCACATTTGGTTCCAATACACATATTGGTTAGAAAAAAACAAAAATACATTCATTAAACTTTAAGGCCTCAAATTTTAAACATGCAAAAATTAATATTGCCATAAACAAGTATTTACTGAATTCTAGGAAAAGTTTATACTAAACAAATCGTTGAACATATACTGTAGGCAGGGGTGGCCCTGCCTACCTAAATATTTTTAAAAATGCGCTTTTTTAAGGCCGAAACAGTACAATATAATTTTCTTCCATGTTTCTCAAATAATTTTTATAATTTTTTTTAATTGATTTAGGGTAGGAAGAGTGCATCAAATACTTTTTATGGTCATTGATCTGAAATATGAGCAAAAAGAGATTTTTTCTTTATTAAAATCTTAACTATTAGAGATGGAAGAATATGGTGTAATAAATAATTTTAGACATTATTGATATGCACAAAAGCATTTTAGACATATTTCGCAACATCCTTGGATACACTTTTATATTAAGTTTTTTATTTAACATGTTTTTCTATATATTGTGATGATGAAAATTTTTACAAATTGTAAATTTTATGACGATATCTCAAAAACTGTCATTTTTTTAGTATAACGTATTTTTGTATGATAACTCGTTGATTGAAAAAAATAACGGTATAGAAAAGCTTATCTGGTAATATTTTTTACGAATAATGCTATATATCGAAAAAATAAGATTTTCCTTTTACAACGCATATCCTTGAAACTGGCGTGAAACTGGTTTTCTTCGGCAAGGGAGGTGAAGTAGGCGACGTGAGATGCGTTAAATCTGTAAAACCGGAAAAGCTGTAGTAACGATCGACTGACGCGCACACATAAACGAAGTTGTCATATTTTATTTAGGATTTGCCTATACAAACACAATCAAGCACAGTTCAAGTACACAAAACAATACTGGTTTCACGCAGACTGACCAATACAGTGTTTTTTTGAAGAACTGACTACTCACGTAGACTGAGCACTACAGTGTACTTTGGGCCAATAAGCGTAGGCGAAAAAGTTAAGAACTATTTTCTTCCGTGTTTCTCCACCGATTTAGATATTTTTTTTTTAATAAGAGTAAGGTTATTGGGTTTTCTGCCACAGTATTAAATTGAATAAATTCGTATTTATCTTAACGTACTCAAAAGGTTTTATATAAGAATTCTCTTTCAAAAAGTATTTCGGTCACTTCTGGCGTTCCTCAGGGCAGTCATCTTGGACCGGTTTTGTTTTTACTATTTATTAATGATATTCCTTCGGTAATAAAACACTGTAACGTCTTAATGTACGCTGTCGACGTGAAACTTTTTCTTTGTTACAAATCACCCGAAGAACGACATCTTTTACAATCTGATCTAAATAGACTTGTGGACTGGTGTAGCTTAAATATATTAAATCTCAACTTAAAAAAATTTAAGCAAATGACATCCTCGCGAAGATCTGCTAATAACATAAATTACACTATAAATAATACTAACTTAGAAATAGTTTCCAGTTTTAGCGATCTTGTAATGAGCATTAAAACTTATCTTATTGAAAAGATTCAAAAATTTATAATTTATAAAAAAGAAAAAAAAAAACAAACTTTGTTATATGTCTAAACTGTTATACAAATGCTGTGTTTTCTGTAAGCATAAAATTGGCCACTCCGGTACACTAAATATTGATTTTATATGTGTACGGTCTTGTGAGCACGAGATTTTGTAGTTACCTAATCTACATTCAATTGATCATATATATAGCATGAATTTGCCCTATATATTTTGCTCGTAAGCTGACATACTTTTGAGCAAACCGGTTGACTCGATCCGTTATTTTAGCTACAATCGCCTGACTAAGCTTTTCTGAGATGCGACGAGTTCATTCAAAAAGCAAAGTGCAGCAGTAAAAGTCAAGCTGAAATCTTTTGTCAGGGGGAAAAAAAAACAACGCAAAACTGTACACCTTGATTGCGCTATAAGTTTAAAAAAAAAAAGTAAAGTTATTAAAGTGGTCATGGTTTAATTTGGTTAATTAAATTTGGACTTATCCACGCAGGTCATAAGTGCCAAACCAACCACAGCCTCGGTTACGTCACCCATGGTCTATAAAAAACCAAAGAGTGGGTCTAAAAGTGTCAAAGGAATCTTGGAAAGTACAGCAATCATATTAAAGGCATTTTGCTTCCATAGCTGCTTCAATAATCATCATACATATATGTAATCTACACGCGCTTAGCATGGATTGGAGGTTTCTGTTTCTGACCTTAATACGACCATGAGTCGTTCTTAAGGTGATGCAGCTCCTCATGGTGGCTAAACTACCGCGACAAGTGCATTCTTTAATAAGAAGTCGATTCGGTTTAACAAAGCTTAACAAAATAGTTTTTTTTTTAGTTTTTGATAAGATTTAGAAAAATTTTTGATTTATAAAATTAAACTAAGATATATAATTAAAAGTAAATTGAAGAAAAAGGAAAAAAAGAAAAAAACATGAATTAATGAACAGAAAAAAAAAGAAAGAAAGAAAAAAAAATTAAGCATAGTTTAAACAAATCAAAATTTTAAATATTAACCTACAATACTATATTGAATTTTTTTTTTCTTTTCCATATTTCTTAACTTAATCTAGACTCTAAAACATGCATTGAATTTTCTCTTATACCTAGAATTTGCAATAAGAAGGGAAAAGGTTTACTTATAATTTTTTTTTTCGCTCTAACAAAAATATATCTTTACTTATAATGAATCACTGCTAGCGTAAAATTAAGTAAAACAACAACAAATACGACAAACATCAACTTCTTATCGAGTCGCTGGGCCCATCGTCGAAGGAGAACAAGTAAGTGGTGATTGTCTTTGTTTTTTTTTTTTCTTACATTTTCCCTTATACTTGTCTATGTACTTATATTTAAATCAATGAATTACTAAAATTTCAGTGTGAAAATATATTATAAAACTTAAGAAACATGGCATAGATAAGAATTTAAAAGATTTTATTAGTTTAAAGAAAAAAAAATTTTACTAGTAATACTACATTAATTAGATAAACAAAAAAAACTAAAAGAACAACAACATGAATTAATGAGAGTATAAATTCGCTCTCCTACTTTTATGTTGTTTTTGTATTGCAAGAACTTTAAACAATGTTTCATTTCATTTTGTTCCTACGCGAATAGATTTTTTGTGCTCTATTCTTTCTTACATTTGTGTAATTGTTTTTTTTTTTGAGCTAATAACGATGGCATAGTAGATTTTAAATTTAGTTGACAATGCTAATCGAAACCCAAAACATGCCAATACAGATTTTATGGTTGTTCTTGCTAAATGAATGTTAAAGCTAGCTGCCATTTATTATTATATTGCAACTCTTGGCTATGTATGCCATAACAGAATTTTACTTTTATTTTGGATGAAATGTAATTATATTAAGAAAAAAAGATTGAATAAAATGTAAATATTTATAGTCTTGCGATGAAGATGAACATGTTAGTTTAGAATTTTATTGGAGGGATTTGGGAGAGAAGGTGGGTCTCTCGAACTATGCAGGCAGGTGTTATGACCCGAGGTAATTTTAACATCATTTGCCTCACTCAGAAGTTAATTTTTTTTTACCTTCACCTTACCATTAGACGTATTTTTTTTATTGCTGTGTTCCTCTTTTATATGAGGCTGTTTTACCCGTTTTGGGTTTTCTTGCGTCTTCTAAGTAATGTACCTTTTCTGCAGCTAATGCATTTTGATTCTTATGAGGATGTTGTTTATTTGCTGTTTTCGGGGGGGATTTTTTTTTGTTACACCTGTGCATGAATATTTTTATAGCATAATGATAATGGGACAAAAAGTAAGTGTAGAGCACGAACTCTGACATAGCCGACGAGTCTAGACCAGGAACCACTAGCATGCACACCCGCTCAATGCACGATTTGGTCCAAACATTTTCATCTTGCTTAGGCAAGAAGTTTGAAGAAAATCATTATAATCCTGGTGTTATTATGGATTCAAAACTTCGCTTCAATCTCCACGTTAATATGGTGATAAATAAGGCAAGAGAAGTCCTTGGTTTCATTAAGAGATGGGCTAAAGAATTCAGTGATCCCTTTACTACTAAATTATTATATACCTCTCTCCTAAGGCCAATTCTTGAATATGCATCAGTTATATGGAACCCACAATATAATGTCAACATCGACGCTATAGAATCCGCTCAAAAACAGTTTTTACTTTTTGCTTTATGTCATAGTCGTTGGAACCCCAATATTATGCTTCCATCGTATGAAAGACGCCTTAAAATTATTTTACTACCTTCCCTAAGAAGCAGAAGAATGTTGCTTAATATCATGTTTCTGTATAAATTACTCCGTGGCGAGATTAATTCGGAATATCTCATCTCAGCTCTAAATTTTAACATCCTAAGGAGAGGAACTAGACATTTTCTGTTTTTCAAGTTGAGTCAGTGCAATTATAATTACGCTTTTCATGAACCTTTACGATTTATGTGCAGTGATTTCAATAATAATTTCAAAATGATTAATTTTCTGATTCGGTAGACGTCTTATAACGGAAAATTATATTACATTTAAATAATTAAATCAATTTAACTTCATCCTATTATACCAAACGCAGTTTTATAACAATGTAATATCGGTAATTGAGATTGTTCTGTTTCTCCTTTTTGTCTCGATATTATGTGTTATAAAGTAAGCACCATTAAATATGAGCCGTTTTTCAAAACTTGCTTTTTAATTATTCAATATTTTAATTTTAAATCGAATTGTGATTTACGTGCTCACGTGGTTTCCTGATTTGAAATTAGACTGAACTCATACTATCACCTGGATTGGTGTGCCAGAGTATATCTCTTTTCCACACAAGTTTATGCCTGCGTTGGCCCAAATGTATATTCAACAAGTTGGAATTTTGATTTGGCGGAAATGAGATTTATCTCATTTCCACGTAGGTCCTTGGGTTGGACAATGGCCGCAAACAAGTTAAAATGAGTATAGTGTATTGGATTGCTTTCGAACTCAGGATTGTTATTTCAAGTACCTTAATTTAATAATCACTTTTACTTCAATCCGGTGTTGCTTATTAATATAGAATCAAATATACTTATATACGCGTTTTATATGTATTCAAATTTTAAATTCCGCTGAAAAGCCAATTAATATGCTTAGTGGAAAATCCTAATTGCCAATAGGGGGTATGTTTTAGTACACAGGTGCATTCTGTCTGTCCCGGCTGATCCGAGCAGGATCTGGAATGTAAATCGTGCATGCGTATAGGACGGGTAAACGTATCTTTGAAAGATTTCATACCTCCGGGCGAGTCAAAAAAAAAAAAAAGAAAAAAAAAAAAGAGAAGAAGTGCACCGAAAATTTTGTATAAAAATTCACCTGCTTAAAACAGGTTAAATGATGTATGATGTATTCCACGCATTGTCATCGAAGATCCGAACAAAAAACCTGGCAAAGAACCTGGCTTTGTTTCGTCAGGTTTTTTTTTCTGTACACTGTGATATGAAGTCGCTTAAGTTTAGAGCTGGTGGCTAATTCATTGGGTAATTTTCAAAATTTTTTTTGAAAAACGTATGTTTTCATGGGCTTCTGGAAAAGCATGGGAAAGCAAAAAACTTTCTAAATTGTAAGTTGTACTTAAACTTGGGTTTTTTAGAGCTTTGTTTATACAAACGCCATTTTTAGTTGTGGAGGTGTAAAATTTTCCAGCAACTTGTGTGTTGATCATAATTAATCAAAAAGTTGATTTTGAATTGTTTGAAACTTACGGCTTTTTTTATTTCATATGACGATATGTTCATTATCTATGTTAATATATTTTGAAGAAATTACTAAAATACTGTTTTTATGTTAATTTATAAATAAAGCTGATCTAAACCATGCATTTTTAAATCAACGAATTCTATTCGAAACTTTAAGCCACGAATAGGATTCGTAGAATAGACGTAGTTTGGTACATATCACGGATATTTTATTCGTATTCGCACAAAAAAAGAAAGTATAGTATGAATAAATATGTTACACTTACGAATGATCCTAATACCTAATTACGAAAAAAAAAACATTCTGTCTGAGCTCAGGTTTGAACCGTGGTTCTTTAGCTTACAAAACAGCTACTCTTCCAGTAGTATATGGTCACCTTGCAATCATACATTTCCTTATCGATGGTAAAGCGCATAAAAGTGATAAGTGAAAATTTTTAAATTTTCAGAAACGCTTATTTTCAATACATTTCAGTTAAAAAAATAAAAGAGTTTTTCTGGAATTTTAAAAAAGCGACAAAAAAGAGTAATATGAACACGGCCTAATAAGTTACGATACCATTTCATTTGTTTTGTTTCACAAAAACTTTTCAATATGTATTCTTAAATTGAAAAATTTTTTTAATGAATTTTATTAGTAATTTTTAGACACGAATAGAATTCGTAAAATGGAAGTAGTTTAGTAAACATTTCAAATATTTTATTTTTATTCGTACAAAAACAAATTTATATTGTACTTTACATTTACGGATGATCCTAAACCCAGTCACGAAAAAACCTTCTATTCAGCTAGGGTTTGAACCGCGGTTTTTTAGCGTATGGGGCACGTAGTCTTCTAGTAGGCTACGGCTACCTTGCAATCACACATTTACTTATATTCGGTTATTGTTCGACAAACCAGTCTGAACGACTTCAGTTGCAAATTTATTAAACTCAACTAGTTAAATAAATAATAAAAGAAGTTATTCCTACGAGAAATTGATGAATGTTAAGGAATGAGATCCCTTATTAGTCGAAGATCATTCTTCAAAGCAACAGAAAACAAGGTGCATTTAATTCAATTACGGATATAAACTTTGACGATAAGAAAATATATGTTTTAAAGTGACTGCTTGTTTACAATAAAAAATTAATGTTTTCTAAAGAGTCGGCTATTTTTCTATCATAAAGATGAATTTGAATTTTTTTTTTAAATTTTTCCTAAACTTAATAAAATGACAAACAATTCTGCAGCATTTAAATTTAAAAAATTTGCAGCAATTTAGGCGAGAGGAAAAATTCTTATTCAAAAGCGAAAGAAAAAATTGGGAAATTTAATAAAGTAGGCCAATTTTGGATTAAGGATTAATTTTTAAAAAAACCTAATATTATATTAAGCAATCGATTTTACATAAAAAAACAAAATAAACTGGCCATTACAGCCCTTGGAAGGACTTTGACATAGCTTCTATTGATCAATTGTGTTGTGCGTGTTATTAAATGTTTGATCACAAATGACCGAGAACTGGACCTACGTGTTTTATGCCGAGACTCCGAACGGCTTATGTTCTCTAGAAGCCTTACATGGCAATTTTTACTTTCTGAGGTTTGCCATTGTCTGCAGAGAGGTGACGACCGAACAGAAAAATTAATTCAATTGAAAAAACTTTCTGTCTGAGCTGGAATTGAACCCGGGCTACCGCAGTTCTTTACCTTAGGGGCCACGCACTCTACCCACTAGGCTACAGTCGCTACATTGATTTTACATTAGAAAATGTTATAATCGAAAGTTTTTCTATGACAGAAACGTAAATAGGAGACTCGATTTCAAGTAATCATTTTATACTTCATGAAATTCACGTTATTTAGCGACGCCCACCCAGTTTGAGAATTTTCTGTACATTTTTCGCGTCACGTACTTATATTAAACCAGGATTCAGAATCAAGCCTTACAGGTATTCCTGGAATATGTTTAGAAAATGTATGAAACCCAAATACAATATACATATACCTCTTTATTAATTTATTCATTCGTTTTGAATTAAAAAAATAATAAATTTTTTAAATCATTCATATAATAGGTATATTTTCTTACTCGATTGTAGGAACTTGCAAGCTGTTAGAACTGATTCATGATGGAAAAAGAAATAAGTAGATTGGTGTCAATGTGGTGTGAAAAATTTTAGTCCATTCAAAAGTGATTTACTGTAGTTAAAGGCTTCCAAAGTTAAAAACGGGCTTAAAAATTTAGTTTTTTCAGTTTTTGAACAAAAATAATTTTGTTTAATATTAGGAAATTTTTGTATTATAATTTTAAAAGTTGAAATCTTGGTGCTCGATAGTAATTAATGCGATTTCATTTGAGAATATAGGCCTGACATTGTTTAATTTATTAAACTATTTAAAATATTTGCTTTAGCAAAAAATTATTGAAATGTATACATAACACAATAATGAAATAAAATTTTAAAATTTTTCGGACATCATCGTATCATACGGGAAATATTTTTACACCATCTTTAAAATTATATTAGATTTCTAGAAAGTAGATTTCTAATTTCTATTAGATTTTCTAATGTGTACAAGCGTGAGTCAACCGGTGTAGTGTGCATATCATATTCACAAAATTAGTACCAACAATCGTAGTAAATAGCATTATATAGGTTACATTTGATTATGTTCATTCTAGATTCAATTATGCCTTTGCTCCCCTAGAAGAAATCCTGCGGACGCCCTTGGTACGAAAGCATTAGTAAATGCTACAAATGTAATGGAAGAAATTAAGAATTTATTCGTACGAGAAATGGAAAAATGTTAAAGAATGATATTTCTTATTAGTCGAAGATCATTCTTCGTAGGAACAGATTTCAAGGGGCATTTAATTTAATAACGGATATAAACTTTGAAGAAAACAAATTTATGTTTTAAAGTCCTTGTAAACAAGCAAAAAACAAAGCAAAATAAATTTTATAAGCAAATGTTTTCAAAAAAGTCGGCATAAAAAAAAATATTTTTTTTTGTCATAAAAATGATCCAATTTCGATAGATTTTTAATTTTTCCTAAATTTATAAAAATAGCTAACAATCCTGCAGCATTTAAATTTGAGAAAGTTGCAGCGACCTATGCGATGGAAAGGCTTCTAATTCAAAAGCTAAAGAAGAAATTTGGAAATTATGAATAAAGTAGTAGAAATTTTGAATCAAGGACTAATTTTTTTAAAAATCATATGAAAAATTCGTATGGAAATAATTTTACATTAGAATATGTTATGGTCAAAAAAATTTTTATTTCTTAAGTGTAAATAAGAAACTTGATTTGAAACATCCACCAAATACTTCTTAAAATTCACGTTTTTTTAGTGTCGCGTGCTTATATTAAATTCAAGATTCAGAATCAAACTTTGCAAGGAACTCACAACCCAGAAATATATTTGTTCAGTTTTGAATTTTTCATATTTTCATTTTGAATTCACGTTTTGAATTAAAAAAAAACTTTTTAAACTATTCATATAATAATAATGTTGTGGATTGGTGTCAATGCGGTGTGAGATCCAGTCAAAAAAAATCTACCTTAGCATGCGGCAAGCATTTCAAGAATAACGAAAGTCTAATTTTTAATTTGTGCGGTTATATGGATTTTGAATTTCTCAATCCAAATCTAAAAAATTTCAGGTCGCTCCCAATTGGTTTAGAAGTTACATACCTCAAAATTGAAAAATAACCTAAGGATCTTGTTTGTTGTTTCCAGTTTTCCAACAAAACAAAAGTTTTGTTTAATATTGGGAAATTTTTGTATTCTTATTTGAATATTTGAAAACTTGGGGGCTCAAAAGTATTAAATGCGATTTTATTTAAAAATAAAAAAGACCTCACATTTCTTGTTATATATTTTTTTTCTTTTATTTCAAGCATGACACGAGAAAGCTTTTTACCCCATCTTTTAAGTAAGTTGAATTTTTCTATGTGCAATTACTACCAAAAATCACAGAAAATAGAATTATATAGGCTAAATTTTCTTTATGCTCATTCTAGACCCTTTTTTGTCTTTGTGAACCCCCTCCCCCTAGAAGAAATCCTGCGGACGCCTATGTATTTTTTAGACATAATTTTGTATCGAGTCAACAGAGAATGTATGCGGAAAGGTCAAAGTTCAAGCACTGGTGAACTCTAACTTATGTAAGGTCGCATTCTATAACCAATTTTTCTCAATACTTAATAACGCAAGTGTATTTAAACGTTGTTCAGAAATTGTTAAAAAAAGATAATTTTTAATTATTTAAACTAACAAAAAGATCGTGTGATTGAAGTGCAAAATAATTATAAAATAAGTCAAATATTAGGAAAAATTTCGTTATATATATATACTAGCAGGCCTGTAGCCAGACCAAGAAGACAGAGGGGACAGGCATTAATCTTGGGGGAGCAATGTTTTTGTTTTTTTCACTTAAATAAAAAAAAAAACAATTTTTTAACGTGTGAAATGAATAAATTACACATATTTATTAAAAACCAGTTAATTTTATAATATTTACATGGATATGTAAATTTTTTTATACATAAGATTAATACAAACAAAACAGTATTAAAATTAATTCAGGACTTCGTAATAAAATGAAGGATATACAAGATTTATTATATTTATTATATTAGGCTTGAAATATGAGAAAGAGTATCGAAATAGGCTAACATATGTATAAGGTATTTTTTAAGTAAAACAAATAAAAAAATTAATTAACCCGCATCCGTCGTTTGCAACAAATTGATGCAAATTTTTTATTCAGATTTATATATTAAGAACAAACATGCATGGTTTGATTTAAATCTTTTGCTTCTTTAAATTTTTGCTAGAATTAAGATTTGCTGTTTTTTCTTATTTTAAAATTAATAGACATTCATCATGTATAAAAAAAAATTTAAAAATCAAAAACATTTCAATGAATTATATATTCTTTTTGTATCTGCATCAAATTGGTGCACAACGTACTTTTCATTTCTAGAAAGTTCCTATGGATGCGGGTTAAAAAATTATTAATATTCAAATCTTATTTTTTGGTAGCAAATGTTGGCGACCCAGTAGAAATTTGAAAAATTGTAATGATTTGTCTCAAATGTTTTGTTAAACAAATTTCATATACATATTCAAGTCATGCATAAGGTGAATGTGCATAATTTTTGTTATTTTAAACTAAATTAATTTTAAAGCAATAAACAAATATATCAACAAAATGCATATTAATTATTCATTTAAAGTTTTTCATTGTCTGATTTGGCCAGGGGACAAACGGTTTTAGTTGGGGGCATTGCCCTCTTTTTCCTCCTGGCTACAGACCTGTATACTAGAGTTTATCGACTTGTACGGGGGAAAAAAAATTCAAAAACTTTCAAATAAAAAACAAAAATATAATTAAAATAAAATAACAAGTAGATTTATTTTGAAAAAACCATAAAATTTCTTTAGAACATATGTCAAATGGGGCGATAATTTGCAGTTTTATGTTTTTTTAGGTAAGGAATGAGTTTAAATTTTTCGGTTTAAAAAAAAATGCAGTAATATTTTAGTGGGACTAAAATTTAGTCCAAGATTTCTAACAGTGTATGTAACTAGAAATTTATACTTTTTTAATTTAGCCCTTAAATGCATGACCTCAGCGATTTGTATAAAAAAAATTACCTATATGTATGTGGTTATTCCAAAAACGATTATGCTATTAATTTTTCAATCAAACTTTTAACTTCTGTGTTAACTGCATTTACCTGGTTGTGCCACATATGGCACACTATGCAGTATAGGTAATTCAAAGTTGTATAAATATAATTTAAAGAAAGTTAGAAAAATTTATGAATTGTTTAAAAAATTTATTTAATTATTATGAAACTCATAAAAACAATTAGTGGTAGCGTTCAGGCATAGGTGTGTTCCGCATTTTGAGCAATAAACAAAGGATTTTTTATCGCAAGATGGCAATTTGCAGCGTTGACGCTTTGAATCGTACATGGGCCAGTGACCGATAGAGTCCTTACGGATTTCCTTAGTTGGTATGCGGGCTGCATTCGGTTTCTTTGACCTTTAAAGAAACCGAAGGGTGCAGTTCTGCTTCCAAAATTCTTGATGGACGACCTTTTTTTGCTAAAGAAAGTAATAATTATAACAAAAACTTTTAGCTAAGCACTATTTATATCAGTAAATTATTTAAATATCCAGGTGGCTCTCGTGCATTTTTAAAATCTCCACAAAGTACCTCTGCAACCTCTCTTCGAAATTCGCTAAGCTTCAAATATTGTAGTGGATCCTTTCTTGTCTTATTTACTCGATTATAAAAGACCCATGCATTTATCATTGCCATATCGATAAGGTGGTAAAATATTCGGCTAGTCCATTTGCGGCTCTTCATGTGAATTTTGTTACGGCCCATGAACGAATTCTGCAAATCAACACCTCCCATATGCTTGTTGTATTCCTTTACAACGTTTGGACAAGGAATTTCAATGGATACTTTGTTTTTCTTGGAAAACCGTTTGGCTGTGGATTCATTTCTAATAACAGGTGCCGCCATAATGTTGTGAGCAGGCTGGATAACTTCGAATGCCTTTTCACCCACATAAGATGATAACAAATAGACAACTTTATTGTCTTTCCATGCCAGCAAGGAGATGTCAATTCCAGAGATGTTTGCTACAAACTCGGAGCTGCGACCACGATCATACTTCTTCAATTCGTTTTCATTTGGCAGTTTGCAGTTTGGAATTCGATTGCGACGAACAGTGCGAAGTGTGTAGATACCCTGTGTCCGTAAGTATACAGCCAAGGGAATTGTGGTATAGAAATTGTCAAAGAAAAGTACATGGTTAACATTGCGAGGTATGCCTCTTGCCAAACAAACGACAATATTTGCACAAGATCCAAGATCTGGTTCGCTTAGCAATGTCGTGTTATAAGCACCTGTGAATATCTCGAAAGTGTAACAAAAGCCAAATTCGTCGCACAGTAAAAATAGTTTGAAGCCCCATTTGTTTGGTTTCAAAGGTAAATACTGTTTCATATAGTGTCGCATTTTAGTAGCACACATTTGCTCATCAACACACAAACGGCTAGACATTGGCACCTTTGAAAAGTTTCTATTTAGCAGATCTACTATGGACCGAATCTTGAACAAACGATCTGATCCTGGAGCCAAATAAGTAGGAGCTTCAAGATTGTTGTTGAAATGAAGCATTGATCGAATTTTTTCGAAACGGTTGGTAGTCATTGTTTCTTAAATGATTTGAGGACCATCAGTACCCCAGTAATTACGGACGTTACTCGTTTGATAAAGTGCCATATAGTAAAGAATACCTATGAATTTTTTAAGCTCTGCGATATCAAATGCAAAATTTGGTTCATTTTTTTGATTCGCATATAAAAGCGTGTGAAGGATTGTTTTTTGCAGTGCTCGTTGATGCAATTGTATCAATACTTGTAGATGCGACTGCATCAATACTTGTTGAAGCAACTACACCGATATTTGTCAATGCGTCTGCATCAACACTTCTTGGTTCAATATCTGTTGACAAACCATTGTTGCATTTAACGATATGGGCCTCTTCATCCTCATCATCATCAACATCTGCCTTGTTGTTACCAGCCACTAACGGTGCATGCTTATTTTCCTCTATTTTCCAAATTATATCGTCAGCAGAATCATCTTCACTAAAATTACCATCCTCGCTGTGCTCTAAATCTATAAGTTCCAAGATGTACTCCTCTATATCGGAGTCATTTCTGAATTTGCGACCTCTACTCATATTTCAGTGCCTATTAACGAATCGTAATACGCAACAAAAAACAAACCAGTAAAGCAAATAAAACAATAAAGCAAAGAAAAACCAATAAAGCCAACGATTTCAAATATAATATACACAAAATTTACATAAACGGCTTTTAGGACGAAGTGCGCTTAGTGCATGACGTGCCATATAAGGCACAACCATACATTTGTTCGTTAGGGGCACCAAAAAACATAAAACATTAATCTAACGATAAATATGTGTAAATTATAGACTATGTTACTTACTTGGTTTTTTTCTTAGGCGAAATATACACTTAACTATTTTATTTTATTTATTGAATTTCTCTTCCGATCTTTTTTTTGCAAGCAGCTTTTATTCACTTTGGCGCCAAATAGTTCAGTCAGCTGAGTTCTGTAAGTGTTGCCGTTGGAGGCAAACGAAAGCTTTAAATCAGTGTGAACCAAAAGATTTTTTCGGCCACAAAAATAGCCCTCATTCAGACATGGGAAGAAATTTTTTGGTTGTGCCATATATGGCACACTATGCAATTAAGGGTTAAGTGCAATTTCTATCATATCCTATTTGATTGAAGGAATGATTTTCCTCTGTGTGTATTTTAAATTGTCTTAAATTCTAATTATTCCTCATAGTTTAATCTCAAATTTGTTCTCAGCCATGCTTAGGATTACTGCTTAGGATTACTGTTTTTCAGAATTTTTTGTTGAAGTGAAAGTCTTCTGCTACATCTTTCAGTCCCAATTGCTTTCACCAGACCCCATTGCTAAGACCAAATTTTATTTCATGGTGAATAGCTTTATTGTTATTCGAAATATTCTTCTTTATGGTAAATACCTTTATGCATGCGTTTAAGCCATTTATCGCAACATTTATTCCATTTTGCATGAAACACCTCCAAAACATAGTTATTTAACGCATCAGCGGCTTCTTTTGGCGTCGAAAATAGTTGTCCACGCAGTTTGTTTTTGATGTGCAGGAACAAAAAAAGTCATTGGGTGCCAAATTAGGACTTTATGGCTGATGACCCATTAATGCGAAGTTTTGAGTGCTCACAAACGACTTTGCTAGAGCTGATAACCTTAAAGCTCGCATTTTTTTATGATGAATGATTATTTGGTACTCGTTTGTTTTCTTTATTTCACGGAACACTTCTGACAAACAAATGTGGTGTACCATTCATAATTGACGGTTTGTCGTGTCTCAAGTAGTACCATTGTCACATGACCAGTTTAATGGAAGAAATAGAAGACCATTAGCTTCACAGATCTTTGAGCTCTAACAAATTTGGTTGGATTTGGTTCATTATAAAAGACCCCATACGTTTGACTGCTGTTTGCCTTCGGGCTTATACGAATAGCTCCATGTTTCGTCACCCGTCACGATCTTATAAACGTCTTTGGAAGCACCGCGTTTGTATTTCTTGAGCGTTCCTAGCACCATCGAAACGAACCTTTCTTTTGAGTGATTGTCAAATTATGTGGAACCCAACGTGAACAAATATTTTTTACAATTATGAGTTCATGTAAAGTGGAAGTGAAAGTAATGCCAAAAGATGCCTCAATCTCACGGTATATCACATGACAATCAAGCATTATCAGTTCACGTACAACATCAATGTGTTGCGGCGCAACAACAGATTTTGGACGCCCTTCACGAAATTCTTCAGTGAGTGAAGTACGGCCCGCTTGAATTCTGTGTACAACCGATGTACAGAGGTATTTGTTGGTGCTTAACCACCAAAAGTTGAATTGAGTCACGTAGAAAATTGTAAAAAATAATCCCAGGAAAATGTTCACTTTTTTTTTGCTAAAATACAATTTTAAAAGCAGTGAAAACAACACAACAAGCGCATGTAAACACAAACGTTGTAAGTACGTACAAGCAAAAAGCTTAAACTTTCCAATGGAAATGTCAGATTTACTGGAATGACGTTAGATTTCCAAAATCCGAAATAAATGTATCAGCCTACGTATCTGAACGAAATATATTGATAGAAATAGAAGAGCAAATAATCATAGATTTATTTTTATTTACGATCAAAAAAATATAACTAACTACTTAATAACTATTAAAAAATAACAGGTTTAAACATAAAAGTGATTTTACCAAAAAAATATTCAAAAATTATATGAAACTCTTTCTACTAATGCTAACTTGCTACAAAATTAAAAAAACAATTTTTTGGTTTTAAAAAGATATACGCATTTAAATATTGAAGTCCCTTTAATGTATAACAAATTATATGCATGTGTATGATTTTAATTTTATGTCTGAAATATTGTGAAATTATTAAAAAAATCGTTATTTTTGTATTGAAATTAATGAACACAAATTCGTTGTTAAAACTTTTTAACAAGTATGTAACTATTGATCTGGAAAATAATGAGAAAAACAGCATCTATATGATAACACACTTGTGCAAGTGGTTGTGTGCCCTTGTGAACCCTTTTTGTTTTACAAAAACACTTTTAATCACAGATGATTTCTGTTTGTTGTTTTCGTTATCCTTGACTTCTGTATCAGCCACAGCAGCAACTTAAGTGCTTAACGCAGCTTAGCAACATGGCTGGCTGCAAGTGACTGAATGCGATAGAATGATGAAGCGAGAAGAGAGACAGAAAGTGAGTGAGAAGGTCCTTAAGTCCTTAAACCACTCAACACCAACAACAACAGCAACAACAAAAGCTTAAGCAACAACATCGTCATTGATATTTTCACTTAACATAAATCGGAGGCAAACATTTTCAGCTGCTGTCATTTTTCAACTACATACTGCATACCACGCTTCATCTTTTTCTACCGCTTTGTCTTTGTTTTCGTTGTCTTGTTGCTGACGTCTATATATTTTTATGTATACATACTTCATCTTTGGCCTATCATACGTAGATGTCTTTTTTTCATTCGTCCTTTCTTTTTATTTATTTGGGGACTTAAGCTCCTTGTTTTCTTACATAGCGTTGCTTATCGAGCATTATTGCATTATGCGATTGTTTCTGTAAAGTACTGAAAAATGAAGCTAAAGTCTTAAAACTGTTGTAGTTGTTGCATTCTTACAAACACATTTATTTATTTTAAAATACAAACGAACGTGAAGATAAAAGTCGTGTTTTACGATAAAATTTATGTTCACCTCTTTAGTCTCATAGCTCTTTTACTATATCTGCTTGATTTGCTGCAGCTTTTCGTATCGTCGCTGTAGAGCAAAAATCACTTTCAAGCATTTTCGTTTATTGGAGATACAGAGGTTTTTGCTTATTTTTTACAAATTAAAATCTTATACTCGATACATAAAAACTTTAGTACATATAAAAACTTATTACCTTCCGCGCAGTGTATTAAATTTGCATTTAGCTTTACTCATAAGAATACAATTTATTTTTTGTTTAGGTACAAAAGTTGTATATCCCTTGCTTACGGCGTCAAGAATATACTAACTTTGTTACTCCCTTTGTAACTCCTACAAGGAGTTGTGGAAGGTATAGGAAAGTAAATATATTCTTTTGATCGGTGTCACCACCTGAGTCGATTTAACCATGTTCGTCTGCCCATCCGTTCGTCTGTGGGCTCGATTACAGCGGTAGTTTTGAAGATATCGTTATAAAATTATATATATAAGCATATATCTCAAAAATAAAAGTCAAGTGTGAAGATGAGCCAAATCGAATGACTCAGCCTATCTTCTATGCAAAGTGATTAATTAAAAAAGGAAAAAATTATTTAGATTCACAAAAAATCATTGAACGACTTGAAATTTTGCATACAAGCCTTTTGAGAGTCATTTAAGTTATAAATATTTCCCCTGACTATAAAATTTGGTAAAACCGCATTAACAAAAAAAAAACACAGTTTCAATAGTATCGAAAGTATAGACGTAGAACTCCTTTATATACAGTAATAAGGAATAATAGAGAAAAATTCTGCTTTTTCATTTATATCTTTCAAAACTATTTTAAAACATTTAACCTTCTTAATAAACATTATTTTGTGTATTTTTTTTTTTTTTTTTGTGTAATAATTTTTCGTTTGATATTTTTAGTGATGAATTTATATTTCTTGTTCATTTTTATGTTGGTTAAACTTTAATGCAACTAAAAGTTATGTTTAATAAATGAAGCATAATCGCTAATAACATTGTAAACGACATTTATTTTAGTGTTTTTTTTTTGAGAATACCTGTTAGAATTACTCTCTTATATTATATACAAACAAAACTGAGTAAGCAGTTGAGCAGCTTGGGGTATTTTTATTGTATACCCAAAAAACAAAATTAATAAAATTGAATAAAAGTGCATGTAAAATGAATAAAAGTGAACAGTTACAATTTTGTCGTTTACAACGTTATTCGCGACAACGCTTCAAATGGAAATATATATTTCGGAAAAATATAATATAATTTTTTCCCCTATATTAAAGAGCATATCGTCGTTGCGAGTGCAATACCGCGTATCCGTCGTACATTTTCATATACTCATACGCGGTATTGCACTCCCAACGATGATATACTATATGTATATTTTAAAAGTAATGTAAAATTATTATTAAGCTATCAAAAAAGATTTTCAATATGGAAAAAAATAATCCATATTACAAATAATTCGAATTTATTATGACATTTCGAAAATAAATAAAGACATGACTGGATGAAGGTGATATGTCGCATTTTCGAATTTATTATGACATTTCAAAAATAAATAAAGACATGACTGGATGAAGGTGATATGTCGCATTTTCGAATTTTCGCTGTTCTTTGCATGGATGAAGATGTAATGTACATACGAACAATTTCAAACGTTAATACCACCATATTTGTGGCTATTTTTGAATATAACTTCTTCACAAAGTTTGATTTAGTATAAATTTCAGTACGAAATGCGAAAAATGCGAAACTTGCAACTCAATCTTCTCGAAATAAAATTTTTGCTACTCATCACCTTCATCCACTCATGTCTGAAAATAGAATTTTCAAAGCACAAAGCATGCTTAATAACGCATGCGCAAACCTGCGTAGTAGTAAAACAAACTGGCTCGGTAGCTGCATTCTCTATTGTATTTATCTTGCTGAAAATAAACAAAACCAATAAGAAACAAAAAAAAAAAAAAAACAAAAGCAACTGATGTGTATTTATATATGTACATTAGAAGGACCCTAATAAGCGAAGGGTTTTTTTTCGAGGAATGTTGAAAAATAACTTCAATGACATCTCAACAGCACTTACTGAAATTTTTGTCACAAAATATTAACCCTTAGGCACTCTTTAGTCCAATTTTCGAAAATTTTGGAAACATAAATAAAGTTATTTTTCAAATATATATCAATAGAGAATGTGATGATCGATAGTTTATCTAATGATCTAACTTAGTGTTTTCGAAGTCGTTGAACACAATGAGACTATTTTTGGTTTTATTCGATCAATATTTTTAATAATATTCAAGCAAAAACACTACATTGACAAAAAAAAAATCATGCATTTTCACGTTCAATGCTTGGCATGAAGTGATTTAATTTTTTTTTACTAATCCAAAATAGCCAATGTCATTTCACATTGAAGTGTAATATCAGTTGCACTGATCATCTCCGATTTGGCCCAAATTTTGTTCTTAGATTGGTTTATTTTTGTTTACGTCAAACGTAAACACAGTGTAGATTAAACACGTTCGCTCAATCTACTCGCTACAAGTCGCACCACCGCTGACGGTTGTCGTTCGGCAACAGCAACGTTGCGCCAGCGTCGTGTCATTTGTTGCAGAATACTTGTAGCAAAGATTGTATAGTATCTATTATATAATCTGTGCTTGAAGTAAGAATATCTTCTTATTAAAACCAACCCACCCACCCACAAGAAGAATTTACAACACGGAAACATCAGTTACATCAAATACACACGTTTATGTACAACATATACATGAATTGGATATAAAAAAAACAGCAGCAAAAACTTCAATCATCATTAATCTAATTAAACCAACACACAAATTCTCACTGCTTTGTAAAACATCACATTGTTTTATCTAAAGGTATAAAATAAATACATTTATTGTAAAGCAACAAAATACATTTATTGCATTTCTCTTTTTTCCGCCAATTCATCCACGATTGTTCGCTACCCGAACATTTTGGTCTATACGAGCCGGATAGCAAAACCAGCATCCAAAAAATTGGCCAGGAAAATTATGCGACTCAACGTCCACAAAAAAGAAACCCTCACAGCAAGTGAACAAAACACCACAAAACTAGCAAAGACCCAAAGTAACTCTACCCAAGCAAAAAACATAGTGAGTTTACATTTGTTCATTTTTATTCAGTGCTTAAAATAATTTAAAACAAAGTTTTGAAAATTCACTTATTATATTTGTACACAAAAGTCTAAAATACCCTCCCAAACTGCACGAACAAGCTTTCGTCGCAACAAAAAACATCGGCAAATATTTTAAAACATTAAGCATTAAAATATAAAAAGTGCACAAATATTACAAATATTTTACTCGCGGACACTGCTAAAATCGCTGTTATAAAGTTTGGTGATAAACTATTTATCCACAATAAAAATATTTGAATTTTAAATTTCAAGCTTGCACTAAGATAAATATTTTGCAGGTGATTTATTTTTTTGTTAACTTCTTCGCTCTTTACCCAGCGGCTCTTTTGTTGTACATACATGCATTTGTACATACATACGTACACGTCGAGCAATAAAAAAGGTTTCTCATTTGGTGCCAAAATAAAATCAGTCAAAAAATCATGAAAAATTAAAAATCTTAGTAGCTTAGCGTCAGGTCTGACAGCGATACAGTAGTAATTCTGCGTTAGTTTGTAATGTGTCACACACTCCTACTGCAGATCTAGCAGAGTTTCCAAAACTTACATCAATGGTTGTAAGCCTTATGGTTGATTCTAAAAAAAAATTCGCTTTAAGAATCCTATGATACAAATACAAACTTCTAATGTTACAAAAAATGTTTTTTTTTTTTCAATATTTCATGAAATATTTTTCAATATTTTTTTATTTTTTATACATTTAACAATACTTGAAGTGATATTATTTTTATTCTATCCTATCTAGGGTGTTTTTTTATAGAGTGATACAACTTTGATTTGACATCACTGCTTTATTTGAACACTCATTTAACAGCTGATAGTTGTTTTTTTGTTTAATTTGCTTTGACATTTTATTATGAATCGGTACTTACAGCAGAACAATGCGTGCAAATTGTGGAAATTTTTAATAAAAATAATAGTTCTGTTCTTCAAACTTATCGTGCACTTCGTATATTTTATGGTGTACATAATCGTCCTTCAGAGCTGCTAATTCTAAGAACAATAGATCGTTTTCGGACTACATTTACTGTTACTGATAATGTGCATCCCGTGAGAAGCCGAACAGTGCGCACTGAAGAATCTGTAGCCGCTGTACAGGAAAGCATTGAAGATGATCCTAATCAATTAATTCGTCGCCGTTCTCAGCAACTGGGGTTGTGTCCTTCCACTTTATGGAAGATTTTACGAAAGGATCTTGGCTTAAAACCTTTCAAAATTCAACTTGTTCAGGAATTATGGCCAAACGACCATCATATGCGCCGCCAATTTGACGAATGTTCTGAAGCACAAATTGATATTGATTTTCAATTTCCATGGAAAATTTTATTTTCCGATGAAGCCCTTTTTTGGTTGAATGGGTACGTAAATAAACAGAATTGTCGTATTTGGAGTGAGGAGAATCCACAAGCTTTTGTCGAAACACCATTACATTCACTGAAAATTACTGTTTGGTGCGCTTTATGGGCTGGCGGAGTCATTGGCCCATATGTCTTCAAAAACGATGATGGTCAGAATGTTACTGTCAATGGTGAACGGTGTAGGAACATGATTCAAAGTTTTTTCGTACCTCAATTAGCTGGCATTAATCTTGCTGATATGTGGTTCCAACAGGACGGAGCCACATGCCACACAGCGGGCGCTACAATTGATTTACTCTCGGAAACTTTTGACGAAAAAATAATTTCACGAAATGGCCCAATTAATTGGCCCCTAAGATCGTGTGATTTAACCCCATTGGATTATTTTCTTTGGGGTTATGTAAAGTCACTTGTCTACGTCGATAAATCACAAATAATTGAACACCTGGAAATCAACATTCGAAAATTATCGGTGAGATACGGCCGCAAATGCTGCGAAAAGTTTGTGAAAATTGGTGAAATTGAAAATTGGGAAAACACATGGCCGAAATTATATTTAAGCATTAATGTAATAAAATGTTCTATCCAATAAAGCCCGTTTCATTGATATTAAAAATATATTACTATGTTTTATTATGATTTAAACTTGTGTTACTCTATAAAAAACACCCTTTATTAACTAGATTTTTTGAAAACCTTAACATATTGTGAAAATCCTAACATTTTAAATGTAACACTATGACAGAAGTTATATTAAAAATAACGGAAGCTTGTTCTTACCTCCACGTTCTCTTTTTATTCGAAGTCTTGAGTGTTGTATAATTTGTGATGACTCACTTTTATCATGCTTGGTTTCTATCCTATTAGTTCACATTTGATACTCAGGGTCCTTTTTATTTATTACAGCTCATGTGCACAATATCAAGCTTAAACACTATTTTTTTGTTAATTTATGAAGGTTGTACTAACATGATGAAATAGTACTTTGCTTATAGTTTGAAAGAGTCATTTTGTATGAGAGCTTAGGGGAGTTTACAGTTTTTTTTTACCATTTTCAATTTTGTGGAATTTTGGGAGGTTTTACAGTTTCCATAAATTCACTTTCTATGCGAAGAGATACGTAATTTGTATTCGATTTTTGCAAATTTTATTCTCAAAGTGTGTATTAAGGGTTAAAGCTTATGTGCAAAATTTTAAGTCATTAGAACAATTTTTGTTTAAATTAAAGAAATTTTAGCGTTTTGGTAAAGGCACTTTGTATGGTAAGCAGGCGTGGCTTTCATCCGACTTGGCGCATTTTCGAACTTAATCTGTATTTATAATATAAAGCTTACATATTGAATTTCATTACGATAGCTTCAAATTACAGCTGTTATCATGATCACAGGCAGACGGAATCAAAAACTGACGCTGATTAAGAATATATGCACTTTTCTATACCTGCCACTAAACAAACTGTAATCTTTATAAAAGAAAACACGGGATTACGATTAACGTAATCCTTCATCGAATAAATTTAGATTACGATTGCAGTAATCGCAATTTTAACTTTTTCAAAATTACGATTGCTGAAATCGTATTCTAAGATCGTTCGATGAATGAGTACTTTAATTGTAATTGCATTTTTTTTTAAGATCACTGCAATCGTTATCATATGGTAATCGTAATCCTTATCGCCTAGCTCTGATTGACACCTTACATTACACTTTCATGCACAAAAAAATATTTTCTTGCACTTTAAGAATCAATAAACAACTTCCAAAAACTTAACGTGTTCATTTACTTATTTCTATGAAATAAAAAAATATTAAGAACATCACCGTGTTTTTGGGCCTCTAGATGAGAACCTACCCTTAACAATTTCTTAAGATAGCGATTGTACGAAATGTTATTCACTTTAGTTTAAATTCTTACATTTTTTAAAGCTAAGATCAAAAAAATTTTAACTGTTTTTCTCTTGCATCCGAAGTTAACCCGCCGTTAGTGTGGTGGGGTATGACATACCCAGAGACTTTATTTCCTTCAATAACTTGTAAGTAGTATTTGCAGGTTTCAATAAAACTATTTTTTTGTTTTAATAACGCACTAAAAATATTATTTTTAATAGGAGTTCAATCAAGAAATCAGAACCGATCTGAACTTTTTCGATAACATTTTTTTTGTAGTATTTATACGATTTTTACTTTTGGGTCATGTCATACCCCACCACACTAATGGCGTGACTTTTTTCCACCACACTAACGGCGGGCTAAAAATATTATATTCCTTAAAGTGACCAGAATGATCAAGAGATTTAAAGAAGTGCTAAATAGAATTTTCAACTACAGCTTTAACTTTTTAACAACTTAGTCTTACAATACCCCAACCATAAAGAGAATAACTACACTTTTGTTTGCTTAAATTCTAACCTTTACTTACTAATTAAAAAAATAATCTAATAGTTTGTATCTTAAAAATTAAACATTTTTTCATTTTACTTTAATTTAGCTGTGTCTCGAACCCACGTTTCTGCTCACTTGCTTCTTTACTGCAAGCTTACTTGCATTCGTTATGATGTAAAATAAGCGTAACTGTATTTACAACTGAGATGGGCGTGTGAATAAAGTGTTGGACCAGCACAACAGAGGACGTGTGTTCAAATCATAAACTGGTTAGAAAAGTTTTTTATTTTAAGTTTATATTTATATTGCTTTTTTTAAACTTTTTGCGGATTGAAAATTAATCTTTTTTGGATTGAAAAATTTTAAACCTTTTTTTGGTGTTGTCGTATATGTAATCCAAAAAAGATTAAAATTTTGTCCAAGACTTTTAACTGTGTATAGCATTGATCGATGTTCTGAGACAAGGCGTTTATTGAATAAAAACTTAGCCATTCCTAATAAGCTTACAGTATTGCTGACAAGCAATGGTATAGTATAAAAAAGCCTCTTTAGCCCTTTTAAGAATTACGCCTCTGAACTAGAACACATAACCGATCAACCGGCAACACTATCTTGGGCTAAAATACTTGTCTTTCTTTCTTTTCTTATTGTTTTGTTTCTTTCTTTTTGCTTAAAACGTAGTAACTTCGTTTATAAATCTTTAATAAAAACTGAATTATATTAAAGTAACAATAATCTTAGTAAAGCGATTTTTTTTTATTTCAATCCGAAGACCAGGGGCCGAATTACAGCATCCGTGATCGAGCAAAATTACGAAGGGCACGACGAGAAAAGTGCCTATTAATTTTGTACAATTTTGCTCTATCACGAATGCTGTAATTCGGCCCCAGGTCTTAACAAGCCCTCATCATATCAAGATAGGCCTGTCAGGACCTCGTTAAAGTTTTAGGTATAAGTACTTCCTCATTACTTTCGAGACCATAATGGGAAACACTATTTTTTACAGGTGAAATTTTTATTTAAATAATATTTTATCTAAATGCTTGAATTTTTTCATTTGTTACTATTTATTTGTAAATTTTATCTATACAATGCGTACAAAAGTCCAAAAGTCCATAATGTTCACGTAATTTTGAAATTTTTTGCATCATTCTTTTTTACGTTTTATAGCTTTATGCTGCAGTCAAAGTTCAATTCTGATTTGTACACGCGAGCGAGTCTAGCAATTTTATTGAAAATCGTAATCAATAAGAAGAAAGTATGTGTTGAGAACTTGGTCTGTTTATTTGTTTTATATTATTATTATAAATGAACAGAACTAAGTACTTAATTGATATAAATTCTTGACAGAAATATGTCATAATATCTTAATAGGAAGGAAATACAATTGCTCTCGATGGAAAATGTCGATGAATAAGAATAATTAAACAAGCCAAGTGATGGCATTGGAATTCCACACAAATCAGAATCGGAATCCGATCATTGCAGTGAAGCTTCAGAAGAAACGGACGAAGCAGACGATAGTTATAATGACATTGAGACCATAGCTGAAGCTAGAACTGTTTATAGAGGATCAGATGCAACGGAATGGCATCTCACACCACCGGTATGTCGACGTACTGATTTTCACCATATAATTTATGGTCAGTGCAAAGTAATCATTATAAAGTGTTATTTATAATGAAGTATTATTATTTATTCTAGCGAAGCAAAAAAAATCGTTTCATTTCTATGGTGCATTTCGAAAAACTGTCGAACACCAATGAATATTGAAATAAAAAAGAATCAATTACAACAGATGGCAACCTTGGTAGAGTTGATGGCGGTGATCTATAAATAGCCTACCTCTTTAAAAATGTCATATGATTAAGTAGCCAATTTAAACGTTCAATTTGTTCTACATAATTCAAATGTGTGAAATCATATGCAACTTTAAGCAGTGAGTTGATCACAGCTTAATCACTTAAAGACTACTGAATAGGAAATGTAGCAACTTCCGAATCAGACTGTCTAGTCAGCTTAGTGATTGACTCTATACAGAGTTGCTGTTGTTGTTGTTGCCTTCTTAAAAACTTACTTGATCTTAAGCTCGCAATTAAATTCACGTATATTATTATAAGTCTACCGCCTATTTAAATGCAAGGAACTCTGTCTTTTATAGAAACTGAAAATGAAATTGTTACAACAGAACCAGGAAGCAGCTCAAGTAATACAAATAAGAGAAAACGTTCCCACAAATGCCCAACACTTATTATAAGTGGCAAGTAGAAGCAAGTTTCACTTCTAATTATATTTTTTTTAGGCAACCTGAAAAAATTTATTAAATAATTTGTTTTAATAAAATTAATTATACTCAAGACCGTACAGTAAAAAACGATGTGTCAATGAGTAACTTGCAATATATGCGGTTTTCTTGAAGTTTTACCTTGACGGGTATATGTTAGCAAAATATTTTGGCCCAATGAGGGTTCATTGCTTATGAATATAATCTTAACCTATTTCTTCTTTTCCAAGGAGAGGTTACTCTTGACACACAAACTTGAACTCTTGTTACTTTAATTGTTTTTTGGGGTGCTTGTGAATTGAATGCGTGTTCTTAGTTAGACTTCGATAACGGTTAGTGGCCAATTTGTACTTTAACTATAAGATGTCGAAAATTTTTATCTCTGCATTTTTTCCGCACATCATAAATCGTTTTGTTTCACTAATGTTCATATCTGAAAGCAGCGAGAGACAAAGAAAAATAAACACGAGGTTTGCGAAATCGTAAGAAATTTCTTAAAATTATAAAAGTATTAGAATTTTCTTAAGAAAATAAAAAAGCGCTAATAAAATGTTTCTTTACTGGGGAAATAAAGCATTGCTTAAAGAAAAAGCAAGTGCTTGAGTTTTTGTGCATATCATATGCAAGGAATGACTTGAAAATTCCAAGAAAAACCAATTGATGACGTTTTATTCATAAATAAGGCTCAATAAATTATTTTGTTCCGTAATGAGGTATTCGTTATAGCATAAACAGATAAATATATATTTTTATGATTCCAAACACTTTATTTACTAATATAAGTCAGGTTATATTTTCAAAAATATGCAACAAACTTTTTCTAAAGAAAACTTCCAATGTTCTAATAAGCTAAGGAAACATTTTATAATATGCGTTTTAGATAAGTTTTACGTGCTTGGCATTGGGTTTATTTATTATCCTTATAAATTTCATCGAATTTTTCTATTATTATTGCGTTTTAATAATATATTTTTAATATATATTATACGAGTTATTCCTATGATATTATTTAATTTTTTATATAATATACTTTTAAATTTTCTTTAGACTATAACTCTGTAAGAGTTTACATAGAAATTGGATTTTCTGAGAGTTTTGTATCTTCTTTTAATACTATCCTCTACTTTTTAAAGTGAATTTCCAACACTTATTCTGCAGATAGTAATCGATTGTAAAGAAATAAGTTTTATATTTTTATTTAATTGTTTGACAGAGCGGAATTTTTTTAAAATTTTCTCCAAAACCTTTAATTTGAGTAATTGCAAAAACTGCACAATTGGTCTGCCTATTTAAGGACCTTTAAAGCATTTTTCTGCGTAACTCTACGGTTACTTAAACATTTCACCTAATGCCATTGCCAGTCATACATGCTCGCGTAAGTGCGTCTGAGCGAGTGTATGTGTGTGTGTGTGTGTTCGGTGATTGTATTTCATTCTGTATTGAACACGCGTGCTGAATATTATTTACACATGATTTTGCAAATCCAAAACAAACACACGTATACTTACACACACACATGAAAGCATAAGCAAATTTGTAATTCATTCGGAAATTAGTTTAAGCTGAAGCATATTTTTTAAGGCTAAAATGTTTGCGAACAAATACTTACCCTATCGGAATGAAAAAGTCAATTGCCAAAAAATAACTAGTTTAAAAATACTTGAAAAAAACTACTATTATATTATTTTAAAATAAAGGGTGGTTTTTTAACGTTTGGTTTTTAAAAATTGAAAAAAAAAACAGAAAATTTGCAATAGTACATGAAATATTTATTTGGAGCGATACATCAATGCCTGCCATTTTTTATAAAGATTATTTCATGTAAATATTCTAGTGGCGTCAAATTGCATGATCTTGGTGGCCAATGCACTGCTCCAAAGCGTGAGATTAATTGGTCGCCAAACTCGTCTCTCAATATATCCATGGTATCGCGTGCCGTGTTGAATGTGGCACCATCTTGTTGAAACCACACGTTAACCAAGTTCACTTCTTTCATTTTGAGCAAAAAAAAAAGTCGGTAATCATCGCTCGGTACCTTGCTCGATTGACTGCAACGTTGCGATTTTCATTATTTTTGAAAAAGTACAGTTCGGTGGGTCGATTATGAGGACCATGAAATGGACTTCATTTGCGAAACACATTTCTCACTGAGCACGAGTTTCGATAATAAATTTCAATGATTTGCAAGTTTGTAAGTCTATTCATAGTGAAATGCCAAACCTTACTGAGCATTTTTGGCTTTGCTACATGTTACGAATCACGCGTGAGGTCTCAAAAAATGTACACTGAAAAAACAAACAGCAAAAAACACCCTTTACATGTAGCATGCGTCAGTTAGGCCTAAATTTTTATTGCTATTGCGCTTTGATTCTATTTTGCATATCTTCTTTTGTTCTCTTGTTTTTGTTGTTTCTTTGCTTCTTTCTTGTAAAGTGACAAAATAATAATAGTTCAGGATCATAAAAAATTTTACATCCAAGTATTTAATATCAAGCCAGCAAGCGCGATGCCGAAGTCAATTAAATGGAAATTGAAGTTGTAAACAGTGGTTACAGCAGAAAAAAAAATTAAAAGGTTATTTAAGAAACAGAAAGAGGAAAACTTATCAATTTTGTAAAAAAAAAATAACCTTCGAAAGTGAAGTAGAAGAAAGTGAACTTAAAGAAACAAGTGCATGTACATCGATCAGAAGATCAAAATATTTACAAGCGAAGACCAGGCAGACGAACATGGCCAAATTGACTCAACAGGTAATGCTGATCAAGAATATATATATATATTTTTCTATACCTGTCACTCCTCTTTATCGGCGTTTCAAATGGAGTGACGTTGTTTTGAAGAAACGATTTTTTAGCTTGACCAATATGCGTTTGTGGCGACCGTAGCCTAGTGGGTAGAGTGCGTGGCCCCTAAGCTAAAGAACCACGGTAGCCCGGGTTCAATTCCAGCTCAGACAGAAAGTTTTTTCAATTGAATTAATTTTTCTGTTCGGTCGTCACCTCTCTGCAGACAATGGCAAACCTCAGAGAGTAAAAATTGCCATGTAAAAGCTTCTTGAGAACATTAGCCGTTCGGAGTCGGCATAAAACACGTACGTCCAGTTCTCGGTCATTTGTGATCAAACATTTAATAACACGCACAACACAATTGATCAATAGAAGCTAGGTCGAAGTCCTTCCAAGGGCTGAAATGGCCAGTTTATTTTTTTTTTTTTTTTTTTTTTTTTTTAATATGCGTTTGTTAACTTGATATAAACTTATTCACGCTGATAAGCTCGTCAATCATTTGGAATAAAATTTCATAATTTTAATAAATATTAATCACAAACTATATTGTAGGTTTTATAAATAGATTTGTTATAGTGAAGAAATAATTAATGTTATTGATACTCGCTTGAGTCAAGTGGAAAAAATTTAAATATCTTAATGAAAAAGTGGATTATCAATTTCAAAAATCATTAATCATGACCAGGGAAGACAATTTTATGCAAATGCATATAATATATGCTTTTGCATATTTGGACGTTTTGTTAATAATTTTGTATATTTATAACGATTGTGCTTATTTGTGCATATTTTTACATATTTTTAACTTTTCGAACAGATTTTAGCTTGTAATCAGGCAAATTTTGATACTTCCTTCACATCTGGCAACATTGTAATTTCTTTGATATTATATATATTTATAAAGAGATATTATATTATATATGTATAAAAAATATTTTGTTTAAAAACTCACAGACAATGGATCCATACGCCGAAAGTCTCCTTCCGAACGAAGTCCCTTATTTTAAATGGTGCCCAACTACATCCTGCGATGTCGAGCGGTCTTTCTCACAATACAAAACATTTTTGGCTGAAAATCGTAGAAAATTTCTTTTTGATAATATAAAAATGCATTTAATTGTTCAGTGTAATCGCTGAATGCAATACACTGTTTTTTCTATAAGCACCATATAAAATAATGGACTTCGTCCGGAAGGAGACTTTTGGCATTGGCTTCGAGCTACCAAACAAAATATTCATTAAATGATTAAAAAAGAATTACATTTTTACTTTATAATTAAAATTATAATTTATTTAAACTGAAATATTTACTTGATATTTCGGTGGAGTAATTTTCGTTTCAGAATCAAGTACAAAATAAGGTTAAGGACATAAAATTCGCGGAAACTGGAAAATTCAGTGCAATTTTTTAAGTGTGTGTAAGCTAATTCCCTCTTTTACATTATTAAACCCACCATAAATGTGATCTTGTAAAAAAAAATTTCTTTTTCTCTAATTAATGCTACAATTTTGCCATAATGCTACTTCGACGTATGAGGGACTTTGACATTTTTGGGTAAATGCATTTATCATTGCCGATGACTACAAATTAGTTTCTTCTTCAATGAATTAGACAGAAAGCCACTATGTTTTTAACGTTGACCCCTGCCGTTAAGGCTTAATTCAACGGTGCTCCAAAGCTTGGGACAAATATGAAGCGTCGGCCAACGCCCCTTCGGAATTCAAAAGATCCACTTAGAAAGGTTCCCCTAATAACATACCACTGAACCCCAACACTGATGTCAAAAAGACACTCTTCATGACCGTGACTCATTCAGCCACTCGAATTAAAACATGACTTGGTTATTTTAATAACCTTGGGTTATCTCAGTATCAATACCAATAATATAACCCATTATTTTTTGGCCGCTACAAAATCATCATCATCATATCAAAGGTCATCACTCTCTGACACAAAAAATTAAGGCAACATACTAGGCCTGTCACTTATGTAATCAGGTTCCTCAATCTTAGTGGACACAGCTCAGACTATTTAGGTTTCCCCGTCGCCTGTTCTCAAATTCCAAATGTAACAGTATATTGATCCGGTAGTTGCTTACCTTCCTTACATTTACTGTTTGAAATTAGCGAGATTCAATCTACCATCATTCTCTTAGTAATTTAAGGGAATCACCAACCTGAGTTCAAATTAACTGTAACTCACACCGACCTTCCTGGCCTAACCACAGCCAGAGCGAACTTAAAACCCCGAGGGCCATGCCCAACGACAGTCAATACCTGGGCTCAAGGCTCCACCTGACAAGGCTCTTCAACATTACGTCTTACAGACCAAAAGTTCTTAGAACATTTATATTTGACTGTGACACCTTCAGCCACTAGAATTGTACATGACTAGGTTAAAAAATAACTATTGGTTTCCCAGTAAAACCGGGTAAACCATAATCCTACTTATGCAACATCGTTATCCTAATTAAGACTTAATAAAAAGCCTCTTTCGGAAAACTAGGAAGCATGAGCCGTTGTATACCAATTGGCTTATACTACGGTCGAAAGATTAAGGCACTTATTATGAGCTGCGTTCGAACTTCGACTGTAGACGAATGGCCTGATCGAACGAATTTGCATTTGGTATTATAACGTGCTTTCGACAAAGAGTAGGGCTATTGTGAATTTCGTTCATTTTGTTTGTTCACGGTAGTATATTTCTATCAGGTGATTGTTGTTTTGTTTCAACTAAATACGATTGGTTTAAAAGTTGATTGAAAAAAATAAGACAAAAAAGTTATAACTATGACGAAAATAATTTCCATAAGATTCGATGCTTCGTCAGAAGAGGATGCAAGCTTGACGGAACTGGCTAGAAGTAGAAAAGGGTTGAGCAACGCTTTCCTTAGCTTATCTTAAGCCACTTTGCTGTTCTAACTGGTGGTCTTAAGCAATTTAATTCCAGCATGAGTTCTTCCCATGTCTTTGTCGCCTGAACTTTGGAACAAATATCCTTTGCAGTCAAAGTTTGCCTCAATAGGACCAGTTTTTCTAGCTGTGATTTGTTGCTCACCACCTTAGACCTGCATAAAAATTACAACAACAGTTCAATACTAGTTTTTATTTTTCAAAAAGGAAAACACAATCACAAAATACTTAAATTTTTAACAATTATTGCTAAGTACGCATCGCATCGAAAGCAAAATCCTATTCGACTGAAATTTCGATGAGCAACGAACATTTCGATAGGGTTGCACTGCTCATAATAAGAACATAACTTTCGATACTCGTTGTTCGAAAACCAGCGAAGATCGAACGTCGAAAGCAACTCATAATAAGGGCCTAAAAGGGCTTTCTCCAAGAATTTGGGAACCAACAACCGAGGCTCAAGGTAAACATTATTCTTTTACAGTTATCAGATGAACATTCAAGAGCCGTGCCTCAAGAATTAACTCATTATGAGATCAGTTCATGGGCCGTGCCCCATGAACTGCCCATCCAATAAACAAACCCTCACCGCTTCTATTCCTGGCTTGGGACAGGCAGACTCCCCGAAGGTCCTCTGGCGGGTTTAATGAATTAGACAGAAAGCTACTATGTTTTTAACGTTGACCCCTGCCGCAAAGGCTTAATTCAACGGTGCTCCAAAGCTTGGGACAAATATGAAGCGTCGGCCAACGTCCCTTCGGAATTCAAGAAAGACCACTTTTGAAAGGTTCCCCTAATAATATACAACAGCGCCTTTGTCGTCAATTCATGACCGTAACACTTTCAGCTACTTGAATTTATACTTGACTTGGTTATTTTAATAACCTTGGGCTATCTCAGTAATCAATACCGATAATTAACCCATTACTTTTGAACTGCAATAATCATCCCATTCATATCAGAGTTCATCACTCTCCGACATGAAAGACTAATGCAGAAACATCATAGGCCCGTTGTCTCTTTATCATCAGGTTCCTCAATCTCAATGGTCACAAATCAGACTATTTAGGTTTCCCCGTCGCCTGTACTCAAATTCCAAAGGTAACAGTATATTGATCCGGTAGTTGCTTACCTTCCTAACATTTACTGTTTGAAATTGGCGAGATTCAATCTACCATCATTCTCTTAGTAATTTAAGGGAATCACCAGCCCGAGTTCAACTAAAGTGTAACTCACACCGGCCTTTCTGGCTTAACCACAGCCAGAGCGTTATTAAAACCCCACGTGGGCCTAACCCATATGATAGTCAAAACCCGGGCAAAAGGCTCCACCTGACAAGGCTCTTCAACATCCCGTCTACAGACCAAAAGTTCTTAGAACATTTATATCTGACTGTGACACCTTCAGCCACTCGAATTGTACTTGGCTAGGTTAAAAAAAAATAACCATAGGTTTCCCAGTAAAACCGGGTAAACCTCAATTCTACTTATGCAACGTCGTTATCCTAAATTAAGACTAATAAAAGCCTTAACAGAAAACTAAGAAGCATGAGCCGTTGTATACAAATTTGCTTATACAACGGTCCGAAGGTTAAATGTTTCCTACATAATAACCTTTATTCTAAGATAGGTCTGCAGAACAACGATAGATCAGGTCTCCTCATCATTGATGGATGACTATCCCCGCTCTTCAAGTTATTTTGGATTGATCGTCCATCGAAAGCATATTACAACTACGGTGTTATGATAACTTAATATCAAAACAATGCTTTCTCCAAGAATTTGGCAGCAACATCCAAGGCTCTAGGTAAACCTTTTCTTTTACAGTTATCAGACGAACATTCAGGAGCCGTGCCTCCAGAAAGAACTCATTATGAGATCAGTTCATGGGCCGTGCTCCCATGAACTGCCCATCCAATAACAAACCCTCACCCTTCCTGGCTTGGGACAGGCAGATTCCCCGAAGGTCCTCTGGCGGGTTTAATGAATTAGACAGGAGTTTTTATTATTTATTAATTTCCATTACATTGTTATTTATTTCCATTATTTCTTAATATTATCTGTGCTATTAGTTTTTAGCGCTGTTCAGCAATGTAGCGAATTCCTACTGTGATTTATAATCATGCACGAGTAAACAGCTCTTATAACGAATAGCATGGATAATTATCCATGCTATTATATTATAATATCAACGTTTGTGAATTCCATAACTATACTTATAAGTAATATGTTTATTATATATAAAATGTAATAAAATCTTTTTATCAGAAGAAGAAAACATTTTAGTATTATTGATAAAAAATATGTTTTCAACAGAAAAGCATTTTTCTATTGAACAAACTATTTTTCATGCTGAAATATTCTGTATTCATATTGACAGATTGTTTTGTCAAAATAACAATAAAAACACGATATTCGTGACAAAGGCTTATATCAAATTGAAACATTCATAAAACAAAAATAAACAAAATTTTCAACAAAATAAATAATAAAAATTCAAATAAACAAAAAAAAATTTTGTCAATATGATTTCAACTTGTTAACTTAAATCTAATTGACAAAAGCTTTTGTTGACTGAATAGTGACAAAAAATGTATCAACTTAACCTAGGAATTAGTCAATATGAAAACATATTTCTTTGAGTGAAAGTTAATACACCCTTAAGCATTATGCGTGGGTATATAATAATTGGTTGAAAGAATGGGGCGGTTTGTAAAAATAAAATTTTACAAATCTTAAAATTTTTTAAAAAAATAAAAAAAATTTAATTTTTTAAATTTCATACATTGGGATCTAGCATAGGAAAAACTAATTTCAGTTTTATATGAAAATATGACTGTCGATTACAACATCGATGGGACCCACGGTAAAAAGAGGCGTAAGGACTTCACAAACTTTTACCCAGCCTTAAAAGGTAAACATTTATGAGAAAATTATTTTATTTAGTAACGAGAATTTATAATTTTTTCTTTCTTTTTCCTTTCGCTGGACGCATTTTGTTCTATGAAAGAGACGGACTGAGAAGAGGTTCTTCAAAAGACGGAATTTTTACGCCATTAAAAAAACAGCTCTTAATTTAAAAATTCCTTTTTATAGCATTTATTTTGAATCTATTGAACAAAGGGAATAAAATTGCAAGTTATATATTTAAATAAATCCACAATAAGAATTCTAAAAAAGACTTACTTTTAAAGTTCAAGTAGTATAAAATGAACCAATTTTAAATTAAGCTATTTCCTGGTTGATTCGGTTAAGTTGGTAGTGCAAAAATTGGGTTCAAAGTAGAAAAGCGCTAAGTTAACCTTCATGGTCTAGTCAGACCACAAAAATTTTGAACTGCTGGTTTAATTATGTAATTCACAAAAAATGTTCGAGTATGCAAAATTTTTTTTTTCGTGTGCATAGAAAACCGACCCACCGGGAAAATGAGAATTAATTCGTAAAAAAATCAGGAACTGAATGGATTCTTGTGATGTATCTTAGAATTTATTCCAAAGAATATATAAATTTAAAGCAATACCTATGAATTGGAATCAATAAACAATAAATTTATTGATTCGTTTTTATTGCTGCAGGAATCGATTATGAAGTATATAACAATTTATAATAAAGTAAATGTTGTCAGATTCCTTGCTTGCTTTTATGGTAAGTGAAAAACGAATTGATTCTGAAACAAATTCTGCTACAAGCGAAAAAAGAATCAATCTGTTTTGATTTGTATTTTCTGTTTGTTGTTGATGTTTTTGTTTTTGTCAGATATATTTGAAAAACGATTGTTCTGTTGTTTTCCTTTCACGCGTTTCTTAAAAATTTTACTTTCTGTTTAATTTGTCAGCGTTGAAGGAACAAACTGCTTCAGAAGGCTCGAAAATTTTAATAATGTATTGTTTGGTAAGTTATGAAAAACCATTGCTCTTTAATTGTTTATATCATTTCTTAAGGTTTTTTTTAAATGCAGAGTGCATTTGCAAGGAAGAATACGACCAGGAACAGTCCCAAAAAGATATGAAGGAAGCTATATGCAAGTCAAAATGTACATACTATAAGGATACATTCAAAGCAAAACGGAAGGAACAACCTAAATCATAAACATCAATATTTTTGCAATAAATGTGGTATTATTATAATCTAAATCTCGTATGTCTAAATATTATTTATTCTTTCAAATTACCTAATAATTATCTCTATTAATTTCAATTATTATAATATAATTTTTTATTAATTATTTAAAAAAGAATAAAAGATTTTCAATTCTGCCATACAAACCAATGCATTATGGAATTCATTCATGAATATCTATTTCAAGAGGGCTTCTTAGTGGTTCATACTTTCCTCATATTCAAAAATTCATACTTTTTTATTTAAAAGAATCCATTTTATAAGCGAATAAAAGAATCGATTTCAGCAGTGATTCAAGTGGAAGGCAGAAAATAATGTACTACTTTTTGTAGGACATCACAATGTTAAAAATAATCAATTCTAGAATCAATAATTGGAAAAGTGAATTGATTCTTTTTTCATACACAATTGATTCTTTTTTCCCGGTGGGGAATTATGTTTTTTTATAAATGTTGGCGATGTGGGTATGTGTTTGTGTGGTATTTATAGTCGTTCAGTAACAGTTACACCTAAATTGGTGCGCCATGCGTAGCGTTTCCAAACGATGATGTTCTATGCGATCAAATATTTCTAAAAAATCGAATCAAACCCTTGACTACAGTCGGAATAAGGCAGAAGTGGATACAATGGATAGTGTCGGGCTATAGCTGCAAACGCGGAACAGACTGCTGGCCATTAGCCATGTTTCTCAACATGCTAGACGTAGCTGCCTTGGCCGCATTCGTGATCCATAGTCAAATGATGAAGGAGAAGCAATTAGACCGGCGCCGAAAATTTTTGACTGAATTGGCAGCGCAGTTAGTAGTTCTTCATATGGAAATGCGAGCCAGTAGTTCCCATGTTAGTCGTAGGCGTCAGGTCAAAAATGCGATGTCAAAATATGGTGTATTGGTATGTATTTTACCAATCAAATACCTTTCTTATGCTTTACACATTTCATTTCTTCCCAGGTACCAACACTACAACAACAACAATAAGCAAGCACTTCGGCAAAACCAGCCCCTTCGTCTTCAAACTACCGCCTTTTGTGGTGTATGTAGCAACCCAGTGGGAAAAATCGAAAGGTGCTTACTAAATAATGCATGATTTCCTTTAGTTAATGAAGAAAGGAAAAGAATCATACTAATGTAAGTATGTTTTTTGTTACATTTAGAGCACCTTATGACTTCGCTTACGATTTCAAAGAGAAAAAGAATGCACGTTTGAGCCGATCGTCTCTTCGTGTGATCATTTCCATACATACATTCTTTTTAATGAAGGAGTCATGCAGCGGTATAACGACATAGCGGTTCTTGCTGCTAAAAAGAGATAAAGAGTAGAAGAAAGTACAGTGAAATAATTCACTAAATACAAAAAGCAAACGTCTTCTGATAGCCGGTGCAGAAATATTAAATTTTGCGTAAAAATGTGCAAATATGATATCATTCCTAGCTCATATTGTAATCAATGTCTTTATACTCATACTGTTTAACTTTTTTACTTTATAGGTATAATAAATGAAGTCTCTAATAACAGCTAATTGATGCTCATTTATTATTAAATTGTTGGCATTAAAGTATTGAAACTTATGTATTTTTTTATAATAATTTATTTATTTAGATCATTCGCTTTATGTTCACCTTCTCTTGTAAGTGAAAACATAAGCAGTGCTTACAATTTTTGTCGTGGAGTAGGTTAAAATGGATTGGTTGCACGTCGTATATCAATACATTACGGGTACTGTACTTTTTCATGCATATATCCCACTTATTAAATAAAGTGTATTAGAATGGAAACACGAACGATTCCGATCGTCGGGAGTACATTCCCTGCACTTTGTTTTAGTAAAGGAAAACGTAAGTACGTATGATGCTTTTTATACTTTACAGAAAGAAGCTTACTAGAGGCGGCCATGGCTTTGTAAAAGCAATGGGGATTCGGAAAAGACGTTTGCATGCCTCGCGGACGAATAGTAAGTAGGCTATAAGGCATTAAAGAAGGATGGATTTTCCCACTGGGAATTCTAAGTGCTTTCAACACGGAATAGAGAAAAAGTCCTACGCTTGTGATGATTGTTAACCACAACATGATTAGCGTAGAAGTAAAAATATAAATACGTGTTAAATCAAAAAAAATAAAAAAAATAAATAAAAAATAATATGCCCAAAATACACAAAAACACAATTATTTTATTTTTCATTTTTATATTTTCTTTAAGTATACCAACACATATATACACAATTTATAGCTATATACACCATGCAAATTTAAAGCAACTCAGGTCAACCGCCCCGTCAAAAGAAAAAAAATCGCCCTGTGGTCTGGCCAGACCATGTAAGTTAACTTACTGCCCTCCAAGTAGTTGGCCATCCTAGTGTTAATAAAGTCAGTTAGTGACAAGAGAAAAAGTTAGATTATCAACTAGTAGTACTTAAAAAGGTAGTTTTAAACTAATTTTAAATAAGTTTATTTTCCTGCAGGGTACCTATATAAAAACACACAGAAGCGGGATAAAGAGAAAGCAGAAAAAGCAAAACAAAAACAAAAAAAAAAAAAATAAAAAGCAATCATTGTTAAGCTGACTTTTGTTTTTCCATCTTTACCTTTATTCTGAGCATTTGGTGGCGGATCCTATTCCATTTCAACTTCATTACAAATGCTTCAATAAACAATATTTCATTTCCTGCCAATGCGTACGTGTGCATGTGTCTTGATAAATTGTGTTTTGTTGTGCGTTTTAAGTGTTTTATTTTTATTTTCTTTGCTTTTTTGTTTTTTCAAATTTATTTCTGCTAAACCTGTATGATTCTTCATGGTTTTGCTTATATTATATTCATTGAAAATGAAATTAGAACAGTTAAAATAGTAAGAAATATAAAATACTTTTTAAATAAGCTAAATTAAGTGTTAGTGTTAATTTGTTTGCATTGTTTTTGACGTTTCTCTTAATTTGTTACTCGTTAAGGTTCGATCGTATTTTTGGTGTCAAAAACAAGCTAATGCTCTTTCGCAACCAATAAAAATTCAGAGATAAGAGAGTAAGTAACATTGCAAAGATGTCAAAATTTGGCACAATGCAAACTAGATCGTATAGTGGATAAAAATCAAAAGTGCTTTTGTCTCGAAAACTAACAAAATGGGTATCGTTGTAAAGTAAATATTTTTAAGAAAGTAAATCAAAATTATTAGTAAAAAGAAATAATATTAGCGAATTCTTTAACTCTATATAATCAAACTTTTGGGGAATTTTATTGTTTTAGACTTTTTTTTTTTTGAGCGTATAGGAAAAAATATTTTTGTTAACACATTTTTCAAAATATAAAAACAATTTTTTTAAAGGATTTTATAAAAATTACAAAAAAACAAAAAACAAAATTTACTATTTGATAGAAAAACATCGAATTTTTCACAGAATTTTGAAAATAGAAAAAAAATAGGATATTCAAAAAATTATCCAATTGAAGCAGTAAAAAAAAAATTAACACTGAGTCCTGCATTAGTGTGTTTCTTAGCCATATGGAGGAAATTTTGTTTTACATATAAACCGTAACTCCCCTTGGAAATGTTTGTTTGGGTATAAAAACATGTTCTGCAAAAAGTGTATGAATTGGATAAAGCGAAGAGTTCAGCCCCCGAATTTGAACCATACCATTTATATGGAGAAAATTTTTTTTCAAAAGCAAATACAAATCATGATAATTAAATTTGTTAACGTGGTAAATACGTTATCATATTAAGCATACAATTAACTTTCGAACGAGCTATCATTCGTCGAAATTGTTTAAAAAATGTTTTGTCTAGAAAAAAAAAACAAATATTAATTTGTTTTATTAAAAACTTTTTGCAGAAATTTTTAAAAATTACATAATTAAGTTTTTCCATATTCAAAAAGTTTCCTTTTGTCAAATTGGTGTCTAAGTTTGTCCGAAATATTGAGTCGAACAAGGTCTTTCTTATACGAAGAAAAAAATAAGTGAATACTTTTAATAATTATTCAAAAAATGTATGTAAAATTCTGGAATATGAGATCATTTTCTTGAAGCATAATAATTTTTTTGTGCAATATAGCTTGACTTACGTAAAACAAATGGCTTAGTTGCAAATATGCAATGTCATGCATTTGAGACATTTTGAAATTACAATGCAGATATGAGGTTATATTGCAGAAATGCAATTGCGTGCATTAAACTTTAATTAAAGCTGAAGACTTTAAGTAAGCTTTTGAAGGATGCTTACTGACGATGATATTCGAAAAAATTTTGATTCATGGGAAAATAGCGAGGATGAATTAAGTGAAGATGATGATAATGATCATAAAGATGATAACGTAGACGTCAGTATAAATCGTACAGAAAATTCTTGAACATCCCGAAGTTGAAGAAGTCCTTTAAAATGACCTAACATTGAAAGAGAAATACGCACTCACTGATTGGACAAAACATTTTATTCCACGTATAAAAAAGCCAGACTATCTATCTACTACTGACAAGTCAGATTTAATCAAATTTTCAACTACCCAATAATCGACGTAATTGGACACCTATGAACTTAAATAAATAAATCAATAAATAGAATAAATAAATAAAATTGCAGGAAACACTTTTATATAGAAGGCGATGTCCGTCAATCAATTAAAAAGAAAAAAAATTATATTTGCATTGAAATGACAGTGCTAACATGAAACGTGGAGATTCAAATTTTGATCGACTTTTTAAAATTCGACCGCTATTTGACCATTTGCATAAGCAAATTCAAGTCGATTTCATATGAAAATTGCCTTTCCGTTGACGAACATTAACACTCCACGAAATATAAGTTATTATACAACACTAAGAAAATTATTATACAGCACTACCACTAATGATTATCAATTACACAAGGAATTCTTAAGACATCAGCTCTTTTAAAATTATAGCAAGAAAAATCACAATTAAAATCTTCACTAATAAAAGCAATAACTCCTCCAGCAGCATAATCATTATTACAGTTTGGAAAACATTTATAACCGGGTATATTGGACAGAGGCTTTTCATCCTCATATATTCATATTTCAGTTAAGAAAGTCAAATCAGGCTTATTTACAAACGATTCAAGATGTGTAACAAAGTTATAAAAAATTTTTTCTTAACCCTCATCGGCCCCTCGAGAAATACATTTAATCGGTCCCATTGTAAGCGCGCGTATACACACATATTTTTAATTGTAAAAAAGCTAAAAAAAATTAACAACCATTTATGTTTTGTGATTTTTTTATGTTTATGATATTGTTTACTATCATATTCATACATTTGAACTTCATAAAGCTAGATTTAGAATGAAATTAATTAGAATATTACATATATTAGAAAAAAATTGAATTTTTAACTTTTGTCAATTATTTGTACATTTTTCGCATAAATTGAAATTATGGCACAAATGAAATTTCTACACTTTTCACAGCGTGTAGCAAAAAGATTTTTGTTATTTTTATATGTGCAGATGTAGCATCGGCCTCGTTTTGATGTACTTGGTAAAAGGCGAATCTCCGGAATTCTTTGAATAACACTGGAAGCATCATACTTTGAGGTTGTTTTTTACTTTTATTGATCTGTTTTTCAACGAAATTCAATCCAAGCTCCTCGATAAAAAGGCGACGACGAATATTATGGTTCGTTTTAGAATTTTTCAATTCGGGAACAATGCAATGAACGTCACGACTGCATTCAACGCAGTTACATCAAGCATGTTACAAAATTCTGCCATTGGCCACCGATTGAGTTCTCGTTTGCATGTGTCCATAGCCAACATTTGATCCATAGTATCAACTCCACTCTTGGTTTTGTTGTAGTCTTCAATGATATTAGGTTTCTTCTTTTAACTATTCTCGTTTATGCTAAAAACATTGTGGTATGTACTGAGCAATGTTACAAATCGGTACTGGCGAGGAACATATGACAACATAACTGCTTGCAATTTATGTTCATATACAACTTCTGTATGATAAATTGGCTTTTGACGCATGTCGAGTAGAACTGAAGGAATTTTAGTCCTATTTTTCCTTATTGTTCCCAAAATAGTCATGCGATTCTTATGTAAATCTTCTGCCAATTCATACGAAGTGAAAAAGTTGTCACACGTAACATTTCTGTCAGAAAGTCCTTCCACCAAATCCGAAACAACACGCCGTACAAGATTACGTTCAGGAGTGGCATTACGATTCCGACCAACATAAATCTGTGTGTTGTATGCATACCAGCTTTTTGAGTCGCATAGCACCCAAATTTTGATGCCATATTTCGCCGGCTTGGATGGAATATACTGACGAAATGGACATCGCCCACGATACGGAACTAACTGTTCATCTACGGTAATGTTTTTTCCTGGTGTGAATACAACTTTCAAATTATGATTCCATTTATCGTATACATTTCGAATCGGTGTCAATTTGTCACGTACAGAAGTACTTGTAGATGCAGTGCTGGCCATACGTTGTTCACGGTCATCAAATCGAATGCAACTATGGATACGCTTGAACATTTTCAAAGACATTGTTGCTCTAAATATTGGCCGACCAGTTTCATCATTCCACAGTTTAGTGACACATTCACCGTATGACCGATACACACCAGAAAGCAGCAGCAATCCAAAGTATGCGTGCAGATTGTCCAAATCAATGTTTTCCCAATCGTCCTTGTATTTTCGCACACCATATAAATTCGTCATGTTCAAAATAATATTCTCAACCGGTTCAAGGAACATGTGAAATGCAGACGAAACATCAACTTTAGTAGCAGCTGCTAATGCTTTTGGACCTGAATTAATACAAAAATGAAACATATAATGAACATAAACCCATTACAAAGAGGGTTGGTTTTTACCTGAAGTGAAATTTTCTGCACGTCGAAATGAATTTTTTCGAGTTATTTCAAATGGTTGCGATGAATATTCAATTTTCTTATTTTTTGAAAAATATTTATTTTCAGGGTTTGCTGCATTTTCTTCTGCTAAATTTTTTGTCGTCTTCATCCGAATGCACGCTAACTTCACTTTCATCATTCTCCTCGTCTGATAATGCAAAATCATCGTCACTATTGCACGGAAATTCGCCCGCTTCGCTTTCCAAATCAAAATCCATTTCTAGTTCATCTCGCTGCCTGCTTTCACGTAAAACTCTATCCATTTTTTATCAAATACTTCGAAACAACGAAAATTTGAACAAATGCGCAAACAAACTTCACTTATGTGTGTTCCAAAACAAACTGAATTCGATAAAATGAAAAAATAAGAGCGTGCTATAAATCCATACACAAAAATAAGCGGCAATTCCACATACACAGGGACCGATTCGTAACTATAACTGCAAAGGCAAATACAGTAAGGGTACAAATTCAAAAACGGGGTTTTTTGGTCGTTCAGGTAAAATAATTCTACTTTGCAAAATACAAGGACATTCCGCTGAACCGTTATTTTATTCAAGGTAAAAGATCAAAATTGTATGCGTGCGCATACAGGGGACCGATGAGGGTTAAACTTCTTATATTTTGATGAATTACGTAAATGCTATTATTTTTGTTTTTTGGATGTGATGAAACGAATTGGAAGTTTATATTTTTGCATTGCGCGAGAGGAACATTAAATAAATTTGCTTGAGGACTTACATTATCTAACTCATAATAAAAAAATGAATAAACAATTAACCAAAAAAGTTTGATCTAATTTATTTTGTTCAAGTCCTGCCAATCACCACATTATTACCTTCTTTTTTGCGCAGTAAGATTTATCCGTTTTAAATCCAAATATATTTAAATTTTTTTCAATTTTAAGCTTCTGAATTTCATTAAAAGGAGTCCTAGTTTTATAAGAAAGACAATCTGTAGTAATAAAACTCATTTCGCGAAATTTATTTTTTTAAAATGTTGTTATTACAGTGAAAAAATTACCGCAATATCTCTTTCCAATGAAAAGTTTGGGCTGAAAATCTATTTTTCCATACCAGCTATATTAAAATTCTCTATCCTAAATATCTTCCTTATATTATCACTCTGTTCTTTATCAATGTTACTCTAGATTTTGTATATATATCACCATTTCATCGAAAAGATGACCGCGAACAGAATGCAGTAAAAGTTAATATTTTCATGATTAATGTGTTATTTGAACAATATTGTTGAAAGTCAAATTTCCACGCCAACTAAATGTACCGACATATAAAAGACAGAGAAATTGTGACAATTTAACTCTACAAACTTGGTTGTAAGCTTGGCCGCATTGAACAATTTTTTTGGTTCAACAGCGTACTAACCAACAAAAAAAATGTTCAACTACATTGGTTGTAATTGAAAGTTAAATGAATAAAAATCTTCGTTGCTACAGCATACTAAGCTATAAGCTATAAGCTTTAAGCAGAAGCAAAAATAAATTTTTAATAAGAAATGCATTGCGTTTTTGACAGCGAAAAGGTAGCGACATTTTTTTTCGTTGGTTAGTACGCTGTTGAACAGTAAAATTTGTTCAATGCAGCTAAGCTTGCAAACATGATTTGAGAATAAAAATTTAAAAATTTCGCTGTCTTTTATATGTCAATACAAGAATGATAGAATAATAGATTGCGCAGATCGTAAAAATAATTGTCTACGATCTGCGCATTTCGTCATGATAGCCTTACGATATGAACTTACGATATGAGATTGTTGTCAATTAATGCAAACAAATATGAAACTAGTCTATAAGCTGTGCAATAAAATTGTTAATATAATAGACTAAACAAATTTTTCCACCGTTTTATATTAAAATATGAATAAAGAATTATGAAAGAGTGCTGCTCATATAATTTAAGTGCTAGTTTTTTAGTTTTTTTTTTTTTTGGTTTTAAAGCAAATTGGAATGAAACTAACTTGCACTGGCAAAAGATTCAAGAAACAAACTTCGTCTAGCCTGACGAAAAAATATTTTCTAGCTGCGATCATGGCGCAAAAAATATTTTTATCGTAGCTAGAAAAGTCAAAATGAAAAGTTAACAACATGATGGACCTGTGCAATACGTAATGCTTTTATCTATTATTCTTGATATCTACACATTTAATTGGCATGGAAATTTGATGTTTAACGACTATCAGACTCAGTTTATTTTAGTTTTTATTCTAGATACAAACCAATTGTTATTTTCCAACTGGAAAAACTACTAGAAAATTTAGGAAGTTTAGTGTCCATTTTCCGTTTTTTTTACGAATTTGATTTCCAATTTTTACCAGTAACCAGTAAATTTAGTTTAAAACTTAAAAACAATTTTTGATTGTGAAAAAATACTGATATTATTTTTAGAAAATATTTATAGAAACAGTACATATTATTTTTTTTAGAAAAGGTCTAAAATGTCTACTTTTCTCTCAAAAAGGAGGCTAAAAGTTTTTTGTTGTAAAAACTTTTATATTGATATTTCCTTTTTTTTAAACTTCACATGTTCTTTTAAAGTTTTCGTATTTCATAAACTTTTTCATTGCATTTCTTTTGCTAAGGTTAGCTCAATTTAACCATACACTTGAAAAAATTTGGAGAGAAAACACAAATACAGACTTGATTGCACATATGATTATTTCGTCAGATTCCTCATTTATATTCAAAAAGAAAAATTATATATAATAAAAATTTTGACGGGGAGGACCCAGATGTAGAATTTTACACAGAAAAAGAAAACAATGAAGAAGAAAATAACATCAAAATCATAAACAATTGCTTCAACTTATTTATTAGAGTAAATTATAATTATAAAGTAAAATAGTTATATGTGCACCACTTCAAATGCAATTCTAAACAAACATAACTTTATTTGTTTTTATATTATTTTTTTAATTGAAATAGTTTTAAGGACTTATATGTAAAACTAGATATACTTATTTAAAAAACTTGTTATTAAAAAAATTATAAGGTATATAATAAGTTCATAGAAAATATTTATATGTGAAAAACCTATTCTTATTGATTTTATGGAATAAATTATAAATGTATATAGATTTTATGTAAGAATATGTCTTCCTTTCGTGTAAATGGCTTGGTTAAGCGTGAAAGGCATGAAGTACATTAACTATCTGAGGATGGAGCCATTAATTTTCTGCCATTCATCTTATAGAACTGTTTTCAGATGCTTCATCGACTCGAACTGGTGCCAGTTTTTTATAAACTTGGGCCAAAAGAATGCTCCACAGGTTTTCAATAGAATTCAAGTCATGACTAACAACAAGTCACTACAGTACGAGTATATTTCAGATTTATTGAAAGTCATTTGTGGCTCGGGAAGAATTTGTTGGTGCGTTGTCCTGCTGAAAAGTCTAGTTATCCTAGTATTTATAGCATGTGAACTCAATAAACACTTCATATAATAACTCAATACACATTTGTGCATTCGATTTGTACGAAATAAAATACAGGGGAGACTTTCAAAGTAGCTGAAACCGGCTGAAATCATCAATGATCCCCACCCATGGTTACGCGCATACCTAATTTATCGTGGCTATCGCAAATTGTGGCGGTATTTCTGGCAGCCATTGGGCCCGTCAAGGTTGAACCTTTTCACATCACTTAATATGGCATTCCCAAATTCTTCTCACAAAATTTGTATTTTTTGGCATATGCTAGACTGGCCGCAAAATGTCATGGTATAAGTCTGGGTTGAGCGAAGCGCGATTCATAACCGACGTTGTCAATTTCATCCAAAATTTGTTGGATTCTGCTTCTGGTAGCCCTTAGATTCAAATGCGCATCAATTTCACCACTGCTTATTCCTTTCTTCACAGTAAGACGTCGAATTCGTCTCTTGTGCCGTTGGTCAAAAACGGATTTTCTTTCACTACGCTTGATTATAGCATAGTTGCCAAGGTCTTTTAAAAAATTATGATGTTTCGGTGACGATTTGTCCTAGCAGCTATAGCACCTACTTTTATACCGGCTTCATTTAAGACTTTTATATTTTAATGATCTTCTTCAGATAAAGTGGTTCCACGTGGCATTTTTATTTGAAAAATAAAATAACTCTTAAATGTGCTGACATTTTCTTCCAAAAATGTATTACCATCATGTTTATGGTTTTTCTTACTAAGGTGATTAGCAAAATTTGGTAATTTTTACGTTATAGCAGTTAAAACACAAAAAAGCAATTAGGCACATATAAATATTTTCTATTGCACACGCGAGATTTCGCACTGTTTTCGATTAATGGTACTACGAATACGAGGAAGAGAAGGATTCTCTGATCGACTAATAAACTCCATTTTTTAAAAAAATGTTTGGCAAACTCAAAAAAAAATGTATTGTTATAGACCAGGGAGAAAAAATAAAAAATATTTGTGCACATATAAATATTTCACTGAGGTACGTAGATATCGTGTAATTTATATCAAATAGCTTTTTCTTGGAGTAAAAGTGCGCACACTACAAAAACTATATCTTAAAAACTAAAACATGTTTTGAAAAACATACAGTTTTTTAAAGAAGAAAAGATAGGCATAAAAAGAAAATTACTTTTTTGCAAAATTTTTAGAGTTTTTATGTACCCATAATTATTTGAAAATGCTCTTAATTCGGTCTATAAACCCATTTTTTGGGACATCTGATTTTTCTGATCTTTGCATAGTTCTATTTTTGTTCATCTTTTGCATGAGCTCAGTCTACTGTGCTGTTTATGTTTTTATTCTCTTCCTACTAAATATATCTTTTTTGCCCTACACACCACTTATTTTCAGTTTAAAAATTGAACAAAAAAAATATACTCAGGATACTTAGCAGTAATTTTTTCGTATAATTTTTATTAGAATGTTTTTTCATTTCAAAGTAATAGCTATTCGCCTGAGAACTGAATTTATTGATCACGTTAAAAAATAGTTATTTATGTTTTTCTAGAACTACAACACTTTTCTATCTAAAAATATAATAAACAAATAAAAAAAAAACAAGAAAAAACAACCCAAATAACTGTGTTTGTGTCAGCTATTTATGCATGCGATTGCTAGCGAGTAAATCCTTTTATCATTCAAATTCCTAGCACTTCCTTAGCGAACATTGCAAGACCAGCTATGTTTGCCAGCAGCTGATCTGCTCCGCCTTCTACACCACAAATCCTTGCTAAACCGCAACGCAGCGGACATTGTTGTTACGTAATTGCATTCCGCTATCGCAGAATTTATTGCTGGCAACAGACGGCAGGAATCCATCCAACCCCCGGCCACGCTTCACGCTTGTGGTCATCCACAGCACATTTATTTCATGTGCGGGTTAGAAGAAAACAAAACAAAAACAAACTTGTGCAATAACAATCGTAGAAATCATCATCGCCAACATGTTGGCTGGCTGTAGCAGCAACAACAATAGCTTTAGTAGAAGCAGCAACGGTGCAGCAATTGCTGTTGGCTGAGTGTAGCCAACATATTTGCCACAAGCGTAGCAACAGCGTTCACAATAACAACAAATAACAAAGAGAACAACTGCTGATGATGTTACTGCTACTGTTGCTGCTGCTGCACTCAGAACAACAACAGCAATAGCAGTGACAACAATAACAGAGAAAGTAACAATGCACCAAGAGTCAATCGAACGAACAATTGGCAATTTTTATTGAACTTTCCACATTTGATGAGCATTCTTTTGAAGCAGCAGCAGCATCCTGCCTGCAATGACTATGATCACCAGGGACAAGAAAAAACATACACATGCACACACACACTCACACAAACACAGCGCAACAATAACAACACAAACAACATAGACCCAACAAAAAAAGCAACAATAACAATAGCAGCAACAATTGCCAATTGCAATTGCGATTTCAATTGCAGATAGAAGAGATAGCTTTTATTGTTTGCAGTCGTTGCAGCAAAACCGTAAAACGACAACGACAACAACAACAAACAAACTACAAAAGAAAGTTGGAAAGGAATATGTAAATAGTTGTCTTGCATAAGTTATCAGCATGAACGATCTACAAACCTGAAGCGGTAGAGCAGCACTAGCAACAGAACAACCAGTTCGTGGAAATATATGTCCACATTTAAATAGCCAACTCTGAAAACTGCTATAGGCTTGGTACACATAATCCGCAATTTTAATTTTTAACTTATAAACATTGCTCTTAAAAAATAACGATAATTTTGAAATAGCTTTTGTAAAAATGTAACCCAATTTCATTGCACACGTGAATTAAAGTTCGCAGCAAAAACTATTAACTTACATGACTGAAAAAGTTCAATGGCAAGCATCATAAAGCACCATTCGATGCGGTCAATTAACTCAAATAGACACATTAAGCCTTCTGCAGCTGCAGACTGCAATTGTATGCAGCAGCAAACAAAGACGCATCGTACATTTTGCTGGTTTTGTGACCAAACTGCTGCAACTACAAATTGCAATACAGTTCAGACCAGCAAACACTCTTGAATAGGTATTTTCTGAGCTTTTAAACTTCATTTTGAAATATTAAACTAAGGTTTGCGATTGTTTGTTTATAATATTTTATTTCTTATTTGTGAGCAAAAAATTTTTAAAGAACGTTTAAGTAAAAAGTTTACCACAGCCGTAAATTATGCAAAGTCAAAAAAAAAACTAATTATCTTCGTCAGGGTCGAATTTAAAATACCCTTACAGCATATTCAAAGTTATGGGCGTAAGGATGGACATGATGTTTATCCACTTGTGCCAAAACTCAAATGCCAAACACGTTTAAGATATGGAAGACTGTGTGTTGGATATGCTGTTAATACACACACTCTTGTGGAATTTATAAAAATTGTTACTTTGATGACGTCACTTTGTATGGAAGATTGGGCGAGTTTTTATACAATTTTGCCAAATTTCAAGAATAAAGTTAATTTTAATATCTATGTATAATTTCTTATGTGTATAATTTTAGTTCAATAAATTAATTTTTATGGAATTTTTAGAGAATTAACCCTTTTCATTAAGTTACTTTTGTATGGGAGATAGGCTTGGTTTAAAAGCAATTTTTTTCTTTTCTTACTTAAAAATGTTCTTAATTTTGTAGATTCAGAAGAAAAATGTTACTAAGCAGAACAGAACAGAAAACTGGTAAGGCAGTGTAAGGATGAACTGGCCCGGCTAAGTCGCCAACTTAGCATTACCATAATCTGGGTTCCCGGCCATAGGAACATTTATAGCAATGAAAAAGCGGATGAATTGGCTAGGCGGGGTTCTTCCCTTGACGTTTCCAGAGCGGAACCAGTCTAAGTTCCACTGAACACAGTCAAGGGAGGAATTCGTTCTTACTACTTAACCTTAGCCGGTCGTAGATGGAGAGAACTACCAACCTGCAACACATCAAGAAAAATATGGCCCCTATACAACATAGGCAGAACCCAACAGATGCTCTCAAAACCCCGGAACGACATAGCCAGATTAACGGCTATTATTACGGGTCACTGGTGCATTGGAGTTCATGCCGAGAGAATTGGACTACCTTTCAACACCCACTGTCGCAGCTGCGATGACCCAAATGAAAAAGAAACACTAACACACTTTCTGTGCACCTGCCCGGTCCTGGCCAGGTCCAGACTAACAACGCTTGTCAGGCCCTTCCTCAGCAACCCAGAGGAAATCTCAACAACAAAAATCAACAATCTCCTAACGTTCATCAATCGCACCGGATGGTTATAGCCTAGCAGTGCGCTACCCAGTCAACCAACAGAAACACGATGTTATGGTATCAAAACGGCTCACTAGAGCTACTTGGATCCTACTTGCATGTAGAATCACCATCTAAACCTACCAACCAACCAGAACAGAAGTTGATCTTATTATATAAATAATTTTAATGTAAGAAAAATGTTGATAAGTGAACTTCAGTAAGTACTTCAATTATTAACCAATTGCTAAATCATATTTAGGGTTTTTATTATAAATTAAAAAATTTTTAAATTGCATTTCTAATACAGAGAAGAATGACTAATTTAATAATCACAGTTATTAGCCAGAGATCTTTTCATGCATATAAGAGTTGCTGTTGCAAGTAAAAATAAGCAATTCTTAAAAAAATAAAAAATAATGTTGCTTGTTTAATACAATCTTGATACTTAAATCTAACCACTAAATAATAAAACAAATTTTTAATAATATTAATTAACTAAAAAAGTACAGAACAACTGATAAATTCAACTAAATTAATTAATTTAAATAATTTATAATTTATACAATAAAATATCACAATGAGTAACTACAAACAGTCACTATTTAACATTTTATTCTAAGTAAAGTTTTTTCTTAAACAAAGTCAACATAATTTTATTCTAAGTTTTGTTAATTGCTCAATTTAACTCCAATTTTTTTCTATAGAAAATTAATTTTAATTAGTTTTATATAAAGGGTGATTTTTTTTTTGTTATTTGTTTTTCAGTGTAAATTTTTTGACACCTCAAAATTAGCGCTCTGTTAGAAATAAATAAATAAATAAATAAAAGTGTTTAGCAAATTACGTCCATTTTATGGTCGTCATAATGGACCCACCGAACAAGCTATTCGAGTTAGTGTGACCAAATTTCGCCTTGGTAAAAAAACCATACAAAATACAGCTGGTGCAAGAACTGTAGCCAGATTACCAACCACAACGTCGTTTTTTTGGTGAATGGGCCTTAGAAAAGTTGAATCAAGGTCCACTTTTTCATCAAAAAACTATCGTTGAGTTGGCTCAATGGGTACGTTAATGAAACGAATTGCTGAAGAGCAGCCAGAGACATTTCAAAAGCTGCCAATGCACCCTAAAAAATCCACTGTTTGGTGCGGTTTGTGAGCCGACGGGATCATTGGACCGTACTTTTGCAAAAATAATGAAAATGAGGCGAATGAAGAATCTGGAGACTCTTGCAGTCAATGAGAGTTCTGGACCCGTGTGTATTACAAATTCTTCTATGGTGGCTGACATTACACGCTCTGGAAATTTTATTAGAAACGTTTCTACTCCAATTATTGATGTTAAGCTAATGCAGCAAGTGAAGTTATTCTGGCGATGGTAACTCTGCTATTAAAGTTGTGAATAAAATCTCTGCAAATGCTGTTAACTCGGTGACATTAGTTAATGACGTAAACTCTTCAAGTTTAAGCAATATTATGAATTCAAAGCTGTTATATTCATCTGTAGCTGCGGCCTCTAATGCTGATAACACTGCTACAAAACCCATTTGGAATAATTGATCCTCCCAAGTGCTGATATAAAATAATGCTGTACAAAATTGTGCTGATAAATATAAAAAAAGCGATATATAACTGGCAGAATACACAATGAATATGACGTTGTTGATGTTCTTGTGCGTAGAAAAGGATTTCATGTATCCATATTTTAATCATCAACTACGTATCAAGATATTCAAAATTATATTGCTACTAAATGCCAATTGTATTGCAATATATTGCCAATGTTAATGCTTCAACAATTACTTGTTTTCGTTTATACAAAAGAGATGAAAATACTGCGAACTCATGTAATTTCAAAATCGCAATTCCACCTCAGCTTACCAAAATTGTATACAATTCCAATTTTTGGCCAATGGATGTTCGTTTAAGACCCTTTATGGATAATTCAAAGAACCTGCTAGGTCCGTTGGCGCAGACACTGCATTAAGTGCACTGATTCCGACACTAAGTAAATTCGCTGCACTCAGAAAAATTACATTTTCGACTTTGATTGTAGCAAACATATTTCTATTTACCGTAAAAAAAATTCGCATTCTGACCATATTTTGTTTATCATACATACTGCTATTTTTGTGACAAGCATTTCAATGTTTCTTTACAATTTCAGGTAAACAAATTTCCATTGATGTGACAAAAAATATTTTTGCGGAAAAATAAGTCCACAATGTTCATATTTTATGCTTCTGAAAGTAATACCATGCTTATCAGTGGCTTTAGTCAGGCGACGATTGAATTGATATTTCTGTTCAGCCGCAAACAATGGTAAACCTCAAAGAGCACCAATTAAAAAATAATGAATTAAGTAATAATAAATAATTGAAATACAATAAAGCAACAAATAAGCTTATGTTTCAGAAAATATAATATATTTATTGCAACAAATAAGCTTAGTTGCAGTGTACATTAAATTGAACATAGTTTGCTTCCAGAAAACATTTTATGTATAAGCATAGTACTCTGTTCAGTTTCATGTGAAATTCCACTCAAATTTGGTTTCGTTAGTTTTGACAACGAACGTTAGTTTTGGTGAAAAATCGTCTATCGAATTATGCAGGTCAGATAGCAATATACATATTAGGGCGTAAACTTTTTTTTTTTTGATATTTTAGGAAGCTGAAGCGGAATCCGGAAGTTCGTCACGAAAAAAAATTTTGAGAATTTTTTCAGATTTTTTGAAAAAGGTTTAGAGGTCGCTCAAGGTCGTTTTCCCACAAAAATAGTTTTTCAAAATAACACTTGTTATTTTTACCCAGAAAGGGAGCCAAACTGAAAAATATATTGTTTCAAAGATCTTATTTGGAAGGAAAAATGTTCAAATTTTACTTTCGTGGGCTTGAAAGAGGAGTTACGACTGTTTTTCTGGACAGGACAGTCACAAAAAGGAGTTTTTTTTTTAAAAATTTGACTTTTTTTATTTCCACCTTAAATTTATCAAAATTTTCGCTTTTGATAAAAAATCCTAGTATGCAGCTTCAAACAACACTTAATTTTAAGTAATTTAAAGAAAACAAATCAATAATTTATCTATCCTTTTACTAAAGTAATGCGCATTTAAGGTTTGGGAAAAAATTAATTTTTAAGTAAATTAATTAGTGTGAGCAAAGGTTTTACAAAAAACAGTTATAAGGGCTTTGGTATGAGGATTACCATGAATCGCAAGGTATTATATTAAAGTTTGGCCAAAAACCATTTAGAATTGATAATTTTTTTAGAAATTTTTGTTCCGTTTTAAATATTTTTTGCGGCCGTTCTCAACCACTTGGAGCAAATCTTGAAAGCTCTCCTCAGGTTTGGTTAGATGTCGGACCCATTTGCAGCAGCAACACCACGTTCAGCTATATCACCACAAATAGCATAAAGTTGTTTGACTCCACTAATATTGGCACTGATTTTTTGAAAAGCGACCCAGATACTTAGAAAAAAAACCCCTCTTATTTGCAAGCCTTAGACATTATCAAATGTTTCTTCGTTGTGAATGATATAACTGAACGTGGTGTTGCTGCTGCAAATGGTTACCGACATCTTACCAAATCTGAGTAGAGCTTTCAAGATTTGCTCCAAGTGGTTGAGAACGGCCGCAAAAAATATTTAAAACGGAACAAAAATTTCTAAAAAAATTATCAATTCTAAATGGTTTTTGGCCAAATTTTAATATGTTACCTTGCGATACATGGTAACCCTCATACCAAAGCCCTTATAACTGTTTTTTGTAAAACCTTTGCTCACACTAATTAATTTACTTAAAAATTAATTTTTTTCCAAAACTTAAATGCGCATTACTTTAGTAAAAGGATAGATAAATTATTGATTTGTTTTCTTTAAATTACTTAAAATTAAGTGTTGTTTGAAGCTGCATACTAGGATTTTTTATCAAAAGCGAAAATTTTGAGAAATTTAAGGTGGAAATAAAAAAAGTCAAATTTTTTTAAAAAAAACTCCTTTTTGTGACTGTCCTGTCCAGAAAAACAGTCGTAACTCCTCTTTCAAGCCCACGAAAGTAAAATTTGAACATTTTTCCTTCCATATAAGATCTTTGAAACAGCATATTTTTCAGTTAGGCTCCCTTTCTGGGTAAAAATAACAAGTGTTATTTTGAAAAAGTATTTTTTGTGAAAAAACGATCTTGAGCGACCTCTAAACCTTTTTCAAAAAATCTGAAAAAATTCTCAAAATTGTTTTTTGTGACGAACTTCCGGATTCCGCTTTAGCCCCCAAAATTTCAAAAAAAAGTAAAAAAGGTTTACGCCCTAATACATATATGTCAGAGTTACTAATCAATTTCAATTAAAGCTTTACATAAACGTTTTCTACCAAATAATAAATGTGTCAGACCAGAGTGTGTATTAAAAAATAAATAAAGCTATAATAAATATTTTATGCTTCAATACTTTTTTAATTATAAGAAAAACTGTTTTGAATTTCTAACTTTAACTTTAAAAAATTTATTTGTCTTAAATTTAGGGGGGCCATGGCCCTATTTCCCCCACCCTGTACCCATGTTTGCCACCACATACATAATCATAATCCAACATTAGCCGCCAAGATGTATACCACAAAAGCTGATTTGATACGATCAGATATAAAAATAATCTTAAATTTAATAGTGCTGAGAACTAACAAAATGTATAGCAAAATAATCAAACCTTAACACTTACCTTAAAAGCAAAAATTACACAATAAAAGATAACTCGTTGTACACGCCTATTGGGGAAGATAATGCATTTGAGCCTGTTGAAGCTGATCCCTAAAGATGATGAAGCTGAAAATAAAAATAAGCTTTCCTCTTTTCCGCTTTTGGTTTCGTAATTATAAATATATGAAGCATTTATTTTCTTCCATTACAGTCCACTTAGGATCGAGAGGAGATATGGTCCTTCGAGTCTATGGATTTTTTTAAAATTAAAGACAGAATGCAACAATCAACCGTGTACAAATGCAGTCACTGCAAATTCACGTCTGCTCATCCGCAAAAGGGCGTTTTTGTAACAATTACTCGGTGGTGCGGTTGAATTATGAGGACTTGCGTGATTTAAACCACATCGGCTGCTAATAAGGCATGCGGGGGTTGATTTTCCTCCGATCGCGAAACGTGGCTGCCGCGCTTCGATACTATCCAAATAGTTGCATGTAGTTGCATTCACTTATAAATAAAGTGACAAAATTCAAAGTTCTTAGGGCCGTTTTATTTACTTTTTATAATTGGAGCTAACTTGAGCAGTTTCAATAACTTTTGTTAACTTGACTTTTCGTACAACTTGCGAAGTTGAATTTCTCAAGTTAAAATGTCATTTCATTCAGTTCAAGTTGACATTATATATTTTGAAGTTAAGTCAAGTAATAAATACTTAAGTTATAAAATATCCCGGGGAATTTTTTGATATTTGATGGGAAATGAGAAAAGAAATGACTTTTACAACTTATAAAATGGAAATTTGTTGATGTTGAAGGCAACACAATGTCAAAAAAATATTTTGTTATTAAAACGTATGTGTACAGAATAAAAATGAAGTGATTTTCAAATTATGGGGCTTTTCAGTTGACGGTGCTTCGAATCAATATATCTTTTAATTCACTTCATTTAACTCACAAAGCATGCTTTATATGTAGTTTAATAAAAATATTTTTAAAAGACATGCGCTTTCATTAACATTTTAAATTAGCCTGTGTTACTATGGCATGTTTGATATTTTTAGTTCTTATTTAAAACATTATATAGTTCTTTGACAATCGAAAAAAATGGTGTTTATAATTTTGTCTTTGAATTTTGATAACAGAGGAGGATAAATTTGAGTCCTTCAAAATATGGTCGACGGTTAATGTGAGTTAATCGGCTGGACCAATTTTAATTAGTTTGGTTTTATTTCGTTTATTAACATGTAAGCCTTTTAAAACCAAGATTACAAAAATAGTTTCTTTATGTTGACTACACGGTTAGAAATCTTGGACTAAATTTTAGTCCCACTTAAATATTACTGCATGTTTTTAAACCTTGCAGTTTCAAATTGAAACTTTTCTAATACTTACTCATATTTAAAACTTTTCTGTACTAAAATTGAAACCAAAAGAAATACTGCAGCATCAATTTTAGCTTTTTGGTTTAAATTTTAGCTTTTTGGTTTAAATTTTAGTATTTTTGGTTTCAATTTAAGTACAACTCTGTGTTACTTTTTATTTTTAATACAAGTAATACTAAATTATAATACATGTGGATACTAAATTTGGATTAAGACCCGTAAAAAGCTGGCCTGGCAATGCTGCGACTTAATATTAGGCGACTCGGTTCATATGTTTGTTTATCGCGCTTTTTATGTATAAGCCAACAGTTCTGTGGTTAGAGTAGTGAGTTTACAAACTCAATGTTTGTTATTTTTTTTTTTTTAAATATTTGAATCCAAGCTTGTACTAAATTTGAAACCAAAGCTGTATTAAAACCATTTGTTAGCATTTTGTAAATACTAGATTTGAAACCAAAGCTGGTGTAGACTTATATGTAGTACAGAAAAGTTTCAATTTTAGTACAAGATTTCTAACCGTGTACTAACTAAATTATGTTAAAATAAACCCGACTACGATATATAATAAAATAGATTGAAAAAATTTAAATTTTTTTCGCTTGGTGATTTAGAAACCTTCATTAAGCGCAATCTTTATACGCATTTTTTGGAACGTTATTTTTCACGTGACGTGCAATATAGTTCAGCTCTTTGCAATTTGACATAGCTCTTTTTTTAGAAAACTGTTTTTTATCGTTTTTGTATTTATAAAAGAATAAGTTGCTTTTTTTTTTTAAAGTGATCTAAAAAGCATTGTTTTATTTTACGGTTCTCTTTGTCAAACTAATATTTACTAAATCGAACGAAAAAGTTTCATTTTTGACTTAAGCAGAGATTTGTGACTTGCAGGCTGCACGAATATTTGCACCAGCTCTGTTGAAATCCTTCTAATGATGCAAATTCAGTCACTAGAGCTGTTACATATAAAAAGGCATATACAAAAATTTAGTAACTGAAATTGAAATTAGTCAACAGAAATGGTGCCTTATTTTGGGATGCCTTAATTTACTGTCTATGCAACACTACTTCTTGAAAATCGAGTGACCACCAAACTGAAATTGGCAAGCTTCATAATCTCTTTAACAAATGGCTCCAGCTACACGTACAAATTCCGCGTTGTGAACTAATGCAAAAGTGTAGGTACCGACTACTCATAGTTGTGCATATAATAACAGCACTTTCATATTCATATTACTTTCATATTAGTTTCTTTTGGCCAACTAATATTGTAATCTTTGGAGCTGACATTGATCAGCGGAAATTAAAACAGGTCATTACGGATATAAAGTGCAATTCAAGCCCTTGCAGGGACTTTGATCGATCTTCTTTTGATTGTGTTCTGCGTGTTATTAAATGTTTGAACACAAATGATCAATAACTAGATCAACCAGTAATGCCGACTCCGAACGGCTCGTGTTCTTAAAAAGCTTTACTTTGCAGTTATTACTTTCTGAGGTTTATTTTATAACTAGCTGAAACCCGGCGCGTTGCTGCCACTCTTCCTTGTCAAAAGCCCATAAAATGTTATCAGTTAAACAGCATGTCTAAATTGAGGTCGAATACTGAATTCCGAGACTGTGCGACCTATATCCACAAAGCTATTCTATATTTGGGTTGTATAGGAAATGCCACGCCCTCTTGATCACCGCTCATATAATGTAATCAATTAAACTGCATGTGTACATGGAGGTCGAATACCGAATTCCAAAATTGTGCGACATATAGCTCCAAAACTATTCGACAGCACAAATTGGGGTTGTATGGGAAGTGCCACTCCCATTTTACCTACGCCCATAAAATTGTACCAATGAAACTGCATGTGTAATTTGAGGTCGAAACTGAATTCCGAGGCTGAGTTACCTATAACTCCAAAGCTATTCGATATCGCAAATTTGGGTTTAGTTGGAGGTGTCGCGCCCCCCCCCCCCCGACAATCTCTAAAAAATTTTATCAGTAAGTCTGCATGCGTAAATTTTGGTCGAATACTGAATTCCGACGCTGTGCTACCTTGAACTCCAAAGCTATTCAATATCTAAAATTTTCGTTGTGCTACTCCCCCTTGATCAACGCTCATAAAATGTAATCAATGAAACTTCATGTGTACATTGAGATCTAATACTGAATTCAAAAACTGTTCGACCTATAACCCCAAAGCTATTTGATATCTCTAATTTGGGTTAAATATGAGGTTTCACGCCCCCTTGTCATACGCCCATAAAATGAAATTAATGAAACTGCATGTATAAATTGAGGTCGAATACTGAATTCGGACGCTGTGCAGTCTATAACTTCAATGATATTCCATATCGCAAATTTACGTTAAATGGGAGGTGAAACGCCCCTCTTACCAATGAACATAAAATGAAATCAATGAAACTGCATGTGTACATTGAGGTCGAATACTGAATTTCGGCGTTGTGCGACCTATAACTCCAAAGCTATTTGATAGCACAAAGTTGGGTTGTATAGGAAGTTACACTCCCTGTACGGTTTTATACTTGCATCACCCTGTTTTAATCTCTGAAACGCAACTTATTTATTTAACGAGAGATGCGTAGACGCAAAGAGCTTAACAACGGTACGATTTATTCTCATCCACTCGGCAGAGATAGGGCATCGTACATCTTCAACGGAGTCGCGACGCATTTTGATCGGCAGTCGTGTCATATCTTTCTATTCATCCGCGCTACAGCAACAATTGGTTCCATCATAAAAATAAATCATCTTTTAATAAACCCCTATTGAATTTAACAATAAACTAGAATCAATACAGTCAGTATTCTTAACCTGAGTTGTCTTAGTTTTATTTACTGAATTAAGGAACCCCCGAGTAAAGTATAAGCTCAACTATAATTCAATTTGAATGTGAATTACTAACACTCCCCTTGGCCTTTCTACGCCCATAAAATGTTAGTAATGAAAGTGCATGTAGGTCGAATACCGTATTCTTAAGCTGTCAACCTATAACTTCAAAACAATTCGATATTGCAAATTTGGGTTGTAGGAAAGATGTCACGCCTCCCTATCCAATGCCCATAAAATAAAATCATTGAAACTGCATGTGTAAATTGAGGTCTAAAACTGAATTCCAAAGCTGTGCGGCCTATAACTTCAAAGCTATTCGATATCGCAAATTTGGGTTATATGGGAGGTGCCCCTCCCCGTGTCCAACTCCCATAAAATTTAATCACTGAAACGGTACGTCTAAATTGTGGTCGAATACCGAATTTATAGCTGTGCGACCCATAACTTAAAAGATATTCGATAACACAAATTTTGTATATATTTGTGGGAGGTAAAAGGGGGCGTGGCGTTTACAAAATTTGAGCTCAATCGGACCAATAGTTTCGAAGTATTTTAATATTTTCTTAAAAGTAGGCGTAGATGAAGTGTGACCACGCCCATTTTTATCAAAGTTAATGATAGTTATCATACGAACTTATTTACCAAATTTTAATTTAATACGACCAAAACCGTCTTAAATACCGAATTTTTATTAAATTGGCATTATTTTTTCCTTAACCTTTGCGTAGCAGTTACGAACAAACCCGTAGAAGGAAGTATCCAATTTGGTCCAGTCATTTTCAAGCAATAAGCATCCGAACAAATCACGATTCATTTTTATATACACAAATATTGATTTGTGGGCGGTTAAAGTGGGCGTAAAAATATTTATGTATCGTGACTGCCTCTTGGAGCACCTACACAGCAAGTTTCACTATAAAAATGTGTAGAGCTCCGGAATTGCCATGATTTCGAAAAAGTGGGCGTATTTTTATTACGGCCACGCCCATTCTTTGTACAGTTACGGACAGTAACCATCTGAACAAAATTACTAACCGCATCTTTATGTATTTCGAAACGAAGGCTAAACGTGGTGCGAGACGCGATAAAGGCGAATTTAGACATTTCACTCAAAACGATGATAGTGAACGTTGAACAATGACAGTGAATCAATATTTAATTTATATTATTCAAAGTGTAAATTTAAAGTTTGGTGGATGATTCGGTATGGAATGTCAAAATATATTCGTTGGCTGATTAATTTTAGTGACGTTTAAAAAAATTAAATTAATAAAAGCCGTTCAGCAATTAAATAACAAAAAAATAAACTTTATGTTAACACCTTATGTTATCAAGTTATGTTAACACCTTTCAATTGTATTTTAGTACGAATGACACATCAGTTTGATTTGCTTTCACTTTCATCAAAAGTAGGAAGACCTTCTACTTCTTTCACTGTTCAATGTGGATGACAATCATCTTCATTTTAAAGATGAAACTCAATTTACATTTTTCAAATCAGATGGTTCATCCAAAGTGAACAATGATAGTGAATCGTGTAAATTCGCCTTAAGCAAAACATTTTTCCATATCAAAAAATGTTGTTACTCGTTTCTATTACGACATTCAGCCTTCGTTTCGTTTTACATAAAGATGCAGTAAATCTTAGTTTTTTACGATCGAAACCGTCTGATATATATCCTTTATTTGATTTGTGGTCCATAGCGCAAATTTTGGCTTGTATGGGAGGTACCACGCCCCCTCGTCCAAACGTTACCAAACCTCACAGAAACACTCACTCTCCTTGGCAGACGTTGTCCTGCCACAGACCGCCTTACTGTGGCAGGACAACGCATATACGAAAATGTGAAGAAATGCCAAATATATTCACCATTTTCAGTATGCTGCCGAAAGTAACCATAAGCATTAAATAACCAATAGTCTAATACGATCAAAACCGTGCGAAATATAGCATTTTTGTTGTTTTGCAAGCGGTAAGAAGGGGTGCGGCAAAATATTTCCCTTGAGCCATCTCATAATCGAAACAAATCGACTGCCCAAATTTCAGCTCAATTTAGGTTAAGCCTGGAGCACTTTACTTCACTCGACGCTAACTCCCCGAAAAGTGAGTTTAACTAAAGTGGGACAGTCATATTTTTAGTGCAGTTATCGAAAGGGGCGTGGAATTCAATTTTTCGTACAGTTTCTATCAGTAACTACACAAACACAAGTATACGACCAAAACCGTCTGAAATAAACCATTTTCATTTATTTTTGAGAGGTAAAAGAGGGCATGGAAACCCATTTTTGTGCAGTTACCGACAGTAGCCATCTGAACAAAATTACCAAATCTTAGTTTCTTACGATTTAAACCGTCTGATATATATCCTTTTTTTGGTTTGTGATCGATAGCTCAAATTTGACTTGAATGGGAGGTACCACGCCCCCTCATCCAATCGTTACTCAACCTCACAGAAACACTCTCAAGATGTGGCTTCAGTTTCCCTGAAAATTTCATAAAGATCGGTTCAGCGGTTTTGGAGTCTATACATGATATAGCCACATACCCACATATCCACATACCCACATACCCATAAACTCACATACATACATTCATTTTTATATTTATAGATAAATATTAATTGAATACAATAAACATTCTGTCTCAGAAATGAATTAAACCCCTGCCACCACGGTTCTTAGCATACCGCATTTTTAACAGTTAGCGGAACCTAAACTTTAATATTGTGCATAAAAAAGTTGCAGTGAAGTGAAAAGTATCGGTTCTAAACAGATAAAATAGTGTCGTGCTTCAAATGTTTTTATAGTAAAAATTTTGTTGTCACAGCACAAACGTGTGAAAACTTGTGATTGAAGCAAAAATCACAAGTTAAACCAAATATCCCAAGTTAGAATTTATAACTGGTCATATATTTGGAAGTTAGATAAATCACAAGTTGACAAAAGTTGTCAAACGAAAGTTATGCCAAATCTTCAGTCAAAATATTTTTGAGAAATTCAAGTGAATAAAATGGAATAACTTTTGAAATCGAATAAATCCCAAAGTTATTCCAACTTCTCAAGTTAAAAAAGTGAATAAAACGGCCCTCAGGATCCTTGTTCGTAAGTTACATGATATTGCTCATGGTTTCGTTTAAATTGAACGGTATTTGAAGAACTGACAAAGCTATGTAGTGAATTCACCATAGAACGGTAGGTCAGTGGGTTATTTACAGAAGTTGCAGTTAGTAAGTACGCTGCACTTATATAGATGCAATATTGGTAATGAGAGCGCTAAACTAAACCATGTTCGTTTGCTTTATTTTCAAACTGGAGCAATAAGCAAAAAGTTTTACCTTTGCAACTGCAGAATAGTTAAGTTCAGATCTTTTTTAATTTAAATGATTGGATAATTGATTTATTGAAATGCATGCATTAGAAACTAATTATACCCTTTTATTTTTAAATAGTGACATTGCAATTTAGATGCAGAGCAATAAAGCAACAGAGTACAAAATAGATTTTGAAAACCTCAAAGATGTGAAATTAATTTCAAACGAAGAGGGTAAGTTGATGTGATTCAATCGATGCAGGGAGTGGATGTTTCTGATTTAATGTTTCCAAATGCATTCAATACTATGTAATAGTATAAGTTAAAGAAATGTAGAGCCATATGAAAATGACTGCACAGAGCCAAAAACCACCACATAAAATCAATAAGATCACCTAATTGAGCTATTTTATTAGGTTTTCTTATTAATACTACCAAATAATAAGAATTTTCCATAGAGGAATCTTTTTAATTCCATAGAAAAAAAATCTTATTAAAAATGTTCAACTACTATCAAACATTTTTTAATAAGATTTCTTATTAAATGAATAAAACGATGTGGTAGTCTTATTAATTAGCTTTAATTAATTACCAAAGCTTAAGAAGAGACCACCTTAAATTAATAAGAACATCTTTTTGATCTGCTTTTATAAGATTTTATTATTAAACACCCTTTTGGGAAGGTAATGACGGTGAAAATGCTACTTATTCTTTGCATTAGCTTTCAGTCGAAATTATGAAGTGAATTCTTGAACTTTATGTGCATTTTATGGATTTAATTTGTTTAAAGTAAAATAAAAATATGTGATAATGATACTTATGTTCCCGAACTTGTTTACGACGAAGCTGAAATTCTTAAAACTCAAGCGATATTTAAGTCGTAGGGATTGAGTGACTCAATTCGACTTTACTAAAATTTTATGGAATAAACTCGAAGGAGGAGATCTTCAAAAAATGGAGATTGAGGATGTCGCCACTTTCTTTGAAGACCTCGACAGCGACGGATATTTTGGTATTTTTGAAAACTGTCTTGCTTGTTAAGTTAAAAAAATTTATTTTTGCAACAACTTTGAATTTATTTTTATTTTTTTTTTTTGCTTTTTGTAAAAGTATATTTTAACAGATGTATTTTATGTATACATATTAGGGCGGGTCAATTTGTATGGACGAATTTTTTGGACGTCTGGCTCAGCGAAATTCGTAAAATACATGTAATTTCAAGACTTTTTCTCCACTACAGCATATACAAATTCTGAAAAAAAGCTGTGCGGACTTTCGTAAATAGATTTTGTTCTCAATTATAAAATATGAATGTATGAATGTATGTGTATGAATCTATTTACGAAAGTCCGCACAGCTTTTTTTCAGAATTTGTATATGCTGTAGTGGAGAAAAAGTCTTGAAATTACATGTATTTTACGAATTTCGCTGAGCCAAAATTTGACCCGCCCTAATACATATACAAATTTTGTTTCCTAATAAATTTAGATAAACCATCAAAATGTCTTTATTTAATATTGCAGGCAATTAAAAGTATATTTTTAGGTAAAAGGTTAATAAGATTCCGTTTTGATTTAAAAATATTTCCTTATTAAAATTTAAAAAGAAATCCTATTAAATCAATAAGATGTCCTGACTAAATTTCAAAAATAAATCTTATTAAATATATAAGATTTCTTCTTAAAAACCAAGAAGTTTTGATAAGTGTTCTTACAAAAAACTAAAAGATTCTTCTTAAAATTATTTGGTTTGCCTAATAAAAAAGCTCACAATTTTAATACGATTTTCTCTATGGTTTTAATAAGACAATCTTCTCGTATGAAAACCATAGAGAAATCTTATTGATTTTCTTCTATTTTATTAGGTTGTTTTGGCTCTGTGTGCTAGCAGCGCAGTTTATGTATTAAATTTTTTGAATTGTATGGCACAAATAAATGCATTTAAAACTTTTTTCGCAATTTTAGTTGCGTGGCAATGTGCAATGAGAAATTAGCAATAAGAAATGGGCAATAAGCAATGAATAATGGGAAATAGGAAATGGGCAATGAGCAATAAGCAATTGGCAATGAGCAATAATAAGAAATGTGCAACTAAGTTAACAATTGCGCAATTACTTAGTTGCATTTTATTTAAAATATAATACTAATTATGCATTTCGATTTTTTGGGAATACGCAGATTCACCTGGTACCTTTGTGCGAATCGAGCGCAAACAGCAATAGGAAATCGATGCAGATTTGGCTAATAGAGTTGAATCACGCGAAACAAGAAAACGTGGACGGAAGCGTCCTTTTTCAAGCAATGAAGATGATGCACTTTAACTAAAGGTTTCTAACAATACCAATGCGACAACGCCTCAGTGTTGATGAACATATGTCCCTACAAAACTGCAGGGTAATCTAACTCGACAATACATGCCCGCTAAGCCGCACAAATGGGGGAAAAAGGTATTTGCTTTATGCGACAACTCTGGATTTTGGAACAAATTTTAAATTTATGCTGGTGCAGGAGATAACGTTGTCTTAGATAACTGCCCAGATCTTGGGGCCGCATCGAATATTGTTGTTTGATTAGCAAGGCACATTTTAAAAAATGTCAACCATATAGTTTACTTTGACAATTTTTATACTTCACTTGGCTTAGTTCTTTATCTGAAAAGTCGTGGTATATTAGTTTGGGAACAGTGCGAACAATTTAGTGGCAGATTTAGTGGCGAAAAGAGTGGAGAGAGGTTATTCAGAAGAATACGTAGGTACGGCATTTGATACCGATATTATAAATGTATTGTGGCGACACACAAAAACTGTTGGGTTGGTTTCTTCCTACGTGGACACACAGAATTTTTTGTCAAAAAACATGGACAGCTCTATATCTAATGCAACGAATATTTCCGGAACAGGAAAACGAAGAAAAATGTTGAAATAAACTGTCCAAATATTATAAGAGAGTACAACAAACACATGGGCGGAGCCGACTTGATCGAATGTTTGATTGGACGGCATAGAATTCGTATGAAATCACGAAAATGGATAAACCAGATCTTTGTTCATTTGTTGGATGTGAGTATGGTGAACGCATATATTTTGTATCACCGAATCTATCAGACCACAAATAAAATTACGCTACCTAACTTTAGAACGGAAGTAGCAGGAAGTATGCGTTTGATAAGCACATCTACAATGCCAAAAAGTGGTCGACCTAAATCTAATACCCCTTCACCAAAACCAAAACTAACAAACCTTCCAACTGAAAATGTTCGTTATGATCAATTTGGGCATTTGTGTATTTTTTTTTTGACCGATCTGGTAAAAAAATTTGCAAAATGCCTGGTTGCAAGTCAGAAACGCAAGCTTTTTGTGAAGAATGTCCAATTTATTTATGTTATTTAACAACAAAAATTTTTTTCAGTTTTCAAAACAACTCTTAATACAATATTTAAAATATGTACCATTTGATTAAAAGAAAAACAATAAATTTCAATCACTAAAGCGTTCTTCGGACTGTAAATTTTTACCTGTAACAGGTTAACAATTACTCAAATAAAGAAACTAACTTCAGATTCCTGTTTCCCACTCTTATGGCCGATTTCTTCACCGAGTATCAAATCGAGCTAGTCCGAGTACTGCTTAGAACTCAGTTTCATATTCATTCTCAGTTAAAAAAAAGTTAGTGCTCAGTCATTTCTTCACTTATTTGGTACTCGGATAATTTTTAAAAGAGAGTGTTGGGCACTAATACTCTGATAAATTTTTTACCAATTTTATGCCAATTTATATGAAAGCTTTGTCAAAAAAATTTGTTAAATAATTTGTTTTTATTATTAAAAGCAAAACAAAAATACTTGGAGGTATAAAAAAGCATTGTTTAGATTGTCGGCAAGATGCTGATGCAGCTAAATAAGGACAAGAGTAAGCTATAATCTAGAATATTGGAGTTGTTGATATTATATTTATTTTCTTTTATTGTAAGAACTACATATGGGCCGTGCTTAGCTGCCATCGTAGTTAGCTGCCGCCGTCAGCTGAACAAAACCGAAATTGAAGTCTGGCACGAGAGTGTCTTTAAATATGATGGCGTTTTTTGTTGTGCACTACTTTATGACTTACGATATGACTAGAATTTAGAAGCCATTGAGCTGCCACAACACAATCCAGAGCTCTCTTCACGAGTGGGCATTACAATTCTGAGGAATTATTGCTTAAGGGACTTCGGGTGGTCGAGTTGAGATGACTGTGTCAACCAATTAACCGGACAAAATTGGACTCATCATTATTGCGTCCGAGATTTTTTAATAGAAAATAATTAAGCCATGATTTAGTTTGTTATTTATTTATATATTTTAATTTATTTAATTTGTATATTAATTAAATATATCGGTCAAGCATTAAAATATAGTGGTGGTCATGAAAAGAGGTAAAAATAGCTACTCATCAGTTATTCTAGATTTTTTTTAATATTGTTTACAATATGCATCTACTTGCGACATAGTACAAATTTTCTCAAAAAACCAGTTGCTTTACATGGTCGGTCATATCTGTTATTCTGATCATCAGACAAATTAGGAAATATTATATAATAGTACCATTACAAGCAGTGGCGTAACTATATTTTCTGCGCCCGCCCGCAGATTTCTAAAAACACCCTGCTTTTTACATTTTGAGTAGGCTTGTGCTTATCAGTTCCGGAGACGGAACGGACATGGAACGGTTCTTTTGAAGAAAGGAACTAGTTCACGGAAACATGTCCGCGGAACTATCTAGTTCCTTTGCTTATTTTAACTGTTTAGACTATTTGGACTGTCTGCTTGTTGAACTACAGAGGGAATTTGAAGCATGTCCGCGGAACTATCTAGTTCTTTTGTTTATTTGAACTACAAAACTATTTGAAGCATTTATTTGAATCGTGTGCTTGTTAAACTGCGGAGAAAATGTGTAAAGGTCCATGTAGATTTTCAACACATCGCTTTGACTAGTCTTAAATCAATTGAACAGAATTTTTTGCTTTTTTATTCTTTTTATTTCAATATTTTTAAATTAAAGAGAAAAATTTCTTTAGTTTATATAAAAGAAGGAAATTCTATCATTTTGTAAAGAATTTCATTTAGTAAATAAAGTTCATGAAAAAAATTTATAAAGTTGCTGAAAAGCGAGCAAAAATAATTTCCAATCAGTTCCTCATAAGCTCGAAACGCAGTTGCATCTTATAATTTATCAGCTTTAAGCATGTTCGCGGAATTATATAGTTCCAGCAGTTCTCTTTATAAGAATGAAAATAACAAAAGCATGTTCATTGTCATTTCGTGATTGTTCTGTTTCAAATGTTAAAAGCAAACATAAACAGCAATGTTGAACAATGCACACAACTGGAATGACGAAATATAATTTTTATTTTATCTATTATTTCTTTTGCTCTCTTTCACATTCACAATTGGCTTATTTGTCGTCGCTCAAACAATTCGATAAAGTTTTGTAAGTGCGAAAGAGATGTCAGCTTATGTTGCTCAATTAAAATTTTTTTATTGCAATCGTAACTGTTTGGGCATGCTTAAATCGTACAGATGGGAATGATTGGAACTATGTCCGAGAGTGAACATAGTTCCATGAACTATGCAGGTCCGGAACGACCCAACTCTAATTCTGAGTAAAACTGTCTTATAACTAAGATTACCAGAAGCATAGGCAGGGGTGATTTTATCATTAGGCAGAGTAGACTGCAGCCTAGTTCGGAACATTTTTTGGGGCGGCAATATTTTTTTGCTGTAAATTTTTGGGAGCGGAAAATTTATATATATATATATTAGGGCGGGTCAATATGTATGGACGAATTTTTTGGAGGTCTGGCTCAGCGAAATTCGTAAAATACATGTAATTTCAAGACTTTTTCTCCACTACAGCATATACAAATTCTGAAAAAAAGCTGTGCGGACTTTCGTAAATAGATTTTGTTCTCAATTATAAAATATGAATGTATGAATGTATGTGTATGAATCTATTTACGAAAGTCCGCACAGCTTTTTTTCAGAATTTGTATATGCTGTAGTGGAGAAAAAGTCTTGAAATTACATGTATTTTACGAATTTTGCTGAGCCAGAATTTGACCCGCCCTAATATATATATATATATATTAGGGCGGGTCGATTTATTTTTCGACAATTTCCCTATGATTTCCGTATTCTATGGGTTATTCCATGAAAATTTGCCAAAGGAATCATACCTCTATCGTTAAAATCGAGTCCCCTAATTTTTGTTGGTAAATTTTTTCCCAAATTGACGTTCGTATGAAATATTACCTACACGTTCACATCCATAACTCAAAAACTATTGATCGGGTTTAATCGCCAGTAGGCGCGTTGGAAAGGTGAGCTCATTTTGATCAATTAACAAAAAAAAATCTCCAACATTGGTCCAAGGGTTCAAATGTTACGGGCATTTTTGTCCAAATTTTGGAGCATTTTTCCATTTTTTTCATGATTTTGTCCAAGAATATTACTTTCATATTATTACTACACTCAAAGTGAATATTTTTTTTTGGTAATAGGTTAATAGATACTTTATTATCTCTTAATTTGAATTTTTGTAGAAAAAAAAATAAATAGGGAAAAAAAATCAAAAAGTTGGTGTCATGTGTTATTTTGTATTAGCAATATCGCATGAATTAATCAACCGAATTCGATAAATTTGGACTTAAACTCTTCGTTTTGAATTGTAAATTGAATTAAATAATGGTTTAAGCCAAAAAAATGGCCATGAAAGTAATATTCTTGGACAAAATCATGAAAAAAATGGAAAAATGGTCCAAAATTTGGACAAAAATGCCCGTAACTTTTGAACCGTTTGACCAATGTTGGAGATTTTTTTTGTAAATTGATCAAAATGAGCTCACCTTTCCAACGCGCCTACTGGCAATTAAACCCGATCGATAGTTTTTGAGTTATGGATGTGAACGTGTAGGTAATATTTCATACGAACGTCAATTTGGGAAAAAATCTACCAACAAAAAGTAGGGGACTCGATTTAAACGATAGAGGTATGGTTCCTTCGGCAAATTTTCATGGAATAACCCATAGAATACGGAAATCATAGGGAAATGGGTGAATTTTTTCACTCCCTACAAATCGACCCGCCCTTATATATATATATAAATATTTGAATTGTTCTTATCTTATTTTTTTGAAAGTTACGAATTACAGATCGGGGTTTCATTCCTTTACTGAAGTAAAATGTGAAATTTTCAGATAAAAATGTTGATATTTAAACGTACTGTAAGTGACTTTAAAGTTGAAAATCTGATTTTTATGGGAAATAGGTTTTCTTTTTTCACAAAAATCGCATTTACTAGTCATGCAATATGAATTCGAAAATAAGAGAACTCTAAGTTTTTTCGATTTTTTATAATTTGTTTTCTATTTTGTGCCACGGAAGTAGTCGGAAAAAATTTGTTTAGAGACTTTTCGTACATCCTTGCGGTGACAAAGTGTTTCTTCTATAAATTGTTTTTAAAGCCCAACTTACAACTACTTTGAACAACTTACTGCTTACCCTACATTGAAACCTAAATTACAACTTTTCAAAATATTTTGGTATTTAAAATAAAATAATAATATCAAAATTGAGTCATTGTCGAGATACCAACAAAGATCTGAAGGCTGCTATGCGCATACGACACAATAAACATGTACAATAACACGATAAGGACGTCATATTTTTCAAGCCTAGGGCGCTCACTGTAGTAAATCTACTTCTGAGCGTAGGACAAAACAAGAGAACTCTTGGCAAAAAAGAGAACAAGAAGAGACTATTTTTTGTTCAAAAGTTATCATTTATTACAAAAGTAATATTTTTAAAATATTTTCTTTCATAAATATATTTTTTAAATTAAATATTTTCGTATTTCTTGAATGTTTTGGAAACTTCCACTTAGTTTATTATCAAGGTGCTTGAAGGCGCCCCTGACTTTGTGGCGCCCGCCCGCAACGCGGGCTCTGCGGGCCCGCTTTTTACGCCACTGATTACAAGGAGAACCGCCTAACACGATAGTCCGTATGCATTCTAGCTTGCTCAACTTCTATATTTTACTGCTATATTTTTAACAAACGCTCTTTTTGAAAAGAATAGCGTTAGTGTGCTATATATAGCGATACGTTGTCACGACTCCTGCAGCTTACGTCTTATCACCTCGCATATGATACAACTCTTTCTCTTTCAAACCAAATCCTCCTGAGTCGTAGGTATAAGAACAATTGGCCTATTCTTAGCTGAAGTTCCATAACAGTTCCAGGAATATCAACTGCTAACAAGAAGCCATCAAAATAAACGAGTGCATCAGTTGTCTTTTAGCCCAACATTTGATTTGAGGACACGCAACTGTTGCATGACATTTTTTTAGCAGCCTTCTACAGTTTTTTCAGTCTTCTAACGAATAATCCAAATCAAAATATATAAGACTTCTTAAAAGTTTATGTTTTGTTTTTACAATTATAAATAAAAATTTGACACTTCCACTCAAATTATCAAAACAAAGTTCTATTTTTTGATGCGAAGAAATAAAAAAAGCGTGAAACCGAGTTTTAAGATTGCTAGACTTCCGATTTCGGGGTTCCAGCTCAAACTCAGTATCAACTAGAACCGAGTTTCAAATTGAAGTTTTTCTGCCTTAGATCTCCGTGAAGAAATGAGTTAGTACTCGGGAAAGAACTAAAATAAGGTCTAATACTGGGTCAAGCATTAAAATTCTGTGAAGAAATTGGCCTTTAAATTATTCTGATATGATTTTTTGAAATCAAAGAAAAAATGTGACATTAGAGGTTAGAGATATTCTTATGCGCTGAATTTCAGGACAGTTTTTTATAATGCGGATAGAGGAGGCGGTTGGCGTTGAAAAAGATGTTGGTGTGTAAGACAGAAGCAATCTACTTAAAACAACTACAGTAATAATTCTAGGTTTACAATTTAAATTCTTCATTTGCATAGAGTGCAAAATATTATCACAATTAAACTCACACTCACGCAATCAACAGAAGCAAAGATTACACAATAACAATTAGTATAAAATTGTAACGAAAAACGCAAATACAAAGAAACGCAAAATGCATTGTTAAAATAGCACAGGACATGTTTAGGACTGCAGAAACATATAAATACTCACAGAGACTCATAGACAAATAACGATGATTTCAAAACAACAATGGCACAAACATCTATAAAAGCAAAAGCAGAGCAGACAATTGGTATTATACAACAACAACAACGAACAAACGATTGTGCAACATTAGCCAATGAGCAGAAACAGCTTGGAGCATGTTAATTGAAATCAATAACTAAGCATTGCATCGCAACTAAATGAATGACGCTACAAAGAGCTAAAACAACATCAACAATAACAACAACAAGAACAATAGAAGCATAGAAGCAACATGAACTACAAAAACATAGACAATGTAGAAAACAAAAACATTACAGCCACCATAACATAGCCTAACAAAACAAAGCAGCAGAAGATAGAATGTCCTAGCAGCAGGATATGCAGCAGCAGGCAGCACTGTAAAATATTCGAATCTGGTTTTATCTGGAAAATGTGTGTAAAATGTTGAAAATGCTGTCCATACATTTCGAAGAACTCCACGTGTGTGTGTGTGTGTGTGTCTGTGTGTGTTATTCTGCATAGAGGCTATGACATAATGTATGTATATGAGAGTTATTGCGGGTTCGTCTCTAAGCTAGAAATATTTAGTAATTTCCTACTGTAAGAATCAATCAGATTATTAAGGAAACTACTATAAGCTCAGGCAAGTCTTATAATGTCTTAAAAATAGTTTGAAATCGCTTAAACTAAGCTTGACTGGTGAGTTTGCAAGACTTTCTTCAAACAGAGGCATAAAGTACTCATGATATTTTATTTAAAGCATCACTGAAAGCATCCTGAACACTCGAATATGTTACGAATGTATGTTAACTGCATCAAAGTATAAACTGTAGGCAATATAACGTTTGATCATTTGACAAAATTCACGCAGTGTATTTTTAATCCTTTTTCGCACTGTATCGCACGGTTTACATTCTGAAGTAATAAATAATTGCCAAAAAATACTACGATATGGTGCTGACTGACTCAAATTGTACCCAGCAGCGGATTTGCCAGTGGCTACCATAGATCTAATACAGAATAAATTACCAGGTAAGGAAGCATTACTTTTTTCAAAAAGTAATGCGTCTGCATATAGCAGAAGTAATTTACTCATACTTCATTAACTGTAATGTAGCATACAAGGAAAAGTAATGCAGTGATTTTTATAACTTAATACAAGTAGTATGTTACTCCATAACTTCTAGGTAATGCTGAAGGGAGGCGAACACTTACCTCCTGTCTCATTCAATGTCAATTGTAAGGTCTTTTATGCATATTAAGGTAATATAGTCGGAAGTAGTGGTCATTACAAGGTAATTGATGCTTCATATATTCGGAATATATTCCATCCGCTACTGGGTAGTTAATAGTTGCACTGTTGGTGTTTTAATTGATCTGCTGTAGATTGGAAAAATAAGCAAATTTGTATCAATGTTGCAATGTGCATTTTGTTTGTTACCTGAAAAACTAGAAATGTTTGTGTTTCAAATGATCGAATATTAATTTCCTAAATTTTTATACAAAGATTATTTTTTATGTTATTTTTTGGGTCAATTTAAGTATACTAGTATCGTCTGTAGCCAAAATTCAACCAACCTTCTGAAATTTCAATCGTTTTTTTCTAGTTCTGAGGCATGACCTTGCTTTAAGAAAAAGTGCTGTACTCAGAAAATCTTAAGTTTCAAACTATCGCAATAATTTGTACATAAAAATAGTCTAAATTTTTTTAAAAATATCTGTAAAAAAACCCATAAAAAATTTCATACACAGTTATTTTTCACAACCAGGGCTTTTCATACAAAAACACGTTGTATTAAGATAATCTTTAGTTTTCAAGATATCGCCATAACTTTAATGTCAAAATAAATTTTTCAGAATTTATTATTTATAAGAAATTTCACCATTACAATATATATTCACATATTACATGCAAAAATGCTTATTGTAGGGTATTCGTAAAAGATAGCGAAAAATGTTTTTGTACAGTGTATTAATGTCGAAAATTTCCTCGTACACCATGCTATTTCATTTTTTTATAGTTTAGGTTTTACTTAAGAAATATTCTTTAAACGCTAATATTCAGGTCAAATGTCACAAAAACATTCAGTGAACTCCTTCTCCCTACTCTGATTTCTAAAAACAAAATATCAAAATCGGTTCACAAGCACGGAAGAACTATTTCTCCCACGCATATTTCTAAATATACCGAAAAGGCTTAAAACATAGATTGGTGTATATTACAATGAAGTGGTTTGAAATATTTGAACATTTTTTTCACAGAAATTTTTTTAAGCTGTAGAACCTTGTGAAAAGGTAAAAACAAAATTTTGAAAAAAATAAATATTCACTAAATTATAAAAAGAAATTTTCACTGAAAAGATATAAGTTTTCTCGAGATATCCAAATAATTTTAGTGTCATTTTAAGGGGATTTTTTTTTAACATACTATCCGTGGAAAATATTGCCGTTATATTCCTCAACCAACGACTTTTCATACAAAAATACGTTGTACTGAGTACATCTATAGTTTTCGAGATATCGCCATAATTTTTATGTCAAAATAACAATATATATTCACTCTTGTTTAATAAAAAATGCTTATTGTAGGGTAACCATAAGAGATGGCGCAAAATGTTGCAAGTATTTTTTGCACACCTTATCAATGTCTAAAATTCCCTCTTACATTATTTTATTCCATCTGTTACAGTTTAGCTTTTATTTAATAAATGCTCTTCTTACGCTCATATTTCAGGTCGAAGGTCACTAATCTAAAGTGTAATCATACTGTGTAGCCAGATCTTTCATTTGATACCTCATTCACCATTCTACCTCTCCCTAGCCCTGAGATTCCTAACTTAAAATAATGCAAACTTTCGACGTTAATATTTCGGGTCAGAGATCATAAATTTAAAATCTAAAATGATTCTGCACATATAGGACGCAGTACCTTTCGAATGATAAAAGTTAAATTGCCTTTATTCTTAAATTAATATAGAAAAAATGTGCGACAACACTTAATGTTTGTCTATTAATATATAAGATTAATTTTTATGTGTTGTTGAAGTTTCTGACCATTGATTTTTTATTTCAATATTTAAATAAAAATAAAAATGAAATTTTTTCCCGACGTTAACTGTCACTTGCTTGGTGATATCCTCAGGGGAGATTTTTATATTTTATCTTTAAATTTAACTTGAAATTAAAATTACACAAACTACACGTTACCATTACGCACACAACATTTAAAACAAAAATATTTATAATTATTCAAAATAACTTTTATTTGTTCTGAAATGCCACAAAATTGATTGGTAGTCAGCATGAAAGAGTACTTCAGAATGTCTGAAAAAATTTTAATTTAAAACTTTCAAGAATATAAATAAATATATATCATTTTCGATGAATAATTACAAAAGTTATTAGAAATTGAATAATCAGAAATCTTAAATTAGGTCTTTTTAAAAATGGTTTATTTTTAACTTGATCAAATATGGTACATTTTTTTATTTCTTAAAGCTACAAGTTTGAATTTGTTTTTAAAATAGAAAAACGGCACATATTTAAACAAATTTTTTTTTACTTTTTCTATCAAATTTCGATTTTTTTTATTTTTTATTTATCAATTAAAACACTGAGTTATTGTAAGCAATACAAAATAAGTATTTTAAAGTGTTTGGGTAGCGAATGATCGTCGCCGAATTATCCTTTAAAAATAAGAAATGAAATATGGGTGTATTTTGGGTTTTAATATGTACATTATTTAATGTAACATGGCAATGATTTTTATATAATTTACTCGTCATACCGCAGAAAATCGCAAACTACTACAGGCGGCGATTGCCTACAAGCGCCAAAAGAAAATTATAATGCTTTTACTCGTCGAGGTGTCATCTGCATCAAGCTTTTTAAAGATGCTGATCTTATTAAAATTACAAACTGCAAAGAACTTCAAAGAATTGTATGTGCCAGTGAGGATGGAGAGGGTATCTTCTAGTGCAGCTGATTTATTTTCATTTTATTTTATAATTGTTATATATGGGTAAATTTCAAAAAATATGGATATGCAAGATAAACTTTTTAATTTTTTCAACTTTAATATCAAACAACTTTAAACAGGGACACTGTTATGAAAACTAATGTAGAATTCAAAATCACTGTTACGCTCCTTAAAAACTTCTGTTAAGTTAAATTTTTTTCAAATTTTTGCAGAGTGCAAAGAATTTTTGTCTTGAGTGTTGTACCCTTAAAATTTACTAAAAATATGTTTAAATTTAAATAAATTAAAGAACTGATTTTTTTTCTTAAATTGTAAGTATATTGTTGAGCTGTTTGATTTATGTTTTGGTTAAATATTTTTTTTTTAAATAACACAGTATTCTCTCAAAAATCACAACTTTCTCAAGTAAGGGTTACTATGTTTCATAATTTTAGTATTATGAAATTATATAATTTTACTAGAAAAAGAATTACAATAAAGCTCATTTGAGAGGCAACCTTCTTCTTGGATAAATTTTAAAAATGAGTTCATTAAGCAAGAAATTTTCATAAAAAGTTCAATACAACACTAATGACAATTAGCAACACTCTGGACACAATGAAAACAAAATTAATAACATAACAAAAATAAGCATTTATTCTCAATTATTTTTTAATGTTTTTGTCTTTGTCTATAAAAAACGAAAAAAAAATTCTACTCCGAATCTGTGTAAACTTTTTTGTAAACAGATCTTTTTGTTTTTTGACGGGTTTCGTTTTGAGTTTTCTTCAATTTTTACAGTTATCGCCTTTAATCCATGGCAATTGCAAAACCTTCCTTTTAGCCAATTATTATTTGCGCAGTAGCAAGAGAGATTTCTATGCATTATTGTTCCTTTCGAGCATGACACTATTTGATGAATATCTCTTGTTCCTTGTATTGTTTTCAAATTTTTAGGCAATAGTTTATTAGTGCAGGAAATTTTTTGTGCATTTACGTAAAACAATTACACATTAACTTTGCCTTTAAGCGCATCGTAAAATTGGTGGGCATCCATAATATTCATTCCATGGGCAACAAGACTATCTGCCGTTCGCTTCAGAACAGCACCCACACCTTCTGCTGCGCCTTTCCCGTGGGATGTTTCAAAAAAGGACCAAGTTGCGCACTTAAATTTTTTGTCAAAAAATCTATTGCATAGTAAAAAAAATTGTTTTTTTGCCGATACTGTGATGATGGGCTGTCTAAAAAAAAAAATAAATTGTCGTTTGTATTTGGAGCTTTTTGTTTCAAAAAATCGAGAATTGGATCTAAATGTGCCCAAATCGCACCAGGACCATGGTGCAGGCTCTCTGAAATTGTATAAAAGTTGATTGGCTTTTCAAGGCTTTTAAGATAAATTAAACCTGTGTGCAGTATTGCTTGATTTCGCGATGCACCAAAATGAAACATTTGAACTTCTTCAGATAACTTACAGGAGTAATTCTCTGAAAAATCTATATGCATCATAGCTTCAGTTTCGCATAAGTTTTGTTTGCAGAAGTGGGACGCATTATACTGATTTTTAACATTAAACACATGTTTTTTAAATTTTTGCATTTCAACTTGATATTTATCTATTAGACTTGCTAATGTTGTAACTTTCTCTACTTTCTTTATAATTTTTACACGATACGTTTCATGGAAGTCTTTCTTTTTGTTGTGTCTTTCTTCGTTAACAATTTCCCATTGGAACCACTTGCAAGTTTTTTCAAGATTAGTATTACAAACTACGATTTTTTTAGACTTGCAAACTTTACAGAAGCTCCAAGCACAATGGTCAGAATCATCAATACACATAATGTCTTTTAATAGTGTCTCATGGCTCTGGTCGCAGATGACCTTTTCATGGAACAGTTTTGAAGTTTTTAATTTAATGTTAGCGTGCTGTTGGCAATCACAAGTGTTTCTATCAGTATGTACAGGTTTCTTAATCCAAAAAGGTTTAAGCCTCGTAAAAGTGGTATAAGATATAGCAAGCTTTTGATTTTCCGTTTTGAAAGTCTTTTAAAGTATTTTCATTGTATCGCACAAGTATCTTTTTTGTTTCTTCATTTTGCCACTAGTAATAGTTTCCTTTTTTCCTGCAGAAGCTCTACTAACATCATCTCGCAAGAAGAATGCATAAACTTGACTCATTTTCATTGACCGTTTTTTCGATATAGGTGAAGTAATATTTTCTTTTTTGCAGCCCATTATTGCTTTTAATTTATACCGCTTCAATATTTTCGATGCAATGACTACATTGTTTTTTTTTTTTTTTGATATCTCCTTATACTTTTGTTTCAACAGAACCAACTTCTTTTTTACGTCTTGGCAATCTGAAATGAAACCTTTATCGGAGCTATCAAATAAATTTTGCTGCATTTGTTTTTTCAATCTTAAATTTCTTTTTTTGTATTTCTCTTGTTTCTTTTTGGCTTCTTTCAGTTTAAACTTTAAAAGCTCATTTTCTTGTTGAAGCTTTTTGTTTTTATTATTTAATTCATTTTGATACCTCTCTGTCCTTCTTTGTTTAATGCATGGAAGTAAGTTTGACGAAGATGGTGTAAAGTTAGTTTGTGATCTGGTAGAGATTTTTCTATATAAAGATAAATTTATTGCAGATTCTATTGTAATGCAATTATTGCTTTCAGAAGAGCTATCTATTAAAACGACTGCGTGGGTTTTTTTCTTTCTTATTTGCCCTGTATATTCGCTTGTAGGCTCTTTCCTTAGCTCGTGCAGATATTAGCAGCTTCTTAGGCATATCACTTCGCTTCAACCTTTCAGAGTTCCTATGAGAACGACCGAAAATAAAAATTCAATAAAAATAGGGAAATATTGTATTCAAATTAATTGTAACCTTTCGTTGTGCTTTCGTTTATACTCCTCATCCCGAGCTTTGTCAAGTTTTTTTTTCTCCCGATACCGTTTCTGAGTTTCAGCATTTAATAATTTAGCTATCTTAGGCTGAAAATTTTAATATAAAATAAAAAAATTTAATAATTTGGCGGCATAGACGTTGGTGTTCAAACAACACTCAGGACTTTTAACCATTTTGTAAGAGTTTAGTTGAAAAAATTCTGCATTAAAAGCTCAGAATATAAGAAACAGTTGAAAACTATATAAGCAATCAATTACAAACACTTTTCTTTTAATATCGATATTCAAAACCGCAAAATCGGTGACAACACTCTTGACATATAAATCTATACTTACCATAATCTTAGTAATAGAAATAGAGATTAGAACAAATAAAGTATAACATAACACTCCAGACACGGGACGATGACAACAAAAATTTTGCAAAAAAAATACTGTTATGTAAACTTAAGCAATTAAAAACACCAAAAACTCATTAGTATATATATTGGCATCGCAAATCAATGCATATTCTTTTTATTTCTCTTGGTTTTCGTTTTCTGTTTCTATATTGAAAAACTGCAGGTAAGAGTGGGGACAAATTCTTTTCTATGAAACAGATTAGAGAGGGGAGAAAATAATTGCTTATAAATGTTAAACGATGAAATTTGCCTTAACTCCAAATGCCTTATTTACTTATATATATATATTATTTTACAACATTATTTTGATTTCTTTATTTTTGTGATTATTTTTTGAGAGAGAAGGCTGAAAAAAGTAGGGACAGAGAAAAGCTGTTGGTTTTGAAATTCACCCATATATATTATGCCTTCTTCTTCTTATTTCATACTTACTTACTCACTTTACGTATTTTTCTTTTCCATCTGCTATTATGTTATTCATTCACTTCGATACTATTCGTTCTCTTGCCGTATTTCTTTAAATGCTTTAAGTTTGTTGTTCATAAATATTTTCTTATGTCAGTTGTAAATCATATGTATTTTGATGTCAAAAACAATCATAAAACTGTGATAGAAATTTTGTGTAGGCAGCATGAAGGATTAAAAATCGTTCATTTTAATGCTCGAAGTCTAAATAATTTCAAGTTGGATTGCGTAAGACATGTCTTTGTAGATTTATCTGTTGATGTTATTTGTGTCTCAGAAACGTGGTTTCATGAAGATGTAAACGACTCCTATCTTAACTTAAAAAATTATAGGCTTTTCAGAAATGATAGAGTGGACAAAAGAGGTGCAGGAGTTGCAATTTATTGTAAGAATCAGCTTAAAGTAAATGTTGTGGGTAAATCAAATCAATCGGAAGTAGAATTTTTGAATGTTGAAATTTTAGGCAATGGAAATTAAGTATTTGTTTCTTGCGTCTACAATCCAAATAGTAGTTGCAGTTTGAATCCCTTATTTATGTCTTTTATAATTGTGCTGTAGACTATGAACACTTTGTTTTAACAGGTGACTTTGATATAAACCTATTAGCCAATAGCAATATTGCCAGTAGCTTCTTAGAAAGAATATCTGAAGTTGGATTCACAGTAGTAAACACTCTCATGCCAACTAGGTTTTCAAACAACTCTCCTCCGAGCTTACTAGACATTTTTACTATCTCCGACGCATCAGCTGTTTTACTTTTCGATCAAATATCTTTTGTTTTCGATCACGATCTTATTTTCTGTACATTAAATATCAGAACGTCGACCGCTGGATCTGCAACTCATTTTACATATCGCGATTTTTGGTCTATTGGTAATAACCGTTTGCATCAGAACTTGGCTGTAATTAATTGGTCAGATTGCTGGTTTTTACAATCAGTGGATGAAAAGCTTAATTTTTTCATTGACGTAATGAATTCTCTTTTTAATATGCACGTTCCCTTGCGCACGCGTCACATCACAAATAGTAGTTGTCCATGGTTCACGCGGTCTGTTAAAGTAGCTCTTAAAAATCGTAGCAAAACATATTGCAATTGGAAGCGCAACCCCACTACCTTGAACTGGAATAAGCACAAAAAAGCCAGGAATGATGCCACATCCGCTGTCAAATCGGTTTATTTTATGTCCAAACTTAATCCTGCGCTACCCTCTAAACAGTTGTAGACAAACTTAAAAGGTATCGGTATATGCACAAAAGACTGCGTAGCTTGTGATCTAGATCCCACTCAGTTGGATGATTATTTTATCGCTAACTCTGCATCAAACGAAACTCAATAAACTGATGATAATAATAACAGTGGTGATCCTTAGTCTCCGAACAATTTTCGGTTTAATGCTGTAAGTGAATTGGACATAGCATTGGCGTCGGAAGCGGGGGGAAAGGGGGCAGTTGCCCCCCACTTTTTTAGCTAGATAAACAATTTAAAAGGAAAACTTCAAAAGTTATTCAAAATATCAGTTTTTTTACAACGATAATGTTTTTGTATTATATATTTTCCTCTTCTTTCTCTCTTCTTCATAAGCATGGTTGCGGATAACCATTTTCTTTCTCTGTGTTTGCAAAAAGATATAACAAAATGTAGAGTTTCTTCAGTTTAAACGCACCACTTCAGTTTAAAAGCACCCTTAAGTATGTAGCTTAATGCTTGTTAATTTTGCAACTCTGGTAAGAAAAAATTTGACATGTTTTTAGGGGCTTTCCATATTGGACGACATGTTGTGCGATAAGTTAGATGGAAAACTAATGGGACTATTTGATTGAGCGTTCGAACGATCCAACTTGTAGAGCAACATCATTAATTGCAAGCTCTCAAGCAGAACACATCCGGCTAATAGCTAAGCAACTTTTAGATGCCCTAACAATTGAGCAGTAATTTTACATAATTGTTTAATATTGTACAATCGGATGGTAATACATGTTGTACAATCTGCCATGTTGGTCCAATGTTTTGGACCATGCGAAAGCCCCTACTGTGAATTAGCTAATGAAAATCCACCTCGACGCTTTGAAGAAACATCAAATCCGGTTCCTTCAGTACAGTTGCCATTATATGATCGGCTACGAAAAGATTATTTCGAAATTTTAGATCTTCCCTCAAATGAGATAACGGCTAGATTCGATCAAACAGGTTGATATTTTACTTTTATTTTATTTTTGCAAGCTTACACCAGCTTCACTCAACCGACTCACTTTGATTTAACATTCGGTGAGTCGGTTGAGTGAAGCTAGTGTAAACTGGCACTTTGTTAATCTTATTGTATTGTACATTTAAACAGATCTTGACACTCTGGAATCATTGGAAAATATTGTAATCGAAGCTTTCAACGGAAAAGTGCCTTCTGAAAAAAATCTAAAAACAAAAATAGATCTTTATGCAGATGACTTTTTTGCAGATGAAATTGCTGAAGCAATTACCTGGCCAAACACCTTGAAATTGTAGTGGCATTGTATCCCAATTTGCGAAAAATTCGGATCCTGTAAAAAACTATTAAATGAAGTTGAAAAACTTATTGCTTTGCTTTTGACTGTGCCTGCATCAGCAGCTTCATCTGAGCGTTCTTTTAGTGCACTAAGACGACTAAAAACGTATCTTCGAGCAACTATGACACAAAAACGACTCACTAATGCGGCACTTATACACATTCACAAAGATAAAACCGAAGAATTGAATTCGATGGAGGTGGTGAAAGAGTTTGTTTCTCGCAAGGACAGAAAGAAACATTTTGGAATAATTTAAATTGATATAATTTTTTGTACCTTATTGCATTTAAACCATGTAAAGACATACCTAGTCTTGCTTTATAAAAGCAACCATTATTTCTTATATTTTCATATTACCATATGAAAGATCCTTTAAAGAATGATCTCTAATATTAAAATTGGAAGAACTTTTAAAAATAATGAAATTTTAATATTTTTTATATATTTTTATATTTTTTTTTTATTTTAAACTAAAATAAAAAATTTGTTTATTCACATTCATGTTTCCTTGATGAAATTTTGGCGAACTTTTTTTTGCACCACCATTTGTACTGCCCCCCCATTTGTACTGCCCCCCCAGATGAAATTAGCTTCCGACGCGCTTGGGACATAGCTATCTGTATAAGGAAAGTAAAATCGAACGCATCTCGGGAAGATGGAATCTCCATTAGGTTTATAAAGCTTATTTTACCACATGTTCTTAGTCCGCTCGCCCATATAATAAATCACTGCTTTACCACCTCGTGCTATCCTGAGATTTGGAAAGTGGCGACTATTATTCCTATAGCAAAAAAAGCCCAATGCTTCCAACCCATGCGATTTCCGTCCAATAAGGCTCTTGTCCTCAGTGTCTAAAATATGTGAATCGCTCATGGCGGATCAGATATCTCATCATTTAAGTCTTTTTAACCTCATGGCGCCTCTCCAGTCTGGTTTTTGGCCTGGTCACAGCTGTTCGACTGCTGTGGTAAAAATACTTGATGATATAAGAGTACCTTTTGATAATGCTGATTTGACATTGCTTTGCTTGCTGGATTTCTCAAAAGCATTTGACACCGTCACACAGTACTTTGTCCAGTAGGAATAAATCAAGAGTTTCATTTTGACGAACCCTAACAAAATAGATATTGTAAGTTAGGTAATACTTTCACTAAAAAGAGTTTAAATTTTCTTCGCAAAAGAAGTAGTTTTGTGGAAACTACACCTCTTCAAAGTCAACGCTTTTTATGCGTTTTTATTATTGTAGAATTTTCGACTTCGCGTTGTATTTAAAGAAAAACATGCTGTTAGCACAGTTTTTACGCTATTCAAGTGATTTTATTTATGTATTTTTAAGGAAACAGTGAGAAAAAAATAAAATTTAACTATATTAGCAAGAAAATTTAAAATAAGTAATAAAAATTGAATTTTAAATTATCAAAAAATTTTGAAAAAAATTGAAAAATTTGCTGTTTTCAACAGTCATTTAAAAAAATGTCCACAAGTGTCACCTTCAATTTTTACAAATGCATTTCTACGTCTCTTTACCTTTCGGAAACATTAAATATTTTGTCCAACTTCAAACCACTTTTTGAGTTATCGTGTTTTTAAAAATGGTCCAAAAATAATTTTGTGAATTTTTTGCTTATGTGCTTCATTCAAAGAAAAAATGCCGTAAGCATGTTTTTACACTATTCCATTGATTTTATTTTTTTTTTAAATAATAAAAAACAATACGTTATTTTATATTTATAAGAAAATGTAAACTAAGTATTACAAAATTTATTTTAAATTATAAAAAATTAAAAAATAAATTTTTAAATTTGCTGTTTTCAGCAGTCATTTAAAAAAATGTCCACAAGTGTCATATTTAATTTTTAAAATAAATTATTGTATGTTTATCTATCTTTCAGGAACATAAAATATTTTATCCAACTTCGAACTATTTTTTCAGTTACCGCCTTTTTAAAAATAGTCTAAAAATCATGTTTTGCAAAAATTAGCAAAATGTTGTTAGTGTATGTAACATTCAGTATGTTATACAAAAATAAAAAACGTAAACAAACATATTCTTTGTACTCTATACCTAACAGAAGACCATATCAGCTTATGAAAGTTAAGTTCTTACAGAGAATGACAACACTGTATTTTTTTACAGAAATGTAAGAACTTTTTCATAAATTATTATTAATAAATAAACTTATTCTTCAAAAGAATGTTTGAGCAATCGAATTGAATATTAATAACTGTTATTAATATTACTACAAATTAATTTATTAATTGTTAAATGTAGGGAACTCTCATATTCTCTCAATGCTACCCAATTTTTACCGTATTTTGTTAACAAAAACATAGAACTTGCAAAAAAGCTGTGGAAGTTAAAGTCTATTTGCATGTGCATTAAGAAAAAACATAATATATTATTTTTTATCAAAAATGTCAATAATTTTAACTAATAAAGATTTATTTAATTGCTGGATTTCTGCTGGTCCAAGATATAAATTTTTGATTTTAAAAAGTTTTGTTAAAAACAAAATTGGTGAAAGACTGTTTAATGAAGCAACAATAGAAAACATTCGGATTTTTCAGATTAAATTAGATAGAAAGTGGAAGGAGTGCCACTATAACAAAAATTTGTTTATAAAAAAGTATGAAAACTGGTTAAGTTTCCAAACTTTTATTATTCCTGATCCAGATGAAGTAAGTAAAAATAAAAAAAGTTTTTACACAGTTTAAATAAATCTTCATATCTAAGCAACCTAGCACTAGTCGCGGAAGACCTAAAAAGGAGTTCCACTTGTTATCTGAACAAATGAAAAGAAGAAAAGTTGCTGAAATAGTATCTGACTATACTGAAGAAGAATTAGAATATGCATCAGATTTTGCGAGAAGAAAAGGCAGTATTAAAAAAGAAAGTGTCCTCTCAGTACAGGTGGCATTGACAATTTATTTAGACTTGGATCTCTCGGAAGTAAAGTATAATATTCTGCGCAAAACTGTCAATGAACATCATGAAAACTTCTTTCCAAGCCTATATGCAATACAAAATTTTAAAAAGAATATAGTACCACCTGTCAAAGCTTCTGAAAACTCTGCAGAAGTGGAATTAAAACCACTCATGCAAAATACAGCTAAAAGTATATTTAAGCTTTGTGATGGCGAAGAGACTCCAGATAAAGTAACACTGATATGCAAATGGGGTATGGATGGCAGCTCGGGTCACAGCCGATACAAGCAAAATTTTTCAACGGAAGATTTCAGCGATGAATTTATATTTTTCATTGCATTTGTCCCAATCAAGTGAGTAAAAGTTTAAAAATTTAACTATGTATATTTTAATGAAAAAACAATTATTTTTTGAATAAAAGGCTAAAGAAGCCTCTTTGGATAAACAAAAGCCCTTCTTCTACTCTTTTCTGCAGACCCATAAAAATTGTAATGGCTAAGGAAAATATGACCTTAGTTATACAAGAAAATAACGATATTAAAAAACAAATAACCGAATTAGAATGTGAAATATTGGAATTTAATGGGAAATCTGTAGAGGTATCATATGAAATGAAATGTACAATGATCGATGGATCCATTGCAAACGTTCTTACGGAAACAAATTCAGCTAGCAGATGCTTCATTTGTAATGCAAGTCCAATTGAAATGAACAAAATAAATTTTACTAGATCTGCAAACACAGATTCTTATAAGTATGGACTCTCAACTCTTCACTGCTGGATTCGGTTTTTTGAATGTTTAATCCACATATCATATCGTTTGCCATTTAAAGCTTGGCGAGTAAGGCAAGAGAATCAAGCCATTTTTTCTGAAAATAGAAGCCGAATACAAAGAGAATTCAGAGAGAGAATGGGCCTGCTTATAGATCACGTCAAATAAGGTTATGGCACAACTAATGACGGAAACACGGCTAGGAAATTCTTTGCCAATTTTGATGTTTCTGCGGAAATTACTGGCCTTAATAAAGATTTAATATATAACTTCTCATTAATTTTGCGAATTTTGTCATGTGGAAGAAAAATTAAAATTGAAGAGTTTAGTAAACTTCTTATGGATACCAGGAACTTATACTGAAAGTGTTACAGTTGGTACTAAATGCCCAGCTCTGTGCACAAAGTTTTAGTACATGGATGCGAAGTAATGAAGTATTTCGATTTACCCATAGGTGAATTTTCTTTAGTTTTTCTAATTGAAATAAAATAATAAATAACGCAACCTTTTTCTTTTGAAGGAAGTTTATCGGAAGAAGCATTGGAGGCTTCCCACAAAAATATTAGATATGCTCGTCTAAACCACACGAGAAAAAGCTCTCGGGAGAATTCAAATAAGGATTTGATGACACACCTATTGATTTCAACAGATCCTGAGTTATCATCAAAAAGAAATATTAAATTTAAAAACAACTTTAATGATGAAGACCCTTATTTTACCTTCTATATTGAAAGTGAGACAAACTAAGATCTCTTAAAAATTTCATAATATTAAAAATTTTAGTTTCATTTGCTAAAAAAAATTGTTGATAACAACATAAATAAGTATTTCTTTGCAAAAAAGTATTTTTTTAATATATGTTGGTAAAGATTTATATTTTGGAAAAATTGCATAAAAAACTATATGTATATCTTTTAAACGAAAAAACATATTTCCAAACGGGGTCAATATTAAAAAGTTAAAGATTTAACAACTTAATATCTTTAATTTTTTTTTAATAAGTGTTTTTACTTATTTTATTATTCCCTTTAAATCACAGAAATTTCGATATTTAAACTTTATTTCCAGCGAAAGTAATAGATCTACGTTAAATCTGATTTCATTTTTAAGATCAGCGGTCATAAATTAATCAGCATGCAAAATTTCATAAAAATCGAACGGCTCCTTGTATTTATTCCTCACTTTTGTATGGGCTCAAAGTACTGTGCGTCAGCCACTCTATACTCTGCAAAAAACTAGCTCTAAATTCTCGTTTTTCAAAATCTGTGGTCCGTTTACTAAGAAACTATTTAGTAGGTAGGTCTCATGAGTTCGTGTTGGTCAAAATATTTCTATGTTAAAAAGCACTACTAGTAGTGTACCTCAAGGTTCTGTTCTTGGACCGTTGCTATTAACAATGTTGCAGATGACCTCCAATTATACTTGTCCAGACCTATCGGCTTAGTTGAAGATCTATGTGCTGGAGTTAATGAGGACTTAGCTTTGGTATCTAAATGGGCAGATGCTCACGTTGAATTCCACGAAATCATTTGTTTTGCCTATACCTAAAAATCCTTACTATCACGAAGATTTGCCTCCAATCCTACTTAATACCGTGAGACTGAAGCTTGTTAATAAAGCCACTAATCTTGGTTTTCAAATAAACTCATCCCTTGCCTGCGATGTTCACATCAACTCATGTGTAAAAAAAGTGAACTATCTTCTTCGAAATCTCCGAATGACATCATTGTTTGTGCCCATTGAAACAAAAAAGAAACTTGTATTGCAGTTGATTATGCCGATCATAACATACTCTGAAGTCGTGTATTGCAAACTTGATTCTAGGTCCTTACATAAGCTCCTTGTCGCTTTTAATAATGCAGCTCGCTATGTTTACGGTCTTAGAAAGTTTGATCATATCTCTGTCTGTTGTAAAAAAGTACTTGGTCGTGACTTACCAAGTTACCTTGAAGCTAGACATTGCATTTTCCTACACCGGATCATCTATACACGTAGTCCTCATATCTTTTTGAAAAGTTGAAGCTTTGCAGATCAAGTAGAAATATGAATCTCATGATCCCTAGATACAATTTCCGTCACATCCCTAGTTTTAGCATAACTTTTTTACTGCTGGGCAGTAACTTGGTCCAAAAATCTTTTTTGTCTCAAACTTTTATTAAGTAAAATTGAAACTTCGTCAAACCGTAGAACAAGAATTCGATATGAGGTAAACATTTCATTAATAGCTTAGTAATATTGTACCAAAATGTCCATTCTTATGTGAGAAAGAGAGAGTCACATATCCACCTTACAGCAAATTTTGATAACATCATTAATTATGTCTTGTCCACTATTAGGCAGATGTTACGCAATATTTAATATCTATTTCCACATCATCGATGTCATTAAAACGTATCGTCGTTTTTAAACATTCTGTTGCACTGCTCTCTCCACTTCTCCTGCAATCAGACACCAATCTTTTATCGTTAGCCAACTTTATATTGTATGTTGGCTGTTTTGCTATTTTGCTGTTGTCCTTCGTTTGTTCATTCTGAACTTTCGTTTGTGTGGCCAACTGATTGGTAGCAAAACCATTACACCAAACCGCAACATCGAAGCACCGGCAGTGGTGACAACTTGATAAAACAAAATGGGGCAATTTTCAATTCGTTTGTTTGTGTTCGCATAGTTTGTTGTGTTGCAGCTGCATACAAGAAACATTATAGACCCAACGTTATCAGGATCTTCATTAGCAACGGCATCACCATCCTCATCATCATCATCATCGGAATGAACAGCATCACTGTTGTCGTCATTGATATGCAATTAAGTCAATGTTATTTGCCTGTAGCAATTTATGTGGCTAGTGTATATGAGTGTGTTGTCGAAAGTGTGTGAAAATGAGTGTGTGTCAGCATGTGAAGTGATTGGTTGTGGAGTTTTTGACCATTTTGGAATTGCATTATTTTAAGAACAAAAACACAGGTTCATATATTTTTAAAAATATTTTCAATTTAATATTCTTGACTATAACAAGAACTAAGTTTTAATATTTTCACTTATTGCAATGAGATACATAGAAATTATCAAAGAGCAAAGTATGTACGCATAATAACTTTCAAAAAATTTAAATAGTTAACTCGAGTGGTTGAGCTCTACTTACCTAATCTAATCAGCTTATTTCTCAGCTCTTGTAATAAAAATATGCCCTTAAAAATGTTGTTTATAATTGGGTATTTATTTTTTTAAATTCATAACAATGTATTATTTTATATACATAAGCCTTAAATGTACTTCTTTATTCTTTCGTTAAATCAAAAAAGCTATTTCGTTTATTGACTTTCGTTGTGGCAACACTATAAATATAAAAAATATTTTGCTTAGAATAAAAATGTTTTTATAAACAGAACAAAACTGCGTGTATTTACAAGATTTTATAATAAATTTAAAATAAACTTAAACAGTTTCGGTAGTCTTGTTTAGGCAAAAGATAAAAATAATTTAATTTTTTGCATTGTTTTGTTTTTGTGGCATAAACATGAAATTGCGAAATTAAAGCTGTTGTAGGTTGGCTGTAATTAAAAATAATTTGAAGCATATTTCTAGGGCACATTCTCTGGTTATTTATTCGTAGGTTAGCCGGCGTTGCTGTTTTTTTTTTTAGCTGTCATAATTGTTGAGCTCATCTCCGTTTTTTCGGTTGTTTTGGTCTTGCGTTTGTTGCCCACTGTCTTTATCCTACCCATTTGTTGTTTGTTTTGTCTTTTCGTTTTTGTGTGTTTCTTGTTGTTATTTTTATTGTGTTGCTCGTAACTCGCCCACTTCTATTCTCATTTCGGCTCATCTCATTTATCAGTCTTAGAGTCGAGTTTAACGTTGCACCAACACTTCCTCGAAATCCGGTCCATATGTCCCCACATCCGGTTCGTTTTGTTTCTCGTATGCTATTATGACGTGGCTTTGTTTTTGTAAACTTTTGTTGTTATTTGTTTGTTTTTGTTAAATATAATTTATTGTTTGTTTTGTCTTTTTTTAGTAGCCCAATTTTTTCAGTGCCTTCAGGTCAACATCTCCATAGTAATCCTCGCTATATAAGCAATAAATAAAGAGAGCATCGTTAAAAATGAATAAAGTTTTAGTCTTTTAATAAAATTATTTGATTGTGCTAATTTTTATTTTGAAATTTTTAATGTTGTTGGTAGTGCTTTCGTTGTTTTTCATCAGCCAACCATTGTTTGGATTTCCTTGATGAATGAGTTAACTTTTTGTTATTTACAATGGGTAGTTAAGAATTGGTTACACAAAATTATTGCAGTTTAAAAATTATTTTGAATATAAATGTTCGTATCAAGATCAAAATCATTAAATTAAATATGGACTTCTCCTACCAATCGGTATTTTTATATCAAAATATTTATTTCAAAGCCATTACCTCTTTACAGTGTAGTTTTGCAGATGCAACGAACCGGATAAGGTACATAAGTTAAATCAAAGCAAGAATTTCATTACAGTAGCCACAAAATGACGTATATGATTTCAGACAGTAAAATAAATTATCAGTTCATTTGAGTTAATCATTTAAAGTAAGTATTAAAAAAATTTCACATTTTCGTAGATATTTTGTAAAAACACCAAAAAATTAAGATTTATAAAAAAAATATACTTATTTTGTGATTAATACAATACAAAATTTTGTTAAAAAATGCAAATTGATTGAAGTGGATTTAAATATGCAATTGAAAACACTCATTTTTAGATCAAAGCATATTCATAAAAATATTTTAATCTCTCTTTTTTTTTATTTAAAACATAATACATAAAAAATTTCATTCCGGTTTTCCATTTTACTATTTCAATGTTCATCATTCCAAATCATTTTTAACGAAATAAAAGTTTTAAGGTTGTACATGATTTACTTTTTGATTGAATGGAAAGACAAACAATCGCGTCGGAAGCGAATTTCATCTGGGGGGGCAGTACAAATGGGGGGGCAGTACAAATGGTGGTGCAAAAAAAGTTCACCAAAATTTCTTCACATGAAACATGAAGAAGAGAGAAAGAAGAGGAAAATATATAATACAAAAATATTATCGTTGTAAAAAAACTGATATTTTGAATAACTTTTCCTTTTAAATTGTTTATCTAGCTAAAAAAGTGGGGGGGCAACTGCCCACCTTTCCCCCCCGCTTCCGACGCCAATGAAGACAAATAAAGTTTATTAAATGAAATGTTATGTGTGACAAAAATTGTGTGGGTCTCCAGCAAAGATTGAAATAATTCTTTTTAAATTTTTATTTTTTGTTAAAATGTTTTTGTTCTTGAAAAAACACAAATCGAAATCTTATATAGAAAAAGAAGTGTACATTTTGATGTCGCCACTAACTGAAAAAAACGCTTCGACTAAAATTTCAGGGTATGTTGGGTATGGTCCGTAGATGGTTTATGTTAAGTTTGCACAAAATCAGTATAGTGGTTCCGGAGATATGGCATTTAAAAAATGTTCCCATATTCTCCCATACAAATTATTCGTGTGGGTTGGTGTCCGTTAAGATCTCAGGAACGGTAACACCTAAGGGCATCAAATTTACAACATTTCTTACCAAGGCCCATATCTCAAATAATACATAAATAAAAATTGCCACACCCTCTATTACCGCCCAGAAATTAATAAAAACCCTAAATTTCAGACGAATTCGGTTGTATTGGACTTAAATTTTGTTATTTTGTTTGTATGGTTACTCTCGGCAACTCAACTATAAATGGGCGCGGATGAACTATAACTTTCCTCACTTTTCAGAAATGACTACAATTTCCGAGTTGTGCATCTATACTATTATAAAAAATCCTTTGTGACACGTACTGTTGTTCCGTAATCACGCGAGAACCACTAAAGCGATTAATGCAATAACACGGTGTGACCGTCAAATAGTTTTAGCCTAAATTCATAAAAATTCCGAGAGAGGAACATCTTGAGATTATATCAAGACCAGTTCGACCTCTCAATTCCATCACAATTTTTTGAAAAAGCATTTTAAAGTTAAGAAGTAGGAATTCTGGTTTTACAAACAAAATGCACTTTTGTTCAATGAAATTAAACGTAGAATGTTACTGTGTCAAAAGAATATTGAAAAAAATATACAAAGTGTGTTCATCACAATGAAGAAGTCAATTTTTAATAAATTTTGCTCAAATGTTAGTGCTTCTTTATTTTTTAAAAATATTAACCAATCAAAATCCTTGATAGTTTTTTCAAAATTCATTTAAACTATAAAATGTCTTTCTAAAAGGTCTAAGATAACTGAAATCAGTTGAAAATTGGAAATATGGCAGAAGTTTTGAGTTGTTTTTTTAAATTAACAATCACCAATTTTTCTTATATGCGTTCGCAGCATACAAACTGCTGCAGTTTAACCAAATTATAACGGATTTTGGTCATCTACTTTTTGTAGAAAATAAAAAAGGCGATAAAAAGCGACTGCGAATAATAAGAGCTGCATTATTTTTTTTTTTGGGATAAATGCTCAAATTTTTTTGGAAAGTGTGTGTTTGCGTGTGTTATGAATTGTGTTTATGTTGGTGCTCTTCACAATGCCTCAACCGGTGTAAAAAACCAACAAAAATCAGCAATAAGAGATTGCAAATTTTTATTCTCATTGTTTTTGTCGTTTGATGGAAGCGCTCGTCTTGTTCATCAGACTCGAAAAGAATGAGAAAAAACAAATAGAAAATCAAATTTCGGTTTTTCAATGCAAATATTTCCTCTGTTCATAAATATATTTCAGAAAAAATTTTTTTTTGTTCAAAAGTTTAGTAAAAGTACTTCTCAAAAATAGTTTGATCTGTACTGTTATGTCAGTGTATATATTTTCTATGATTTTTTTCAAAAAAGGTTCAAAATACTGACTTTTTACTCAAAAAATTACTCAAAAAGTGTTTTTGTTGTAAAAATAAAATCAAGTAAGAATTGTACATCTAACTACCTTTGCATGACATAGCATTTATTTGCAAAAATTCTTTCAGTTAAGCGCAAACATTATTTGTCATCAAAACTTTGATTTTTTTTCGCGAAATTAATTTTTTCCAAAATGTTGTTTTTATATTTTTTACAAAAAAGTTAAGTCAAAAATAATTTATGTGAAAAATTTACCCGAATATCTCTTTCCAATCAAAAGTTATGGCATTTATGATTAAGTTACTTTTTGATTTATCAAATTGCTTTGACGTTGTAGGTCTCACAGTCACGGATTTAAGTATTTGACCTCAATTTACACATGCAGTTTCACTGGTAATATTTTATGGAGTTTTATACTAAACGCGCCGGATTTCAGCAAAGGAAAGGTCCAGCTGAAAACTTAAGGGGGGAGGGTGGTTGTAAAGGTTTACACTTCTAGCTAAACATCTCAAGAATATAGTCTGAAGAATGTTTAAATTCAATCAGAGCAAGACTGCTTACTAATTAGTTCCCTATCCTCTAAACTATATAAAAATTTTTCCTCTAACAGTAAATTTCAGATTTTCTTTTTTAAATTAAAGTGGCTTTCCACATACGAAATGGCGGAATTTTTCGTGAAAAATAAGAATTTTCACTTCATATGACCACCAAAATTTTTAAAATTAAAAAAATAATAATCAGAGAACGTTGGGGAGGATTTATTGATACTTTGACTTATAAGCTTTGGAATTAGAGGTCGCACAGCTTCCAAATTTGGTATTCGAACAAAATTTTGATGAGCTGTTTCACTGATTTACAGGTGTTGGACAAGGGGGCGTGGTACCTAGGTCACACACAGTCACGGAATTCAGTATTCGACCACAATTTACACAAGCAAGATTATATTTGTTGGGCGTTTGGAAACGGGGGTGTGGCAGCAAAGCGCGGGGTTTCAGCTAGTTTTTTAATAAGACTTTGTTTTGATTTTGTACTAAAAACACTTTTATGTTATAAACTTAAATGACAACGGTGGGAAAATTCGGCTCTTTTTAAAGTAAAGGGCGAGTTTATGTTTTTTTACTATGTTTTGACTTGCTGAGAAAAATATTTGGTTGCTGTGAGTTATTTTGCTGGAGCACCTGGAATCTTAGCAGCTGAAAAAAATCTAAAGAAGAAAGTTTCGGTTAATATCTAACCAAAAATATAAGTCCTTCACAATAATGCAACTTTGCTTTACATTATTTTGTCCTAAAACGCGGTTTTGTGTAGGAAATATTTCACCACAAAATTGTTTTGAAAAACAAAAGATATCTGGAGAAAAACCACTATTTTAAAGCCAATACTGTGACGTTAAAAAAAATACTATTTGTCGCAATAATTACAGAAACGTGCTAATGCTTTGTTCTTTGAAATTACATGGAATTCCATGATGATCTATCGTATTTTGACCAACGATTTGACAAAAATTTGATAATGTGTACCCTGTTTTTCTTTCCTGGATGTATTCTTTAATTATGGTGTTTTTTCAATAATACAATTACAAGGTATGCTCAGATTAGAGAGAAATCTGACAAAAGTTGAGCTAGATTTCAAGGTCAGCTGTTCGAATTGTAGTCTTGCTAGTTGTTGATGTTGCGAACGGTAGTAACAAAAACAGAAGAAAATTTTAAATTATTGGTCAAAGATTTCTTTTAAACTCCTTTTCGTTTTGTTTAAAAACTTTAAATTACTATTTTGTTTTTGTTATTAGTGTGCAGATACATAACGCACACCCTCTTCAAAAGATACAGAACTCAAAATTTCACTTTTTCGAGTAAAACTATTTGTAGTGATCATCTACATCGGATGCCTTAACTTTATTCACATATTCTAAGTCTTTAATTAATTGTATTTTGCTCCTCCTAAAAATGTGCAAAAATATTGAGTTGTTCCTCTTTTGAAGCGGGTGTGCGGTATGTAATGTAGGTACAATACACATCATTAATATTAATTTTTAATTTTTTTTTTTTAATAGTAATACCTTAATTTATATTTAAATTATTTTTGATTTTGTGTTTCTTTGAAGTAAGGTGTGGCTCTATTGGAAGGTTTTGAAAAACTTAATGTGACTCTAAATTCATTCACTCGATTCACTCGTGCCCACCCCTGTTATATGACATAACCTTATTTTATGTAAATAAAAATTAATTCTCTCTTCGAAATTAATGAAAATAAATACATCTTTTCAACAAAAAAATAAATACATCTTTTCAACAAAAAAGTAAAACATCTTTTCTTTGAAAAAGTAGTTCTTTTTTGCTACTCTTCAACTATTAACACATTAGTTTTTTATATAATATGAAGTAAATACTCGTAGTAATAGTAAAATTATACTATGATCATAGTGAGGAAGAAAAGGTGTTTGAAATGAGCTCGATAAAGGATCAAAAAACTTACATTAATTTTATTAGTAAAAAATTATTAAGGTATTATTTAATAAATTGTTGTTATTCATTAGTGTTATATATCTCTATTATTACTTATGGTAATACTATTATCACTAATATATCGCATTAGAATTGTAGTTTCAAATTCATTTCAGTAATTTAAGCAAGTATTTAATTTTTCCTGCAACTCAAGCAAGCGTTGAGTGATGGAACAAATAGACAAGTTAGTACTTATTTTAAATGATTACCGCTCAAAATTATTGGAGAAAAATCTTGAATTGAAAAATTCATTATTACATCATTATATATAAGAATTAAAAGGCAATTGATAAAATCATAAGTTATAAAAATAAGAAAGCAGTTTTTTAGACGTGACAGTGCTACATTGGAAAATTAACAAATTTAAAAAAAAAACAAACTACGTTACGAGAGATACTAGTATATAGAAATGTAATGCAAATTATTCCTTTGATTTTATGCCTAGGGCTCACAGCTAAAAATCACCCTTTTTCTGCACGGTCAAAAATTTGAACCAATTCTTAAGCCCATCGTTGCAATCATGCATTTCTTTAATTCTTGTTCTAGTAAAATTAAAACTCTTACAAATACTGGAAATCTGTTTAAAAAACTCAGAATAATATTTATTATATGTTGCAACAATTTAAGCAAGCAACGTTCGGCTTCGCTCGGTTTTTGTGCATTTTTATCATTTCTTTAGACATGTGACTTCATAGAGCAGTTTGGAGAGCCACAAACTTATAACATAAACGTAGTGGGTTCGAATCCCACAGGTTTCGTTAATTTTTTATAATTAGTTTTTAAGCATTTATTAAAATTTCGTCCAGTCAAATAAAACTCAATTTTAATATATGGCGTCGCACAGTGGGGTAGTGAATACTGAAAATGGGTATCAATTCACCTACGCGGAGAAAACTATTTGCTAAATTTGTATTGTGGTTAAGCAAGCTAAATTTCAGCAAAAACTAATCGAAATTTACTATTCCAGTTTATAATAACTTAGCAAATATTTGCTTGAGTTATGTATAAATTTGCTATCAGTTTATAATAACTTAGGAAATATTTGCTTCAATTTAATATAATTTTGCTTTTTCCTAAATACGTGAGGAGTGATTGTGCCAAGTTTTGCTGATTTGCTTTTAAGCAAAACATTTGCTTGATTTAAGCAAAATAATTATCTCCGTGTTGAAGAGGGAGGAAACATTTGACTTTTTTTTTACTTAACATGGGTTCAAATAAGAACACAAAAATTATTTTGTGTCCCTCCGTCTGTCCGCCTGTATGTCTGTCGACGCGGTTACAGCCGTATCGAAAATATAAATATCAAGAATGAAATGCAACCAAATCGGATGAAAACCACGAATATCTCCCATACAAAGCAACTTTATCAAATCTGTAAAATCTCTTAAAATTCCACAAAATTAATAAATAGACTTCAAATTCTGCTCTTAAGTTTTGGATTTTAAATGCATTCTGAGTAAACAACAATATTTTTTTTACATTTTATTTGTTGTTATTTTTCTCAAGGAAATCATAGATTTGTGACACGAAGTTATAGTAAAAAAATGAAAATATTAAATTATTTATTAGCGCAAAAACCGCTTAACTTTTTTTAGATATAAATACAAGAATGTTTATAGTATGAAAACCTTTAAAAATATATGCTGGATTGCAAATCATTCACAACTATATGCCTGTGTTTTTAGCCAAAATACACATTTTTTAAGCTTTTGGTCAAAAATATACTAAAAATATATGATGTTTTTATACGGATCCAGTCAACCAAACGTTGCAAATCGTTGTGTTCGATTACAAAATTTAGCGAAAGTAACTTACATGAGGAAGAGGTATTTTAAAGTTAAATTTTTATTACTGATAAACATGCTTTCGACGTAAAAAGATTTCGACGTATAACACAGTTTGTTTTTTTTTTAATAGTATATTTAAATATCTTCACGTTGAGACAAATCACGTTACGTGCCTGACAGGCTGACGATGCTGTAGTTTAATTTAGTAATTAAGCAATTTGTGAAAAAGTGCAGACGATTTATCATCATTGTTAGTGAGTTATATATAAACTTGCTTAAATTAATAAAATTAAAATGTTCCTCTTTAATAATATCATAAACTAATAAGTTACATGAATTAAATTGCGAGCATTAGATCAAGTAAGTTTTCTAAGAAGGCTTTATAATAAGAAGGTTTTTAATAAGTCTTAATTTTTTGGTCACGGTTGACTTTTCTGTGGAAGGCCCCGTATGTAAATTGAAATTTATTTTTTCAATTAATCGTCACTTTTGCATCGGTTACCCCATTGTGCGTCGATTAAATTATAATACAGTTTCGGTGTCGTCATATATGCCGTACAGGATTTACTAAAATTTAATCCAAGATTTTTGAGCGTGCAGTGGACTTCGGACGACCTTAATTTCAAGCACCATTGCAGATGAACACTGTATTTTAAAAACCAGTGAAGATATTTACTATATGCAGATACCGATATACCAATTCCTTTTTTCCGAAATCGTGTGCTTACATATGTTTGTTTTTCTATACTCTGAATTTCCACTGAAGCCAAAAAATTATTTAAATTTGTTTAGCCTGTGACCATTAAGTATATTGCTACTTCTTTAAAAATTAATTCAGATATACACAGTCACACAGATATAAATATTCACGTACACCCTCAAAAACTCGCTTCTAACCAAAGTATAAGCTTTGTTTAAAAACAAAAATTATATGTGATAGTGAAATAAATTAAAACGACCATGCAAAAATATAAGTAACAAATGGTTTTAAAAAATAACAGATTTTCATAGTTCGCAACACAAAAAAATATACGTAGTTCTTACAAAACGTTCAATTAAAAATAAATACAATTTTTTGTTCGGAATCTACATAAAATTCGTAGGTCTAGTTCTCAATCATTATTTGTGTACAAACATTTAATAGCACGCACAACACAATTGATTAATAGAACCTTTCTAGGGCTGAAATGGCCAATTTATTTTTTTATTTTTTAATTATTACTATTAAAGTAATTTCATATAAGTAATGATAAATGGTTCACGTACGTCAAAACATATTTCTTTAATTTTTGGAATCAGTTATAGAAAAACTAGTAAGAAATTACTACAAAAAAATGCTGAAAAATATATATAACTAAAAGGCATATCTATACTTTTTTTAATATGTAATATACATATGTATATTGATCATGCGATTTAATTTAACTATTTAAACAATAGTTAAATTAAAGTCTCCGTACGTATAAGTTTCCTGTGTTTCATAATATGATCTTATTTAAATTTAAATAGTAAACGAATTACGGCCAACGATTTTCAAATAGAATTTTTTAATTTTATTCCAAAAATATATTCCTATAATCCATATATATATATAGATCCAAAACGTAATAGCTATTGAAACTTTTTTAACCCCTAATGACCCTCGTGTGATTTTTCATTCATTGTAAAGTTTTACACTCTATAAGTACCAACTTAATTTTTAATAAAAAACTAGTAAGGAATTCTCTTCGACTGGGCCGAAGTTAAAATACCCCACGGCCGAATTAGAGTATATATTAAATCTTAATCAAACTGTTAAATATATTTAAAGAGATTTTCTCGTTTTGGTTTAGTCACTTTGTATGGGAGGTAGGCGTGGTTTTCATCCGATTTTTACAAATTTAATATTCAATATTAAAGACACTGTGCGAAATTTGAAGTCATTAAATTGATTTTTGTGGAATTTAAAGAGATTTTCCCGTTTTGGTTAACTCACTTTGTATGGGAGGTAGGTGTGGTTTTCATCTGATTTTTACAAATTTAATACTCAAAATAAATATGCAATATTAAAGACACTGTGCGAAATTTGAAGTCATTAAATTGATTTTTGTGGAATTTAAAGAGATCTTACCGTTTTGGTTAAGTCACTTTGTATGCGAGGTAGGCGTGGTTTTCATCCGATTTTGCTCAGATTCGAACTTGACCTCAATTTTTGTATAAAAAGCTTATATTTTGAATTTCGTTAAAATAGCTCAAAAATTACGGCTGCTATCGTGGACAAAGACGGACAGACGGACATGGTTAAATCGACTCAGGAGGTGATGCTGATCAGGAATATATATACTTTTCTACACCGGCCATGCCTCCTTATCGGCGTTACAAACGGAGTGACAAAATTAATATACCTCCATTACGTTTAGTATAGTATAGTATAATAGGGGTATAATAATTTGAATTTATTGTATTTGTAACACATATCAATTTATTTTAAGACTAGCTGAAACCCGGCGCGTTGCTGCCACTCTCCCTATTCAAACGCCCATAAAATGTTATCAGTTAAACAGCATGTCTAAATTGAGGTCAAATACTGAATTCTGAGACTGTGCGACCTATATCCACAAAGCTATTCGATATAACAAATTTGGGTTGTATAGGAAGTGCCACTCTCTCTTCATCACCGCTAATAGAATGTAATAAATTAAACTGGATGTCTACATGGAGGTCGAATACCGAATTCCAAAACTGTGCGACATATAACTCCAAAACTATTCGATAGCACAAATTTTGATTGTATGGGAGGTGCCACTCTCCTTTTCCCTACGCCCATAAAATTTTAGCAATGAAACTGCATGAGTACATTGAGGTCGAATACTGAATTTTGAGGCTGAGTTACCTATAACTCCAAATCTATTCGATATCGCAAATTTGGGTTAAATTGGAGGTGTCACGCCCCCCCGACAAACTCTAAAAAATTTTATCAGTAAATCTGCATGCGTAAATTTTGGTCGAATACTGAGTTCCGACGCTGTGCGACCTTGAACTACAAAGCTATTCGATATCACAAATTTTCGTTGTATGGGAGGTGCCACTCCCCCTTGATCAACGCTCATAAAATGTAATCAATGAAACTGCATGTGTACATTGAGGTCCAATACTGAATTCCAAAGCTGTGAGACCTATAACCCCAATGCTATTTGATATCTCTAATTTGGGTTAAATAGGAGGTTTCACGCCCCCTTGTCGTACGCCCATAAAATGTAATTAATGAAACTGCATGTATGAATTGGGGCCGAATACTGAATTCTGACGCTGATATTCAATATCGCAAATTTACGTTAAATGGGAGGTGCCACGCCCCTCTTACCAATGAACATAGATTGAATCAATGAAACTGCATGTGTATATTGAGGTCGAATACTGAATTTCGGCGTTGTACGACTTATAACTCTAAAACTATTTGATAGCACAAAGTTGGGTTGTATGGGAAGTGCCACTCCCCTTTGCCCTACGACGACAAAATGTAAGTATTGAAAATGCATGTATAAATTTAGGTCGAATACCGAATTCTTACGCTGTCAACCTATAACTTCAAAGCAATACGATATCGCAAATTTGGGTTGTAAGGGAGATGTCACGCCTCCCTGTCCAACGCCCATAAAATAAAACCATTGAAACTGCATGTGTAAATAGGTCAAAAACTGAATTCCAAAGATGAATTCCTATAACTTCAAAGCTATTCTATATAACAAATTTGGGTTGTATGGGAGGTGCCCCTCCCCCTTGTCCAACTCCCATAAAATTTCATCACAGAAACGGTACGTCTAAATTGTGGTCGAATACCGAATTTCTAAGCTGTGCGACCCATAACTCTAACTAAAGCTATTCGATAACAACAATTTTTTATTTATATGTGGGAGGTAAAAGGGGGTGTGGCATTGCCCCTTAAACCATCTCGTACTCAAAGCAAAGCGTACTTACAAAATTTGAGCTCAATCGGACCAATGGTTTCGAAGTATTTTGATATTTTCTTTAAAGCAGGCGTAGATGAATTGTGACCACGCCCATTTTTTCAAAGTTAATTATAGTTATCATACGAACTTATTTACCAAATTTTAATTTCATACGACCAAAACCGTCTTAAATACAGCATTTTTATTGATTTGTGGGCGACAAAAGGGGGTGTGGTACAAAACCTGCAAAGATACACACATGCAATTTCTTATGTGCACCCTCCACACAGACCCCAATCACCCCTGAAAATTTCATTGAAATCGGGCAAGCCGTCTAGGAGGAGTATGCGAACAGGAAGTTTTGCCACTTAATTTTATATATATAGATATCAAAACAGTGGGTGCAAAAGTGGGCGTGGTCAATTTTTCTTTCAGTAAACACTTAAATTGGATTACTACGAACATTTGAAAAAAAATTATCCAAATCGGTCCAGCCGTTTTCCGATTTTAGATAAATTGAAAAAAGTGGGCGAAAAAGTGGGCGTGGTCAATTTTTCTTTCCGACAAAACTTAAATTGGATTACTATGAACATTAAAAAAAAATTATCCAAATCGGTCCAGCCGTTTTCCGATTTTAGATAAATCAAAAAAAGTGGGCGCAAAGTGGGCGTGGTCAATTTTTCTTTCCGTAAAAACCTAAGTTGGACTATTACGAACATTTTTAAAAAAAAATTATCCAAATCGGTTCAGCCGTTCTCAACTGATGCAATTACCAACGAACGACATTTGATTTTTATTTATATAGATAGATATAATATTAATATTATGCTTGGAAGCAAAAAACGGTTAATATCTAAAAAGTAACATGATTGACCTTCGTGTGAAATCTAACCCTTATGAATATCATATGTTAATCCAGTAAATTTCGATTACAGAAAATAAGGAATCACCATCTCTGTCAAATTATATGGAAATTCAATGCATTTTGATACATCTCGTTTTGCTTTGGTGTGCTTAGGGATATTCAAGAAACATCGATGCATCGGATTTACTCGATGTTGACAATTCGATACATCGACTTGATCCGATGTTTTGAAAAGCTTTTGATATACTCGATGGATTGATATATTTTTATATAATATCGAATGAATTTTAACCACCTAATTTATTATATAAAAAAATAAATAAAGAAAAATAATTAAAAAGGAAAACACTGGAAATAGAACATTAATACTGTAATTTCTATGATTGTGGAGGCTTTTTTTTACTTTTTGTAATAATTACGACCATTAGTCTTAAATATTGACCTTATTTTTTAGAATAACCAATATTCTTATGTTTATTGCGTTTATTTTTTTCAATAAACAACAACTGAATCAGAGAATGATTGTAAAAAAATTTGTTTTTCTTTTCCTTAGTTACGGATAAAAGGCGTGTTGACAAGGACAGGGGTTTTGTAGAAGCTTTTAATAAAATAGTCATAGTCAAATTAAAAATAGTTAAGGAAGGGGCTGATTTTAGCATTGTGCTAGAAAAAGTACTCGATTTTTAGAAAACATCAATGTTTCTCAACGATATATCGGAAAGTATCGATGCACTATCTCGATACATTACATCGAATAAAACATCGATGTATTTTCCAAGTGGACACCCCTAGGTAGGGATATTCGATATACATCGACCACATATACATAACCACCTAATGAAACTATTATAAAAAAAAAATAAATGAAAAAAAAAAATTAAAAAGGAAAACACTGGAAATAAGACATTAATACTGGAATTTCTATGATTGTAAAGGCTTTTTTGTTATTACTTTTTGTAATAATTATGACCGATATTCTCATATATTGAAATTTTTTTTAGAATAACCAATATTCTTATGTTTATTGCATTTATTTTTTTTCAATAAACAACAACTGAATCAGAGAATGATTGTAAAAAAATTTGTTTTTCTTTTCCTTAGTTACGGATAAAAGGCGTGCGGACAAGGACAGGGGTTTTGTAGGAGCTTTTAATAAAATAGTCATAGTCAAATTAAAAATAGTTAAGGAAGGGGCTGATTTTAGCATTGTGCTAGAAAAAGTACTCGATTTTTAGAAAACATCGGTGTTTCTCAACGATATATCGGAAAGTATCGATGCACTGTCTCGATGCATTACATCGAAAAAAATATCGATGTATTTTCCAAGTGGACACCCCTACCCCTAGGTGTGCTTATAGAGTCAGCTGTTTTTTTCTTTTTACATGTAATTTTGTTCTTAAATCAATTCATAAAAGTAAAGTTGCTTTTCGTGTATTGATTGCATTTTTATATGTTTTTCTCTTAATTTGGTAAGAAAAAAGCTTGTGTATTTTAGAAGCTTTGCATTATTTATTTTTGCACAGATATTATGTGAGAAAGTGGCAACTCAGATGATTTTGCGTAAGAATCAGAGGAAGATTTTGTCCCACAAGTTTTCGAATAAAATTAATCTTCCAATGAAGGAAGCGTTGAAGAAGGAGAGCGTAAAGAAGCCAATCAGTCAATACAACCAAGGCATACAGTGTTGCCAAAAGATAAATCTATATTATAGACCCCAATTCCTTGAAAGAGTAAGAGCCAAACATATTATATCCGGTAAATTCAATATAACTGGTTAGGCTATAAGACGTAAATCGTCAATGCGCGATTTTTGTAAGAACGAACAGCGAAGGCTTGTACTGCGATTGGATGAACATTGACGGTGTTTTGATTGAGGCATATATGGGTCAATACACAGTATTGGGATTGTAACGGGCCCATAACTTATTTTCCTATATCTTTGAATAACTAATAATATCTTGTTTTATTTAAGCCATCTATATAAATTACTCTAACTATATCACTTCAGACTATTAAACGATTGAAAAATAAAAAAAAATTAAACTGCCCTTGCATGCACTATTGCCTAATATTGATAAACTTTTAACCATATATTTTTTAATTTAAATTCTTTAATGATATTGCCTCAATAATTATGCAGTTAAATATAGGATAAAACATAATTTTATGATACAAAGGTAAAAAGGTAATAAATTTAAAAGGTATTTATCCTGGTATTTATCCTGGTAAGTACATATTTTTACATTTTATTCTTACGTAGATTTTCATTTGCAAAAAATAATAATAATTGTGAGCCAGAGAAGCTACTTGCATAGAAGTATCGAAACGCACACGTGTTTAGCTGTATTTTGAGGTTATTAGCAATTTTGTTACTACCCTGGCGCTACTCCCCTGGTATTTCGTATACATTCAAGCCAGGAGAATGACTAAAAATGTAATTTATTATTAATTCCTATTTTAATATCTTTTATTTCTTCCAGCTCTTGCTTATGTCACACAGAAGTAATAAGTTCAAGGATTTAATAATAATGATAATTGTTTGATATCTTTAATTGAGACTGAGAGGTTAAACCTCTACATGTTATTTTATTCTATAATGAAGATATAATTTTTGGTTTTCCTTTAAGAAGTAATAATTACAAATTTTTTAACAAGTGGTTTGATTTTTCTTTGATTTAATTTTATATTCCAATTTATTATTTTCATTGATCATGTACTCAGATCGCATGTTAAGATATATTTAAAAGAAAAAGCATGTAAACACTTTAAACTGATAGAATTTTATTAATTAAAATAATAAACATTAATAATTTGCACCTTTTATTGATATATTTCTTTTAACATATAAAAATACTAGTAGGATGCAACTTCCCTATTTCGATTTGTCACTACCCTGTCCATGGTGTCACTCTTCTGACTACACATTTTCCCCTTATAATATTTAAACAAATTAATTTATCTTCTGGCCTATAATATTATACATAATACATATTGCGAAGTTGTGAGATATTTAATAATAATTTAAATACATGACTTTAGCTCTGGGGACACTGAAAATACATTTATCATATATTGATCCATATTGGTATTTTGATTTTAAGCTGTTTTTATAAATTATATGGCGAATTACTGGTCACAGGATGACCAATTTTTCGTTATGTAATGTCAAGGAAAACAATCAAGATGATTCATGATTTAATCGCCTGTAGCAGCTTCTTCACCTCGAGTAGTTCCAACGCCTGTATCGTCGCCATCAGTCCCATCGTCTTCATCTCATTAATCGATTCCGTCGACATCATTGCGAAATACTACATTTCAAAGTCAAATAGCAACAGGCGATGAGGAGCTGATTGCTGGTTCACAGAACGAAATTGAAGTTGCCCAGGAGTGCCGGTATTTTTGCTAGATTCAAAGTATTGGCAAGTTGCATTTCGTTAGTGAGACCTTACTATAAGATCCCTTCTCGGTATTATATAAGTTGTCCCTATCTTTAATCTGAATATTCAGCTATAAAATTAAATTTCAAAACAAGTGCGCTAGGCCTCATTACAGTCGGATGGACTCCAACCACTCCAAAGATAATATTTTATAAGTGCGTGTACCTAGAAACTGAAAAAAACCAGATAATTTTATTGGGGAGGAACTAAATAAACTGATATCAGAAGTTTGCAGCTAAAGATACGTAGCAGTGAAAAATGATAATGCTGCAAATTTAAAATCTACTTGGAAATATTTTCCGGAATGCCATTCACAGATTTCTTGGGCTCGTTGTATCTCACACGCGATAAATTTACTCAATGAAGACATCATAAAGTTACCAAAAATAAAGGAAACTATTAACAATGTGCTATCTGTCATTAAATTCACCTGCTATATTCGAAAAAACTAAAATCGAAAAATGCTGTAAAATAGTCTGTACATAAAAATTAACTAACATGAAACAAACATTACTGTTTGCACTGTGACATTGCACTGAAATAGTATGTTTTAAATCGATAAGCATTGAAACTCTGATCAAAGAGCAAAACGAGAACTAGTCATAACAGCAGCAAATAAGCGAAGAGAGCCTTGCATCAAGCCCATTCATTTAGCAGTAAACATCCACAATGGAATTCTTATATCAGGAAGCCACTCATATGAACATTCCCGCTGGAGCATTTATTGCGAATATCGCTCAAAAGCAAAACTAGCTACTATGGTAAGCAGAGCTGGGTTGTAATGATTCCTTTTTAACTTAATTCCACCTCAATTCCAATTCCTTGGAATTAGGAATTGGTAATTGTACATCTTAATTCCTCAGGAATGTAATTCGAAAAACTTCTCAACTACATTACATGAATTGTAATTGGTAATTGAACTCCTCTATTCCTCGGAATGGAATTGGAAAAAATTGTCAATTCTATTACAGGAATTGTAATGGGTACTTGACCTCTTCAATTCCTCAGAAATGGAATTAAAAAATTGTAAATTCCATTACAAAAATTGTGATTGGTAACTAAACGCCCCAATTCCTTAGGAATGGAATTGAAAAACATCGCTTTGTTAGTAGATTAATGAAATTTTATACAAGGGTGTAGAAGTTGTGTACCAAGCAAAAGTCGGCGGGATTGAACAAGGTAGAGTAGCAGCTATATATTTTGTTCTAACTGAAAATGTGCTATTTAATAAAAAAAATTTGTATCTTCGATACTACATTTATTTATAAATATTTCATTAACCGACTAACAGTGGGAGTCAAATAAAGTTTTCTTATACATAATGAAGTAGTTTTGAGTTAATAAAAAAGTAATTTAAATTTTAATTTCAAATTGCAATTTCTGTTATAGAATTGATGATTTTTTCCAAATCCATTAATAAGGAATTGAAGTGTTTAATCACCAATTACAATTCCTGTAATGGAATTGACGATTTGTTTCCAATTTCATTCCTATAATGGAATGCTCTGATCAATAGTGAGTCAGATTCCATATGGTGTGCCATCAAATTAATTTAACCTTGAATTTGGTGGCAAACGATGGCATCTTCGTAAGTCTTAGCACCATTTGCTGCACGTGTTCTTAGTATTGCAGCGTCTTAAGTAACCTCTTAAGGGCAGGAAAAAATGCAGCACTTTTTCGAGAAAAAAGACAATAGCTTTCTGTTTTTGCATACTAATAAGAGCTAACCAAATCGTTTTACGAATTTAATTTTATTTTCAAAGTGACTAAAAATAAGTGAGTCTGACTGAATTGGACCGGACCACTTGCAGTTAAATGCGGCAAAAGACCAATCTGACCAGTAACTTTCGGTTATTTTACATCTGTAAAAAGATGATTTACATAAATTTTGTAATATAAATTACATGCAATATGTATGTAGGATAATCTAATTTGTTTTTTGAGCCTTTGTAGGTTATAACAATTGTATTTTAAAGATAAAGGAAATGTAAAGGAAAGGATAAAAGGGGTTAATCATGCTTAAAGTGGCAACATTGTAATCGATAGTATTAACGAAACCATACCAGTTTATGCGCAATTAGTTATTCAGTTTATAACTAAGTCAAAACTACATGAAACACTTCTTAAATGTAATTAATTCAATTTATGTTAAAAATTCAGACAACTTCAAAAGCTTAAAGAATACAACACAGTGTTATCAATTCTATATATATACACATTCAAAATTCAAATAATTGCATAAGATAAAAACAGCCATAAAAAGCACAACATATCAAGTGGATCCGCTTTTTGACGAATAGCACAACACATACATCAAAAATTCACCAGAGTACCAACATTTATACAGAGCGCAACAAATGCCAGCAAAGTTTTAACTTGAAGTTCTTCTTAGAAAACTTTACAAAGCACAGAAAAAAACAACAACAACGATAAAAACATGCGGCAGACCAAAACACAGAGCAAGAACCAAGAAACAACCACAGCAAAATTGTTGCAGCAACAGCGCAAGAGAAACGGGAGGACCAATACAAAGGATATTAAATAAAATAAAATTAAATAAAATCTAGCATTAAATTGTATTGGTCAAAAACAAAGATGGGACAACAACAAGAACAAGAAAAAGAGAAAAGAATAACGAGGACAAACCAACACAGTCACTTGTTGACTTCCACAGAGAAATGCATGGATGTCGAAATCCAAGCAGGACTATCTTTGTAGACAGTAGAAGAGTGGCGGCTAGGATCATCAAGAATATGTTTTGGCTTTATTTATTGTTGCAATTGTATATGTTGCCAACTAGTATGTGAGTGCATGAGTGTTTATTGTTTATGTTTTTCTGTCTTGTTTTTGTTGTTGTTACTAAGTGTTGCCAAGACTAAAAATATTTTTTTAAATTTTATGAGCATCACTTTTATCGTGCCAAGCAAATTCTTTGAGAGAAACACTCTGGCAACTTTACTTCTTCTGTTGTTTCAATTTATTTTTTCTTTTTCTCCTTACCACTTAACAAATTTAAGTTTGTTCTGCTGATTATCATTAAAAATAATTAAAGTCCTTTTGCCTCTGACATGACAAAGATGGCAAATGTGCACAAGAGATAACATGCGTTCGCAAAAGAAAGCAGGATTAAAGTTGAGGTTAGTTTATGTGTTGCTGGCTAGAAGGATAAGGCCGTGACTGTGTAACTGTGGGTGGGGGAGAGGAGCGGACGGACATGGTCTTTGTTGTTAAATGAAATTGTGGTGAATTGCTATTTTTGTGCTTATTGTTGTATTGTTTCAAGGAAAAGGATTTATTTTGAAGATTTAATAAATGTTAGAATTGAAATATTTACTTTTTGCACTTATGAATGCAGAATGTGGCAAAGCCATTAAAAGGAAAAACTGTTGTTGTGGCTATGTGGCACTTGCGTTTGTTCCTGTTAAATGATGCTTATAACTTTTCATTTCATTATACTTGAATTCTAGTTCATATGACAATAAACGTCAAGAATTGTGAAAAGGTACTGGAAAAGATATAATTAAGCTCAGCTTGATAAAATATGTATTTAGAACGATATAGAACTGAATGAAAAAGCGAGTTTTTGAAATATAAAATGTCTTTCGTACACTAGATACTATAAAGACAACATATTTGCTTAGAATATAAATTGCATTCGTTTTTCTTAAGCTTATTGGTGTGCTTCGTGTTTTTTATAATTTAAGAAGTTACACACAGTTAGAAATTTTGGAATTAATTTTAATACAAGTTAAGTATTACAGAGATTTTAAAACAAAAAGTATTAAGTTTAACACTTCTCAATTCACTACAAAATTTTTAAATTTATTTTATCTTACATTTTAATACAGTTCAAATATTACAAATATATTCTATACCCTTTCGATACTATGGTGAAAATTGTATTTAGTTTTTAAGATATGCTTTATGATATTTCAATAAATTTTTGTATTAAATTTGAATACAATTTAAATACTAGAAAAAAATTTTATAAAATTTGAAATTAATTTGATACTACGATTAATATTATAATTTATTTTTAATACAAAGTCAGTATTAAAAATTAATATGAACTGAGCGTTAAATGTCAATTCATATTTCTATTAAAAATCATTTTTAATATTTGACCAGTATTTACTTTTAATTCAATTATGGTGTAGTCCAGTGGTGTGGATAGCTTTTGGCCAAAAGATATATCCTGTCCTTAAAAAATTTTACTTTTAAATAGCTGATAATAGTTTCATATCCTTACTTTGTTGAAACGTTAAGAAACGGTAGATAGGCACTAAAATTATGGGCTTGTTGTAATTGAATCCAAGCAACACCGAATTTCTGGAAGCTATACATGTTACTATGTCTCTAGTAATTGTTGAACGATTTAGAAAAATTAAACACTGAACTAAATCAAGTTTTGCTGACTTTCTTGAGAAAAAGAAGAATTTTTGGCAATACACACGCATTTGGGTTCGGACTTTACTTAATAGAATCAAATCACAATAACGTGAAATATTTGGAAATGTTTCCTTGGTCACACGCCACTGGTGTTATCATATATGCCAAAAAGTATTGAAATTTATTCGAATACCCAGTAGTACGCAGCATCATTGAAGAATTTTTTCGTGATGATTTCTTAAAGGAAGTTTCTGCATGAGTTGCTGGACTTAAAAAAATTCATACAAAATATAATGCAAAGTATCGGTTGTCAGCGACTAACTTTTTTACTCTATTACAACAACTTCAAGATATTCATGATTGTTGCAATTCGCCGAATCGTTCAGAGGCTAAACTGTAGAGTTCGCAACTATAGTGATTATCGATGATACTATCGATACTATCGATAATTTCACACTAACGTGACTATCGATAGTTTTGGACTGACTATCGATGGTTTTCAATAGTATTTAAATATTCATTGACACCACTGTTTAGGTGTCATTACCGTTGCTGTCGAATTCGTTTGATTTTGACAATTTGGTATCATTATTTTCTGTTTTGTAGAGTGAAAGCTCAGGTGATGTTTCTTATAAATGTATCAACACAATGATTTGGAAGATGGGTGATAATTAGTTAGAGGTTGAAAAGATGGAGTAGTTTCGGTGAAGATTTGTTTTAAATTTGCACAGCTCAAAACTGACGGGAAACACGCTCGCAAGGAAAATATTCCACAACTTTACCGTAGGACTTAAAAACGAATTATCACTACAACGTGAATTTCTGTGTGGCATAAAGGCAATGGTAAAGGAATGGGCTTGGACAGCTGCCCGACTGGACCTGGAAAACATACGGTATTGTGGCGTCAGGCCATTACGAAACCAGCATTAAGTCGATTTCCAATAGAGTTGAGAGAGTATGAAATATTTTTATCTCCTATCAAATATATCGCACGACGTTGAATTCGGTCCAGAAATACCTTTCGATTTTAATTCCTTGAAGAATTTTCTTTATTTTCCTGTCTACTTTTTGTTAACATTCGATATTGCGTCTTGCACAAATTTGGAAAATTTGTATGAAATTTTCGTCAATGAAATGTATAGTCAAATCAGCATGTTTCGTCAAGGATCAAGAAAAATCGTGCATGTTTCATTTGTGATTTTTTCAAGACTGGAACTACTGGGTATTTCTAACTGTGCATGTATCGTTTTTGTGTAAACCTTGAAAATTGTCTTCTAAGTCGTCTTTCAAGATAGCACTCAGATGTGTGCAGATCGAAGAAGACAGATCGCTCCAATCCTATAGCTGTGCTCGAAGACCATTTCAAAAAAAAATTAGAAAAAAGACTTGCAAGATATTCGCCATGACGACGGATGAGATCCACGTACTGCAAAATGTACGCGTTTGCTTAAAACTAGTACACCTCTGCTTATATTTACTCTATATGTGTGCCTCATCGTGCTCTCCTTGCGTTATGCTTCTCAATCTTTCCACTTTCCCTCATTATTTTCATGGATCGATTCGTCTTGGAAGTATATTTTAAAAAAATTTTAGTCGGCAAACATTTCATACGACTTAATTTGCTCCTGAAGTTTTGAAAACAGGTCAGCAAAAAATCCGTATTTTTACTCCGTCGTCTTCAACTACTGCTTCAAAGACAATGTCTTCGAAGTCTACTTTCGCTACTGGGATGTTCAATGTTGCTTATTTTGTATAAGAGTTTATAGATTATACTGTTTAAAGGCAAAAACTGCTTTTAATGAAATGTATATCCATTTTTTTTAGTGTTTACTCCTTTAGAAACGATTTCATATATACTCATAGCCCAAAGTATGAAAATTTTATAGGGAGTGAAATCAAATGTTAACAAAATACTCGAGCATTACGTTTTAAGTCCGTACTGTACTCATTTGTTCAGCCCATGTTGTTGCAATCGCAAACTGTAGATTACAAGGTATGGGCAAGAACCGTTAATAACTATTCTTCTCATATTGAGAAAAAGATGGTAATAAGTAATGCTTCAAGCACGGTATCAGATTTGCGCATGCTTGGATTGTGTTCACAATAAAAATTAGTTTGAGAGATTTGTTGCTTTTCTAGTGCTTTCAAAATTGCAATACAGTTCTTTTAATGTTGAGTTGAAAAAATTTGAAGTAACTGCAATAGTATTTTGAATTTTTTATCAATACCAATAAGATAAGTGAAAATAAAATCGCCACGAGAAGGAGACCGACAATATACATAAATTAGCAATAACTTTAATATCCTTTGATACGAGCAAACAAAAACAATACAATATATATATTTTTTCCTTCTGTCGCAGCCGAATGCGCTGACGAGTAAATTTCTTCGAAATATATTTTAAAATACGAATATTTAAGGATGTAGTTTGGTGCTCGAGTTTTAAAAAGACTTTTTTTTATGGATTTGGAAAGTACAATATATTACTCTTAATATATTACTGTAATATTTCAAAATATTAACGAAGTTGTAGCACAAAAAGTCGATGGCGCCTCATATGTGCTCGATGAGCTTTGTTAAAACTTTAAAAGCTTTTTCTCGAAACAACGTTTTCTTGATCGAAATTTTAATACGTACATTTTTAACAACTTTTTCCAATTGTTTTTCGATCTTTCACAAAAAAAAACGCGATTTTTGAAAATTTATTTTTATAAGTTCGCCATATTTTTTATTTTGTAATGAAAATGTTTAAATCTGTTACTTTCCAGAATGGCAAGCCTAAAGACCATAATATATTCAAGTTTTTTATTTCAGATGACTTCAAATGCCGTTATCACCAGGTCCAGCAATACTTCATTTTTGTTGTGTCCTTTTGGACGAAAATAAATTAAAACAAAAATATGTAGTGAAATAAAAAAAAAAGACATTTTTGTATAGTTTAAGATGTTTTTACTAATATTAAAAAAATCGAATCAAATGTATTTTATTTTCTTATAAAAAAAAAGTTCCGAAACTAACCATAAAAACTAGGCCGGAGCACCAGACTACATCCTTAAACTTTTCAAATACTAACTCATAATTAAAATTCTATATTTTAGCCAAAAAATATTATAGCTTCCCTTTAGCTTTTTGGTTCAATTTAAGTACAAACGAAATATTACAGCGTTCTTTTAAGCTTTTTCGTTTAAGGTAGTAGTCCAGTGTGCCTGCCTGTACTAAATTTAAAACCAAAGCTGTATTAAAATAACAATGGAAAATTTTTGGTAATTAAAAGGTGTATGAACTGGACAGCCTAAGTTATTTCCTTGCAGTTTCAAGAGAAGAACCAGTTGTTCTAGATGGAGAGCATACTTTCAAAATCAAAAAAATATTCTCAAATACAACATAGACAGAGTTCTAGCGTTGCTCAAGATTCCGAACTTATAAAGTCAGAATCACGTCAATCATTACAGAAAACTGATGTATCGACACACATCGAAAAGATCGAATACCCTTTCATGTCCACTGTGGCAGTTGCGACGCCTTTAATGAAAAATGTACACTTTCCCACTTTTTATGCACTTCCCTCTCCCTAACCCGGTATCGATTGAGTGCGTTAGGTAAGACTTTTTCAGCAATTTAGAGGAACTTAGAGGAACTTTCCGTAACTGCACTGGACGTTTCTAAAGTGTTATTTCAGTCTTCTGGTGTGTTACACACACGGTTAGAAATCTTAGAATAAATTTTACTATTTTTGGGCTTACATGTATGACCACACCAATATTTTATTTAAATTAAATACCGGCCAAATATTAAAATTCAGTTTTATTAAAAAAAATGTATTGGAATTTAATGCTCAGATTGTATTAATTTTTAATACTGATTTTGTATTAAAATTAGTTATAATAGTAAATATAGTATCAAATTGATTCCAAAGGGTATAAAATATCGTTGTGATATTTTAAATGTATTAACATTTAATACAAAATTATATTTCATTTCATTTCATTTCATTTTTATTTCGTAAGCCGGCACAACAAAGTTTAATACCTTAATAACAGTACCGGTAGCATAAAAATTTAAACATCCAGTAAAATAGAGCATACCTAACATATAACATATCATAATTAAGTTTAAGAATTATTAGAAGGAAATAAAATCAAATGTAATGTAAAGCTAGTTACAAACTGAGATTTAAAAAAGAATTCTATTTTATATATTTTTGAAATATTTAATAATTTAACTTATTGAAATATTACAGCGAAGATAAGAGCAAAGTTAGTTTATTTTTGGATTGCACAGCATTTTTACACGATCTTAGACTATTAGGAAGTGCGTTTCAAAGACGAACAGAGTGTACAAAAAATTGCCTTTCGGACGTTAAACAAGAAACACGTAAACAATTAATCATATTAGTTCGACTGGATCTGGAAAAATTTAATCTCGAAAACAAATAACTGTGTTCTGAATTACCTATAATCTCATGCAACAATAAAAGCGTACGATAGTTCAGCAAGTTATCGAAGGTTAAGCCATGGATTCTTTTGGCATACTGGGAAACATGATCTCTTCTTTTCAGTCCAAACACATAACTAGCAATTTTATTATAAAGAACGTTTAATTTATTTTTACTGAGACTATCTCAGTTAGCAAAAATTTCGCTGCCATATAGCATTGTTGGTATGAGATATGCAAGTAGCATTCATATATGAACAGGTGTAAAGTACTGTGTCGTCTACAGTACACAAAGCATGCTGTAGACCTTCCTGACAGTGATACTAATATGATTATTCCAAGTCAGTGTTCTATTGAAAATAACCCCCAAATTTTTCGCAGAGTCAACACATTCTATATTGTCACCATTTAGTGTAAGGTGAGGGGCAGTAGAAATGTCAATAGCTTTCTTCGCAATCACTAGACATTTAGACTTTTTAGGATTTAGGCTTAAACCATTTTTGAGTGCCCAATCGCTGATTTTTACAAGAATTCAAACGAGCTATACATTCGTAGATGTGCTCACGTTTACATTTAACATATAACTGAACGTCATCAGCATGCATACGAATTTTGCAATTATCTAAAACACTTGGTAGATCATTGATATATAAGGAGATAAACAAAGGACCAAAAACAGATCCTTGAGGAACACCCCTTTTAATGGGAAGAAAAGATGAAGAGATTTATCAGCAAAAACGGCTTGAGATATTTCGGAGAGATAAGATGCAATAAGATTAACAGCAGATAAAGTAAAATTGAACATTTTAAGAAGCTTGGTCTCTAAAATATCGTGGTCGAAATCCTTCGTGGTTGTATCGAAAGCCTTTGAGTGATTCAAGAGAACTACGAACCCGATTTTATTACCATCTTAACCAGTACGCAAGTCTTCAGACACATCAATGAGGGCAGTAATGCAATTATGGTTGGCTCTAAAGCCTGATTGTCTATCAGTTATTAAATCATTTCTGTGCAAGTGAAAGTTGACTTGTTGACTTATTAACAGTTCTAACGCTTTGGATAATAATGACAGTATTGCTATTGGGCGGTGCTCATTATGAGATTTAGATACAGGGATGATTTTAGCTTTCTTCCATTCTTTTGGGTAAATTGACTTTGTGATTACAGTGTTAAAGATGAAAGTTACGTAAGGAACTGTACTTGAAAGCAAAATTTTTAAAAACATTGGACTAATTTCATCATATCCCATTGCATTCGATTTGATGGATAAGATACTTCTTTGTACATCAGCCTGACCTATACATGAGAAACTAAAGTTTCATCGACGCTTAAAGAATTGTTGATGTCATTATAAGCGTTATGACTTACCAAAGGCATAGGGTATATCAACAAATTTTTTTATTTAAATATTCAACGTCCACATTCCCTTTAGGAACAAACTAACTTGTTTTTAAAAACAACTAATTAAAAAACAAATTTAAAATGAACTAGTTTATGGACTACTTTGAATTATATTAAGGAGGCAACCACTTAAATTTTGAGTAGTTTTTATTGCATTATATATGAAGTAATTAAAAAACTACTTCAAAACAGGTGGCTTAAAAACTACTTTAAATTATAATTATGCTGCAACTACTCTGAGTTTGACATGTTTTTATTGCAAATTTTTATTAAAATACAAATTAATATATATTTAACCATGCTATTTCATCAAATACTATTGGAACTTTATCCAGTCAAAAAGAGGTGGCTCGCAGATTCCTACCTCAATGTCCTTTAACGACAAGTGCTCATTTAACATTGCTGACACAGTAAATATGTTTGCTGACTTCTTCAAATCAAATTTTGTTGCCGATAATGACATCTCGATTGATTGTTTTGAAAACACCATCGATGCTTTAACTGATATTGGTTTCTTGTTTGTCTCAGTTATTAACGTAATCAATGCCATAAAGGATATGAAGAGATCTTTTAAAGAAGATATTGATGGTCTTGCATCAATTATTTTTGTTAATTGCACACAAGCCTTAGCTGCTCCGCTGAGCATTATTTTCAATAAATCTTTATCTGAAGGAAATTTTCTTAATTGTTGGAAAATTGCCTCTATCAGCCCTGTTTTTAAGTCTGGTTCTAAAAGCAATGTGGTAAACTACCGGCCAATATCAAAGCTTTCAAATGTTTCTAAACTGTTTGAAAGTGTTGTTAAGTTAAAATTAAGTTTTTTGATCAAACATTATATCTGCCCTGAACAACATGGTTTTGTTGCTGGGCGATCCACAGATTCAAACCTGGCTATTTTTTCTGATTACTGCGTATCTTCGTTTGTATCTGGCAATCAAGTTGACGTAATTTATACCGATTTTTCCAAGGCGTTCGACAAAGTTTCACATAATTTGTTACTTTGGAAACTACGAAAAATGGGCTTTCATTCTTATTTATCGGACAGGACATGTTAAGTCTCTATAAATAACTACAAATCATATAAGTTTGTGGCAACCTCAGGTGTTCCTCAGGGAAGCATCCTTGGACCACTGTTTTTCATTCTTTTTATAAATGACGTATCTAAATGTATACGAAACTCACGTTTTCTCCTCTATGCGGATGACATGAAATTATTTAAGAAAATATCTTGTTCAGCAGATGCTACTGACTTGCAAGCTGATATTCTAAGAGTGTTGACTTGGAGCGAAGTTAATGGTCTCCCCTTAAATTTTTCTAAATGCTTCCATCTTACACTCTCTAAACTTTCTCAAAATACAATAATTAATTCATACTTTCTGTCTAATACAACAATTCAATCTGTTTCTTTATATCGCGATTTAGGGATCATTTTTGACTCAAAATTCACTTTTATTGACCATGTCAACTTTCTTGTTACGAAGGCCTATTCTCTACTTGCTTTTATTCGTAGAAATAGTAAAGAGTTTCTAGATCCATATACTCTTAAAATGTTATTTACTGCTTTTGTTAGGTCGAGACTTGAATACGCCTCTATTATTTGGAGCCCTTTTTATGCCTCTACTTCTCTTAGACTGGAAAGAGTTCAAAAAAATTTTACTAGGCATGCCTTGCGGTCTAGTAACTTTCATGATCCCCTGCCGGCTTATAATGCTCGTTTATTGCTACTGGGTCTAAAATCTCTTGAATCGAGGCGTAAGATTGCATCTCTTATTTTTATTTTTGATATTTTATCCGGATCAATTGACTGTCAATCTCTTGTAGAGCTTATAACTTTTAATATTCCTTTAAGATACTTAAGAAGATCTAAACTGTTTTATATAAAATTTTGTAAAACTAATTATGCATTAAATGAGCCCATTACTAGGGCTTTGACTCTTTTTAATGAGCTAAATGTATTGTATGATTTTGATCTTTTTGTTTCTAAACAAATATTTAAAAATTTTGTTAATAGCATTTTTTTAACTTAGCGTTTTATAGCTACAATAATAATGTTTTCTTACTAAGCATTTATACTTTTATTGTGAATTTAGTCTGTAAGGATTTATACTCCAAAGACTTTAAAAATAAACTAAACTAAACTAAACTAAAATATTATAACCTTTAGGCTTTCACTAATATGAATTTATGTATTTTTTCTTCAAAACAATAGCAGAAATGATCTCTTTGATGTTTAGAAATTTTAAATTTTTATGCTTTAAAATTCACCTTCAGTAAGTGGAATATTAACTAGTTTTCAATTGATTTTTTTTAAAGTAATTAAAAAAATAATTTAAATTTAACTAATTTAACAAGTAGTTGAAAACATATGCAGACGAAAGTCAATTGACGTATTTAGCGAAAAAAAAGTTAGATTTTCAACTAGTTGTGGTTGACAAAAAACTACTTTTTCAACTACTTTTAAATTAGTTGATTTTCCTACAGTGTTATCACAGAAACCGACATTTTTTTTACTCAGACCAATATTTCGTAACTCCCGCCACTTCTGCTTACTTCTTACCACAGAGCTAAGCTTATAACCATAGTAATTAGTTGCAGCTTTCACCTCTTTAACAACTCTCGAGCGTAGAATTTTAAACTCTTTATTTAATGCTTGTGTTTTGAAACGTTTCTATCGATTGTACGCAATATTACGCATTAGTATCAAGTTTTCAATTGTTCTGTTGAACCAAGGTCGTTTCTTATGATTGGTTATTTTATGCTTTAATAGACAAACTCATTATAAAGTATATTGCCATTGCGATGAAAAAATTCAACTTGATCATCAACTGAGGTAATATGAAAAATTTGTTCCCAGTTTATATTAAGTATATCAGTTTCAAGTCGAGCATAGTCAATGTTTTTGAAGTCGCGGTAACTGAATTTGTTAACAGTTTCAATGAGTCTAAAGTCATAAGCTAGAAAAATAAGGGCATGCTTTGAAAAATTAGGTACGGATATCTGATCATAGAGAAGGATTCCAATTTTTACGCTGACAAAGAATAAATCTAGGACAGTATTTGAAGTTTTTGTATAGTGAGTAGGCATTGTTGAGTTTACAGGTAGAAGACTTAAGCTTTTCACATCTTGGACTAGATTATTTTCTACGAGGAGATTGCTATTAAAATCACCAGCAATAATAATTTCAGTGAACGAGAGCGCAATATTTTTCAGTGTGCTTAAAAAAGGTAACAAATCAACAGTTCTATTCGGACGATATACAGACCTTAGAAGTATATTTTGATCACCATTTGAAACTACTACAAAGACATATTCAATGACACTATCTTGAGACTACTTGCAGAGTATCTTACACGTAACAGTTTCTTTGACAAAAATTGCAAGTCCGCCAGCATGCCACACTCTATCCTCTCGAAATATTTTAAGACCATTCAAACTAAACAAACCATCCGGCATTTCATTATAAAACCAGGTTTCACTTACACAAACAGCATCCATACGAGAACCCTCAAACATGTAACGCAGCTCATCAGTTTTGTTAACTAAGCTTTGAGCATTTAGGTGGCAAATTTTAAAACCAGTTCTTTGTTTGGAGAGTATTCTAATCATATTAAAGCTGTTATTTTTGGAACAAAACAATTCAGAACTTAACGAACTCAACATGTTTACAGAGTATTAAAAAAGGAATCATACCTAACGCGTGCTTAATGACAAAACAAGTTTTCTTCGCTGCGGTAACATATTAAAATACAACATTAAAATTATTGAGACTAAAAATAAGGATATTAATTTGTGAAGTCAAAAAAAATGAGAATTATTAACTATACCAGGATCGGCAGGATCATGGCCAGTATTGAGGCTTTCAACAATTGTTTCCAATCTTAACATCATCCAACAATGTCTCAACGGATGCCGCATTATCATTACCCTGTAACTTAATATGCACGATCCCACGACGAGTAAAAGCGGCAGATAGTAATAGTTGCTTTTTACAACGGAGTGCATGCTGTAGAATAACAGAATTCGCTTTCGTTAAGCCTTCATTAACATAAATTGGCTTATTGGACTGAAAACCAGCATGCTTCAGACGCAGTAAGTCATTTATTTCACGTCGAAATTTTGCAACAGAGCTTAAGGCAAAGTTTCTGTCAAAGGGCGTATCGAATTTGACAATTATTGTTGTATCCTTGCTGTTGTTTCGATGTTTTAATTTTTGGTTGAGACGGAACAAAGTCTTCACCTTAGGAAGGGTAATGTTTACGGTAGAACATATATTATTTAATATTTCGCATAGGTTTTCGCCTTCAGAAAATGGAATTCCAATCAGACGAAGATCACAAGCAACGGCTAATATTGAAATATATTACACCATTTCTCAAAAATTAAATATAATATCACAATAGTATCAAATAAATTCCATGGGTATAAAATATCGTTGCAATATTTTGACTCTATTAAAATGTAAAACAAAATATATTAAAAAATGTTTTAATCAATTGAGGAGTATTAAATTTAATACTTTTTGATTTAAAAATCTTCGATATATTTTGCTTGTATTAAAATTTATTCCAAGATTTCTAACCGTGCACTTAAAAGTACAGGTATTTGGAATTTATGGTATCAAAGCAGCTCAATAAAGCTTATTGGAAGATACTGTTGAACGAAACAACAACAAAGAAACCAACCATCAGCTCATGACTTTGCAGCCTTTTTTTTAAATATTCTGACAAAATAAAAAATTAACTATTTTATTTTTGTGTGATGTCAAATTTACTTTCATTCTACTTTTTACTATCCGAGAAATGTGTTAAAATTTTTCTTAAGTAGTCTTTTATAGATTTTATTTATTTTATTTTCTTCTTCAGATGAAAGGTCTATTCTGAAAAGTTAAAGTAGTGTCACAATTTGCGGTCAAGTCATAATATCAGAATAATTGAACATAACTTTGATAAAAATCTCATGACGCCAAGAAATTAGCGGTGCACCAAGCATTTTAAATCACTTTCATGTCTTTCATGCCATTAGGTCGATACTTTATCAATTGTGGCAAATTCGAAAACCTATAGCGAGCCATGACATCGTCCCATTTTATGGCCACAAAGTCATCTTTAGAAGTTTTTGTGGCCCTTAAACCTCTATGTGGCTAGTGTAACGATATCGTCACCCTACTTTTTACGACATAGCTGTATCTCAGAAATGTGCAATGGGCGACGATTGGTACCTGCTCCTAAAAAAACTTTGAACCTTTGTATGAACACCTGCCAAGCCGGGTCAGTTTTGGTTTAGCCATTTGTCCGTTCTGTGAGTGCAAAGTTGTACAAAATCGTTACAGTAGCCACAGGACGTGATTTTTTTACTATTTCTGTTAAGTAAAAAAATGTTGTTATTTGTTAAATGTTGTTAATTATGAAGTAATCTCGTCATATTTTTTACTTTTTTAATGTACAAATGAATGCAACATAAAAAACATGAGTTTGTGACCAAAGGGGGGGGGGGGTGTTTATCCAATAAAACCTTCAATTTCTTTAAAATTTTTTTACTCGGAAAAAAGCCAGTTTTCAGGTTACAAAACAATTATGGTTTTTGGAACGGATCCAAATCTGGGTAGGCTTTTTCTTGAAGACATATATATAAAGCCTTAATCCTTACAATATTTTTCGTTAATATCAATTAGGGCCGGAGATATGAATTTTGGATTAAAAATTTTAAAAATGCTCGTTTTCGGCTATTCTGAAATTTTTGGCGCAAAACTGAGTGGATTTTGGCCGAAACACTTTTATTTTTTCCTTTAATTGAAAAGTTAATCTAAAAAATATTTTTGAAGGGGTAAAAAAATGGCTTTGACGATATCGTTACACTGGCCACAACTCGTAGACAAACACTAACTAGCCACACGGAGGGTTAAATGACGATTAATTGAGTCGCACTTTAACAAAAAAGGATCGTTGCAGCAATAAAGGTGGCTTCTTTTACAAAATCAGCAAAACGCATCAAGCGTCCAGGTCCACAAACTGGTTGTTTTTCACTTTTTCCTTAAACTTTTCCTATTTCTATTTTTTGTAATTATTTTCTGTGCACACAAATATAAATTCAAAGAAAGAAGTGTTAAAACAAATTTTGTATTTATATTTTTATGTTTTGACAATAAATAATAAGTCAAAGATGTATGGCAAGATAACAATGGTTTAAACTACCAGTAGTGGACGTTAAAGCTTAGTTTAAACTTCATTTAGAATTCACTGAAAAACTCGATTCATAGTTTAAACAAAGATTAAACTCCAAGCAAAGCTAAACCAGCATTGAAAAACTAAGCCCTAAGCTGTTCAAAATTAAAGAATTTTTAAAAACAAAATTTAAAATTGGTGAAAATTTTTTTTTCTACCAAACCAATTAAAATAATTTCCACAAAAATATTAGTACTAGTAACACCAATTGGTTTTATTTAATGTGTAAATGTGTTGTGATGGTTAACATTTGGTTGTTAGTTTACGTGTTTTTGTTATTTAGAAAATGATCTGAAGAGATTGAGCAGTTAAAATTGTGTTAAAAATAACTTTTGACGTATATCGTTAAGTTATATTTTCCTAAATCGGAAAGTATCAAATCTGAATTTGCTGAACTTACTTCTAAGCTTTACGTTATCAAAGCTATTAAACAGTATATCAGTACTTAAAATTTTGTAAGTACTATCTATTATTTTTTTCTTTTATAACTTTTTTAAGTGTTTTCCCGTTTTTATTGAATATTATTGGCTAGAGGTAACAACAAAAATATATAAGTAAAGCTCCTGTTCCTGTGAAAAAAGTATTTTAACCACTATGCCCAAAGAGTTTCTATACCTTTGATTGAACATAAAAAGTTTAATCACTTGAAAATTTTCCCATTTGGAATATAAAAACAAAATATGTTTAATATTTTTTAAGTTTTATATTGTTTTTTATATAAATTTTTTATGAAATTTTTTCTTTTCTTTTTATATAAAATAACTTTTATACACTTACATTAAAAAATTACTTAAATTACAATCTCTATAAATTTTTTAACTTTCTTTCTTCTTTTTTTTAAAAAAAGTTAAGAGTATTTTTCTTCATGTTATGCTACACAAATAATTAAATTTATAAAAAAAAAATATTTTAATAAAAAACCTCAATCGAAATTCATAAAAATTTGGCAAATAATAAGAAAAAATAATAGCGGCAAATTAATAAAATAATAATTTGATTAAATAAAATAACAAGGAGTAAATAAACAAAAAATTTTGTAAAAGAAAACATTTTGCATAAAATGCCAGAGAACAATAACAAAAATTTAAACAATTTAAGCAAGATTTCTCCAATTTATTGGAAGAAAATTTCAGACCATGTTTTTAAAAAAAGTTTGCGCAAAGCAGGTGTTTTAATTATCAGCTGTTGTTGTGTTTTTTTTTGGGTTCTTGCAACATATTTCTTATTTTTATGTTTTTGTCTCTTTTGTTGTTTTGAAAAATTTTATATATTTTTTTTTAAGAGATGTCGAAATTTTTATGTGGAGGTGACTTTGGTTTTTGGTGTGGTCTTTTTGCGACCTTCGCTATTTAATCCAGCTAAGAGTTCACTTTTACGGATGCTCTTCAAGTCCAAATCTCCATAGTAGTCTTCGCTGTTTATGCATGAGATAAGCAAGAAGAAAGAGAGAGAGAGAGAGAAATTGTAAAAAAAAGAATGGTCTGAACTATGCAGCAAATAACTTTTTCAAAACAATAAACGTTGTTATTAGAGCTTTTTTTTTACAAATCCAAAGAGTAATTAAAAGTAGAGTGAGCTTTTCTTAAATGCGTGACAAGACAAGAACGAACTTTAAGAGTAAAGCCTAAAAAATAAGCAAAAATCCACAGCAGGCAATAAAAGCTTAACAAAGTGAAAACAGCATAAAAAATCATCCTAACGAATTTTGAGAAAATGCTGAAAAGCATCAGGTTAAAAACAAGCAGAGCGCAAAATACAAAAGGTATTTCTTTGAGAATAAAAAGCTTATAAGTGTGAGAGAGTGAAGAATAGTGAGAGCGAGTGAGGCTACTAAGATAACAAGAAAGCTTCCAAAACCGACCAAATCATGCAAGTAATAGATGATACCTTATGATATGAAAAGAGCGTATGATAATTTTAACTTACCATCCGGGAACATCCTCGGGATCTTCACAGTTTCCGGTACCCTCACCATCACCAATTTTGAAAACTGTGCCAATGGGGCAACCGTATTCCCGAGCCACACCCTCCAAGCAGATGTAATATTTGCGGCAATCTTCGGGGTGAGCGTGCCGAGAGAAGGAGCCAGCATTGGCGACTTCACCGGCGGCAGGGCAAGCAAAACCATTGGCAACTTCTGCAACACGAAAGAAAAGAGCGTGAGTGAAAGTTGAGTAAAGCTTGTTCTTACGTTTTACCTTCATTTCGGCACTCTGGCACCTGATCAGCCCACATGCAGACGCGCGCCTCACGATCATAAGCGAGACCGGGTGAGCATTGATATCTTGATGGCTCTCCATTCCAGCAGTTCCAGAAAACGTCGCATTTGCCTTCATCGGGGAAGATACCATACAGGCGAGAGCAGTGAGGTGTGGCAATGGGGGGTTCTAGAAGAAGGACAATAATTTTTATTATTAAAGAAAGTTTTTTTATAGTTGCAAGCTTTTGAAAAAACATTAAACATAAAAGCATATTAACCAAAATGGAGTTTAAAAAAAATAAAGAGCTTGAAAGCTGTTTTGAAACTTAAAAGCTGTATAAAATTGTGTTTAAAAACCTGCAAAAGCTTTTAACAAACAAACAAAATTAACCAAATCCTAAAAAAGCTTTCAAAGCTTATAAAAATTGTTCTTAAAAGCTGTAAAAAAGTTAAGTAAGCATTTAAGGAATGTCACAAAGCTTTTCAAAACAAAATTTTGAATCTGCTTAGAAAATGTTTAGCTTTTTGTCTGATTATTATAAATATTGCTTAAGCTTTATAAGTATTAGTTTTATTTAATTATTATACACTTTTTGATAGCTTTTAGGTACTCTCGAAACGTAAGCTTACCTAGTTGGGAGCGATCACCACAGTCAACATTGTGCAAGTAGTCACAGTTCTCTGTCAAGTATTTTGGATCGGAGGAATCGAAAGCTAAGCCATTGCCGCAGGTTTTGAGTTCAGCAACATTGTTGTCACACTTCCAATATTTGTCGCATGAAAGATCATGTGGATAAAATCCGAAATCATCGGGACATTTGAAGTTATCTTGGGCCACAGCTAAAATAATATAATAAGCAAAGATTGTGATAAGTTAAAATAATTAAGCTTTATTATAACAACAAAAAGGCATGAAGCATAAGTCGGGGCATTGAAGGACACCATTATTATTTTTATTTTTTTTTTTTTCAATATCCATTGAAAACATTAAAAATTAAAGTTGAAGGCACGCTTGTGCAACACATTAAAGACAACACAGAAGCTCCTCAGTTTAATGCATGCCTTAAAGTGAACGTTGTATATAAAAATATTTGCAATTTACAATATATAGATTATTTCCTATCAACACTTAATTGCTTTTACCAAAATTTTTAATTAAAATTCCGCAAAAACATCAAAGAGCCATCAAAGAGCATTCAACTCAAACTTAATCACGTGACTGTTAAGCGAATATTCCAACCTATACATACTCAAGCACACATACACACACAAACACAGACACAGCCACACACACTAAAACTCGCGCAAGACCAACCGATGAAGTCAGCCGTTTGAAATACAACCCGACCGCAACTAGATTGTAAATCAAAAAATATGCACTTGATTTAAAACCATGAAAATGAAAAGCAAATTTAAACATTTTTCTACCGGAAACTAAAATAACACATTCCCAAAAAAGTTGTAACAAAAACTGGCAACGCTGTTCATATGTAAACATACGAATTTGTTAGCGTGAAATTCTTTTTCAACGCGCGCTCGCCGCAAACTAACTAAAAATCAGCGTTTCTATCGAAAAACAAAACTAAGCTAACGCCTACAACAAACACATGCGACGACGCAGTTGCCACATTTCAGTGGTTTTTGAATTAGATTTTCTGGCAATAGTAGTTTTTTTGTTCATTTTGTTTAGCCTTTTCTATTTTTGTAATGATATAGTTTTACTTTTTGTGCGTTTATTATGGATTATGGTAGGATTTTAGGCTTAAATACAATTAATAAATACAGAGTGGGAGTGCGTGTGTGAGTGTGTGGGAGGGAGAGCGTCGTTACTGAGGTTGCATTTGAGTTGTTGGCACTAGGAAATATTCGGTAGTTGTTGCTATAACATTGATTTAGTTGGTTGATTTTTGTTGTAATTTAGTTAGTTAAACTTGGTGGCTATTGCGAACTGATTTTTTTTGTTTTTTGTTTTATTCACTTTTGCTTTGTTATAATTTTTAGTTAGTGTTATTGGTAGTCTTGGTTTTGTTGCTGTGCTTTGCTGCGGTTCCTCGCGCTTTAATTGCATTTAATTAAAAGTTTTTTTGCTTCAATTAAAGCAACATAAAATAAGTCAAATCAATTTTAATGCCAATGCAATTCAAACAATTTTTAATTGCTAACACGAATGCAGCAATGAATACAAGAATTTTGTAGAAAAAAATGCAGGTAGAGACAACAATAATAAATATATCTAATAGGAAGTTTTTTGTTTAGTGAAGCTTAAAAGGTCAACATTTTTAGGTCAAAATTATGAAAACAAGCCAAATCTTTTAAAGTTATAGTATTGTTAATCAATGTATGGTAATATATAATAGAGGAGAGTGCCCACCTACTGACACGCAAAGGTCTTGAGGCCATAACTTTCGTTTGAAACATAATTTGGCGGAGCTCTCAATATCTAACAAAAATTTCAAACTGAGCTTCGAAATATATGATTTTGGCAGTCTATTTTGCAAAAGTCTCGTAAATCGGCCCCTAAAAAAAGGTGCCCAGGTATTGGCACCTATCTAAACTTTGCTGTAAAATATCAAAAATTAAGCATTAACACTAGTTTATTATTTTTTATGTGTTATTTATTCTTTCAGTGGCTTACACCGATCATCATCAGCTTAAATGTAAATAAGTAAAAAAAGTGAATTGAAAATGAGTGAAAACTATGGTTCGCTGTTTTGAGCGAAAACGTATCTAAAACATCAATCGCTATCATAACAATGACAATCGTAAGCTTTCACGATGTTCCGTCAAGGGTGCCAGTAAATGGGCACTGACGCTAATGTTCGATGGCTGATGGAATTGTGATGAGTAAATAACAAACTGAGAATTCTACTTATTTGTACTTTTTTTATAATGATGCAAAATACTTAAAAATTCACTTAACAAAGATAACCGATATTATTGTATATCAGCTAAAATTTTTTCGTATTTTTTACTTTTTGACGACCGTGTGAATACAGCAACACATACACATAACTCAACGATTTATGAAAAGTGAACGCTTATTGATACTTTGACACTAAACACAAAGTCGCTGTCATCACCACGGAAGTCAGAATTGATGGATGCCACTACCTGGGCAGTGCCAGTAGTAGGGCACTCTCCCCTATTTTTGCAAATATGTAGATGGCAGCTATATGATTTTTGATGCAACTTAAGGCCATCTTCTTCCTTGGAAAATTTGTTTTTCGAACTTTTTTTATATAAACTAATATGCATAGTAAGCCGGATCGATTTGCATGGAGAAAAAAAAAGACACCAACTCAAAAGTTAGAAGGAGTTTTAAAAACTATTTCGGCATCATTTTTTCGTTATTTTTTTTTTGGATCGGAGAAATACCCATGGAGCGGTTTTGTTTCTCCTGAACCCCCCTTTTGACCAAAAAATCATGTTTTTGCATGTAACTTTTTTTCCTCAGACTGCATTGTTCTTAGGTTGGAAATAATAACGAAACGTAGCAGTTTCATAATAAACCTACTTTACTGTTAAACATTGCTTAAAAAAATATACTGAGTTTCAAATAATACTTTCCGTAACTCAAGCGACAAAATTTCTGTTATGAAAATTTGTATTCAAAAATGGAAACTAAGGTTTTTAAACAAAAAAAATGTGTATTTTATACAGCAACAAAAAAAAATTGCCAAGAAAATGTTAAGAAAATTTAAAAAAAAATCAAATAAAAGGTTATTAAGGTGAAGCGGCTATGCCTTAATTGTACATTTCTACCACGAATACGTTTTAGTGACTTTTAAACAAGTTTTATCGACAAATAAAAGAGAAAATTATAACTTTTCATACCCACAATATTGCGAATTTTCAACTATTTTTTCATATAACTCTTCTAAGAAACTTTTAATTTGCATACAATATATAATCGTAAATATAATCTTTCGAGCTTGGTAAAAGTCAAAAGCATCTTGCAAAATAATGTTTATTGTTCTAACTAATTCTCATACTGTTTCTTTACTGACACACCAACTTCAGCTACTGCGCCTTTAGCATCTTGGAATCTGGGATACTTGAAAAATATATTTGTTCTGAAATTGAGATGCTGTGTCTTCTTATAATCTCTCCACTTTCCATCAAATTTTCTTACATAAGATATCTATCGCTTCGTTCTATTCCTAACATTATATTTTCATCAGTGCTTTTCATCTATTTATATAAAATATTAAAAACATTAAAATGGTTATTGAGTTTTGATGTTACATTTATTTTTATTAAGATATTGAGTTTTGTTTTGTTTTGTCCTAAATTGCCCTTACCTGCACGCTACAGATTGCAACAGAAAATAAATTTGAAAAAATATACTCTAATATATTTTAATATTTATTTTTTTTTTTTTGTACTGTAGTCTAAAATGTCATATTTTTTGTAACCCACGCAACATTTTTTTGCTATTTTTATTTAAATGCTCATATACATAAAAATACTGAAAAGTTATTGCTTTTATATTATGAAATTTCAACACATTCTTATTACTTTGTGATACATCCTCGTGTCTCAAAATTGTTTTTACTTTCAAGACCCGCCCTATTAATTTATTGTTACATAAAAATACAAACAAAATAAATAAATAAAATTAGAAAAAAAACGCAGGTCGAAATATCAGACAATAAAAACAAATATTGTCGCCCTAATTCTAATAAGATGTAAGTCAAAATTGGACAAAATTACGTTTATTAGCGGCTTATTTAGATTGGTCAAAACTACATCTATGTTCTTTTTAGTTTTTAATGTTTGCATGCAAAAAAGGGAGGTAAAAAGTTTGAAACAATACATTATCGTATGAACTTCAAACAAATAACAATCAGCTTTCTTTGCTTCCTGATCAATGAGTCTTAGAATTAGGAAAAATAGAAGGATTGTTCCTATGATAATGCAATTTTGTACGCTTAATTAATTTAAGCCAAGTAAGAAATAATTTTAAAATGGGTAAAATCGGTTAGACTTTACGAGAACCTCGCTTGGACCTATATTAATTTTTTACATGATTTTGTATGGGAGGTACATACAAAAGTCGATAGATCTTAAAAAATTCGTTAGAAGGGTAGTCAAGAGGACTCATAGATGTGTACCGAAAATAATCAAAACCGTTTCAACCCTACGGGTACCTCTTTTGGACCTATATTAATATTTTACTTGATTTTATATGGGAGATGCATATAAAAGTTGGCCGATTTTAACATAAACTCGTCGAAAGGGTAGTCAAATAGAGTTATAGATGTGTACTGAAAATAATCAAAATCGGTTTAGCCCTACGGGTACCTCTTTTAGACCTATATTCATATTTTACTTGATTTTGTATAGGAGGTGTATACAAAAGTTGACCAACCTTAAAAAAATTTCGTCAAAATGATAGGGAAATAGAGTTACAGATGTGTATTGAAAAGTGTTGAAATCGGTTAAACCCTAGGGCCCAATGAATTTTTTACTTGATTTTGTATATAAATTTTTAATTTTAAGCATTTTTTCAAACAAACAGAAAATGTCTTTGTAGAAAGAAGTAGGAAAAGTTATTTTCAGCTCCTAACTGCATAATATATTTATTTCGATAATCCGAAGAAACGGCTCTTATTTTTATATGATTTGCTTTTTTCTATCAAAATATGCCAATTTTCATGATTTTTCATTCGAATTTATGAAATTTTGGAATCACTTATATATTATTATATTTTTTTTTTTATTTTCAATAATATAATAAACTTTTAAAATAACTCTATATTTGTTTTTTAACAATGAGCTTGGTTTGGCTATAATTCGTTCAAAAATGGATTTTTGGCAATTATTTATATAAAACAACTCAAAAATGCTCAATATCTGAGTTTGTTAAAAAAAATTACTAAACTCTAAAGCGCATCAGCGCAATCAAAACAAGTAATTCCTGTCGATTAATACTAAATTAGTAAGATTTCAAAACACAACATTTTTGATTTTTGTCCACTGGACAGTTCACTGTGCATCGATATATTATTTAAAACTTAAAACTGTGTTTGTATGAAATTTTGTTTTGATTTCTATGGCCAAAGCTTTAAAAAAAACAATAATAAAAAAAATATTAAAATATTTGTAATTTCTCCAGATATACGCTTGTTTTAATAGCCTGACCTAATCATTATTTTATCACCTTTTTTAAACCCGTCTTCCGGCACTTTCCCTCTAATTTCTTATGATACTCAACACACAACTGCTTAAAAACACAAACCTCTCCTTAAACCAAACGTAATAAAAATTTTTTTAAGTCGAAAACACCAAAACATTAAAAGCATTTATTTCGATTGGTTGTTATAAAAACGTATCGAAAAAATTGTACGATTGGAAAAATTTTTCCACAAAATCCTTCATTAGTCATTATCATGATTTTAATTATGAGCTTTTAAGACCATGTAAGTTTGAAGAAGGCAGCAACAACAACAACTCTGTTTAGAGTCAATCACTCAGCAGACTAGACAGACTGTTTCGGAGAAGGAGCTACATGTTACATCTTCAGTAGTCTTGAGTGGTATAGCTGAGACCAACCCACTGTTTTAAGCTTTTAGATGATTTGAACCATGTTTTAAGGAACTCATCGAAGTCATATGACATTAAAAGTAAAAGGGTTCTTATTTTTAGATCAAGCCTGAAACTCTACCAAGGATTTTGTCTGTTCTAGTTGCCACTTTTTTTTTTGCCACAGTTGCCACAGAAACGAGTTTTTTGCTTCCGCTAAGATGAAGTGTTTAAATGAAAACTGGCTATTGGAACAGCCAGATATTCAATTATTCATGACCATTCCCGTCGGAACTGAAATCATAAGGGAAGCTTCAAAACAACGAAGCTGGACCCAATGTTAATAACTAAAAAACCCTTTTTTAAAAAAGTTACAGTTACTTTATTTTTTGAACGACGCTGTTATTGCTAGTTCCAACGTTTAGCTTTGTATTTTCAGATGATGCAGAAACATTTTTCATTACAACTAGTGGCATCATTGTCCACTTTGACATGGCATACAACAAAAACAACAAAAGCGACTGCAAAAAACCAAAAAATTATTTTTTTATAAACTTTAATGCTTTATCTATTCAATAAAAACCGTTTGTCAATATCTCTCATATTTTTTGTGTTATTTAAATTTTAGCGTTGCCTTAAAAAAAATATTTCATAAAATTTGTAAGGAAATTTGTAGATTTTATGTATTTATTTTTATATATGATAATTCACATCATATGAACTCTTTTCTTACGATTTATGAATATGTACTAAGATTTTCTTAACGGAATCAAAAAATTTTATGTAACAAATTTTATAAGTGTAAATTTATTTTGAATATTTTTTATGTACCGTGTGGTTCCTTTGTTTATCCTCAATAGACTTTAACTCATTTTTTATAGACAAAAAGACTTGCTGCAGTGCATAAATTCAGCAACGTGCTGCAAATAAGTAAGCCATCTGCATCATGCCTCTAGCTTAATACAAAGAAACCTGATTCCATGGCTTGTTTTTCAAAATTGTAAACAAGACAAAGGATATTTTTTAAGCATCAGCTGTTAACCTTGCCACAGATATTGTATTGCTTATACAATCTCTTATTTGACAGCAAACTTTGCAATTTAATTTTCTGCTTTGCTTTAGTAAGTTTTTTTGGTTTTTCTTTTTTCGAAAGGATGATGATCAGTTTTCAAATTTAGAAAGTCTTTATATGACTCGGCATGAGTGGCAGCAGTTGTTGCTGTTGCGGTCTGGCAAGATGTGATAGTTGAACTTAAAGCCAGAAAAATGAGTTGTCCATTTTTGTTGTTGCAACTGGTAGTGCATCATTTAACAAAGGAGTTTATAGCAGATTATACAAAATCTTTGGCATTACTTCTAATTGCAAATATTTGAGATATTGAATAATTATATCTTTTATTTTACTTGTTTTAAGAATTTATAAATATATGCGACATGCAAAATTTTAGTTTTCGCAATTTCTGTCTAGAATAAGGCATTGCTTATCAATTAAATTGAATTTTGAATTGTCACATTAAGCTTAAGCAACTTATAATTAACACATCCAAGTTGCCTCACCTTGTCTGCCCCTGACGGCTAGCATTAATTGTTGCGTGTAATTTTTTTTTTTCTCTTTTGTGTACCTAATTGTGTTTAATTGCATTGCCGATTTGTTTGAATTAAAAAAATTAATAAATAGCCTGCTTTTATTAAAGTTCCAGCCATTTAAAATACATGATAATAAAATATTTAATTCACAACAAAAGTCAAGGCTAAGAAATAATGGCCGACTTCATTTAGTTCGTGTCCACATATTTCTTTTGCAACTTGTTTTACAATAATTAATAGTAATCATGATAAGTGAAAAAACATTTAAAAAAAAAAAACGAAAGCCACTTCAAGTTTTTAAGCAGCTAATGAAAAGTGAATTAAGCACATTCACACACTTTGTGCATTGTAATTGCTGCAATTATTTTTAGTTGCCATAAGATCGTTAAGTACACTAAAAATAAAAGTTGTGTATACGTTTATGAAAGACTTACATAAATTTTGAGTTCACTGATCATGTGTACTCGTACATAAACTTAATGTAGTTATGCATAGGTTAAGTGTATTCATACACAATGCAATTTAAAAAATACAAGAATCATTTATGTCAGAGTGCATAAAAAATATGACAAATTTGGCATACACAAAATTCATAAGCTCGGTCAGAATGCATAAAAAATATGACAAATTTGGCATACACAAAATTCATAAGATCGGTGACTGTCTTTGAGAATTTGTTCATGGACTTAGGGCCAATTTTTTAGTGCGAGCTTAAACTCTAGTCAAATTTATCTGAGGTTAACTCACCAAAATTGGGCATTAAAACTAGGTTTAACTGGATGTTTTACCTTTTGTTGGTATTATATTGACTTAAATTTTCATATCATGTGTTTTTTTTGAGCCTTAACCGAGCTTAAACGTTCAGTTTTAGTGAATTAACCTAAGTTTAATTTAACTTGAGTTTAAGTTCTCACTGAAAAATTGGCTCTTAGTGTATTCACACATATGTAAGGTAATTTTCTCTAACACTGTTTTATGTTTCTGTACATGAGATAGTTGCAGTCATACATGATTCTGTTTATAATGTTTTTTTTTTCATACAAAATTTCGTGATTTCAGTTCGCTCATAAGTAAGCTGTGATAATACTGTGTCTTCACAATTTTTCACAAATATTATAGGAATATTCAAGAACCGTAAGTTCCTTAAATCAACTACTTACTTATGCTAAAAGGGAAAAACAAAATAATAGTTATCATTACGTTTTAATCCATAAGCAACATATTGCCATACCGATTGCCAAACTTAATAAATTTTTGAAAAGGAAATTAAATTTCCTTTTCTATATAAGCTCAAAGTTTTGCCATAAAGTCACAACTAAAAAAATTATGTGCACCTCAATTCAAAAATCACGCTTTTTTCATAAAAAACTAAAATTTAAAGGCCATTTTCTCAAAAAACTACCAAAATAACAATTACTTTTTGTGACGTTGTTTTTCTTTTTGCTTGGTCAATTCTCTATTAATTCGCTTTACATTGTTTTATTCTCAGAGCACTCATTTTTCGTAAAATAATGAGTTTCGGATATAACCACTTTTTTCCTCACTGGAGCTCCTGAACCACCGTATAATGATAAGGATGCAAACGCTCACGACGCAGCACCCGGTGAACATGGGATTTCAATGCTGGAACTCTGCTTGCAATCCTACGCGTACTAATAGTGGGATCATTGTGCAATATTCGTTCTATTTCGTCATCAACCTGTGCAAGCCGATTACCAGGGCCAAGCTTTCCTCTTATTCGCTGGACAGAACCGCTGGTTCTTAACCTATTAAATGTGTCATTAAAAACTCTAACTGAGGGAAGTTGCCTGTTGAGAAACCGAGCCTCGTATTCTCTTCTGGCCTGGATTGCACTGCATTTTCAAAACCGTAACAAAAAACAATATCTGCGTACTCTGAGTAGGAGAACATTGCAGCTCTACGATCGGAGAAAGACAGTATCGATTCAGGCATGTCAAGCACTCAATAATGAAAATTAGCAACCAAATAAACTTTTTTTTTCCATTAAATCTAACTGTTTTACTAGTTATTGTGATCAAAGTAAACGAAGTCGCAGTGCTCGCATTTAAAAACCTTAGGAGAGGAAGAAGTGGAAAGAGTGAAAAGAAGAAAAAATAGCTGCTCTGAGAAGAAAACAATGTAAGGCGGCCTAATAGAGAATTGCCCAAGGAAAAGAACAACGTCATAAAAATTAAGGTTGTTTCTCGAGAAAGTTGCCTTTAAATTTTCCTTTTTTAAAAAAAAAAACGTATTTTTTGACTTTTGGTGCTCAAAATTTTTTTAGTTCCGACTTTATGGCAAAGCTTTTAATTTAATTTCCTTTTCAAAAAGTTACTAAGTTTGGTAATCGGTGTGGTGATATGTTACTTATGGATTAAAACGTAATGACACCTATTATTTTTGTTTTTCCCTCTTACCTTCCTAGGGGCCATTTGCGACCACCTCCACCCATACAATTTTTTTCTCGTCTCATTTCGAGGAATCACCCCCGCTCATTATTGTCCTCTAAGTCTGGGACAACCTGTATTTATGTATTTACAAAAATTTAGGGTAGGTCTTGCGAAAAAGTTATTCGCTGAATAACATAAAGCGGAATTTGAACAAATATTTCAATTATTTGTGTAATAAAAAATTTATTAAAAATTTATGGAATTTAATTTAAATTTATAAGTTGACTTTTAGTTAAAACGTTAAAAAGTCTTCAACACTACCAGGTTGTTCAATAAGTTTGTAGAGTCCCACATAGACAGCGGTAGTACGTCCACCATTTTATTTTTCTAAAAATAGTTCTGCTTTCTTATGAACACGTGTAAACAATTTGCCAGAAATCATAGCAAAAATAGAAGATATGAGCTGTTCAGAGCACAAGTGGCGTAAGTCTATTTTTTAGGGAAATTGAGATAATAGAAGAAGTGAAAGAAGAGAAAAATGTAACCTATTTATGAGTACAGGCTAGAAACTCCTAGCTTACGTAATCTCTGAGCAAAATGCAATACTTTGTTATTGCTCTGACAAATACCATTTATTTTTCAGAGCACAAGTGGCGTAAGTCCATTTTTGGTAGTTTTGAGAAAATTGAACATTAAGAAAAATTCTTTAATGAATTTCAAGTATGAAGAACTCAGTTTTGCTTATAAGCTTGGTCAAGAGCATAATTGGAGCTATCCATATCGTAAAAAATAAACTAAATAATACACAAAAACGATCCAGAATATTGCATATGAGTAAAAACATTTGGAAGTGCGCCACTGAAAATTATTTTAAATTTCTCGTTTCCGCTACAGAAATCTAATAGGAGAAATTTTTCAAGAACTTTTTTATGAGGAATGGCAGCATTTTTACCTAGAAGTTGGACAAAACTACCCATTAGCCATTATCTTCATTATTAAGGGAGATATAAAATGAATGGACTTACGCCACTTGTCCTCTGAAAATTTTTAAAAATGTATCTTTTCCGCTGTAAAAATGTAATGGAAAATATTTTTAGGAATTTTTTGATGAGGAATGACAGCATTTTTACATAGAAGTTGGACAAAACTACCCATTAGTGATTATCTCAATTATTAAGGGAAATATAAAATGAATGGACTTACGCCACTTGTCCTCTGAAAATTTTTTAAAATTCCTCCTTTCCGTTGTAAAAATGTAATGGAAAATATTTTTAATAATTTTTACATAGAAGTTGAACAAATTCATCCCTTAGCGATTATCTTCATTATAAAGGGAGTTTTGATATATACCTTTTTGAAAATTTACCATTGCTCCAAATAACGATAACGATAAAAAAAGATAACGATAACGATGAAAACTTATAAATGTAAAGATTTTTGATTAAATTTTTTAATATATGATTAAATATTACATATTATTACATTCCTACTAAATAGAAACAATTGTGTTTAATTTTAACTGTGAAACTTTAATAAGAATAAATGCATTCTGGCCTCCTCAATTATTCAGAAAATCACAAAGGGATGTTTTAATCGCACTTCTGAAACTAAATTCTGTCAATCCTTAAGCCCGTATGATACTTCATTGTTTTGTCAAATTTAAAAATCTGAAAACAAGTGGCGCGTGGGCTGTCTAATATATATTTTAGAAAAGGATGAAAATATACATCGTGTCAATTTTTACATCTCCGCAACGTTACTATCTTATCTCACTTTTTTATTGGCTACGTTAGAAAGAGCTCAAGCTTGTTTTTGACACTTAATATTTGATCGAAACTTAACGAGTGACGAATTGAGAGAAACGTCAAGAACAATGCATTGGAAATGTTGCCCGTCTCACATTTTTTTGTCCAATTCGTACTATATCCGTATACACTCACACTTCTTGCGTTTTAGCTTTAGCACTTTTTCAACTCCCCTAGTTTCATTGTCAATGAATGAATAAAAAATTGAACAAAACAATGAAGTATCATACGGGCTTTACCAAAAAATTCTTAAAAATATAGTCCATTACATTTTTACAGTGGAAAAGGGGAATTTTAAAAAATTTTCAGAGGACAAGTGGCGTAAGTCCATTCAATTTATATCTCCCTTAATAATGAAGATAATGGCTAATGGGTAGTTTTGTCCAACTTCTTTGTAAAAATGCTATGATTCCTCATCAAAAAATTCTTACAAATATTTTCCGTTACATTTTTACAGCGGAAAGGAGGAATTTTAAAAAAAAAATTTTCAGAGAACAAGTGGCGTAAGTCCATTCAATTTATATCTCCCTTAATAATGAAGATAATCGCTTATGGGTAGTTTTGTCCAACTTCTATGTAAAAATGCTGTCATTCCTCATCAAAAAATTCCTAAAAATATTTTCCATTACATTTTTACAGCGGAAAAGAGAAATTTTTAAAAATTTTCAGAGGACAAGTGGCGTCCATTCATTTTATATCTCCCTTAATAATGAAGATAATGGCTAATGGGTAGTTTTGTCCAACTTCTAGGTAAAAACGTTGCCATTCCTCATCAAAAGTTCTTGAAAAATATCTCATATTAGATTTTTACAGCGGAAACGAGAAATTTAAAAAAATTTTCAGTGGCGCAATTCCACATGTTTTTACTAATATGCAATATTCTGCATCATTTTTATGTACTATTTAGTTTATTTTGTACGATATGGATAGCTCCATTTATGCTCTTGACCTAGCTTATAAGCAAAACTGAGTTCTTTATACTTGGAATTTATTATAAGAATTTTTCTAAATGTTCAATTTTCTCAAAACTACCAAAAATGGACTTACGCCACTTGTGCTCTGAACAGCTCATATGGTTTTGGAAGATCGTCGATATACTGAAAGAGATTAAGTAGAAGCCGTAGACGTCTCGAATGAGACTTTTCAGCAACACTAGGTGTATTTTAAAATAAATAAAAAGGATTTTATACGCCGATTTATCACTGCGGATGAGACTTGGATCTACCAACATCATTCTGAATAAAAATAAGAGGCTCAAGAGTGGTGTGAACTTGGTACTTAAGTTCCTAAGCGAGTTCGTATTAAAAAATTTGCAAAGAAGGTTATTGGATCAGTTATTTCGAATGCAAAATGGATTTTGGTTTTTTGTAAATTTGCAAAGAAGGTTATTGGATCAGTTTTTTTTAATGCAAAATGGATTTTGGTTTTTGTGGATTATTCTAAACTGAAGAAAAAATTAATTCTGAATATTATTGCAACCTTTTAGATCAGTTCGACGCAAAAATCCGTGAGAAAAGACCCGGTTTGAAATAGAAAAATGTACTTTTTCATCAGGACAATGCACCTGCTGATTAAAGCACCTGCTTAAAGTATGAATTTTTACATGATTTTAATTGTGAACTTTTTAGATCAAATAAATTTGAAGAAGGCAACAACAGCAAAAATAACAACTCTGTAAAGAGTCAGTCACACAGCAGACTAGACAGTCTGTTTCGGAAATCACGAAATTTCCTCTTCAGCATTCTTGAGTGATTCAGATGTGACCAATCTACTGTTGATGTCTTTTACGATTTGAAACCTGTTCGAATACACTCGTAAAAATTAATTTTTTCTTCGGCCATTTTATCCTATGACACATTAGAGCATGAAGTAATTTAGATCAAGCCTATAACTCTACCAGGCATTGTGTGTATGTCCCAGTTGCCTCTTATTTGTTTCGCTAGTAATTTGTTTTAAAAACGAGTTTGGCTTTGCTAGAAGCAAGTGTTTAATTGAAAGCTGGCTATTTGCAATTATTTATTGAACATTTATTCTTCTAAAAAGTACGAATTGTTGGAACATCCACCCTATTTGCCAGATCTAGCTCCCTCTGACTTCTGTTTTGACTGTTCTCACATTTCAAAAAAATGCATGCGTGGAAAACGATTTTCATCAAACAAAGAGGTGATAGCAGCGACGGAGGGGTATTTTGGAGACCTTCCGAAAGGCCACTTTGGCGATGGTATCCATTACTTAGAGTTTATCAATGTGAAATCCTATAACTCTAACTAAAGTTAACACTTGGCACAAGGAAGTTAACAAATCAGCATTAGGGAATATCGCCAAAAGAAAAATCGCAAAAAAATATGAAAAATCACCATACATATTTGGATAATTTTTGATATGAGAAAAACTTGGGCGATTTTGCATTTTTGTTGGGTGAAATTTGTTTTTTTGTTAAATTTGTAATTTTAATTTTTTAATTTTTTTATTCAATATTTGACAAAAAACGTGAATCGTTTCTAAGAGAAACCAGTATTTATTTCACGAATTTTTAATGCATAGCATCGGTTCTTCTTTTGTTTTTTGTTTGTTTCTATTTCTTGTAATATTTGAGTGATTTCAATTGGCAATGCTATTAACAGCCATTCAGTTTTTCCTAAATTATCAAAGAGTGCGCCCTCCTCTTCTTCACCGTCCTTTTTTTTTAATTCTTTGCTTACCAAACAACCTTCTTGTTTTTAAAAGAATTAGTTTTTCACTAATACGAAAAGTTTATACAAATTTTTTAATCACGAATCATTGAATTAAAATGAGCCTTGATAGTTTCGCTCATTTCGTACACGGGTAATTTTTTTCTTTTTATGTTCGTTTTTGTTGGTTTTAATTTTTTTTCGTTTTGGGTTTTTTTTTTTCCTTCAATTATTTTTCATTTGAGTGATCTTACTTTTTTTTGGCGATTTTTCTTTTGGGCGAGATTTAATAGTGCCCTAAAAATTTTTTGGATAGGAATTGTCATCACTAAATGTTATTAAACAAAAATCTTTAGCAATAAACTGTGTTAATCATTTGGCCTTGGCGGTGGATATTTCACAATACTCGTAAAGATGTAATGAATCGTTATACCTAATACACATGAATTCTCACTATAATTCAGTGCAATTATGAATCATCCATTGTATTGCTCTTGTATTTGTGCATAGATTTTATGAATGTTGTTGACAAAAGTCATAAACCATTTACGAATTATGAACCATTTAACTTGTATTTTTATATGAGATTTATAATAAATTTTACTTTATTAATGTACTATCTTGTACATACAATTATTGAAATATTCTAATACTTATGCACTTTTTATTTAGTATTTCTCACATTGATTTTATAAAAAGTTCATGATACTCATGCAATCGGTCACTGGAACAAAAAGCATGAATGCGACTCATGTAAAAATGTATCATTATTGTGTACCTTTTTGGTTCAGTGTAGCGCGAAGATATAAAATAAGACCACTAGGCTTGGCATGGCGAATGAGCTCAATTAACTTAATTTACATTTCGATTCAGCACACACACACACACACTTACACACACATACCCTAATTTGTTATGTTTTTTTTTATTTTAGCAAAGGATTTTTATGATTTTTTTTACAGCCACAATTTTACTAGCTTTCACTTTCAAAGATATAAGAAAAATTGACAAAAGTAATAAATGAAAATGAATATTGTTACATATATCTATTGAGTATCTAACTGTGAATTTTTGTGGTTTCTGTGCTGTGAGTTAATGCAGTTCAACGTTGCAATTTTCAATGGAACTGCATGTTGACACTTTTTGTTTTTGGTGGCTTTTGTTGTACTCAGCAAATTTTGTTCAATAGTTTTGTTATAACATACATACACAGATGTGACTTTAAACAATTATTATAGTTATGATTTCGATTGATAGTTATGTAACTGTTTCTTGTATTTAAAGTAGTAAGCTCAAAATATTGGTGCTTATATTATAGCCAAGTTTGAGCAATAATTATCCAACGAGCTACACTTTTACAAACTGAAAGCTGACATTAGTTTGGTGAGTTTTAATAGTAGGTAAAACCTTTAATTAATGTTTTTATTTTGTGCTTTTATTATTAAAAAAAAAGTTTGCAATAATAACTGTTGAGATTGAAATTGTGTAGCTCGTTTAACAATCGCCACATGGTTAAGTAAATACAAACATATTCAGTTCTTTCTCTTCATTAATGAATATTTATGAGTTTTAATTACTTAAAGAGATTTTCGATTTTCTAACATTGCGATTACCTTTGAACAGTAAGATTTCTCCGAAATACGCTTCAGTTTCCAAATCGACCTGTTCATTCGTCGCAAATCTTCTATCCTGGAGCAACTTTTTTAAGTTTGGGAACATATCATAGTCGCTAGAGGCCAAATATGAGGAATATGTGGTCTGAGGAAGCAGTTCGAAGCGTATCTCGGGAAATTTGGCCATTGTTTCGATCGATTTGTGAGCTGAATTTATAACAATGGCCAAAAATGTAGAAAATCGATTTTTAAGAAAACTTATGACTCAAACATTTCTAAACCGAATGTTATGTTTGAACTACCGTTGGATAGGTAATCACTTTATTTTTAAAATATTTTTTTGGAAATTTTGGTGGTTGGAGGTTTTATCCCTTGTGGTAAGATAATTAATTTCAAAGTAAGGGTTCGAAAAACACCATTAAACATACAAAACTAAATTACTTTTTCTAAAATATCTAAATGCGTTAATGAAATATGGTAATTTAAATATATAAACACAAATATTTTTTTTTTAACGAACGAGCTTCTTAACGCTTCATTTTTGTTTTAAGCTACCGTTTGAAAGGTAATTTAAGGGACTTTCATCTAAAAATAGTTTTGAGAAATTTTAGTGGTTTGAGGTCCATCCTTAGTGGTAATGTAATTCATTTCAGAGTTTAATTTATTTAAAAATTTGATCTTAAATAAATGAAAGATAAAAAATAGAGCTGAAAAAAGTAGCTTTGCAATAACATAAAAATAGATTGATGAGTTATGGACAGTCTAACATTAACACCAAAATTTTCGCAAAATTATTTTAAAATTAAAGTCTGATTAATTACCTTTCTAACGGTAGTTCAAACGTAACATTCGGTTTAGAAATGTTTGAGATATGAGTTAGAGGGCGTCCATTAATTACGTGAGGTGTTTTGTGGGGTGGGAGTTAAGCCGACTCTCACTCACTTTCATGTGTGGGAGAGGGGGGTTCTCGCAAAAATTACGTAATTTTTTATCCTCAAGAAACAGTGTAGAATTATGAGTAAACTGGTTAAATTTAGTTAAACGTGTTTCTCTACTAAAATACGACTAAATTTTACACAATAATATTTATATTTAATATTTACATTAATAAATTAACTACAATAAAGCATAGATTAACATATTTACACTGAAAACACGCATTTTGAACAATCTCACGTCAGATTAGAGGGGGGAAGGTAGTCGAGATAAATCTCACTATATCTCACTAAAGGGAGAGGGAGTTGCAAAGGTCACCTCACATAATTAATGGACGCCCCCTTAACGTAGAAATTGATTTTCGACATTTTTGCCCATTCCTATCAATTTTGTGCACCCTGTTCTTCCGCCAAAAAATCAGGCCAAACTGTTTTCCTCCAATTAAAAATTTTATTTCCGTAGAAATAAAATCGGATATAGGCATACCGTAGGGTCGATACGTTTCAAATGGAATTGCTGCATAAATAAAAAAAATTTCTTAAGTGCCAAAAAAATTTGGTAAAACAAAATGTCTTTTTGATAACTTTTCAGTCTTTTTTTATGAAAAATATGCTTAAATGAATGAGAAAAAAACGACTCTTTCGATGCATATATCTCCGCTGTCCATTAATATATTTCATTCAAATTTTTTTTGTTCAAAAGTTCAATAAAATCACTTCACAAAAATAGGTTGAACTGTACCGTTAAGTTAGTGTAACTATGTTTTATAATTATGTAAAAAAAAAATCCAAAATATTGACTTTTTACTCAAAAATGACTCAAAAATTGTTTTTGTTGTAAAAATTAAATCAATTAAAAATTGCACATCTGGCAACCTTTCCTATGACATAGCATTTATTTGCAAAAATTCTTCCAGCTTAGCGCAAAAATGATTTTACTGTTTTTGTCATCAAAACAACAAGGGTACTCCTTTGTTTTTATATCTTTACAAAAAAGTCAAGTCTCAAAAATAATTTATGTGAAAAAATTACCCCAATATCTCTTTCCAATCAAAAGTTATGGCTAAAAATCTGTTTTTTTATACCAGACTATTAATGTAACTGAGTTTTGTTTTAAAATTCTCTATTAAATTTGAACGTCCCAATTTATCTCTAAGAAGGTAGTTGTGTGTCTAGAGTAATTACGAAGATTTTGGTTTATATAAAATCATCCTCATAGTAATCTGGAAATAGCTGGAAACAGGCCTTAAACATAAAATTTTCATTACCAATTTATCACAAGTAAACGATTTTTTTAAAAAAAATTGCTTCCAGTGTCAAAAAGATTTTAATTATTGAAACATTATTTTCTAAACATATCTCTGTTTTTCATTATCTTTAAATCTATCTGTAAAGCCGGACTATTAATTGTCAATTCCTTTTTTTCGTAAATTTTGTACTGACTACTTTGCATGATTTAATTACTATAAGTTGTCCATTCGTTTGAAGTTTTCTCACAACAAGGAAGATATACACCCTTAAAATTAAGGAGGAGAGCAAAAGAGTAATTTTTTAATGACAAAGTAAAGCTCAGTGGCCTAAATATCATACTTGTTTGCAGTACTAAATACCCAAAGATACATTTCACTTCTGCTTTTTCTACTACGTTTTCCACTACTTAGTTGTTTTGATTGAAAATTTTATTGAGTTTTTAAAGAGGTAATGACAATATTTTGTTGTATAAATCAATATTGAAATAATTAAAGAAATGTATACAGCACTCATAATACAAAAATGTTTAAATTTTATGAATATTTCTTTTACTTTTTACCCGACTACGGCAAAGCAAAAGGCGGAGTATATGTGTTTGCCCGGTATGTATGTATGTATGTATGTATGTGTGCATGTATGAACGCATGTATGCCCTGTAGTCCAAGGCATTGTGCACGAATATTTCATGATGATTTCTTAAAGAAACTTACTGCATGAGATGCATTTATCGATTATTCTTTAACAAATCTGTCTTGTTTTCGTTCATCGCAAACTGAAAGTTTTCAAACAGACCACGAATTTGGAACTTTTATATGAGATTTTCGTCAATGAAATGTATAAGCGAATCATCATGTTTCGTCAAAGATGAAGAAAAATTGTGCACGATTCATTTAAGATTCTTTTAAGACTTGGACTACTGGGTGTTCATCTGTTCCACTCTCACTTCTAAACTACTTAACATAATTTGACAGATGAGGTATCGTTGGAAGCGTTTTGATGGTCTTCTGGTTATTGAATATGTGACGTCATATTTAGTTTAATAAAGCGGCCTCTAAAGGACATAAAGTCATGGAAAAAATTTTATGTTTTTTAGTAACATAAGCAAATAACGTATCGTTAGAAGCGTTTTGATCGTCCGGTGAAGAAAAGTTATGAGACGTACCATTAAGTTGAATATGGCATACTCTAGAGGACAAACAATTCACTAAACCTCTAACTAAACTTTCAATTAGTAAAAGAGGAATCAGTTTAGAGATAAATTTAATTGAAAACATGTTTTTAAATATAGATTGAATGTTTTCGTAGCATTTTGCTTATAAAAGTTAGAATATTGGGGTGATTCCGCCAAAAGAGCCCTTTTTTTTAGAAAAATGGATAAATGTAAAAATAAAACTACGGCTGCAATAAATAAGCCTGCATACTGAAAGCTTTTTAGTGACGCCAGAATATATATATATAAGTATGCATAGCTGAAAAAGCTCTTAGCACAAAAACTAATTTTGAGCATCGCCACGTCTTGAAATTGATTTGTATGCATTTTGTTTTTTTTAGTGGTTACAGGAATGACATAAAATATCAGGTATGAAAAAATAGTATTTATTTGGAGATCGCAGGTATCAGAGGCAAATAAAACACTTTTCTCGCACGTTTTTATCATTTATTTGATAACTACTTTAATGTGTTATACTAAATTTCGTTTAAGTCTATCACTAACTGAATAAACAGTTGGTAACTTTAAATGGCAACTTTATTTTGGATAAAAAACGTCAAGACTTGACAGTCAAGTTTTGCATATGGAAAAACTGGAAGCTTTTAGTTGATCAGTTTTGGTGAGAAGCTTCCATTTTATTAAATTAAATAGTTGTTCATCGCAACAAATATATATTAAACTTGGAGTCAATTCAAAGAACGAATGTGGATTTCTATATATTAAATGAAAGATAAAACTGTAAGCTTTATATATAAAATAAATTTTTGACACCTTAATGGTTTTAATATAAAACTGCTCACTAAATTCAAGTTATTACTTAAATTTATTATATTTGTATTTTTTTCTAATTGATAATGTAATTATATTTCAAAAGGCATGTCAGTATTTCATATCTATTAGAAAATAATTAAGATATAAATATTTAAGTGAACAAATATTTTACCAAACCAAAAAAATTAAAAATCGATAAACTAGTTGAGGTAACGATTTTTTGTTCGACAAAACATATTATTTTTTGTTCTCAACAAAAAACCATTTTCAAATCGTGGCGCCTCAGTTATTGTAATCGTGCCCTTATTTTCTTTTCTGATAACAGCAATACATAGAATAACTACTTTTAAAAAAAATACACACAGAAACACTGAAACATAACTTTTTTCAGAGAAGACTACAAAATCCTGGTTGTCATTTATATTTGAGAGAGAATATATTTTTATTTACACATTTACGGGTATTGTCAATTGAATAGACAACCTATAATAATTAAATCATGCTACTTTGTAAAAGATAAAAAAAAATTCACAGAGCAAAAACTGCTTAGAGTATGCTTAAATTTTTGTAGAACTCACTGAGAATAATTTTTGGAATTTCCAATAATTGGCCAATTTCGGAAAACCAAAATGGTTTTTTGATTCATTCATCTTGCCTATCGACCGCTGTGCAGCTGTTGTTCGTCCCCTGTAAAAACATGATTATATTACAAAAGCCGATACTTTTTAAAAATGCCCCTCTAAATTTCTGCTAAGCCGCGAAATTATTCAAACTTTGCGTTTTGACTGCTTATGCAAAAAGCCACCCTCTTGAAAGCCGGCCTCTTTTTAGTTTTTTCAGTTTGAAAATGAATTTCAATGGATCAAGCAAACACTTGCATATAAATTTTCAACTAGGTTTCGTAACCAGCTATTACACCGAACTTATCAATATGTGTTTCGCAACACTAAACTGCTTGCTTGAATGGAGTGCAATTTTAATTAATCTCTAAAGCGGACCTATGCAAACATATTTGTTTCAAACAGGATAGGGAACGTACAATGAGGAAAGTAAAACCATAAACAAACTTGAAAATTTCCTCCACTCAATTATGTCCAAAAACAAGTCTGAATTACTTCAAGTTCATTTTGTCGAATTTTCATGTAAAACTATTTGCAAAAACAAACTCATATTATTTACTTATATGCATGAAGGTTTATTTACCTTTATTTATTAGCACTTAAATTTATTTATTACAACCCTTTTTTTTTGGGAAATTGTTTCATACAGTATTACAAAACTCAATAAATTTTCGAAAAATCTTTATCCAACTGCTTCAATTCTGCTTTAGTACCTACTACGAGTAGCTTCAAACATTAAAACTGGGCTACGAACAGAACACATAACTGCACATTTGATGCTGTACGCGTTTGTTTAATTGTGTGTGTGTGTGTGTTTTAGCCACTTGTATTGTACTTTAGCTCAATTTGCTTACATTTACAAGCGACCGCATGTTGACTAAACAATTATAGAGCGTTACCTGAAGTACTTGTTAGATGCTTGTAATGCGGTTGCAGACGTCTACAGAAACAGCAAAATCAACAGCAACAACAACCACGACAACACAACAACAACGACGACTAGATCAGTATATAGTAAAAACACAAACAACAATATAAATCAAGAAAAACTAAAGCTGCATGTACGTTGCACTCTAAACTAAAGTACAACTTCAGCAGCAACAACAACAACAAAGGCAACGGCAACAATACCAGCAGCAAGAGCAACAAACATAAAGTTGAATAATCGTTGCAGATGACTGCCTAAGTTGCTGTTGTTTTGTTGTTTTTCTTTTTTCTTGATTTTTTTCTCTTCTCGTCTTGCCATTGCATTCGTTGCTGTTGCTTGCTGCAGGTGTTGCTGTTGCTCTTAGAGCAAAATTTGCAGCAACATGCATTAAACTCGTCACACACCCATACACACTCACACACACACATATACTCAAAACAATGTTTTTATGCCGCAAAAAGCAATACTAACAGTACTGAAGAGGTGTGGTCAACGGCCGTCTGGACTGTCGGCGTTCGTTGGCTGCATTTTTTTTATTTGGAATTTGGTGTAGGTTGCGTAAATTATCAGCGATTTACTACAGCAACTAAATATCTAAAGAATTTAAATTTTTTTTTTTTGTTACTATAAAAACACTAAAACAAAAAATTTTTTATAAATCTGCTTTTTAGACATTTGCCAACGCTGACCTAAAAATGTTGTCTTAGGTACCTACACCAAGTTGGTTCAATGAAACCGGCTAAGGAGTGGCCCACAAGAATACTGGTTCTTGTTGGTGTTGTTATACAAAATAATGAAAACAAAAACTACAAGATTACATAACACCTTCAAAAAATTAAAAAAAAAAAAAGAAATGATCGTCTGTAAAAATTTTTATTGCAAAACACAAGCCCCAAAATGAAGAGGCATTCAAATGAAACTGAAACTTACAACAACAAAAGCTTGCAGAATGCTTGAATAAAGCGTTAATGACAAGCTTAAACAACAACAAAAAAGTGGCATAAATACCGAAACTCGTTCCTTGGCACCGCGCCACACGTCGTCACACTAACCTAGAAAATAAACCAAAATGTTTCAAAAAACAAAACAGCGTGCACATGGTTTACATATGCTTCACAAGCGCGTCGGAAGCGAATTTCATCTGGGGGGACAGTACAAATAGTGGTGCAAAAAAAGTTCACCAAAATTTCTTCACATGAAACATGAAGAAGAGAGAAAGAAGAGGAAAATATATAATACAAAAATATTATCGTTACAAAAAAACTGATATTTTGAATAACTTTTCCTTTTAAATTGTTTATCTAGCTAAAAAAGTTGGGGGGCAACTGCCCACCTTGCCCCCCACTTCCGACGCCAATGATGCTTCATGCTTTTTTCGTTGTTGTCAAAGAAAAAATGTGACATAATCAATTCAAAGAAGATGTAGTGAGAGATTATGTAAAAAACTGGACGCGTATTATCACCAAATTAACGAAAAGATAATAATATACAGTGATGAGCAAAGAAATAGGGACACCTGTAGTTTTATATTCATAGCTGCATGAATTATATGCAAGGTGCCCCAGATATAGCATTAACTCCCTCGGGTAGTAATTCTCCTTGATTAGGCGAGTGAGGAAATGCCAGGATGAGGGTGACCCCCTGCCCCTCTTGGGAGCTAGAGAGGAAAAACTAAAAAATAGGTGTCGTTACATTTTACTCCATGTTTAATGTATATCCTAGCCGATTTCCATTTTCACAAACACACTTCACTGCAAAACTTCCTGTTAGAAAACGCGATGTTGCTACACAGACGATCAAAGTCAAACTGTTGTGTGAACAACGAAAAGAAAATGATGTAAGCACAAACAATATTTTGTTTCCGCTTACAGTTCTGCATTACAATGTCATCACCAACAAATTTTTACAAGTGGGCTGTTAATCTCATTTTTGCTCAGCTAGCACATCGCAACAAGAAACAAACTGATGAGACTCGAGCACAGCAAAAAGTGAGATACATATAAATGCAGTGTTGTGCTCAAAAAGAAAATAAAACATTATAAGAAATGTTTTTTACTTCATTTAACATGGATTGTCTTATGGACAGCTGGTCCTGCTAGTTAATAAAGGGTGTTTTATATAGAGTGATACAACTTTGAGTTGGCATCACTGCTTTATTTGAACACCCATTTAACAGTTGATAGTTGCTTTTTGTTAAATTTGCTTTGACATTTTACTATAAATCGACTTACACCAGAGCAACGCGCGAAAATTGTGGAAATTTTTAACAAAATAATGGTTCTGTTCGTCAAACTTATAGTGCATTTCGTCCATTTTATGGCGTACATAATCGTCCTTCAGAGCTGCTAATTCAGAGACGAATAGATCGTTTTCGGATCACATTTACTGCTACTGATAATGTGCATCCCGTGAGACGCCGAACAGTGCGCACTGAAGAATCTGTAACCGCTGTACAGGAAAGTATTGAAGATGATCCTAATCCATCAATTCGTCGCCGTTCTCAGCAACTGGGGTCATGTCCTTCCACTTTATGGACGATTTTACGAAAAGATCTTGGCTTAAAACCTTTTAAAATTCAACTTGTGCCGGAATTAAAGCCAAACGACCATCATATGCGCCGCCAACTCGACGAATGGGCTGAAGCACAAATTGATATTGATTTTGAATTTCCATGGAAATGATGAAGCCCTTTTTTGGTTGAATGGGTACGTAAATAAACAGAATTGCCGTATTTGGAAACACCAAAGCTTTTGTCGAAACACCATTACATCCACAGAAAATGTATGTTTTGTGCGCTTTATGGGCTGGCGGAGACATTGGCCCATATGTCTTCAAAAACGATGGTGGTCAGAATGTTACTGTCAATGGTGAACGGTATAGGAACATGATTCGAAGTTTTTTCGTACCTCAATTAGCTGGCATAATCTTGCTGATATGTGGTTCCAACAGGACGGAGCCACATGATACACAGCGGGCGCTACAATTGATTTACTCAAGGAAACTTTTGACGAAAAAATAATTTCACAAAATGGCCCAATTAATTAGCCCCCAAGATCGTGTGATTTAACCCCATTGGCTTATTTTCTTTGGGGTTATGTAAAGTCACTTGTCTACGTCGATAAACCACAAACAATTTAACACCTGGAAATCATCATTCGAAGAGTTATCGGCGAGATACGGCCGCAAATGCAGCGAAAAGTTTGTGAAAATTGGTGTTCCGAATTGCGCCTTGTATGCTCCAGTCGTGGCGGCCACATAGCCAAAAGCATAATAAAACAATGATGTCATAAAATTTTCTATCTAATTAAGTTCGTTTCATTGATATTGAAAATAAATTACTATGTTTTATAATGATTTAAACTTGTATCACTCTGTAAAAAACACCCTTTATATAATATTACCACTATTTCTATAGTAAAAGATGAAAGTTTTTATTAAATCGTGGCAAATCCCAAGACAAATTTTTAATTTTCTCAGGCATTTATTCTAAACTAATATTCCACAAGAAGCTTTTTTGAAGTGCATATAAAAATTCTTGTAGCAAAGTAAATTAACACTCTTCAAAAGCCATTTTGCATTACGAGATTTAATAACTTTTGTTTAACAAATGCATTATGTTTGTGAAAGTTGACTTAAAATCGGCCAAAGACAGATTTCTTTATTGAATGACCATGTGAATATCATCTGTAACAATAAAAGCTGCATTGCTTATGCATTTTTAAATCAGTTGGTCAACGTATGCTTGAAAACTTAAACAAATTTATTAGATTAAATAGTAGATAACAGCGTGGACGTCCGTTGGATTTGTTCTAGGGGAGAGGGGACAATGGCATCAAGAATGAACATAAACAATATGCAACCTATATAATGCTATTTAGGCCTTTTCCACATGGAGCAATTCAAAAGTAATGCAACTACAAAGCAACAGCCTAAAAAGTTTCAAAACACTTAAATTATAAACTGAACTACAACCTTCGCTTTCAGATGAGCAAATCACGTTGCAACGCAACATTGAAATATTCACAACAACATAAACACTTATTTAACGGAAGCTTTGTTAAATATATATAAAAAACAAATTGAGAATAAAAAAGGATATTTCTCCACTTCCTGCACTTATTTCATATATATTAACTGATTAATTATTTTCGTAGCACACAACACATAACGCAAACGTAACAAATTGCCGACTCAAATTGCATCAAGCCTTGTTTCATGGAACTGGTTGCGAATGTATTGCCACCTTGTTGAGTACAAGTCATTTCATTTTAAGGTTTCGGTGTAAATACATTGGTTATCAACTTTTGTTGCAGTTGCATTACTTTTCAATTGTTCCGTGTGAAAAAAGGCCTTACTCGGATTTTTGGTACTAATTTTGTTAACATTATGCGCACACTACACTGGTTACCTACCACACGCTTTTACACATAAGAAAATCTAATATATTTTAAAAATCGTGTCAAAATCTTTCTCGTATCATGTCCGAAATATTGAAAAATTGTATTTAATTTTTTCATGTAATACATTTCAGTAATTTTTTGCTAAAGCAAATATTCTTAATAGTTTAAAATATTCAATAATGAGAGGCCTATATTCTTAAATGAAATCGCATTAATTACTATTGTGCCCCCAAGTTTTCAACTTTAAAAATAAGAATACAAAAATTTCCTAATATTAAACAGTACTTTTTTTTTTGCTGTAAAACTGACAAAAACAAACTAAACTTTTAGACCATATCTTAACTTTGGAAGCCTTAAACTCCTAAACCAATTTCGAGCAGATTGAAATTTTCAGATTTGGATTAACGAGGTCAAAATCCATATCATCAGCAAAAATTAAAAATTTGAGTTGTCGCTATTCTCGAAATGTTCCCCGCATGCTAAGGGAGATATTTTTGACCGGATCTTACACCGCATTGACACCAATCTATTTATTTCTTTTTCTAACATGAATCAGTTCTAGCAGCTTGCAAGTTGCTACAATCGAGTACGGAAACATACCTTTTATCTGAATGATTTAAAAGAGGTATTCTTTTTTAATTCAAAACGTATGAATAAATAAATAAAAAGGTACATGTATATCAGATTTGTTTTGGGTTTCATACATTTTCTAAACATATTCCAGAACTTCCTTGCAAGGATTGATTATGAATCCTGGTTTAATATAAGCACGTGACTCGAAAAAAAGTCCAGAAAATTCTCCAACTGGGTTAAGAAGTAAAAAATGGTTGCTTCAAATCCAGTTTCTTATTTACGACTATTACATAAAAAACTTTTTACTATAATAAATTCTAACGTAAAATCGTTTGCTTACTATGATATAAGATTTTTTAAAAAATTTGTCCTTGATCCAAAATTGGACTAGCTTCTTTATTAAATTTCCTTATTTTTTCTTTCGCTTTTGAATTAAAAGCTTTGCTCTCGCCTAGATCGCTGCAACTTTCTTCAATTTAAATGCTGCAGAACATTTTGTCAATTTATTGATTTTAGGAAAAATAAAAAAAAATTCAAATTAAATCATATTTATGATTTATGAAAAAGAGCCGATTTTCGGGAAAACATTAATTTTTTTATAAAATGTATTTACTTTGTCTTCTACTTGTTTACAATGACTTTCAAACATAAGTTTTCATTTCGTCGAAGTCTATATCCGTTATTGAATTAAATGCCCCTTGCTATCTGCTGCTACGAAGAATGATCTTTGACTAATAAGGGATATCATTTTTTAACATTGGTCAATTTATCGTAGGAATAACTTCGTAGTTTCTTTCATCACATTCGTAGTATTTACTAAAAAATTCATTCGAAGATTGACCGTATTCATTATTCGTAGATGATACGAAGTTCTAGTTGAGTTTAAAAATTTACAACTGAAATCGTTCAGACTGGTTTGTCGAACAATTACCGAATATAAGGAAGTGTGGCCGTAGCCTACTGGAAGAGTACATGGCCCATAAGATAAAGAACCTTGGTTCAAATCCCAGCTGAATATAATTTTTTTTCGTAACTAGGTATAAGGATAATTCGGAAATGTTTTCGTACAGTAAACATTTGTTTTTTACTAATACGAATAAAATATTTGAAATGCGAACCAAACAATGTCTATTCTACGAATTATATTCGTGGCTGAAAATTACGAAAAAAATTCGTAAAATTTTTTTTTTCATTTAAGAATACTTATTGAATCTTTTATGAATCAAGAGTTAATGAAATAGTATCGTAACTTATTAGGCCGTGTTCATATTATGCATTTTTGACGCGATTGAGACACCGCCATCAATTTTTTTTTCGCAAACGCAGCTGAAAAATACTGAATTTTAAATAAATAAATGTATTTCAATACATACAAAATTCACTATTTTTCAGCCGCTTCTGCGAAAAAAAATTAGAGCGGTGTTGCAATCGTGACAAAACACGTAAGATGAACACGGCCTACGGGTACAGCAACGGGTACAACGTACTATTTAAGAATGAATAAATTCAATTATTTATTTAATAATTATTTATTATTTAACTTAAAATATGTATCTTTAGCTGCGTTCCTTTCGCCTTAATATAATCGCGATAACAAATTTTTTCAAAGGAACGGCAAAAAAAAAACGACGCATAGAGGGCACTACCGTTGTAGTCAAAATTAAATTCAAACAATCACGATACAATAACTATTAGGTGTCATGAGAACGTGTGTCGTTCAAAACTGTTGGGAACTATTATGGTAGCGATACCTTAGTGAACGATATTTTTCTCTGAATGTGTTTTACTGTAAACGTCAGAAAACTTGTAAATTATTTAATTTAATTATTAATATTATGCAATTATATAAATAATTTAAGTGCAATTGTTGGCTTCGCTGAATGCGTCCAATGTGTGTGACACACGCGGTTTGTTTTGTTTTCTTTTGTTTAACATTCGATGGTTGCAGCTCGTGAGAAAATAGGTAGCTGTCATGGCTACCTAATAGTCATTGTATCAAACAAACAAATAATTCAAAAAATTAAATGACAGCTCATAAAAATATACAGGTGCGGCATCTGTGTTTGAAATTTTTTAAAGGCTATATTACAATTTTATATGGATAGCAAAAATAATCCTATTTGTTATAGGATTATTATTTTTGTTTTTGGTTTGCATGTAAAAAAATAATCTGTATTATTTTGAAGCGAATGGAACGCAGCTTTTGTTTTCTCTTCAAAATATATTAAAAACATAATAAACATATTTTCATATGAAATAAACCAACCCGTAGGTTACAAAAAATTCAAATGATTATGATACACCTTATCAAAACACATGTTTACAGGGTTGCCAACACATACCTTTTCGCCCGGAGACTTCGGGCCTGAGGGCCGATCTCCGGGCTCCGGGCCTGGCACATTTTCTCCGGCTTTCGCTCTAATCTATATTTAAATCAAGTTTTTTTACAAAAAAATTTGTTTAACTTATTATTAGTGTTGATTTACCCTGTTTTAGTGAATGTTTGAACCATTTGTCGTAATGAACGCTAATTTAACTTTGACGTTCTTTCTATTTCTTGAACTTCGTTTTTGAAGGAACGTTGTAACCAGTCGTAACTTTTCTTTTGGTAACTTGACCAAAGAAGTACAATATAAGGAAGTGCTGTAATAGCAGAAAAGTGTGGTATTTTCTTTATTGGTATTGGTTCACACAAATACAGAAACAATCACAAAGGGCCGTATTCGGTTGCATCGTAAAAGAAGGCCCAAACTGTTAAAGTTTGTTCTTATGCATTAAAATTTTAGGAACATTTCAAGAATAGCAACAACTCTAATTATTTAAAAAATTTCAGATCGCTCGCAATTGGCTTAGAAGTTATAGGCATCCAACGTTGGAAAAAGTGGACTAAAAATCTAGCTAATCTTTTAAGTTTTCCAACAAAACTAAATTTTATGGGTATCAAAAAGAGAGATAATACAAGTATCTATTCAACAAGATATCAAACATAAAAATACTTGCATTTAAGATGCAACCCTTTTTTTACTTAAAATCAAGAGGTTTTTCCAAATTTAATAAAAAACAACTAAATGTATTAATAGGAAGCCTTTGGCCGCTGCTTAGGGCTTACAAACCTCAGTAAGTACAACACAGGCTTCTCTGTCTACAGTAATTCTGTATGTAGTTATCTTTTTAATAATTTTCTTTTTAATGTATTGCTTTCGTAAAAGGGAAACCTTTCGTTTTCATACAAATTCTAATTATAAAAAAAAAATATATCTTGAAAAGTTATGTATGGAATTTTATATTTGACACGTCGTTGAATAGATACGCGCATTACCTTTGTTTTAATACCCATAAAGCTTAGTTTTGTTGAAAAACTAGAAAAATAGCAAGATTTTACGGTAATTTTTCTAAATTTGAAGGCCTATAAATTCTAAACTGGAACTTTCATTACAAATTAAATTGGGTTAATTTCTTAAAATCCTTATTTTTTTTGGGTTTTTCTGCCTAGTTGTTGTGTAAAAATCAGAAAAATTTAACAAACAGGTACTGAATCTGATTCACTATGCTGAAAACAAGAGCGCCCCAAAAATGTATTCAACTGTGAAAATTGACTGCGCCCCTGAAGCAGTGTTTGTGTTTTGACAGATGTGGTTTTATCAAACTGGCGGAAAATCAACGGGGTCTAATTTGCATTTTTAAACCATTTTTAATTAGAAATATATACATTTTTAACACAAATAAGTTAAAAAAATATCGTTAGAAACTAAATAAAGCACTTTTGTTAAAAGAATTCAAACCGTATGGACATATTTAACTGCGGAACGAAAGCGCATTGTTTATAAGTTTTCGGGAACTTTTACCATTCTTAACCGCACAACTCATGTTGAATTTATTTTTGTGGTTTGTTTCTTTGATTTTGTTGCTTTTTAAGCAGTGAAAAATGCTTAAAATTAAATAATTTTCAACTATTTTTCTAAGCAGTCTTCCAATCAGATGCCAGGGTTCTCAGAAATGTCAAAAAACACTTTCTTTCTCGCTCGCACAATTTAAGAATGGTGCGACAGTTCACGTACAGTGTATGTGATAGCAACACCATTTCCTTATATTTTTCTTTGAACTTGACGAACACGTTTCTGTTTTTCTTTTTCTTTTGAGTTCTGCGGCCAAGGCTCATTTATAAGGTTGTGGTACTTGAGAGCGAACTCGATCGAACTGTCAGAATGGATGAAAAGAAATGAAGAACATGAATGCTTAGAACAAAGAAAAACGCAATGACAGTTCGAGCAAAGGCTGGAAAAAGAGTGCATTTCTCTCAAGTGCCACAACCTTATAAATGAAACTTGTCTGCGGCTGAATTTTAAATTAATGTTTGCAGTTCAATTTATGTATGTTCGGTCAATAATTTGTGTTTTGTGTATTAACTGATACAAAACTATTTTAGGGAACAGCATAATAGAATCTAGTCGCAAGAGGAAACATTACTTAACATCTTTTAACAACGATTGGCTCTCGATACCAAGCTACAAATATTGGTTGCTGAAAGAAAACGAGTTCACGGGAAAATGCAAATTGTGTTGTGTCACATTGGTTGTTAAAAATTAATATTATGACTATGTATGAAAAAACCAAAGAAAAAATTAATTTTTTAATTAAAAGCAAGCAGACCATAAAAACATTATTAAATAAAAAAGCTCCGGGCCTGGGCTTTTCAAAAGTTGGCAGCCCTGCATGTTTCACAAAAATTTACACTTCTACAACTTAAACGACATTTTTATTCAGAAAGTTCTCAAATCCCTAAGTTTAAGCGAAACTTACAATTTAGAAAGCTTTTTGCTTCTCTCTTAAAATTTTTAAATATAAAATTACGGCTTTTTTGATTTAATATGAAGATATATAAAAAAAATGTTCATCACCTAGACAAGAGCCCTTCCCCCCTGCGGACACGCAGGGATGACAGTAACATACTTTTCAAGTTTTTAGAGTAGCCTTTATCAACACCATTTCCAAAGTTTTTAAATACGACTGATTATTCCAAAGTGTATTGAAACACTTAAGTTGGAAATCGAATGTAGAATAGCTGCACTAATTCGAAAGTCCGTTAAGGTAAGGATATGATAATAATTAATAAAGAATGTCGCTTTTTTCTTGTATTGCGTTCCGTATTTTTAATAAAATAAATAAATATGGATTAATAGGTAAATAGGTAATGTTTCCTTAAACGGACCGGCTCCTTAGAAGGACCACTCATATATTTTTGCCATCTGACTGTCAAAGCCTAACGTCACTTATACCAAATGATTAGCACACTGAGATCACACTTTTGGTAGTATTCCGACGAATATAGACGCATATCATCGTGTTAAAGTTCGTGAAATTTTCAAAGTTTCAGAAGTTTTCAAAACTTTTTTAAACATTTTGTGTACGCTCATATTTTGAAAATTTGTGAACAATTTTTGAAGTTGAATTCACTCAAAAGTAAGTAAATTTAGTTTACTTTCAATATACGTACAGAAATCCATCGATATTGCGTGATAAAATTTTTTTTCTGCCACATGGCCAAGATGGCCATCATTTCCTTAGACGGACCAGTTTTGTGTCCTTAGACGGACCACCTGAAAAACGGGCAAAAACACCAGTAAAAACAACTATCGACTATGAGGCTGTAGTGGAGGCATTGAAAGCAGTTAAAATCAGCAAGCAATTATAAATATTGCTCGGAGCACACCACCATAAGGAAAGTAGCGACGTGGGTCACCACCATCGAAGAGCACTGTGCTTACGTCAAAGGCAAAGGTTAAGGCCAAGACATCAGCAAAAAAGACAAAGCCACCAGCAAAGACAACAGCAAAAAAGGCAAGCGCATCAACATCCCGTCAACTTTATACATCTGATTAAGATCAAGATTTTTTGCATTGTGTGCTCCCAATTTTTGCCACGAAACGGTTTGAATACGGTCGAATGCAACCACAAATGTGGCATAGTTGTTCACCTCAAATGTGCCAAAGCCCAAGGTAGCCGTTTCGTATGTGAACAGTGCGATCCAAACTTGGATGAATTTTCCAGCAAAGCCGAGGATGAACCAATGGATGAATAAACATCATTATTCATTACTTTTGACACCTAATGTATCCAAATGTCATTTAAATACAGGAATAATGAATTAACATTCAAAATCTGATGTTATTTCTTCATTTTCACTAATATTTTCAAGTTTTTCCAAGTGGTCCGTCTAAGGACACAAAAAAAATTTCCGAAAAATCATGTGGTACCCCACAATATCAATATTTGTTCCATCAGATGAAGATACAAACTAATTTCAAAGTGTGGTCCGTCCAAGGGAGCATTACTATAATCAGAGGTTCTATGAAAAACACGAATTCATTGTATTGAAAACATGACTTGGCAATTCAATTTACTTTCGCCTCCATCGGTATTTCTTTCTGTAATCTAGTGTATCGTTTAATTAAAAAAAAAATAACAGAAACTGGAAACATCACATGTGTATGCTTTGTAATTGGCAGGTTGTGACATTTATATTAATTCATAAAAAATTCAGCAAATATTGGGCAAGGTCTAGCATTAAAATAAAACCAACAAAAGTAAAAAAACATACAGTAAAAAAATATATAAAAAGTGATTGCACATTACTTGGCAGTGCCACGTAACAGTATTGCTGGTTTAGAATGGCACATATCATATAGCTGTCAAGCAGTCGGCTGGCATTGTTTTTAAATTAGTTATTAATGCAAAAAACTGTGTTTGTTTTATATTAAAACTCATATAAAATGGATGAATTGCATGCATTAATTAAAGCTATTATACCTGTGAATTGCACTTAACACATAACATATCGTATGCAGGACATAACAAACATTAGTAATGTTACAGAAAATGTTTAGTGAAACCAGCCATTCGCATTAACAACCCATTATTTATACATAACTTACAAATACCGCCTAGGCAAATACACCCTGTCACATAGTGTAATTTTTTCCCCAGTTGAGAAAATAATCATCACAGAAGTAATTATGTATTGATTACGCAATAATAGAAAGTAGTTCTGCTCTGGATTATAAGCCCATATAAAAAGGTTATTGTTTTTAGCTAGGGATGTCATAGCATATAATGACCTTCACTTGTATCTCATACTTGCTGCAAGTAAGACCATCATAAGTAACGTTATAATGAAGCAGTAAGTTGGGCTTTAACATCTTAGAGGTGTCAATATTTGGTTATATCAGGTATGTATTCACCGTACTCATTTTAATTAGTGCTGCAGCTAGCTCTTCGAAGGTTTATGTGACCATTTTCGAAATTGTTCATCATCTACTAAGTCTTTCAGTACAAATATGCCAGTTTATAGAATAAATTGTAGAAATTCGATTGCCTTTCTTCTTCAAACTTCTTCGAAACCCCTTCGCTTTCTATGAAACTCTTTTGGAATAAAAGCACAAAGTGATTTAAAGTTTTGTGAAGGTTGTATTTTGGCTAGGTCAGAAAATCTCATGGACGTTTTAGAGTTTCATAAACCTAAGTCAACTAGGTGCATGCAATCTAAGGGAAACTGCGAAATCATTCTAAAGTTAAGCGTTTCTAAAGTAAGCTTTTTTTTTAAAATAGTGTCAAGGCATCTATGCCCATACCAATTATTATCTAATATTTTATTTGCGGTTTTGTTTAACTTTTAACTTTGGAGGTGCATTTTTTTTACATGGTCTGTGACGTGCTGTTAAATTTGACCCCATTTTAATTTTACTAAAAAATTCTATTAAAAAAGGTTTTTTAAAATAATTTCTTGCTTAAAAACAAGTTTTAATATTTTTGCTTAAAATAAGTATAAGCATCAATTTGTTTTTTTTACTTTAAGAAAACTGGCACTTTATTTAACTAGCCTTCTTTTAAAAACGAGAAAAATATGTAAAGAGGTGGTAAAATATACCACCACCTCCACAGTTAAAGGTTAATTGGTTTTGTATACCGTAATGCCAATAAAATCCTGGTGCAACTGTTCGAATAGGTTTTTTCTTTCTTTGCAAAATTGTTTGAGGATCTAAGTGAACTTTTAAATCTTCATCCCGTTTATGAGCAGTAGATGAACTTCACCTACACTATAGCTTTGAATATCTTTTGCTAATGTTTTTTCACCACAATTATTCTGAATGATAACAGCCTTCACATTTTTTAATTCTTTAAAACAATTTTGTCTTTTTCTTTAAATTCTTCTTTTAACTGGGTGACTAAAATTTTATTTAGTCTTAGCCTTTTACTAATTACACAGTGATACAAAAGTGAAAAAAAGAAATATACAGGGGTTCTCATGCAGCAATTCTGTTTTGCTGGAGTCCATAGAGTACGAAAAAACTTATACTTTTTCTCAGTCACTTCGTTAAGTAAGTTTTTTTATAACAAATGTAGTGATATAACGATATTCCCAATATTACAAGTTCAAAAAATCATAAGTTTACTCTGCATTAACCGATTTTCAAAATTTTGCTTTTATATTACAGACCTTATTTGTACCTTTTAATAAAAAAAACATTTTGGCAATCAGCTCAAAAATGGCTCAGTTACGGTCGATAAAGTAAACAAAAAAAAAAATTAAAAAATGTTCATTTTCATCTCGCTCTAAATTGACCGTTAGGCAGAAAATTCTGCTTTTTTAAATTTTATTGACAATCATATTAAAGTTGGTTTCTAAAACAGGTAAGGTCATAAAAATCGGTTACAAAATGAATCAGTTACGCCAAGTTTTGTGATAACATGTTTTTTGCTTTTTTTGTGTTTTCTTAGAAATGTAAATATTTTTCAGGTAATAAAACAAGAAAACGCCTAATATACAAAATCATAGTTGGATGATTGTTGCACTGTTTGTCTTAGCCAACGCTTGTTTACATTTCGCACTAATTGGAGTCATTATCCACATGTTTACATGCGTTTCTCCCCTTTCACGTCTTTTGCGTGGGTGACATTTTGCATCACAACAAACACGATTTTTGTTTTTTCCTTTCCTACTCACAACCGCACTAGTGCTGAATTATTGAAAGTACAGGGTCCGCCATATAACGTTTTTTTTTTCAACTAGTGCTTATTTCGTGAATGGTAACACTTAGCTCATGTCTGATTTCACAGATAATTAGTTTTATCCTTCCGCAGAACGAATATGGTTGTGTGTACGCTTGAACAACGCTGGGAAATATTGCGACATTACTTTGATGCAGAAGATGCCGATTTTGCCAAAAAAATCATCAGAAATCATCAACAGGACGGCGCTACGTGCCACACAGCCGAAGCTACACTCGATGTTTTGCGCCATGTTTTTGAAGATCGCATTATCAGCCGCAGAGCTGATGTCGTTTGGCCACCTCGGAGCTGCAATTTGACACCGTTGGACTATTATTTGTGGGTTGCCCTCAAAGATTAGTGTTACGCCGACAAGCCAGAGACAACTGACGCTTTAAAGGACAATATTCGTGAAGCCATTGGTGAAATACAGCTGCACACAATCGATAATGTGCTTAAAAATTGGACCGATCGTGTAGGCTACTGCATGGCCAGCCGAGGCAGCCATTTGAATGAAATTATTTTCCATTATTAACCGGAGGGATTGTACTTTCAAATAAAAAAAGAAATTTGAAAAAATATCTAGTAGTTTTTTTTATAGAATTTTCATAGAAACACAAGAAGTGTAAATTATGAGGAAATAGTACACGAAATGCTGTCTGCCTACCATGCAATGGGCTGCAAAATGTCTATCAAATTGCACCATCTCCATGCTCATTTGAATATGTTCCCATTAAACTTAGGGCAGATGAGTGATGAACAAGGTGAACGATTTCACCAGGACATTTCAAGAATTGAACAGCGGTATGTTGGAAAAAGTAAAGTCAGTATGCTCTCTAACTACTGCTGGTCTATAAAGCGAGAAACTAGCAGCGATCTTTATAAAAAACAAATGAAACGCAAGCATTTCTAAGAAAACACAAAAAAAAGCAAAAACATGTTATCACAAAACTTGGCGTAACTGATTCATTTTGTAACCGATTTTTATGATCTTACCTGTTTTAGAAACCTATTTTAATATGATTGTCAATAAAATTTAAAAAAGCAGAATTTTCTGCCTAACGGTCAATTTAGAGCGAGATGAAAATGAACATATTTTAATTTTTTTTTTTTTTTTTTTACTTTATCGACCGTAACTGAGCCATTTTTGAACTGATTGCCAAAATGTTTTATTTATTAAAAGGTACAAATCAGATCTGTAAAATAAAACCAAAATTTTGAAAATCGGTTAATGCAGAGTAAACTTATGATTTTTTGAACTTGTAATTTTGGGAATATCGTTATATCACTACATTTGTTATAAAAAAACTTACTTAACGAAGTGACTGAGAAAAAGTATAAGTTTTTTCGTACTCTATGGACTCCAGCAAAACAGAATTGCTGCATGAGAACCCCTGCATATTTTGTGTGTAGCACTGTGTTATGATGAGTTTTTTTTAGTTGTGTTTGACATTAAACTGTCTAGTCTAGTTAAATGTACCGCTTCTTTACACTAAAAGATTGCTTTAAAATATTTTTATTAAATTTTACGCTTCCAAATCGCATGAACGTTTGAACAAAACTGTACGAAAGAACACGTGATTCATTTCTCTATTATAGGAAAAGCACGCACTACCTCGATTATAACTTTCGAAATATAGTCGTTAGTTTGCTGCTGTGCTCAAAAAGTCAAAATCCTTTTTACTTTCTTCATTATGTGATAAGTGAAGAGGAAGTGGCCTTGCTTTACAAACCTCATTATTTGAAGTTCAACCTGTAAGCGAAGCGCCTTTTTTTCATTATTAAGTCAGTTGAGATTTATGCAGTAATGCATATTCCAAGTATTGCAAGTTCTTATAGCGCTTGTTATTTTGTTAGGCATGTGGATTTCTCTACTGGGTCGTTAAGTAAACAAAATATGGCACTTAAAAAAAGGTACATTTTTATATTATAGAGTTTGTGTGTGAATCATGAAGCATTTGCTATCAATTGTGCACAGCTTTTTTTGAGTAAATCTGCACCACTTGTTGCAAAGCTTAACACAACTAATTTGTAGAAGAAGAGAAAAAGAATTCAGTTTATATTTGATAATAAATTATAATTATAATTAATTTTGATACACTCTTTGGTTTGTATTTGTTTTATTTTTGTTGCTTTCTTTAAATTTTACTTGCTAAGGACGCGAACATACATGCTACCTCTATTTTCTCCCTCCATTTACTTATGCTACCATAAGGCTTCTCCCTTTTAAATTTATTTTTTATTTTAAGGCGCATTGATTTTTTTTAAAATTTTTGACTCATTTTTGTCTTCAGCTGAAATCAGTTGATCACCTGTTTGAGCCTGCAATCCAGTATTGCATATACGTAGCATTCATAAGCTTCAGGTTTTCACTGGTACGTTTTCGCAAGAACGTAGCAAGTGCTATGGATATTTTGTTAGTGTAGTGCAAATATATGCAATAATATTTGCAAATGCACTCATGTAAGACCATTTGCACTGCAAACATCACCTATTATGATTTTTCTAGCATGCTACTTTTTCTCCCAAATGGTTTTCTTTGCCAAGCAAACGCACAGATTTTCTCTTTGCTGGGGGTTTAGCTTTTTTTAAATGTCAAAAAAGTAGTTTTCCGTCTTGAAAAGATCAACATGTTGTTGCAATTAACATGAGTTGACATTATTAACAACAACAACAACAACAACAACAACAAAAACAACAACAATAACAATAACAACAGCAACAACCACAAAACAGCTACTGCATTTATAACTCTTTGACATTATTTTTGCTGTCATTACAGCTGAAGCTACTTTTTCAACAGAGTATTGATATTTTCTGAGCTCAAATCATAAATCTGCATCGCCATCGTCTAGACAGCATTTCTGGAAAGTAGTATTTGTTTAGTTGTCGTTGTTTTTGTTATTGCTTTTTTTTACCTTATAAGTATTTGCCTAAAACAGTCAGTCACCACCTTTTAGACTGATTCAACTAAGAAGACTGCGCATATCTGCAAGTCAGCCAGTCTCTATTGATGCAGTCTAAGCCTCTTTGTTGGCAAATACAAATTAAAAATGGTTGTTTATTTTAAAATAATGCTTGATTTCTGAAAAAAGCACAGGTTCACAAGCCTCTGCAGTTTGAGAAATCTGACATTTTGCCACGACTTTGGTGAGCGTGGCTTCATCTTTGTTTAATCGCACAGTAGGTAAAATTAAATAATCGCTAAAGGAAAAATTTCATTATTACATTCAGCAAACTCACATACTCGCATTAATTTTCTGTGCATGTAAATGTTGTTACTTGACATAAATATATTTATGTGGCGTTTTTTTCTGACACGTTGCTGCTACTCACGTTTACTTAGTAATTTATGGCAATGTACTAAATCTTTGTTTGTCTGGTCATTGATGAGGAAAACAATTTATTATTCAATAACTTGTACAGTTGAAGACCTGACCTTTCTCTACCTCAAGCAAAAGCTAAATATAAACAATGAAAAACACTTTTGTCTTCATATTTTTGCCTTTTTCATTTCTTCTGTATTCGTATGCCATGAACTAAATTTTTATTTTGTCATATTTAACGCATCACTAGGCCAGCATTTTTGCAACTGTTACGCTACGTTTTGTCGCAATTGCAACAACAACCAAAGCTGCAAAATAGAGCAAAGTGAAAAGAAAAAAAAATTGATTTCCTCAACGAAACTCAAAATGAAAGATAGAAATATTTCCGCAGCAGCTAAAAAGTTGACTCAAATTGAAGCCAGCGCAAAAAGCATCAAAAAGGATATGAAAAGGAAACGTTTTGCTATAGTTTGATACAACATAAGCTGTTAAATATTAGCTGGGTAACACTATATGACAAAAATTGATTGCCTTTCCTGAACACATGCTGCTGTATGGATGGAGCAGCATATAAGATTGAACAGCAGCAGCAGCTGAAGCAGCAGTAGCTGCCGAGGTTAACGCATTGCTGCAAACTGTATAGCTCAAGCCTGTTGAATGCAATCGTTTTACGTTTGTCGGTGCTGGACTTTTTCGTTCTTCTATTTTTTTCTTGTTTTCAATAACTAAGACGCGCAGCTTTTGCGCTTCAATGAATTGGCTGCAAGTCTTAAAGTTCCATTTTTTGACTCATTGTTAAAATTGATTGAAGTTGTTTGAAATTGCTTTATTGTATTCAACTTCTTCTCATTCATGGCACGATATGCGCAAATATTGAGATAAAAGTGTTGTTGGAAAAAGAGCCAGAATAGCTTTGATTTGTTTGCTCATCACTTTGATTTACAATTGAGTTTGAAATAATTGAAAGTCTTTTAAATGGCATCTGTTGCAATACTTTAAAATATAGTATGTGCTGTAATGTAGTTGCCACTCTCATAAGATGTGTAAAGTAGCAAATGAGTTTTCGATGTGAGCCTTTTTCGACCGCCTTTCTTTCAATAGCTTCAGTAGAGACCCGACTTTTTTACAACTTCGCAGTACAGAAAACCTTGCTTTAGTTATAAAATTTGATTTGATAGTTACAACTTTATTATCAAAACATATATTTTATGGCAATAATTTGATGTTAAGTGATAGAAGTTAAATTTGGAGATAAGCAAGTTGATATTTATATAAAAAATTTAAACAATTAGGTGCATATCCAATGTGATAAATAAAATTAGTTAATTGAATTAGGAACAACAAAAGCAAAAGGTTTTAAGTTTCTATTTTGCATATATTGAATTTTATTAAAAAATGAGGTCTTACTGTTGCTATTGGTTGTTCTATTAAAACAACTTCGAAGACCACTTTCGCCAAATGTTTCAAACTTATCTCATAAGCAATTAAAAAGTGTCTAACATAAAAAAGTAAATGTTTTAAAAAAATGTCTAATACAAAATTTTTAATAAAATAAATTTCAATTAAATTCTCCGACTTTGCATTTCTATTTTCTTAAATCATTACATATATCAAAGAATTTTGATAGAATATTGGATTATCCAGTTCAGTATTTAAAATTGTAAAAAATTCGATTCATCTAACCAAGTCTTGGAAGTTAATAACTGGTTTCTTCTGAAATTCAAACTAAATTACACTATTTAACTTTTCTAATGTTCAGATGCTGAAATCCAACCATTTTGTAAGAAGTTTAAAAAATATATAAATTTGACATTTTGAATAAAGCAATACGTCATAGAAATGGGCCAGCGAATAAAAGGAATTGGTACTTGTTGATTTTGAATCTTGTAAAAAATGTCAAACAATCGATTTGACATATATAATTATATGCTTTTCATTTTAGAGCACACATTTTTTAATTAAAGATTTTGGAATTCATTTCACTGCTCGGGATGTTTTAAGGTCTCTATCGTGAGCCTGATGACTACATTAAGAAATTTTTTTATGCTACTTTTTATGCACGACACAAGTGATCATAAGAATCTCGGTGAAGTCTTTTTCTTGGGAGAAACTGTTTAATCATTTATTCAGGAATCCAATAAAGCGAATATAAAACTCCAAAAAACTATCAAAATTTTAAGTTTATGATATTACACAAAAGTCAGTTTATATTTTTTTTACAAATTGTACATTGCTTTTAAATGCATATTATTTTTTTTATTGTAGCTTAATTAGACTCACTGGATATTAAAAATTAAGTTTCATAACCGTATAACTAGGCCGTAGCCTAGTGGGTAGAGTGCGTGGCCGCTAAGCTAAAGAACCGCGGTAGCCCGAGTTCAATTCCAGCTCAGACAGAAAGTTTTTGCAAATGAATTAATTTTTCTGTTCGGTCGTCACCTCTCTGCAGACAATGGCAAACCTCAGAGAGTAAAAATTGCCATGTAAAGCTTCTTGAGAATATAAGCCGTTCAGAGTCGGCATAAAACACGTAGGTCCTGTTCTCGGTCATTTGTGATCAAACATTTAATAACACGCACAACACAATTGATCAATAGGAGCTAGGTCAAAGTCCTTCCAAGGGCTGAAATGGCCAGTTTATTTATTTTTTAACCGTATAACAAAGAAATTTTTTAATAAAAATAAAAATGAAAACGATACCAAAGCCGTATTTTCTTAATTATTATCGATTAAAAATAATTGATAATAACGAAAAATGATTGCCACATTACGATCCAAAAGCTGTTTTTATTATATATTAAAACTATAATAATACAAGTGGTAAAAATTTAAAATTTATAAGCAATGGTACCCGAGTAAAAGTTCAAACTTTTTTAGCTAAGAGAAAAGAGCGGCCGAACAAGGCCTATTTTAAAATATTTTTTTTCGGCCGTACAAGGGTCAAACAGAGGCCGTTTTCAAATAATCTTGGCTGTATAGCGGCCGTTTATCAGCCGAGCAGTGATTATTCTATAATCAAAATGAGCAGCTTGTTTTTACTAATTTTAAAAAATCTTTTGCGCCACTCACAAGTGGCAGTACCATCAACATCAGCATCGCTGAGTGAGGTTTGCTTTTGCTGTTGCGCATACGTTTTTTTGATAATATTTTTACTCGGGTAGTTTCAAAATGGTATCTGATTTTGTAAGTTCGATGTAAAACTATAAAAATTCTTGTATAAGCACAAGTAAACATACTAGCGGGCGAACATCAGTTGAGCAAACGGCCGTACAAGGGTCGAATATGGCTTAGAAATAATCCGGAAAGCCTAGCGGCCAAAAGTATGGTCGAACAACGGCCGAACAAGGCCTAAATCAAGTTCTATGTATGATCCAAAGGACCCTCATATATTACAATTTTAAATTTAGCGACGTGTTTAGACACCATGAAATGTATGCAAATGTTTAATAAAAACAAAATCCACAATCGCTTACCTTCAAATTTGCCGAGCCCATTTTAAAACAACAAACGCATTCGCAAAGCCTACGGTACTGATAGTCCCGTTATTAGCGTTTGCTTTCAAAATAATTGTTTTTACACATGCATCTTTATTTTTGTTGCTTATGTGTTTGTCATTCCTTAAAATTCTGTAGAGTCGTGGTGAGCTGGCAATTATTTGTGTAGTGGACAATCATCATTAATTGAGTTGGGAAATTTAATGTTTAATAAAAGCAAAATCTTTTAAGCATTGATATTTTGGCCGGAGTCACATGAAATATCAATAAATGAAGTGAACGACACAAGTGAATTATTCAATTAAAAATTTATCAAAGATGGCTGGAAAGGCAGTAAATAAATATCTTTGTTTAATATTATGTTATATAAATAAATTTTTAACCAATTAGTTTGAATTATAAATATATTTATTTGTAACACATTTTATGTAACTTATTACAAATAATGGTAATGAAAAAATAATATTTATATACAGAAAATTTATTAAAAAATTTTTTATATTATTTTTATTAGCTTGTGCCAGGTTAAACATGCATATAGTTAATATGTTTCAGCATGAAGTTAGAATTCTCATTGCATAGCTCATTTTTATTGCAGAATAATCAATGTTCGGCCGATGTACGGCCGCTGTTTGGCTGAAAAGTCCAGCAAACGACACTTGTACGGCCAATAAAAACATTTTAAATTACACCTTGTTCGGCCGCTGTTTAGTCTTAGCTAAAAAATGCTTTAATTTTTACTCGGGAATCTAAACATAATTTTTTTTTAAACACAAAGTTTTTGAGAATTTTAAGAAAGCCCGAAAATTTGCTTGAATAAAATGCTGGTCATTGTTTTCAATTTTAAAGCATGTAGATTTTTTTTCAGTGTAATCAATAGATTACAATTTAAATTGTTTATGCTTCCTAACATCTTTAAAATTCTGTTAAGCTTAGCTTCTTGTATATTTAATTTCCATAATTTGAATATAGTTTCCATAATTTTATAAAATATTTCTTCGAAATTGCTGAAGCTATGTTTCGAGTTCCAGAAGAAAAGACTACACATAAAAAATCTTTGATTCTGTTACCATGGACATTTGGTTTTCATTACGATTTTTTTTTTAACATGTAGTGATATTTTTTTTTTCTTCTCCTTATAAACTAATTGGAACTAGAAACAAAAACCAAAATGCATTTAGGCGTGACTGTTGGCTGTTGAAATATTGAATTGCTATTGAAAAAAAAATTGAAAAATGTTTTGCGGCTAGCAGTTAATTTGGTTGGTTAAAAAATAAAAAAAAATGGCTTGCCATAATATGGTAAGAAGCTTGTGGTATGTTTAGTTGGCGCAAGGCAGGCCGTGCCATGACGCTTAACACGCTTTGAAATTCGTTTGGTTGGCTGCTTAGACCGCGCAAATATGCGGAAACTTGGTTTTAGTGTTTGCGTAAAAGTGTTAATAGTAATTATATATAAATAATATTTATTGCTTTAACAAAAAAATTAACATACTTTTACTATGAAAAACTCAGACCAAAATTGAAAAGTACTGAGCAAAAAGCAAGAGCATAAGCATTAAATGTAACAGTCAACGTTTATAGCTTAACTAAAGAAAGTGTTACGCACACACACACACATACATTCAGAAACATGTTTCGACTGCAGCTTAAACAATTATTACAAATCGTGTAGCATTATTTTGCTTTGAAAGCAAACAGCGAAGTTTATTTTCCGCAATAATGGCAACTTGAACTTGATTTTTATGAGTGGCAACAAGGAATGACGCTGATTGTCTGGGTGAGATTTATGTGATTTATTAATTAAACAATACTTGCAAAATAAAGATCTATTCATTTTTTTGTAAACAGCTTCTTTTTTCCCGAGCTATAAGATTATAATGGGAAAAACGTGCAGAACCTCAGCAACCAATGTATTCAAACTATTATATTTAAAGATCTACAAAAATGGTTAACATTTCTATGAATAAATTTACACGATTACTTTTAATTTATTACGAATAAAAAGTGAAGCCAGCGTCTGCGCAACACTTTAACAACAAATAAATTAGCACAAATTAATCAAAAAGCACTTTATTGTCTTTAGCTGAGTCGATCGCAAAGTAATTAAAAGAATTCTTAGAAATTTAAAGAAAACAATCACACACATTTCTCGTCCGTCTAGCTATCTGTCGTAAAGACAGTTCAATGCCAACCAGTTTAATAGCCACACAATTTTTTTTCTTATTATTTTACAAAATTTAATATCAAACTTAAGCCGGCTAGCACATTGTTAAACGCAATTTAAGTTGTATGTGTTGCCAGTTAAAATGTTGTTGTGCGCTACATAAGCAGCAATAAAGGTAGCAGCAGCAGCAACAGCGTAAAAAATAAATAAATTACACATAGCTTAAAGCTATATCAATGTTTGCTTGTAAGATTGTACTTTTTACTGCTTTCACTATCTATGCATTTGTAAATGTGTACAAACACACACACATTCACACATATACCGTTGCATGCACACGGTAGCATATGCTGCACTGTTGCATAGCACTTATTATGATGTCTATGGAGATCAATTTCCGGTATTAACAAAATTAATTTAAATTCAATTCATGCATAATTCATATATAATTGAGTGCAACACAGACACTCACACAAGCGCATCTGTGTGGAAGCACAAACATGCATAAGTATACATTTGACAGTTTTAAATTAATGTTTTTTTAATATTTTTAATTTTTTTTTGTCATAGCTTCATAATTAGTCGTAGCAACCAGGTCTGCCAGAAAAAATACAATATTTTTTAGGCACATGAAATTCAATAAAAATAAGCTCTTCGCTTAATGCAACAAAGGAATCTATCAAAGTAGCATAACATAAAAAATTATTGCATGTTGTAAAAAAAGAAATTCATTGCGAGCAGTATTATATAACAGCATATTATTGAGTGAGTTATTTTTGAGTTGCTTTGGTAATGTTCTTTTTCAAATTTTTTTTTTATAATATATTTTAAATAATGTTAGTCGCAAATGCCATTAAATTAATTTCTTTACAAATTTTATGAATTAATTATATGTTGCTCATACGCCATGCATTAAGCTGTTAACAAATGCAATCAAATTGTCTAACGATTTATTTTTACTCAGTCCCTATGCAGTTATATTTTAGTACTCATTTAAAACACATAAATCATTTTGGTTTTCAAAAAAGTTTTTTCGAAGCTAACCTCTTTTAGATACATATGAAAATATGCGTGCGCTAAGTCAATTGCGCTATGGCGCAGTTTTATATAATTCCTTCCTGTATCGTAAATAAGTAATGCATTGCAATGAGCTTATGAATTGGATTACGTGTTGAATTAAGTGACAAAAGTTTTCAGTGCGGTTATGTGAGTAGAGCATTGAGCTATGTGATGAAATAATTAGCTTAATTTAGCTGCACCTAGAAAACAAATGTAGATTCTGTAGTAATGGGCTTTTTCTTTAAAAATCATTTTGCTAACAAACTCATTAAAAGGTAAGAAATAAATAAGATATCAGCGCTAATTTTCTGAATTACAGAAACCCAATACTCAAAACTAACAAAAATTAAACAAATTTTAACTACTATCGTGCATTTAAGGTTGATACGACAATAAAACAGTTAAAATAAAACGCATGATTTTTGTTTGCACAAGAAGTTGAGTGCAAGTTGGTTTCCACTGTTAAAATCAAACATGTTCTAATGAACGGATAAAAACACATACCAATATTTTTTTGTTTAACTGCGCTATTGCATTACATTTATTAAAAACAAGGATATCAACGCAGCAACTCAGCTAAGTGCATCAAATGAACAAGGAAACACAGTGCTGCATTACGTATGCCTAGACTGTGGTTATAGGATTTCCAATTCAGCTTACACCTTCATTCGACAATTTTATCATATGATTATTATCATAAGATTATTTCTAAATACGATCATAAAATCACAAATAAGATTATGACAAAGATACCATCCACAAAACGTTCTACGGACCCAATGGCCTCCTGACATTAATGTATTATTGCCATAAGCTTAAAATTGGTTTGGCCAAAACAATTTCATAGCCATTTCTAAAGCGACTGGGTGTGTCTTACTAATATTAAAAAGTTTGGCCAAGTTCTTAGCACTACTAAAAACCTTTTCAAACAACGCCCTTCCCTAAAACCTTCACTTACGCGTGCTTAACATAACTACGTTAACCGCTGACTTTATAGGTTGTATCTTACAAATGCAAATAAACCTCGTTTTGTTGTTTTAAAAAAATTTTTTTGGTCTTTTCTTGCATTACATATTTCTAGCTTGAAATTTCTAGCTAATCTACAAGCAATAACTTTTTTACGTTTATTTGGTTTTAGTTTAATTAAAAAATCATTATACAGACACAAACAAGTACAGCTCACTCCAACTTGCTTTGAGGGCTTGTTTATTTTTTTGCGACTTTTAGTTGGCGAGTGTCTTGAATGTTTTACTCTTTGTATCTTGAATGCTTTATGTGTGTGAGTGTAGCTGGTAGATGGATGGATATTTTAATTCATGTTTTCTTTTTTAAAATAGTGTATATATATATAGTGTATTGAATTGAACAAGTTATTCAACTACAGCTTGTGTAAAGTTTCCCATTTAATTTTCTGCAACTTATGTTTCAAGGAATTTCACATAATTATTTGAAGGGATAAAGTTATGAATCTAGAAATTGTTTTAATTTATTTTCCCAGTTCTAAGCGACCCATCTGAAGTAATTTGTAAGAGTCGTTTCTAAACAAATATTTATTAAATTGTAATAAACTTAAAGCAAAGTAATCCAGTTTATACAAGAGGGAAAAGTATTAACTGTTCAAAACTTTTGAAAGCAATACATGGTTGGTTCTATAAAAAAATTAAATTTATGACAGTAAGGATTCTAAAATTCATAACAAAAAATTGCTAAAGTTTAATAATCTTCATCGCTCTTAATAAACTTTTTCAGGTTAATATAGAAAATGTGTCCAAAAAAATCTAAAAATAAACACATGAACATATATGAGAAATATATAAACCTCCGCGGCTTTGCTCGCGATTCGGAAACAATTTTTTTTAATTTTGTTGTGACAGTGAGTAACGCAAATTACAGCTTTAATTGTTTTTGAAAAATTTCACATCTTGCAACGATTCCATTAAAATAATAGTGAAATGAAAGCTGCAACAAGCAAAACTATAAAAATTATGACACAAAAGAAATTTGAAAAGAATAGCCCACCCTAGATTAAACAATATATTTGTGTCGATAAGTAGTAATCGCTTAGGTCGACTTAAGACAGAACTGAGTTATTAATGTAGCTATGTTCCACACATAAAGAACTATAAGCAAACTGAAGCTTCTAGCATGATCTGAGCCAAAGTTATGACACAAAAACAAAACAACCTTTCATAGAACTCATATGGCATTAAAATAATTTTTTAGAATTCTGACTATCTATTCTTAAGATAACCGACAATCAATAACATTGTGGGAATTTGTGAAGAAGATTTTTATAAATTTGAATTGATTAAGGCAGAACCATAGCCCTGGCCTATTATTAATAAAGAATACAACGAATTTCAAAAATTAAATGTAAATCCAACTCACACCTAAGTAACTCGTGGCTCATAAATCCTTGGGTTTACAACGATTGAAAAAAAAAATTAACGCCTAGAAAATGTTTAACGCGATTCAGAATCAAAAACTTTCTACATTTTTCTTGAACATATAAAACTAAAATAATCTTCTTTTTTTTTGCACATATCTTTCATCGTATCTGCATTTTCATTGTTTTGTTTTTTATTATTTCAAAAAAGAAGCTTGTTAAGCTTTTCTTTTCTATGAATGGCTTTTGAATAATCGCAGGATATACCTATTCTGTATTGGGTTGGTCTTGCTAATAAAAAAAAATTAAAGAAGGTAAAATTAATAATATAATAGTTGTATTGTGATGATTTTAATGCCAATTAAAGGCTAAGGCAATACCATAACTCGGGCCTATAATTAATGTAGAGTATAATGTAACGATATCACAACATGAATGCAGAGCCAACTCAAACATAAGTAACTCGAAGCGTTTAAGTCTTTCGGTTCACAACGATTGGAAAAAATGTTTGATGACAGGAAAATTATCGCGCTGACTCGAATTCAAAACCATTTTAATTTTCCAGTATACGAAAAAAAATTAAAAAGCTATAATACTAAAGTATTTGTTATGATTTTTTTTTTTTTTTGCAAAATGTCTTTCATCGTATCTGAATTTCAGTACTTTTCTTTATTTAAAAAATAAAGCTTGATAAGGGTTTTCTTTTCTTTGAATAAATCTTTTCAAGACGCAGATATTAGCCTTAAAGTTGGCTTAAAATTTGAGGGTGCCGTTTTTTAATCATTGTACAGACACTTAATAATACACACACACAAAATACAATTGATCATAAGAAGCTCGGGTCTTTCAAGATAAATTCTAATTTGTTTGCTTATAACTTGATTGAATTTACTATGATTTCTTTTAGTCATCCAGCTTTAAGCAAATTCACCCACTTTTGAGTTATGTAAAAAAGTGAATGTAATAGGTTAAATACTTAATTAAGTTAAAAATATTTTAAAATTTGAATATGAAATATGCATAGAAATTTAAATTTTGTATTGCCAGTACTCAAAGAGAATACGCCAAAATAGGTTCGTATTTGCAACTTTTGGCATTAGTATTTCTATATTCACTAATCATAAAAATTGTATATTTATGATTAAGCTATAATCATAAAGCTAAAGCAACACTCAATTTATGCTTAAACAAACGCATTTTTAAACATATTTAAATACTAAGAAATTTTATTATAAAAGAATTAAATTCAAGAAAATATGAAATCATTAAACAACACTAATGAAATGTGTCACTTATTATTTTGCTCAAGAATTGCTTTATTTTGTGGTTTGTTAAGTTAATACAATAAAAACTACACACGTTGTTCTCTTTTCACACGTTGTTGTTGTAGTTACAAAGAAGCACGCAACAACAGCGAAACCAAAGTTGGAAGCAGTAACAGCATTAAAGTCAATCAACAGACGAGACGAATTGCTTGCAAGAAAATGATCTAATTTTTTATTAAATTATCAATTTTACAACAAAACCATTGATCGTAGATGCATGTCATCTTGGTTTGTTTTTTTTTTTTTTTTTTTTTTGAATCGGGAAGATCTTTCTAATGTTCATAAGTCATTTTCAGATATATTTTACTGTTTAGGCAGGAAATGGGAAAATGTGCCGAATTTTACCAAAAATTGAGATTTAAGCCAGTTTCTCTGTCAATAACATGTTCGCTATTACATATATTAAAATTTTGAGTATACATGAACCATCTATGATCAATTCTGATTCGAATAGTGAAAATTTCAAATAAATCCGTTCGGAGGTTATTGAATTTATCGGCAGCCACAACATGCTAACATGCTAACTTTTTAAAAGTTTCATTTTTATATAACGACGGCGTTCCGCCAAAAGGGCCAATCTGTAATTTTTCCGGAAGAGCCAATCTAAGTTTTCCATTAAAGGTTGAACTACAAAGGGCCTATTAGCACTATGAGATTTGAGTCAATGTGTGTCTTGCACATTGTTAAAATGGCCAATCTGCTTGATTATTTAATTGCAATGAGTAACCACCGAGTTAAATCGCCATGGAAACGTTTTAAAAAAATGCAAAAACAAAAATACTTCGAATTAATGAAACTCTGCAACAAAGTGGCAATTCTAGAGTGATAAAATGCAGAATATTTTGCCCTACCTAGTTCAAAAGCAGTAGTAGATATAGTAATAGAGTCGGATGTGAAAGATATTTAACAAAATAGTTATCGCTATCGATTATAGAGAAGAATAGTGAAAAGGGTAGAGCTGTGATCTTTGTGATCTGCTCTAACGTCTTATGAGAAATGGCTAATGAGAAATAAATTCGTGCGATCTCGACAAAGGAATTTATTCAAACAAGTGCCAAATCATAAAAGACTTAAGCAGTGCGTTGATCACACCTTAATCACCAAAGACTACTGATGATGGAAGTTTAGCTCTTTACAAAACTCTGTTTAGTCTGCTGTGTCATTGACTCTATACAGAGTTTGTTGTTTTTCTTGTTGTCTTCTTCAAAACTTACTTGATCGAAATAGCTTACAATTAATATCATGGCAAAAATTAAAGAATAGATCACAATTCATTATCAAAAGTAATTATTATAAATAATTAATAATTGAAATAAGTATTTTATTAACAACTGTTTTTTTTAAATGTATAACAACTATTGTATTCAACAATAAAATTTATTACTAATATTCCATTACTATTACTATTTTTAACTCCTGGTAAAATAATAAATGTTTTTCATTTGATTCAAATTATTATTTGGTAGAAATTCAAGATTAGCCCTGATAAACAATACTTTGACTATATGGATTAAAGTCTAAAAAGCGCCAATCTACCACATAGGCCGTTTTTGATCCTGCTTTATTCTTATATTTTCCCAATCAAAATAAAAAATACTTAATGCAGATTTTTTTCAAATTAATTAGTTTCTGCAGTAGTATTTAATTCAGGTTGTCCATTCAAAGATTGGAAAGTAAATTTTTTGGAAAAATTCTACATGATGAAACAATCCGATTCTTAAATATTAACTTTAAAAAGCAGATTCCCACTTTTGGCGGAACGCCATCGATTACTGTTCACGAAAGTTATTAAATTCACCATTTTAAAAATTTCGTACTATGTGTGGCCCATGATGTGTGCTTGGCAACCCTTTTATAGTTTTGGCGATCATGCAATATATTTACTATCTGATGGCAAATTTTTTTAAAGTAACGGTTCTTTTCCATATTTTTGGCAAGTCAAGCACGTACTTGTGCACAATATTGTTCACAGGAAAAATTTTTAAAAATTTAAAGATATATCAAGGACTTTTCCTATAAAAAGTAAATAAAATTTGCTTATGCGCATAATAAAATAAAGAAAACGATCAAACATTGTAACCAGGATTTTGAACATGGGAAAAGCAATAAACTTAGTTTTGATCGCAGCCGCGTGGACAGATATACAAAATGGAATATCTTACAGAGAAATTGAAAGAAAATATAACATATCACTTGGACTAGTCAATAAAATAAAAAAGGAGTCCAATGTGATTGCTTCAAGGAAATGTGGCGGTAGGCCACGTAAGCTATCTGTTGGCCTACCGATCAAATAAAGAAAACGATCAAACATTGTAACCAAGATTTTGAACATGGAAAAAGCTTGAACTAGTCAATAAAATAAAAAAGGAGTCCAATGTGATTGCTTCAAGGAAGTGTGGCGGTAGGCCACGTAAGCTATATGTTGGCGTAGAGTGCATAGCCAGGCGTTTTAAAGTCACGAATCAGTTCTTGAAATAGGAGTTCGATGTTGAGATCAATGCAAGACAATCCACAGAATCCTGAAGAAATATAAAGTTTCTCCTAGAACAAAAGTCAATATGCCTCTTTTGGCTGAACAGCTCTGAAAGAGAAGAAATGAATTTGCAAAAAGTATGAGCACTTTACCGTTGATGGTTGGATGAAGTTAAAATGGTCAGATAAAACGAAAATAAACCGTGTTGATTCAGAGGGGCACATGTGGACTTGGGTTGATGCAAGTGGAGGTCTTAAGGTTTAAGGGCAATTTAGTCGAAGTACTGCAGCAAATCAATGGCATAATGAGACCACGGATTATATTAATATTTTGGAAAGCTCCTATTCAATAATTTTTCTTATATTTGAGGCAGAACAGGGTCAGAATCATGTTTTAATGCAGGATAACGAACAGCTTTGGGCCATCCTATTTGGGCTCGCTTCTTTTTTTCGGGCCAGCAACACAGCTTTTTTTATGTGTGCACTTTGGACGTAAGCAAAGTTTAAAAAAATATCGTAAATAAAAAGTATCACAATAAACCTTGAACATTGTCAAAGAAATTAAGTTTTTTTTAAACGTTAAGAACTATTTAATTATTCGATATATAAACTGCTGTCACAAGAAAATGAATTTCGGAATACTTAGCAAACCGCCTTACAAAAAAAAAAGGATTAATATTTATAATTGAAAAGACGGTCTTTTTTAGGAATTTTGCAATAGCACAAAAAATGTAAAAACAACGCAAGGCTTTTATCTTATTTTTCCGCTGATTTTATAAAAAAAAAAACCGCATCTATGTGAAAGAAGCTTATTTCTATTTAAATTTTTTTTTTTTAAATTATCATGCCTATAAAAAAGATAAAAATTAATGTTTTTATTTGGAGGTTTTCAATTTTATTGGAAACAAAGTATATTTATATGATTGAATAAAAATTGGATATAAGGCATAAAAGAACAACAAAGCAAAAATGGGGCATCTGCATTTAGATGCGGCATTTTTGGCTACGTTTTGAAGATACTGATGCTTGATAACTAAATGCTTGTCGCATTGTAAATTAAATTGTTAATACTTGGGGCCAAAATTTCGCGATTTGTCTTTTGTTATATTTGACAGGCTAGAAGACGCATACGAAAAATACATTCAATTCATTTTGAGCTAATGCTAGATGCAACACTCTTCCTTATGGCAGCTCTATGGAACAAAAGTGGTCAATATGAAATTAAGCACATTTTTTTGCTATGGTGTAGATATCCGTTTGACAAAAAGTACCAAAAAAAAAATTACACTTTCTATCGAAGTTGATATTTTTTTATTGTTTTAACATTTAAAAACATAAAAATTTCACTAAAGTTAAATTTTTGCACACTTTTTAAGTTTTTAAAAAGGTCCTCACACATCATTTAACTACTTTAAATTGCTGCAAATAACACAAGCATGGTTTTTCTTTTGAAGCTTTAATTGTAAGCCATTTCTTTTGGCTCATTTCGAATAGTTGTAAATATTTTGATCCTTCAATGCGACGTTGCACTTATACTTTTTATACATTTTGCATTTCTTTTTTATAATCTTTATTTTGCAATATTTTGCTTTAATATTTCCTTATATACATACCGGCTCCAAACAATGCTACGAAAACGATGAAAAATTTATTCATATTGTTTTTCAAACTTTTTATAGAGTTTGTAAGTTTTTATAGTTGTTATTTTGTTAAAAATTTTAATATGTTTTTATGTTTGTAATTTTTTATATCTTGCAACTCGTTCGACAGTTACTCTCGACAACGAATCACTGTGACCGACTGTATGTGGTTGGCGGCCGTACATTCGCTTTTTATACCGCTGCGAATGTGCGCACGCGCGCCTTTGCTGTAAAAATCGTTAATTTGTGTGAATTGAGACAGACGACAGAACGAAGCGTAGCGAATATAAACGAAACTAAAGAAAAACTCTGCTCAAACTTTGAACGACTACGAAAATGAGGCGAAAGAAGAATCGGAGCTCTGCGCAATGGCAACATATATTTATTTAAATTTTTTTCTTCTATTTTTACTTTATTTTTCACTTGTAGTTTTGCGCTATTTTAACTGAACTTTATATGCAGCATGAGCAGCCGCTGCAGTCGCTGTTCCGTTGGCGGCTCAGTTGGCGTCTCAGCTAGCAAAGTGGCAACGTCAACGCTGATGCCTTAACACACACTCATTTGAAGTTATAGCTGCTGCGCATTTGTATTCGAAATATGAAATGCTTTGGTCTGGTTGTGCTGCATTTTGAGGTGGGGGTTGCTAGCGTGCGGAACAGTTAAATGCTTTTTGTGCCGTAGTTACCGTTTTAATTTCTTTGGCGTGGATAAATTTGCACTTATTTTGGTTTGTTCAAAATTAGCAAGCTATGACCAATAATTTTGAATGATTTTTTTTTTATAGGAAAAGGTAAACTTAACTTTTTGTTTTATTTTTTTATAATTTGCTAAGATATATTTTTAAATTTCTAGCATGTTCGTAACATTCTAGTAGTGCTTAACATTCTTTAAACGTGTTGTTTTTATTCTTCAACGCTAATTAAAACCAATCGAGTTTGTTTCTTAAGTCTTTCGTTTGCATTGGTTTTAATAGCTGTGGTAAAAATGTTTTCGTGAATGTCAATTAAAACTTGTTTCAGAAGCTAAGTAGCTATCAATATTTTGTTTATTTTTTTTATTCTACTTTTGCAAAAATACAAACAAAAGCTCCACTAATAACTTTAATGAACTAAAACCATTTCGCAATGACAGATAAAACATAAAACAGAGGCTAATTAGAACTTTAATTTGCTCTAACAAGAGATAATTTTCACATCAAAGGCTGTTTTAAGAAAATTTTCGATATTTTTTTGCTAACTACATGAAGAATTTATTATTTTTTTCTAGAGAATATAAATTCCTGGCAAAAAATCTGCTCATTTAAATACAGAACACAATTTTAGAGATCTAGAAGAACTGGATATACTTTTAGATCAATTATTTTTTGTTGCGAAGCCAAAAATTGTTTAACTATTAAATTACTTCTATATTTAGATTTCGTTAAAAGAGCTCCCACTATCTTAACCACTTGTTTCTGAAACTTAGCTTAAGCAAGGCTTGACAAGTTATGTTAACCAGTTTAAAAATTTCATATCTTCGGTGCATTTATCTGCTTCATGCAATAACTGGCTATATTACAAGAATACCTTGCGACAATGCGAAGTCTTTAAGAGACGCATGCAATCGATGGTCAACAACTAAACTTTTGTGTAAAACCTACTTTTACCAACATTCAATAGCATCTTTTTAAAAACCAACGGCAGCGTTCAGTAGCTGAACGTAAACCAAAGTGCAATCCTCTCGAACGTACATTTAACTTCAGCAACAATACTTAAACTATCCAATATTGTCCGATGCAAAACAGTCGTTTGCACTTCATTAAGATGTGGCTTATGTATTTGTGTGAGGTGCGTTGTTGCTAATATGATTCAAGGTTTCGGAATGTAGGAAGAATTCAACGTTGAATTGCATTTTTGAGGCATACATTTTTAGAGCTTGGCGGTGGTTTCACAGCTCGAGTGGTCTTAGTCAGTTGCTTATGCTTCATTTCATTGGTGCAATGTACTGTGTAGTGTCGCTTGGTCTCTTTTGTGAGATCATACTCATTTTAATAAACTCAGCAACAACAATCGCAGCAAGAATAGTTAGTGCAGCAAAAAAGAAACCCGCCTACCTTGTCAGTTATGCTTTCGCTTTCAATATTTATATTAAATGTTGTAAAACAAACACACACACACACAAGCTCTATATTAACAAACTTGTAATGCATATTGAGAAAATAAAAAAAAAAACTACGTTTATTGAATATTGTGCTGCTGCGATCGCAACATTAACTGGTGCTAGCCGCAACTCGTTTATCCAGTGCTGATCGTTTGCTGGCTGTTGCCAACATTAAAATGACCAACATATTTCTCGACGAGTTTTTTTCTTCTTTCTTTTTTTCATTTAATTTTTTTTTTAATGTATTTTGTTGCGAACGGTCAAATGTAGGTGAGTCGAGTCGGTTTTGTTTAACAACAGGCGACCAGATTCGTTCCCTCATTTATTTGCTTGGCTTTGATATGATTTAATATTATAATGATTTTGGCGGAAAATTAAAGTAAAATCGAACAAAAATGTTGCCAAGCTTGACAAGGTGTGAGCAAAAGTCGACAAAACAATCAAGTTCGAATTTTAAGCAAAATTACTTCAACAAAATATTGAGGTATAAATAAATTTAGCATGAAATTTATTGCACTTAAATAGTTGTATAATATCTCATTTCGCTACAGTTTTTTGTTTTATGTAGCGAACTTGTTGTATGATAAATGATAATGTACATGTCATCAATAAAGTGTTTATAACACTTCTGATTTTCAGTTATATAAAAACTGAGAGCATGTTTCTGTAACGTGTATGAGGACCACAGCCAAGGGCAAGTTCTGGGGTGTAAGTCCTATCATAGGATCTCTATATACACAAAAGATATACATTATACTCAGAAAAAATTCCAGAAAATCTAGAAAAATCGGGCACCCAATCGTTAGAAAATCGGGCTTCATTTAGCGCCATGGCCGATTTTCTAAAAATTAAGTATATATTTTTTGTTAAATTGACACCAGAAGTGGGAAATATTTTAGAAAAATTGTCCAACCATTTACGAACTATTTCGCTAAATTGAAGAAACTTAGCGCAATTGTGTTGAAATCTTATAACATTTTATTTAGTTTTCTACCGTTTATTAATCATCGGCTATAACTACGAGAAATACTTTCTCTGCAAAAAAAAAATTTTTGCAAAAAATAACACATTTTTTTAAGATTTTAAACAGATTCCTGTGAGAATTATGATTTTTATACTTACGAAAAACGGCCAACATTATTATTATTTATTATGTTAATTTTCTATGATTTAAACATAAATTCTTAATGTTTAAAAGTTTAAATCATTCTTGATTTTAAATACAAATTCTTGTTGTGTAATAGTTTAACTATCCAAAATTGACATTAAAATCTCACCGCCTCTGTGGTGCAGTGCGCTTAAATGCGCTGGAACGGCGACCACGCCCGGGTTCGATCCCAGGTGGTGGCATCACAAAAGATTTCTGATGAAGCCTGTAGCAGGGCCGAAATTGCAATAAAATCAGCTAGTGATTTTTTCCTTTTCATATTGAAAATGCTGTTGTTGTTGTTTTTTATTTGAAAACAAATTCGTTAGAGCAATTAATTGTTCTAACCTTATCTAAAGCTCAATAAACGATTTTAAGCTATCAAACAACTAGAATTTGTATTTAAAATCAAGAATGATTTAAACTCTCAAACATTTAGAATTTGTATTAACATCATCAAAAATTAACATAATAATAACATAATACTTAATATTACATTAAATTGAAAAATAACCATTAACCGAAGACTTGAACCTCGGCCACATGAGTGTAAATAGTTGCTTCATTAAGAATCGTTCACTTTGAAAATAGTTTTAAATCATTTTTTTTAGAACATAAGAAAAGCATCCTTAAAATAAATCACTTGTGGTTTGCAAAAAAGAAAAAACTTACAAGTATTTCTATGAAATATCCAAGTATTGTAACTTATATTTCTTAAAATTTAAGAAATCATGCTGTAGAATGTTGCAAGTGGACTTGATATCAAAACAGTTTTTCTTTAAACTATTTCTGCTTGCATAAAATTTTTGGAAATTTAACTTTTATCATACCTTCATCTCTTATATTTGAGTTAAAACTTGTCTTCAAAACTAAGAAGCTGTTTTGATAACGTTGCAACGACATCAAGACGTGAGGTCGTTAAATCATGTAATAATTGTAAATTAGTAGTAAAATAAATGGACAGTTTATCGAAATGATCGGGACTTTGGCCTCACAGGTCTCTCCCGTGGAGGTGGTGTTATGATTGCAACTCATAACTCTTTAGAAAGCGAGCTTGTTGCAACAACCTCTCACACACTCTTTGAACACCGTATCATCAAAGTTCGCTCAGGGACCAATATTTTTTTTACATTGTTGTCTTCTACATTCCCCCCTGTTCTATCGAAACAACATACAACGATTTATGTGAAACAGTTTAACGATTCTACAGTTAAAGCAGTGTGGTGGAGTGTATCAGAAAATAAGTGTTCAGCCTGAGTAGTCATTTATCGTCGATGAAAATGACAATTATCTTCTTTCGGTTAACCTTTCAAGCTCGATAGACTTTAATTTACTTAGTACCTTTTATAGCAATGACCTACAACAAGTTAATATAACCCCAAATCGGAATGGCAACTGGTTGGATTTAGTCTTTGCTAATTCGTATGCTGAAATAAAGATTACTGCAACTACTCAGGCTGAACACTTATTTTCTGATACACTCCACCACACTGCTTTAACTGTAGAATTTCCTAGTAACAACATGTCTTTTACCTCCTCATTTAATAACACAATTGTGTTCGACTTTCTTAATGCCGATTATGACAGTATAATAATTGATTTGAATGCCTATAACTGGAACGATCTATTAAATTTGGAAATAGATAGTGCTATTTCACTTTTCTACCAACGCCTTTTCACAAGCATTGAAAAATTTGTGCCTAAGACAAAGAAAAAAAATAAACTCTCAGAACCATGGCTTGACCAAAGTCTCAGACATATAAGAAACCAAAGAAACAAGCTATACAAATTCATTAAGAAAGGCGTAAATGTAAGCGATGAAATCAAAATGAGATACGAAGAGCTCTGCAATGAGTTCTCTATAAAATCAAATGATGCTTATAGAACATATACCAACCTTATTGGAGAAAAAATTCTTAGAGATCCTAAAAAATTTTTTGATTTCGTTAATGTCAAACGTAAATCAGCTGGATACCCCTCATCTAAGTTTAAAGGCAATACAATTTCTTCCAACCTCCAAGAGATCTGTAATCTTTTTGCAAATCACTTTAGAGAAGTTTTCTGTGCTCCCACAACCCAGACTCTCTATTCCTCCCCCTCTCCTAATGCGACAGACATTATAAACAATATCAGTCTGACGCTGGATGAAATTGTTAATGCTATCATGGAACTTGATTCAAACAAAGGACCTGGACCAGACCTCATACCACCAAGTTTGTTAGTTCAATGTATAAACAATCTTGCCATTCCCTTATTTATACTTTTCAACAAATCCTTATCCTTAGGTGTTTTTCCATCCTACTGGAAAATCTCCCATTTGATAAAAGTGGCGATAAAAGGTCTGTTGAAAATTACAGAGGCATTGCCATCTTGTCAGCTATACCAAAATTATTTGAAAAGATAATATGTGATAAGCTGACGAGTCTCATTAATCCCCGCTTAAACGAGCAGCAACATGGGTTTCGGAAAGGCCGATCGACCACCACTAACCTAATGATCATGGTCTCCGATGTGTTAAATCAAATGGAAAAAGGACGCCAAGTAGATGCAGTTTACACAGACTTCAGTAAAGCATTTAACCGTGTCGACCATAATATCTTAATTTTGAAGTTAGAAAAATTTTGGCATTTCCGGTTTATTACTCAATTGGATCAAATCCTATCTCTGCAAACGATCCCAGATTGTTAAATTTCAAGGCATTTTTTCAAATGATATACCGGTCACCTCTGGTGTACCACAAGGTAGTCATCTTGGCCCAATACTTTTCAACATTTTCATTTCAGATTTATCTATTACTCTTTGTGACATTCCCCATCTTATGTACACAGATGACCTTAAAATATATAAGATCATTAAATCAGAAGTTGATGTAACTTTCCTACAATCGAAACTGCTGTCCCTTGAGCAATGGTGTAATCAAAACAAACTTCACTTAAATGTTAAGAAATGTTGCGTGATAAGTTTTTCCCGTAAGAACTTGATACCACAATGCAGTTACCTCCTTAATAATATTGTTCTGAGCAGAACCAACCATATTGTAGACCTTGGAGTTGTCCTAGATAATACGCTGAGATTTACAGCCCTAATCTGGCAAATTAACAGATTGTTAACCAGTATTTTGAATATTTCTATGTGTTTGTTGTTTTGAATACAAAATTCAAAGCTCAAAAAACAAAATTTGTAAATGAAATTGTCAATAACTGAAAAGTAGTTGACAATTTTTATCAAAATTTTTTATTTTTGAGCTTCAAATTTTGTTTTGAAACAAAAAAATTACAACAAACACATAGAAATATTCAAAATACTGGTTAACAATTTGTTAATTTGCCAGAATAGGGCTGTTAATCTACATTTTGATAAAGTCTTATCGAGGGCAAATAAACAGCTAGGATTTATAAAAAGACGTGCTAAAGAATTCCAAAATGTGTGGGTAACCAAAACGTTATACTGTACCTTAGTGCGACCACTTCTTGAATATGCTTGCATCATTTGGAATCCAGCCTTTGAATCTCATAGCGACAAAATTGAATCCATTCAAAAACAATTCCTGCTTTTTGCGTTAAGAGATATCTTTGACCCCCGTGACTATAACAACTTGCCACCGTATGAACAAAGACTCAGGCTCCTCTCTCTGATGCCTCTATCATCAAGAAGAATTTTACTGAGTTCATGTTTCACATTTGATGTTATTAACGGAGCTATTGATAGCGAATATATCTCCAGCAAAATTACACTAAATGACCCAATTAGACGTACTAGGCATACGCGGCTCCTAAATGAATATATTCACCACACTATTTACGCAAATAATGAACCCATTAGTAGGTGCTGTAGAATTTTTAATAATATTAGCGAGCACTATTCACCATCCATACCAAAATCCACATTTAAGCGAACCCTCTCAAAGTCTCTCTTTGACTCGGAATAATTTGTCCTTTTCAAGCACTGCTCCCTACAGAGTTATGCTTCTTGGTCTAGTCCCCCTCCGTCATCCCCAAAAAGTAGTACTTAAGATATATTAGCGTAGTTTAAGTATTCTTTTGAAATTAATTTAAATAATATATAAGTAAAAAAAAAAAAAAAAAGTAAAAAATTTAAATAGAATTAGTAAATTGCCTTGCTTGGTGAAATAAATAAATAAATAAATAAATTCTCTTAGTTAAAGAGAAACCTCTATAGAATATAGAAAAATCCATGCCCATGAATTGAAGTCACAGTTTCTTAATTTAAGGTAAGCAGATTTTTTTGAGAGTAGATGAGTTATATTCCTAAAGTGTTTGTGATTTGTGCACGAGGTAGAAATTCTGAAAAATTATGGTAAGAGAATAACGAATCTTAAGTTTAGTATCTCACAAACTGAGACAGCTCAAAGCAAAAACCGTTATTTTCAGTAAGTCTCACGTTTGATTATTTGAAGGCTATTAAAATTAGTCTTAAATAAACTTGATTAACCTCTTCCAATGTAAAATTTACCGCTAAATTTGTTGCTTTCATTAGAATTTACAAAAACTTCAGATTCCAGCGATATCGCAAGCCACAAAAATATTTATTTTTTTTTTTGCAATATTTGTTTTCACCAACGAACCTGATGCCGATGATATAATAAAATCGAAATAGATTGAGATTTTAGCAAATCTTATGTAGATAATTAAAAAAAATAGATTAGGATGAGTTTTGGTTTAAACAATTCAGTTTCAATTAGTAACAAATTTAACTATTGGTAATAATTCATAAATTTTTTAATGAATTATTTGTTAACTCCTAATATTGTTACCTTGTTGGTATATGGTAGGGGAAACTTTTGTAGTGCTGTTCTTAATGAGCTTATTCTAATTGCGCGAAAACAAATAAATGCACATAATGATCGCGCCGACTATAAAGAATTGGCTCACATGATGCTTCTCTTTCTGGGGGAAGTTCCACTTAACAAGATGAAAGATCCACTATAACTCAAAAATCAAAAGTCTGGTGCTATCTCTTTAGCACGCTTTCTGGCCAAAGCAATTGGCTCCTTTATAATGTATTCTTTTCGAGATTAATTCACTTTAAGCTTAGTATGCTGTAGAAGCGAAAAGAAATTTTCCGTAAGAAATGTATTACGTTTTTGACAGCGAAAAGGCAGCGAAATCTTTTTTTTTCGTTGGTTAGAACGCTGTTGAACCGAAAAATTTGTCCAATGCAGCCAAGTTCACAACCATGATTGGAGAGTAAAAATGTTAAAATCTCGTTGTCTTTTTTATGTTTGTACAATTAATTAGCGTGTAAATTTGACATTCAATAGTAATGGTCAACTAACCCATTCAACTAACACGTTATGGTAAGTATGTGTTAGTGTTGAGTCTACACAAAAATTTCGCGTGTAGAATTAAATGCCTAAGAATTTTCGTTCCTACAGCATACTAAGCTTTAACAGGTATACGTAATGTTATTAGAAAATTCATTACGAAAAGGCAAATTTTAAATTAATTTTATTTTATTCCTTTATGCAGCTAAATTAATTCGCGTGTAGAATTAAATGCCTAAGAATTTTCGTTCCTACAGCATGCTAAGCTTTAACAGGTATACGTAATGTTATTAGAAAATTTATTACGAAAAGGCAAATTTTAAATTAATTTTATTTTATTCCATTATGCAGCTAAATTAAATTCAAAATCTTATTTACTATCGAGAAATAAATGTGGTAGTTGGCGAATGAACTTTTGTGCAAATTTTAACGCCATTTATGGTATTTGTCGAAAACGCTCATCGGCTTAACGTTTCCGACAAGAATATCTATAATAAAACCAAACGTTTAATGAAGCCGACTTGGAGGATACTGGCGACAATAATAACCTTAGACAAGCTCGAAAATTAGCATAATAATAACATAATAATTAATGTTATACAACATGGATACAATTACAGAAGCTGATTTTACAATTGATCGTTTTGTCACATCAAACACCCGAACATTTTTCAATGCGTTATTTTTGAAAATGCCTAATGATTTAACTTCCACGGATTATCTTAATATCGATACAAATCGTTGGCTTAATAATGCAAATTATTTGCGCTCTGAAGAAGTCATCAACAATGTGATAGGCGTAAATGACGTCGCCGAGAGAGCAGTTGGCTTTATGTCTCGGTATAACGGTAAGACCACCAACATGGAGAACAAAAAACAAATGGTTTTCCAGCACCAAAATTTAAATTTAAGTTTAAATTAAAATTTGTTACTGATTCATACTGCATTTTTTTCCAACCAAAACTCATATGATTGGAACTTTTTTTAATTATCTACATAAAATTTACTAAAACCCTAATCTATTTCAGAGTTGCTATATAATCGGCGTCTGGTTCGTTGGACTCAGTGAAAAAAATATTGGAAAAATAATTTCTAAAATAAATCTAAAATAAATCTGAAGAGGTAAATTTTAAAATTCTTATTATAGCAACAAATTCAGCTGTAAATTTTACATGGAAAATAATTAATAAAATTGATTTAAGACTAATTTAATAGCTTTAAATTAATTAAACGTGAAACTCTAAAAAATGCACAAAACAACGGTTTTTGCTTTGAGCTGACTCAGTTTTTGAGATATTAAACTGAAATTTTGAGATTCTGGATCCTCTTGCCACCACCTTTCATAATTTCTTCAGCTTGCATTTATCAGAAACTCTGTAATATTTTAATACAAAATTTAACTCATCCAATATACATACATAGAAGGCTTACATAAATGTATTAAAAGCAAAAGTATTAAAAGCAAAAAATTATCACTTTTAAAAACAGTTGAACAAATTATGCAAATTTATTGATAAATGAAATGTAGTTGACTTATGAAAAAAATTTTAAAATCTACTTTTAGAAACAAGTGTTAACTATTTCTAATGCAAAATAAAAAAGAAAATCAGAGAAGCACTGAAAGAATTTGTCGGTTTTCTTCAATTTAATTGAATCAAATTAAATTTTTCAGGAGTCAATAAAAACTTTGTCTTTCACCGATAAACCATATTTTAAGGACTTTTTTGAGCATAATATATGTGTATGGACTTCAGAATATGAAATGTAAAAAAACCTTACAAAATTTGAATAATGAAAAACAAAAAAAAATAGAAAAACAATTTTGAAATAATGACTTTTTAGTAATAAACAAGTGTAGTTTTATTAAATTTTAAGAAAACACTTCATTCACGTTTTAATCAAAATTAATCAAAATAATACTTTAACATTATCTTAAATGTAAGCTTATTAAATAAAGAAAGTTTTGAAGAAACAATAAAATCTTACTTGATCTCAAAACTTACTTGACCTAAATAGCTTATAATTAAAATCATGTAAAAATTCAAAGCATATATCGGAATTAATTCTAAAAAATTGATTGGATTGCATACAATCATTGACCAATTTTCTGAATGGAAAATTGGACCCAAGATTGCTAATTTTGTAATTAATTTTATGTCTAACAGAAAAATTACGGTTCGATCTGGTTCCCTTTACTCTAATTTTCGGCCTTTAAACAATGGTATACCACAAGGCTCGCCTTTGTCGGTGGTACTATTTCTTATAGCTTATAATAAATTATGTGGTATCATAGCCTTGCATAAAGAAATTGATTTTACAGCATATGCTGATGACTTCAATTTAATTGTCAAATCAAGTAAGGAAAAAACACAATACTAAACCTTAACCAACTTTTCGTTGATATCAACACCTGGTGCAGTTACTCTGGTGCTGTCCTATCATCTAATAAATGTAAATATATGCACATATGCAGGAAAAACATTGCACATGCTACATCTACTCTAGTAATATTGGTCTCGTTGAAACTGACCACCTTTCTATCCTCGGACTAACATTTAATAAAAGAGCTACTTGGAATACACACATTGATAATCTAAAATCCAAACTGTCAAAACCACTTAATGTTATTAAATGCCTTTCTAGTCACAAACTCAATTGCAACTCTTCTATTTCGATTATAACGTTACAAAAGCACTCATTCTATCAAAAATTAACTATGCATTATTCATTTACGGCCATTGCTCCAAATCTATTTTAAATAAAATCAAAACTATAATAAATTCGGCAGTAAGATTTTCTGTAGGTGCATTTTACTGTACACGAATAAACAACTTGTTATTTGAAGCCAATTTATTACAGCTGGAAGAACAAAGAAGTTTTCTCACAGCAAAATTATTCAAATCTTTAATACACAGTAAACTCACTCCCCTATTTACCATAACAAAAAATATTAATAAGGCAAACAAAATACCTAAAATTCCTTCTGCAATATACAGATCAATTAATATCTGCAAAGAACTACAAATACCATATCTCCCAATACATTTCCAAAACCATATTAAGCCCAGCTGGAAATGGAACGATGAAGTATGTAACACTTCCCTACAAAAATATGCCAAAAACTCCACACTAACCGAATTATACCATACCACTTTCTCAAAACTAAAAAATGCTTTTAAAAAACACACCTTTATATTTACAGACGGCTCAAAAAGTAGCGATAATACTAGTTACAGTATTAACATACACAATGATAGCTTTTATATTTCACAAATTAGAAATGAACTGATTGCACTATATCCCAAAATAACAATTATATGATGGGCTCCTGGCCACTCTCAAATTTTAGGAAATGAATTCGCAGACAAGATGGCAAAACATGCCAATAAGTCTCCTCTAGTAACAACTCCAAACTTTAACTTTAGAGACATAAATAACTTTCTCAAGTCTTACTTTTCAAATAGACAGAATCAATTGTTCCTATCAACTTCCACCTGGTACCAACTAGTAAATTACAAAAAGCTCTCAATCAAAGACTTCTCAAAATTAAATTTACAAAACAGCTTTCATAGAAAAGATATTATAAAATTTCAACGACTTAGGCTAGGTTACTCACACTTTTCGCACGGACACATATTTAGCAACGAATATAGATTGCCATGTTCCTGTCCACTTCATCTTCAAACCCCAAATTATTTTTACCAAATCCTTACCTCTTTCCCATACTTTAGTAATGCTAGACGACATGTTTTTAATGCAACACATGCTATTATTTGCCTCTCAAATTCATCCATTTACAAAATCATAAATTTCCTCAAAGCAAGCAATATATATCACCTTATATAATTATCATATTGTAATAGAACTGTACAAATAAAAACCAAATAAAAATAATATTGAATAGTTAATAAGGCAGCTGAGAAAAAACACATTGTATAAGCTGAAGGTCTTTGCTACCATTGCTTTTATGTATTGAGTTAATATATTTATAAATTAAGTTCAATAAGTTCAATAAAAAAAAAATGAATAATTATAAAAAATTAATACTATTTTAGTCAACATTTCCTTTTTATTCAATAACATAATTTCATGTAATCATATTCTTCATCATTCTGGTCTTAATCTAAATTTTTGCAATTCTTTTGGGAGATTTTCTTTTTTTTAATAAAATACTATCATTTCTTAAAACTGAAAACAATTTTTTTACATATTTTTAATACAAAAATCACTTGTTTAACCTGCTTTATTCGTTATTAAGCATTAAACAAAGATTGTGCGGAATTCTTGTAAAAGTAAGGGAAATACTGTTGGGGAGGCAGTTGTACCCCCATCAACAACTTGGAACACCAAACCAGAAATATAGCTAAAATTTCTTTAAAGCCTAAGTCTAGATAAGGGCATACACAAGAGATTTAATGGATCTCGGTGCACATGGGAGCACTACAAACTAACAAACTAAGGAAAACACTGACTTGTGTAGATTTAACCCAAATTTTTATTCTACTTTTAAGGAAGCGTTTGCAACAAAAAAAAATATGTTTACCAAAAATTAAACTTAAGATTTATCTGAAATAAATGATTCGATTTTAGCTAAAAGTGAAAAGCTCAACTTATTTGTTAACTTTAAATAATTATATAGACACTTTCTTAAAATAATTTGAGCAAAGACAAGAAGTCATTTTATTTTTACGAATTTAAAATGTTTAATAAAAATATTTATAAACTACAAAAATGTTAACAAGAATATACATATTTCGCAATATCAATACGGATAGCATGCATTTGTTTAATTGTTTTAGTTCTCAACTGCTCAAATAGTTAGTAGATTTTTGTTAATTTTATTTTTTTTAAGTTATCCGAAAAATTTTATTTAAATATTTTAGGGTTGTTATCATAACTTTTTTATATTCTTTATAAAAGTTAGAAATATTTTTTTTTAAAAAATAGAACAATTTTAGAAAGTCATTGCATTCATTATCATATTTGAATATTATTGTTATTTTAATAAAATTTTTTTGGTTGCAAGGAGGTTTTTAGAGTTCATGTAAGCATAAAAAACTTTACTTAATTGGATAAAAAAATCGAAGGAGACGCTATTCCGTCAAGCTTCATTTTCAAAAGATACATATTTATGATGTATTCTTGAGAATATATTTAAAAAGGCTTTAAGCAATTTTTGTGAGCTCTTATGGGAATATTACTAAAAAATTTGAATTATTTCTATTAAATATATTTTTAATACTTTATAATAATAAAAAATACTTTTTTCAGCCTTTAATCACTTTATCTTTCCCCAAATTTCAAAAAACAATGGAGACGCGCTTTGTATCAGTTTTTTTTTTATTCCTTCAAGTTTTTATAGATTCTTACGAAATTTGATTTTACCTTTTTTTTATGAATTCAAATGGAACATTATACTATTCCGAAAAACTCGACAAATCTAACTTGACAAAAAAGCAAACTCGTCACTTTCAGTACTTAAGATCAAACATTTATTTGGACCGTTAAGTTCACACATAGTCAAAAATACAGTTAAAGTTGGGTTGTTTTCCAGGTTGCTCTTCAGCAATGAAGCTAAAAATAGAAACTAAAATTTCACCTCCTTTAATGGATAAGAAGAAATTTAAAGAAACTTTGAAGTAGTTTCTTACAATAACTTTTGTCAATCAATAATAAAATACGATAGTAAAATTTTGTCAATAGCAAAAAAATACGATTTTTTCCAAATTAACATGACCAAAATATAAAAGAAGCCATCGTGATTATATATATAAAATTATATACAACTTGTTCTATATATATATATAAAATTATACAAAAATTCATGTCAAATTTAAAAAGTATTATTAAGTATTTAATGTAAAAAATTTTGCATAAAAAAGATACATATTATTACTTAACATAATTTTACAAATATATTTTTCAATTCAGCCCCCCCCCTCTCACCTTGTAAAACCTTGACTACGAGCCTGACCCTTATTCATTTAGAAAATACATTTTTTTTTTGCAAATCGAATTTATAAATTTTATTTATAATTATTTTGTATGAGCATAACAATTTTCATGAAGAGCAACTTTTTTTTAAGTCAAGTACGCAAATTTCAATGCAAGTTAATTTAAAAGCAAACAGTTCTAGTTTCACAATAATTCCGTTGACATAAAAATAATGCGTAACGTGACAAATAAGAAGCTTACCTTCAAGCATGATAGAATGTGTTATTGGCAAATATTTTATGTATGTTAACTCAATCTTAAATCTAAATATATTTATAAATGCGCTATTTCAGTCTGTTTAGTAGTTTGATTTAAACCCGAATCAAAATGTCAAGATGAATCTTGCCAATTTGGCAAATTTTGTACTTGCACTCTGAGAAAGGTCACGGCATACTCAGTTTTAACAATGCCTTTACGTCCTTCACAATTAATTTTTTTCGATATCTTTGGCAATTTCATTTAAAAACTTTCTACTATTTTGATACTAAAAATATGCTCCAATCATCGAAACTGTAAAAACTTTTATTACCATGTCTTGTTTCGTATTACATCGTTACCTAAGAATTAGAAAAAAAGGCTCTTAGAAATTCAAATTCTGAACTTTATATGCAAATATCTCAGCAGTTTTTGAATATGTTTCATTTAATTCTGTTTTGTTTAATAGTTCAAAAATAGTTTTTTAATTATAATGATTTCAATAGTAGCGTTTGCTGAGCATTTATTTTTAGTTAAAATTTTTTTGTGTTTTTTTTAAAAGATAAAATTGTATACTGAAAGTTTTCCAAAATAATTGCATTAAAGTAGTTTCAAGTGTAAAAATAATGAAAACTCAAAAAAAAAACATTGTGATCTATACTTTGAATTTTTACATGATTTTAATTGTGAGCTTTTTAGAACAAGTAAGTTTGATAAAGGCAAAAACAACAACAACTCTGTTTAGAGTCAATCACACATCAGACTAAATAGAAGTGTTTCGGAGGTTCGTAAACCTTACTCTTCAGTAGTTTGAGTCATATGATTAAATGACCGATAACAACATTAAAATTCTTACGAATTTATTTGAATGAGTGACAAATCATATAAGACTTAAACAGTGGGTTTAAACAGTGGATTAGTAGCAACAACAGAAGCATCACAGCCAGTGGAGCATGACAAAATCAATGCAAAAACCAAACCTCATTCTACCAGCTTGCTAAAAACCAGCTTGGTCACAGCTTAATCACTCAAGACTACTTAAGAGCATGGTTTAGACGCCTTAGAAACAGTTCTGTCTAGTCTGCTGTGTGATTGAGTCTATACAGAGTTGTTGTTGTTGTTGCCTTTTTCAAATTTACTTTATCTAAAAAGCTCACAATTAAAATCATGTAAAAAGTTTTCAGTTGTACGAAAAATATATTAAACTCTTTCTGTAAGTAAAAAAAGCAGGGACACACCCTTTTCAAATAAATTTATTTTTTAGAAATGTTGTTTTTATATTTTGTTAAAAAGGGTAAAAAAAAAACAATAATAAAGAACTATGGCTGTGTGTCAAAAGGAAGCTTTTCAGTCGTGGTAGGATAGAAAATATCAAGTTGAATAAAATTTGTGTGTGTTGAAATAAATTTGTCTTTCCTGCTGTGTCAAATGGACGATGAAATTTTGACAATTACATATTTTGACGCTTCACATTTCGGTCGTGTTTTAGCGCAAATATTTTATTTAATTTGCATTTTATTCATTTTGCGACATATTTAATTCGAGTGCTTGTACTTGCAACTTATTTCGTAAATTGTAGTATTGTATAAAAAAACGAAAGTGCTGGATTTTGTGTGTGCGTGTGTGTGAGTCAACTATCTCCCGGTGCATCAGCAAGTGCAGCAAAGTTAAATTGGCTTTCTTTGCTGGCGAACGTCCTCCAAGTGCCACCACCAGCACCACAAGCAAGAGCAGTGTAAAATTTCTTGCTAGCCAACATCCCCCAAGTGCCATCACCAGCAGCACAAGCAAGTAGAGCGCAAATTGCCTGATTCTTTTGCTTGCCAACGTTCTCCGAGAATCGCCAGCACCAGCAAGTGCAGCACAATTCAATTGACTGGTCAACTCTCCAATATTTCAGAAGCACTATTTCAGCATGGCTCAAGCGTAGAGGCAAATTTCTGCCATTATACTCCGGCGTGAATTAAATAAATTGAAAGCGGAGAATTTGCGCTTCATTTGGTTGTGCTGCTGGTGATGGCGCTTGGAGGATGTTGGCTAGCAAGAAATTTTTCACTGCAATTGCTTGTGCTGCTGGTGGTGGCACTTGGAGGACGTTCGCCAGCAAAGAAAGCTAATTAAATTTTGCTGGACTTGCTGATGTACCTACAGATCGTTGGCCCACACACAAGCAAACACAAACTCAAGCACTTTAGTTTTTTTATATTTTTATTATTTTGTTATTTTTTAAGTTTTTAAGTTTACAATATTACAAGTTTACGAAATAAGTTGCAAGTACAAGCACTCGAATTAAATACGTCGCGGAAATTGATGTGTTGTTTGCTTTTCTTTATTTTTGAGTGTGTCAAAAATTCGCTTTCGATTGTCAAAATTTGTAGTAGCCCCTGGAGCTAGCACAAATTTTGACAATTATATTCACCTCACAAATGCCAAAAATTGCTCTACCAACTGTCAAAATTTGATCATCCGACTGAAAAGTTTACGATTGACACACAGCCTATGTACCAAAATATATTTCAATATTAGTCTAATCATTTTAATCGTCATCTAAAATATATTTCAATATTGGTCTTGTCGTCAAACTGAGCGCTAAAATATTTAAGGTACTATTACAGTGTGTAAGGAATTAAAAATTGTTAAAATATGGTTGTTTAAGGTCTAAAGAATACGTATACAAAACTTAAGGAAGAAATATCAAATAAAAAAAGTTATAACATATATTATATTCGTATGTCGCGTGATATTCAAGAACCTTTAAATCTTTAACCGCTTTTTTTCGGCTTCTAAGATGTCTGGAGTTCTTCTACTTGAGGAATTTCGATGAATCTTGATTCATTGTGATCCTTATTGACTCTGTAAAGCACTAGATTTATAAAAAGCCAAAAAACTTTTAATTTTTTTTTTTGTATGGCTGAAAGATTCGGCAAAAAAGGGGGTTTTTGTAAATTTTTTTTTCAACGCATGCCATTTCTATAAGTTTTTATTTAACTTGCTTCGTTCGTATGTATGTATGTATGTCCTCAAAACTGGCAAGCCATTATTCTACAACTTGTTGGTATCGGATTAAGCTGAAATTTAGCATACATATGTAAGTTCGATGACAATGCAATATTATGATAAAAATTTTTGCCACACCCACTTTTACCGCCCAAAAATCAATAAAAATGCTATATCTCTAAAACTACTGGGCCGATTCAGCTGAAATTTTTGCAGTAAATTTTCTTCGAGTAGAGGATAATTAAGGAACATTTTTTGCCACTCCCTCTTTTACCACCCACAAATCCATAAAAATGCTATATCTCTAAAACTACTGGTAGGATTCAGCTGAAATTTTAGCAGTAAGTTTCCTTTGAGTTAAGGAAAATTTTTGCCACTCCCTCTTTGACCGCCCACAAATCCATAAAAATGCTATATCTCTAAAACTACGGGGCTGATTCAGCTGAAATTTAAACAGTAAAGTTTTATCAAATAAAGCATGGGGTTTATGAAAAACGTTTGGTCACACCCCCTTTGACAGCCCACAAATCAATAAAAATACTATATGTCCAAAACTACGGGGTTGATTCAGCTAAAATTTTGGCAGTTAATTTCCTTCAAGTAGAGGATGGTTCAGGAAAAAAAAATTGTGTCACACCCCCCTTTTTCCGCCCACAAATCAATAAAAATGCTATATCCCAAAAGTTTTGAAAATAAAATATGTTAATAAATAAACCTTTAAGACTAAAAAGTAAAAAATAAATAAAAAGTAAAAATAATTTTTAAAAAAATAAGCTTTTATTTAAAAAAGACGTGAACTAAAAAGAAAAAAATAAATTTGAAAAATTTTTCATATATATATATAGTAGGTATATTCTAGGTGCAGAAGAACCCCTCTCTTGGTTACTCATCATCATAGTATAAGCGTACGTAAATTGGTAAGTTCTAAGGACTTATATAAATTTAGAATTTTTCAAATTCATTTATATTTAAAAGCTTAAGGCATTGATATTGTGTAGTTAACCTGCATAACGGATCCCAGACATCGGTGCCTCAAGCTTTTAAATATAAATGTATTTGAAAAATTCTAAATTTATATGAGTCCTTAGAACTTACCAATTTACGTACGGTTATACTATGATGATGAGTAACCAAGAGAGGGGTTCTTCTGCACCTAGAATATACCTTCTATATACATATATGACAAATTATTCAAATTTATTTTTTCTTTTTAGTTCACGTTTTTTTTTAAAAAAGCTTTTTTTAAATTTTTTTTTACTTTTTATTTATTTTATTTTTTATTTGCGTAGGTTGAGTGCTCAACTACAACCCTTAACTCAAGAATGCACTTTGATTTTTTACTTTCAGAAAATTTGTAAATGCTGGAGGCGAGAAGCTAATTGCAACTATTTTTTAAACACGCTACCTTCAACGCCCTGTAGAAAATTAACTACTATAAAGAAAACACAAGTTTTTTATTTCCTCATGAATTTCCTCAAAAAAAATTTGAATCATTAAAATTAATAATACTTGGTACAAAAAATTAATATATAAGGTGTTTTTTTATAGCAACACGCTGTAATAGTACCTTAAACATTGGAGTTTGTGAAAGTGATTCCATTTTAGTTATTACATTTAAATGTTAACATATTAAATATAGAAAATAATCAAGTAAGTTCTTATAAACTTTTCACGATAATAATGACAAGAAAAAGTGCAAGAAAGAGTCTTCGCAAATAATTAAGTTTTTAAAATATTAAGAAATTCGTTTAGAGTTGGAGATAGGAGAAAATAGTAAAGAATATGAGGAAGCGATTGAGGAGGTTTTTAATAATAGAACTTCTGATAATAAAATTCCGGCAACCATTAAGTCCTTATTGAGCAGTGGACCAACAAATATTAGAAAGCAATTAGCGACATATAAGGTATAAAATATGATTCTTAAAAGAGTATTTAATAGTAGTCTAAAAGGAGTCCTTAATATGAGTTCTAAAAGAGTCATTATTATGAGTCAGAAAAGAGTATTTAATGTGAGGGTTTATTGAGGGTTTTTAAGGGTCATAAAGTAGTTTTTAATATGAGTCTTAAAAGACTATTTAATAAGAGTCATAAATAAGTTTTTTTTTTGCGTCATAAAGGAATCATTAAAAGGAGTCATATTGGGGTGCCCTCAACCTAGAAAAAAAGACTCAAAAAAGAGTCTTTTTTGAGCGCATAATGACGATAAAGCCTCATAAATAAGAGTCTTTAAAGAGTCTTAAAAGAGTCTTAAAAGAGTCTTAATGTTTGCTGGGAACTCTGACTCAACAACATACATACATGTACAACGCATAAAATAATTATTTAGTAGTATATTTAAAAAAATTATTCCAATTTTAATTATCTGCATTTTTTCTTGTTTAACAAATGTGTATATCATTCCATTATAGAAAGACCACTTTCTTTGGGCGGCAACACCCACGCATGCGGTGCTGCAATATATTTGCAACAAGTTCAGTTGCATTTTTAAAATACTTTCCAGCTTAAGAGTTCAGCAAATTTTACAAGCTAACTTGAGCAAGCGCAAACCGAATGCGCTTTAATGCTTGCACATGTGCAAAGAATGTGGCAGCCGGGGGACACAACCAGCGCTCAACTTGGCAGAAAATCAAGTTTTGTATAACCGAAGAAGAAAATGTTAATAAAACAACAATAAACAAAACAATAACAACAAGAAAAACGTTTAACTGACTTACTCATATGTGCGATAAAATCATTTTGTTATAAAATCAGGACAAAATAAAAATAAGTTAATTTAGCTATGTCGAAAAAACTAACAACATGAACAAAATGAAACATAAAAAAGTGCACCCTACAGCTGCAAATTTGTAAAACACAAAACAACTGATTACAACAACAATAACAACAGGGAGTAGTTACAACCTCACCTCAACAAATCAGCTTACGTAAAAAAACGCTGCCATTGCGACTGAAGTATTCCTGCTTTTTATTTATTTTTAAAAGTAAAAAATTAAATATATTAAAGCCTTACGCACAGCAGCGTATCGCCTGCTTAAGTTGCAACTCACGCCTTTTTATTTTTATTTAATGTTTAACTGAAGATTATATAAGTAAATGTTAAGAAAGGAAAGAAAGCAATAATGTGAGCACTTAAACGAGATGAAGAATCATTTGTTTGATAACTGAATTTTGTTAAGTTTATTTCAAAATAAGAGCTTAGTTTTGAGACAATTGAGAAAATTGAGTCATTTCAAAACTAACTTTTTATGGTGTAATCATTTTAGAGCGTGAAAATATTACTTCAGATCCATACAAGTGCTAATATTTGGCAATACAAATATTAAGACAACCTTCCTTAAAAATATATATGTTAATTAAAAACGTTTTGGCTTTTGGCATAGTTTACGAATTCCATTTATTTTGTGTATTTATTATTACTGCAGCAACATGTTTAGTTGCTATTATGTCACCTAAAAGCCAAGCCTGTATCATATCATAAATACGACTAAATATTTATATGATGACTTGGAAAAATGTGACTGCCAGCGCCCTCCACACAACAACATAGTTATAAATATGCACTGAATCTGCATAGCAATTCTTTCCCACTCTTACAAAGCAGCAAGACAATGAATGATGTTCAAGAGTCATAACAAAAATCACATTATTAAGACTCCAACGCTTAACAATGTTAAAGATGGTATTTTTATTTCTTTGTTGGCTGCATTTGAAGGCAAACCTTTTGCGCCACTTTTGGAGGTTGTTGACTTGTTTTTTTTTATTTCTTTTTACTAACTACAGTTTTCTCTGCACTTCGAGCTATTTGTATAAAATATTTAAGCTCAACAAAAATTAGGACACACAACTTCACTGAGTTGGTTAGTTTTGCCAAATATTTCCAACAACTGCAACTAGTTTAGTTGCTGTCCGTCTTTTATCAATTTGTCTAGCCCTGCGATACATCTTTCTTTGGCTTATCTGTTTAATCTTTCCGCACTAGTTTTGAACATTAATTTGCACAAAGTTTTGAAATATATGTTACATTAGTCAAAAATATTGCTTGCTTTTGCTTTCGTATACAAAAGACTTGCTGTTTTGCTTTTTTTTAACGATGTTCTGCAAAATAATTTGTCTTTTTTTCCATATTATTTTGTTTTCAATTTCGATTTCAAAGCAGCGACATGCAAGTTGTCAATATTAACTAACAACATCTTCGTTTAACGTTTAATTAATGATTTTTCTGCATGAAAACATTAATAAAAATTAATAGTTTTAAAGAGCTTCCTACGTGCGGCCAAGCTTTTTATGGTACATGCAGTATTTAAAATGCTGCACACAACGCACACCTTGACTACTTTTAGTTTGACAAAATGGTATGACATACAAATAATTTTATTGTATTTTTCGTTTTGTTCTTTCTATGAGTCATTATTATAGGCAAAAAAAAGTGTTGGAAAAATAATAGAGACAATTTTATTTAATTGATTAATTAAACAAAAAATATAATAATCCCAAATAATTAAATATTAATAATCCCAAAAAATTATGCGCGGCAATCTGTTTTTACATAACTAAAAACTTTTAATAAAAACAGCAGCTAACAAATTAGTTACGCTATACATATTTTTCGTAGTGACCGTGCAAGGTTACCGCTTAAAATTGTTACTTAATTCAACTAATTCACCGCGTAGAGTTTTAGATAATCGGACAAAGTTAAGATTTTAAAAAATCATAGCTTTCTAATGATTTAGACATAGTGTAATAAAGTTCATTAGATACATTTTAAAATCGTATAGTGCTAGTGAATACCTTTCTAAATGTATTGTATTTAAAAACTATGAACAGCTTAAACTACAGTGAAATTTGAACTTTTTTTACGGTAAATTAAAAAAAAAAACCAATTAATCAAACTAATAACAGTTTCAGTTTTACACGTTAAAAAATCGTATGACACTTAGTATTATAAGACTATTTTTGGCTTTTGGTCACAGCGACTGCTTCTCATGAAAACCATTACATCGGTTGAATTTTGCTCCACTTTTTTTAGCACTTAGAGAAGACCAAATCAATTTGTTCGAAATGGTGCTTTTATTGCTACATAAATTCATTGATTTTCATATTCTACGTTGAAATCAAAGATTACAGTCATGGGAGCAAAATTTCTAAGCATCGTTTAAGATTTTTTATTATATTTGAAAACTTATTGCGACGAATAAGTATCATTTTATTTAAGGAATTCGATTTAAAATCATATAAAACAAATCATTTGATTTTATTTGAAGGAGTGATGTTTAAAAGGCTAATAAGACAGCGTTAAAACACTGTCAAAATAAAACAAAAAATCCAGGTTTTAGCTATAATAATAATTCATTGTTAATATTTCACAAAAGAAAATATTATGACCTCAATAAAAATAATTTGTCTGCATTGTTCTCTGAATATAAATTTCCGTCGTAAGAAATGAGCTATACGAATTTTAGAAACATATAATTTCAAAAAATCATGCCGGTGGTTAAACTTTAAGGGCCGATGTTGATTTTGAATAAAATACAAATTATTTAGGAAATTATTGTCATTTCTTTTTATTATGATAAAAGTGGTATGGTTCAATTATGTATGGAATAAAATATCGGCCAAATGGCCGCCGCGACCTCGGCGGCACACCTCCATCCTATGGTTCAAATTTTCGATGACGCTGAGGCATAATAGAGGTTCTATGCCGTTAATGTGCCGAATCATCTCATCCTTTAGCTCTTGAATTATTGCTGCCTTATCGAAGTACACCTTTTTTTTCAAGTAACCTCAAAGAAAGAAGTCCAACGGTGTCAAATCACATTATCTTGGCGGCCAATTGACATCGCCACCACGTGAGATAACTCGGGCCATTGAATTTGTCGCGCAAAAGTGCCATTGTTTCGTTAGTTGTGTGGCAAGTGGCAAGTGGCACCGTCCTGTTTAAACCACATATCGTCCACATCCATATCTTCCAATTCGGGCCATAAAAAGTTCGTTGTCATCTCACGATAGCAAACATCATTCACAGTATCTGCCTCACCGGCCTTATTTTGGAAAAAATACGGCCCGATGATGCTGCCAGCCCATAAACCGCACCAAACAGTCACTCTTTGTGGATGCATTGGTTTTTCGACAATCACACTTGGATTATCATTCACCCAAACACGGCAATTCTGCTTATTGACGAATCCACTGAGGCAAAAATGTGCCTCATCACTGAAAATGATTTTCTTCGAAAATTTATCATCCACTGTTGCCATTTCTTGCCACCATTCTAACCATTGACGACGCTTGAAATGGTCAAGAGGCTTTAGTTCTTGAGTCAATTGCACCTTGTAAGCGTGTAAATGCAAGTCTTTATGCATAGTGTTCATCAACGACGAGCGTGAGCGGTGCAATTGTTGGGCACGACGTCGAGTTGAGGTGGACGGCTCTTCAGCCACACTATCGCGAACAGCAGCAATATTTTCTGCAGTACGAGCTGTACGAGCATGCACTGGTGTTTTCACATCTCCTACAAACCCGGTTTGCTCAAATTTTTGCACGATTTTTCCGATTATACGCACATTTGGACTATTAAATTGACCGAAAAAATCACGAAGTGCACGATATGCATTTTGATTTGAACGTCCATTTTCATAATAAGCCTTTATAACTTTTACGCGTTGCTCGATTGTATATCTTTAAGGTTCATCTTATGGTTCAAATTTTAGAATTAGTCTAAAATTGAGAAATGTCGAATGAAATGCGGAAAAAAACATGACGCCAAGGTGTGGTTCACCTTCAACATCGGCCTTTAAAATTTAACCACCCTTTATATAAAAAGACTTCATTCCAGGCAGAGCTGTATAATCGGCATTCGTATTCACAATTTTAAGTGCAACTGAATAACGGACATAATAATGCATTCAATGAATGCAAAATTAATTTATAAATAAAATTTTTAATTCACATTCATTTTTAAAAAATTATTAATTATTCATTTTCGTTATTCATAACAATGAGTCAGTAAATTTTTTTATTCATTTAAATGCTGTTCGCAAAGAATGCAATTCACCAAGAAATTCAGAATTTTCAATTATTCTTTATTTATTATTCAGTTGTTATTCATTATTAATTTTTTATTCATTATTCAATTTTTATTCATTATTCATTTGTTCTTCATTATTCTTTTATTATTCATTATTTATATTTTATTCATTATTCACTTGTTATTTATTCATAATTCATTATTTCATTATTTAAGCACTGATTTATTCATTATTCATTATTTATTATTATTAATGTTTTATTCATTATTCATTTGTTATTCACTATTCGTTTTTTATTCATTATTCAGTTGTTATAAATTTTTTATTTATGGCTTAGAACTAAAATTAATAGAAAAATAAATAAAAAATATATAATGAATTAAAAATTAATAATGCATAAACAATTAATTAATAATGAATAAACATTTATAATGAATAAGAAATTAAGAATTAATAACAAGTAAATAATAAATAAAAAATTAATGATGAATAAAAAATGAATAATGAATAAAAAATGAATAATGAATAAAAAATGAATAACGAATAAAAAATGATTAATGAATAATAAAAGAATAATTGAAATTTCTGAAACTCTTTGTGAACTGCATTCTTTGTGAATAGAATTCAAATGATTGAAAATAATGATTCATTATTCTGAATAACGAAAATGAATAATTGAAATTAATAATAAATATTATATTTTTTAAATGAATGTGAATTAAAAATTTTTTTATAAATCAATTTTGCATTCATTGAATGTATTCTTATTTCGTTGTTCACTGATTTACTTTTTTGGGAATAAAATCAAATTGAATGCATTCTTTTACAGCTCTGATTTTGGGCAAATTCTTTTCTAATCAAGAAGTTGGTTAGCAACTTTTTGCAATGAATTTGAAAGGAAATAATCATAATTAAAAATCCCAAGTGTTGGTAATTTTTCCGTTTTTTTTTTTTTTTTAAATAACTGATTATTTTGAAAATATTGGGTGTTTGTTGAAAATGGCTTTATATTAACTTCTTTTGTTTAAAGAAAGACGTTATTGCACCATCAAAATGGAAACAAGACCATTTCGCAAAAATTTTTTTATTTCATATGTTATCATATAAGGCCTATTGCTTTGTTTGAATTTTATATTCTATTGAATCGGTGAAATTTAAATTAGATAACACTCATTCACTACGGAGCACTTTTACATAAAATCAAATTTTCTTTATATGAAATTTGGATGATTTTGGGTAGATTTTATTCAAAAGTGCTTTTGTGATGAACGAATGAAATTATATTGAAGTCAAAATATCAAAGTCAATCGAATTTCGTTTAAAGAATTTAAATTTATATGAAAATTTGATTATATATCTGCCTTAAGATGATAGAGGCACAACTTTTTTTCGAAATATCTTTAAGATTTTGCCTATAAATATCTTAATATGTGCAAATAATTCAAATTGGTTTATTTAATTTGCACAAATAGACTATTATCAAAAAATAAAAAAATAAAATATTCCTTTAACTTGAACTATATTAACAGTTTAAATATTGAGTAATTTTGAAAACAAGCAATAAAAATACAGATAAGCAGTGATTTTGCTGCCCAAATAGTCAGAGTAATTTAAATACAATTCGAAGGTGGGCATTGAACTGCATATTCCGTTTTTCAGATTGTCATGTATTTTATGGAAAATTATTATTTTATAGATTTTAGCATTTTTGCGGTTTTTCTTACGTTTTACATTACTAAAATTCGAGTTTCGGGACAAATTGTGATGCAATTTATTGATCTATACATTAACAAATTTTTTAACACATAGTAAACATTGCTAGTCTTTTTTGCTTTCCTCTAGAAAAGAGCGTAAAAAAAATTTGTTTAAATGAACGTCGAGGATAATGGGGTAGTGCGGACCGCTATTTTTTACCAAAAAACTTGCAAAAAACTAAATTTTGCTGCAAATTGCATAGCTTGAATTTGTAGTACAAGAATGTGACCTCTATTTAGGTCGCAGCAGTGGAGTTGATGCACGATTTCAAAAAATCTGGGGGAATTTCGGACCACTTTTAATTTACTCAAAATGTCAAAAGATTTATTATAAAAGATAATCAAAGTGAAATGTAGCAAGAAACTATGGCTGAGAAAATGAGATAACTGTTAACTTTAGCCCTTTTTTCCCTGTATGCGGGGAAAACTAATTTGTCAAAAATAGGCTATTTTAGCCCCTTTTAGCCCCGAACTTTTTTCCGTGGTTGATAAAATATTTTTTGTATTAATATTATAAAATAATACAACAAAGCGCTTATAAAAAAATGTCATGCTGTCACGTCTCCTAGTTTGCACCTTGCTCCATTTAAGAAAAAAAAATTAATATAAAAAGTATTCTTTGAATATTGAAGTTTATAATAATTAAATTAAGATTAGTTTAATAATAAATGAGATAATTTTTTATTTTATTTTATACTTACTGAAAACAGTATTCCTACAATATACATTTCTATAGAACTACAAAACAAAATATCTCTTTTTTTTTAAGGTTTAGTGTTATAATAATAGAAATATTTCGTTTTCTTTTCCTTAATTCCACAAACACAGAATTCATTCTGAAGTTGAATTATCACTTTTTGGCTTCAGTACCAATAAAATTTAATATTAAATATTAAATTTATATTAATTATAAAATATTAATTGCAATAGAGATGAAAAAATCGAAAGTATTAATCAAAATATTTTGCGGTAGCACGATAAATCAATTATAATTCATCATTTTAGTTTTGTATAACGCGTTGTAAATATTTTGATTAAACCAAATTTTATATATTTGAGTTAAATGACTGATGCAAAAAATTTTAACCAAAAGCTTTTTACCAAAGAAACCGAATATTCGGTCGGACACTAGTATAACCACACTTGAGGTATTTAGTTAATGGAGTCCAGGGATCTTATTTCGGGACGCTTCGGCAATCCCGGGATTTCTGGATTTGTAAAACACAATCCTGAGATCTCGGGATCCCGGGAGTAGTTTGACAAACCTTAGAAAACGAATTTTGTGGAAGACGTTATATGAAGTTTCAAAGTAGTTATGCCTCGTTTTACATCACAAAACATTGAGGGAGATTTTATAAAATATTATTTTGATTAAATGTTTGGATATTATTTATTGTTTATTTCTGAAAAACAAAGATCAATTCTTAAAAAAAATGTACTAAATTAGAATTAATTCAGATAGTTCATAAATTTATTTAAAAATAATTAAAGTTTTTTCTACATGACCTTGTTATTTATTTTGTTGATTTTATATGATTTAAATACAAATTCTAAATGTTTGATAGTTTAAATCATAATTGATTTTAAATACAAATTCTGGTTGTTTGATAGTTTAAAACTGTTTATTGAGCTTTAGGTCAAGGTTAGAACAATTAATTTTTTCAACAACAAAGTTTTTCAATATGAAAAGGAAAAAATCACTGGCTGATTTTATTGCAATTTCGGCCATGCTAAAGGCTTCATCAGAAATCTTTTTGGTACACGTGCAAGCGCGCACTAGCACACTGCACCACAGAGGCGATGAGATTTGAAGTGTCAACTTCTCAGTATTTCTCCCTTAGAATTTGTATTTAAATCATATAAAATCAATATAATTTAAAAATAATTTAATAATTTTAGTATTTCTAATTACAAGTTTTGTGACATTTTGTACAGCTTGTTGAAGGAAATTTTGTTTTTAATTTTTAAGGTCACATTATGATATTTCTGAAGTAGTATAAAGACATATTTTGTACAGCTAGATAAAAAAAAATTTAATTTTGTATTATTAAAATAACATTTCAGTATTTTAAAGGAAGTGTCATGTGTTTAACACATTAAGCCTTACCAATAGTCGACTTAATGCCTACTCTTAACTTAGTGTGAGCTTTTTTGAAATTATTTCTATAAAATTTGTAGTCAAAAATCTAAAAATACTAGCATTGAATTTTTGTTTGATGTATTTTGGAATTTTTTTTGTAGAGAAGCTAATCCCGGGATCCTTAAAATACTGGGATTTTTGGGCTGGCAATCCCGGGACTGTCGGGACAAAGAAAAGTCCGAGATCCCGGCATTGGATGCTCTAATGAAGTCCCAGTGTTGCATAGTCTACAATGTCCATTCTCACCAAACACAACCCAGAGCTAGTTCTGATCGTAGCGTTTGGCATTAGCAGGGGTAGGTGTAAATTTTTACCTTTTCCAGCCACAACTAAAAGAACTGCTTGTTGAGCACCATGGATTGGGCATTGGGAATTTAATTTATTTAGAGTAAAATCCTATTTTGATAAAATTTACAATAAACTAATTCCCAATATATAATTCCTAAAACCAAATATATCTGGACAAAATTTTCAACTCCAACAAATTCTTTCAAATCCCAACACCTGCTTCTTACATTTTCATAATAGTAGAACCGCATTAAAAAATGTCATCATATCGGGCTAAAAGAAGACATTGTCGATTGGTGTTGAAATAAGCAAACAAGTTGCTGAATGAATAGGAATTCAATAAAAATTGGTATGGGTGGCAGCACTGGTAAATGTCAAATATTGCAATAAATATCCTAAAATTGTACAGTAAAAAAATAGATAAAAATATATAAAAAAAGGTTGGCAATTTTTATAGCGCTTGACAGCGGACAACGTGCATTTATGCGTATGTGTGATAAGAAGACGAAACTCAAAAAGAAGACATAAAATTGGAAAAATCTTTAGTAGCAACAAATACGTTTTTTATTATCTCTTCGGGGAAATAGCAAATGCATCACTTTGGAAGATTGTTTGTTGTTGTCGTTGTTTTTGTTATATGTCGCTGTTGAGCATGCTATTGAATGCAATGTAACGCAATGTAACGTTAACAGTGCTTCTGCCGACAAAACATAAAGAATAAAACAAGAAGAACTCGTTTGATAGTACGAGGCCCATAGCTTAGGGAAGTTTCTGGGGTTCACACCCCCCATCGGATCTGGATCATATTCCAGAAAATTAATACCAATGGCCGCATTCAGCGCAGACAACAGTTGGCAACTGTTGTGTAAAAATTCGCTGAATGGTACAAATTTGGTAGCGCTAACTAAAACTGATAAAGTAGCGAACGCCTTTTAATCGAGCGAACAAATTCTATGCTACATGAAAACAACTGTTTGCTTAACTGTCAAATGCTGTTACTGACGATGTTAAATTAATAAACGCAGAAAAAACGCAGCAAATTTAAGTGAGAAATCTTTGCAATTGAATTAAATTTACATAAAAATTAAATGGATTTTAACTTCTGACGTGTATAGTAGCAACACATTCAGAGAAAAACATCATAAACTAAGGTAGCGCTACCATTACAGTTCACAACAGTTGTCTGCGCTGAATGCGGCCAATGAGACTATTAAAAGCAAAATAAAATCTGTCAAGAAAGTGCCGAGATTGCAAAAATTATTTTTATCGCTTAGTTTGGCAATAAAGGTTCTTTATGCCCAAAACTCAATAGTGCATTAGGTCAGTCGGCCTTTGACAGCTAGACTGGAAAAAACAAGTTCTTATGAAGTAGCACTAAATTCGACCTCTTACTTTGCTTCGACCTCATCCCGTAAAATGCAAAGCAGGTGTCAAGTACGATCAAAGTTATGAGTAGAGAATTTTTCTACTAGCTCGTGCGACCAACATTCCATGCCAATGCTGGATTGCATTTTCGTTGAGAAAGATTAATATGTGGGTATTTCTCGTACTTCGATGGTAACAAAGATTTTCGTGAGATAATCGTGAGAATTTATAATTGGTGTGACTTTTTTAAAATTTTATGCTGTTAAAGTAATAGTATAATAATAATTTAAAAGTATTATATGATATAAATATAGTTCAATTATGAATCCTATTAAAATGTATGCATATATTAGTATATTATAAATAATATTATAATCTGAAGGGTGATCCAATACGAGGTCCCTTTCTTAACTGGGTTGTTTGGACTGCTGTTATGTGCATGGCTTGTCCATATGACTTTTATGTTACGTAGTCAATTCGACTCAATAATGAATAGACTTACTCTTGAACAACGTTTATTAATTGTGGAAACTTACTACCGACATCAGTCATCAGTTAGAAAATGTTTTAGAGTTCTTCAACATCATTTTGGTCGTTATGAGCGTCCAAACAATCAAATCATCACCAAATTTCAAACCAATTTTACACAATTGGAAATTCATCATTCAATTTTGAGAATATTGCTGCAGTAGCAGAGAGTGTTCGTGTAAATCGTGAACAATCGATTCGTCATCGATCTCAAATTTTGTCGAAATTTTAACGTTGTCGAAAATTGGACCAACAGAATGAACCATTAAAAAGCTAATCCTGGCCAACATTTGAACAAAATAATTTATAAACATTGAGTTGTAGAAACCAAACTATCATTCCAAATAAAAATTTGTATCAATACATTGATTTTTTTGTATTTTATTTAGAAAACAAAGTAGGAAGCTCTTATTGGATCACCCTTTATATATAATAGGCGTACGCAAAACAGTTCGTTACCATTTTCTCCCATGCTTCTCGACCGATTTAGATAACTTTAATATGCAATATATAAGAGCAGGGAGAGGGAGTGGACCGAATACGTTTTGTGTCCTTCGATTTGAAATATGAGCGTTCAAAGATAATTTCTTATAAGCAAAGCTATAAGAGATGAAGGAACACGGTGTATGAGGAAATTTAAGACATTGCTGAGATGTACAAAAAATATTCCAGACATTTTTCGCTATCTCATAAATCTATCACATAAGAAATTCTCGTGTAAAAATCTGTTTCGTATCATGTCAGAAATATTGAAAAATTTTACTTAATTTTTTCATGTTATACATTTAAGTAATTTTTTTTTTTTTTTTTGATAAAGCAAATCTCTATTAAGAACTATATAAATAAATTAAATAATGTGAGGCCTTTTATCCTAAAATGAAATCGCATTAATTACTATTGAGCCCTCAGATTTTCAACTTTTAAAATAGGAATACAAAAATTTCCTAATATTAAACAATATTTTTTGTTTATTGTAAAACTGACAAAAACAAACTAAATTTTTAGGTCATTTCTTAACTTTGGAAGCCTTTAACTCCTAAACAAATTTCGAGCGGACTGAAATTTTCAGATTTGGATTTAGGAGGTCAAAATCCATATCATTCGAAAAAATAGAAATTCGAGTTGTCGCTATTCTCGAAATGTTCCCCGCATGCTAAGGGAGATCTTTTTTACCGGATCTCACACTGCATTGACACCATTTTATTTATTTCTTTTTCTAACATGAATCCGTTCTAGTAGCTAGCAAGTTCCTACAATAGAGTACGGAAACATAAATATTATCTGAATGATTTAAAAAATGTATTTGTTTTAATTCAAAACGTATGAATAAATAAATAAAAAGATACATGTATATCAGATTTGTTTTGGGTTTCATACATTTTTTTAACATATTCGAGACACATAATCCCTGCAAGGATTGATTATGAATCCTGGTTTAATATAAGCACGTGACGCGAAGAAAGGTCCAGAAAATACTCACACTGGGTGGGCGCCACTAAATAGCGTGAATTTTAAGAAATAAAAAAATGGTTGTTTCAAATCGAGTTTCTTATTTACTTTTATTAAAAAAACTTTTGACTATAATAAATTCTAGAGTAAAATCGTTTGCTTTAAATGATATAAGATTTTTTTCAAAAATTAGTCCTTGATCCAAAATTGACATACTTTATTATATTTCATAATTTTTTTCTTTCGCTTTTGCTGCAGAATTGTTTGTCATTTGTTAAGTGTAGGAAAAATTTAAAAAAAATCCAAACTTAATCATATTTATGATAGAAAAACGAGCCGACTTTTGGGAAAACATTAATTTAAAAAAAAAAAATGTTTGTATATACAATACTTTGTCTTCTACTGGTTTACAATGACTTTCAAACATAAATTTGCATATCGTCAAAGTTTATATCCGTTATTGAATTTAATGCCCCTTGCTATCTGTTGATACGAAGAATGATCTTCGACTAGTAAGGAATATCATTCCTTGACATTAGTCAATTTCTCGTAGGAATGACTTCATAATTTCTTTCATTACATTCGTAGTATTTACTAAAAAAATTCATTCGTAGGTTGACCGTACTCATTATTCGTGGAAGTACGAAGTTTTAGTTGAGTTTAAAAATGTACAACTGAAATCGTTCAGACTGGTTTGTCGAACAATTACCGAACATAAGGATATGTGTGATTGCATGTGTGAGTACGTGGCCCATAAGCTAAAGAACCGTGGTTCAAACCCCAGCTGAACAAAAGGGTTTTTTCGTAACTAGGTATTAGGATCATTCGTAAATGTATTCGTACAATATACATTTGTTTTTGTACGAATACGAATAAAATATTCGAAATATGTACCAACCTGCATCCATTCCACGAATTCCATTCGTGGCTGAAAATTACAAATAAAATTCGTATAAAAAATTTTTTAAGTTAAGAATTCTTATTGAAAAGTGTTTGTGAAACAAGGGTAAATGAAATGGTATCGTAACTTATTAGGCCGTGTTCATATTACGTGTTTTTGTAATACCATTTTTACCGCTCTCAATTTTTTTTTCGCAAACGCGGCTGAAAAATACTGAATATTAAATAAATAAATGTACTTAAATACATAAAAAATTCACTATTTTTCAGCCGCTTCTGCGAAAAAAACGTAAGAGCGGTGTTGAAATCGCGACAAAAACGCGCTATGTGAACACGACCTTACAGCAATGGGTATAACATACTATTTAGAAATAAATGGCTTAGATCAGATTTATTTATAAATTAACCTAAAAAATTTTTTTATTCTCTTCAAAATAAAGTAAATACATATTAAACATATCTTCTTATGAAATAAAACAAGCCGTAGGTTACAAACAATTCAAAACTGACTTTTTGACTGATTATCAAAATACATGTTCCGCAAAATTTTACACTTCTACAACTTAAAACAACGTTTTTATTCACAAAGTTCTTAAAGCCCTAAGTTTAAGCGCAACTTACAACTTAGAAAGATTTTTGCTTCTCTCTTAATATTTTTAAATTTAAAATTACCGCTTTTTTGATTTAATATGAAGATATTTAATAAAATTTCACCGCCTAGGGGGGAAAGAACCACTCCTTTTCCCCCTCCTACAAACGCCCATGATTGGTATGATAAAATTTCTTACATACAGTAAACTTTGAAAAATTCCTGTTATTTTGACATCAAATTTATTACGATATCTTGAAAATTTAAGCTTTTCTCAGTACAACGTATTTTTGTATAAAAAGTCGTTGGTTAACACTGAGCGGCAAATTGAAAATATAAAAAGAGTCATTTCTTATTTCTTACTACGCTCATCTGAGAACGTAAGCGATTTCAAATCACAGACTAGGTCACAGTGAAAAGGTCGAATTTCGATGGAAATTCTTTGCTGTTAGTGAACTCACACCACGATAAGTAAGCTCAAGCAATGCATCACTGTTACACGTATAATAGGGGTATTCACGATTCAGTGCACTTGGACTTGTAGTTGTGCAGTTTTGTTATCATGAACACACCAAACTATAGATTGAGAAATTTCTTGAAGTATGTCTTATTTGTCAGAATCAGATGTTGGCTAGCAAAACACAAGATGTCATAAACTAAATATGAACATGCTGAAAAATTTATTGAGAGTACAAGTTTTCAAGTGTCGTAAAGAAATTGTAAGTCTTTGTAAAGAAAAATGTTTCGAGTCTTATTCGTCACGTTTTTGTGAAAACGAGCATAAACAATTTTTTTATTTTTGTGTATTTTTTGTATGGAGACCCAAAGAAGGGTGACAGATAGAGGGTAGGTGTGTTTAGCAGAAATGTTGAGGGGAAAAATTAATAGGATCAGCTCATACCTTTAACCCTTTAGGGGTCATAGACTTTTTATACCCCACATTTAAAAAACGTTATAGGGGTATATTAACTTTGTCATTCCGTTTGTAACGCCGATAAGGAGGCGTGGCCGGTATTGATAAGTGTAAATATTCTTGATCAGCATCACCTCCTGAGTTGATTAAGCCATGTCCGTCGGTCCGTCTGTCTCTGGTCACGATAACAGCCGTAATTTTTTATCTATCGTAACGAAATTCAATACATAACCCCTTTTATAAAAAAAATTCGAAATAAAAATAAATAAATAAATTTCGAAAAAAAAAGTTCGAAAATGAGCTAAATCGGATGAAAACTACGCCTACTTCCATACAAAGTGACTTAACCAAAACGGTAAAATCTCTTTAAAATCCTCAAAAATTAATATAATGACTTAAAATTTACACAGCGTCTTTAATATTTATTATAAACTTTGAGAATGAAATTTGTAAAAATGGGATGAAAACAACGCCTACCTCCCATACAAAGTGACTTACCCTTAACGGTAAAATCTATTTAAATTTTTTTTGCACATTGTCTTTAATATTTAATATAAACTTTGAGTAAGAAATTTGTAAAAATCGGATGAAAACCACGCCTACCTCCATACACAGTGACTTAACCAAAACGGTAAAATCTCCTTAAAATCCACAAAAATTAATTTAATGACAGCGTCTTTAATATTTCTTATAAACTTTGAGTATGAAATTTGTAAAAATGGGATGAAAACCATGCCTACCTCCCATACAAAGTTCACCTAAATCGTAAAATCTCTTTCAATTCCACAAAAATTAATCTAATTACTTAAAATTTTGCACAAAATCTTTAACAATTAATATAAATTTTAGGTATGAAATTTGGAAAAATCGTCGTCCGTGATGGTATTTTAACTTCGGCCCAGTTAAAGATAATTCCTTACTAGTCTTTTTCTATAAACTACAATAGAAAAATTTTCATTCTGTGTTTTTAATGTGGACCCCCGGCAGGGTAGTGGATAGAGTGTGTTTAAAAGAAATGTTAAGAAGAACAAATTAACAGGACCAGTTCATGCATTAGACCCCCACTAGGGGTCATAGATTTTTTTGATACGAACTAAAATAGAAACTTTTTTTTCTATTTTCTATTTTCTATAAAAAAGTAAAACAATTAAAATGTTTATAGGCCTACGCCTACTGCGTGAAGGGTTGATCACAAAAAAAAGCAAAGCTGTTTTTTTCGCTCCACCAGCATTTCCAGGTCTTTTACCATCGATATATCATTAAATGGTGCTTTTACTGTCGCTTGGCAAGTATACCAAAATTTTAAATAAACTCGAGAATAAAAATATTGAAACGAATGAAATTTTTCAATAATTTTTTTTACTTAAAAATTCTTGATTTAAAGTCTTGCCCAATGTATAAGGGATCAAACTAAATTTATACAAATTGAAATATCAATTTCCTTCCTTGACATTTTACCCACAAATTGGGGCCCAACGAGTCCATTTAATTTAAATCCACCGTGAAAAGACAAAAATATTTACTATTTTTTAACGACGAGGATTATGAGTTAAATTAAATTGAAACAAAGCCCAAACGCTCTCACAACATATAAATGGATCATTGCCAATGATTTAGATGAGTAAGAGAAGAACTTTGTTAAAATTTTAAACATTTAAATTGAATGAAACAAAAATAAAATCCATTTGTTTGCAATTAAGACGTTAGTTCAAAAGAAAAAAAAAATAGTAAAACGTAGTTAATTTCTAAGACCTTATTAAATGCCCTTCATGATGATGTAATGCTGATAGCTCGCAGATTTTTTTAAGATTTTTGGGAATTTTTTGAACAAAACAGAACATAAAAAATGAGTAAAAAATTTAGTTTCGTTTTCAAAAACACCATTAAATATCACACCTACCAAAAACAAATTACACAGACAGTCTGACCTGTTTAATAGTCTGTGAAAAAAATAAAAAAATTGAAACTTTTACCATTTTTTAAAAAAGTTACAGGGCAAAGTTTGAGCTATTTTCAAGCAATTTTAAGGCTGTTTTTGAGGTTTGAAATGAAAACCGGAAGACTATTTTTCACTAACGATACCAATCTTTTGATGCAGATTTTATTTTTCAACCTCATTCTATTAGAAAATGCTGGTGGAGCGAAAAAAAAAACACATTTGTATTTTACATATATATTGTGGGTGCTCTAGTAAACTGGTATATTAACTTTGTCACTATGTTCGTAATGACCATAAAGAGTCGTGGCATAAATTGGAAAGTATACATATTCTTGATTAGTGATTAACTTTGTCACTATGCTCGTAATGACCATTAAGAGTCGTGGCATAAATTGGAAAGTATACATATTCTTGATCAGCATCGCCACTTAAGTCGATTTAGCCATTTACGTCTGTATGTTGACACGATTGCAGTCATAATTTTGAAATTTTTTAAACTAAAAAATTTTGAATTTTTATTCAGATGATGCACTGGATCGTGAAGGCCCTTATTATCTTACATATTAAGGGTATTCAAGCAAATTGGCAATATAAATAGTTTAAAGCGAATAAGTTTATCAGCCTTATAAATTTTGTATGGACAAGAATTTCCACAGGCAAACCACAAATATTTGCTTTTTGATTTAGGTAAGCAAACGAGTTGGCAAAATTATATGATCAATCAGCTGTTCTCGTTTTTCGAAATTCAATTGATTTCTTATCAGAAGCCGGCAAAAAAATAATGAGATATAAGAATCTGAATTGGAACGAAAGTTACAAATATTTAGTTTTCAAAATTTCAGAAATCATTTCGACAACTTATAAACGTATTGACAATATATACAGCATATGACAATATATTTCAGCTGATATATATGAATGTATGCTGCAAGTGCATTACCGACTTTAAGGGCTGTTAAAATACCCTGCCTGATAAAAATAAATAAATGCTCAAATTATAATATTGCCAGTTTGGACGAATAACCTTATTATATTAAACATACATTAAAAAAATAAGTTTTTAAAGTAGGTCGCTCAATGATTTTATTACAATTATAATTTATTGTTCATTGATTTATTAAAATTTAATCTGCATCCATTAAAAATGCATGCTTTTGAAAGCTTTTATTGGCCTCACCGAAATGGCAGAGATACGATCTGTCAACGCAACATTAAGTTTTGCAAAGTTTTAGGTCGTCCGTTTTGACACTTGTATCGTCAAGATTTTACAGCGCAGACCAATGTACGATCAAAGGCCGACCGACCCAACGCACTATTGAGTTTTGGGCATTATACTTATACTGAGTTTGAGCGCAATTTTCTAGAATTAACTTCAGTTCTTGCAGCAAATTATCTTTTAAGTATTCTGTAGACTAAAAATGAGTGTCTCTTAGTAGTAATTTGAGTTTAGGAATGACAAAAAATCAGCCTGAGCCATAACAGGTGAATATGGTATTTGTTGGGTGTTTGCCCGAAAATCGTTCTACAATAATTGATATTGAGAGATAATTCGTTATCGTGATGCAATATCCATGAGTTTTATTGAGAGTATAGCTCTCGGATAACATTTATATTTAGAGTCTGACTTTCTTTCAAGAATTTTGACAATTCCTTTAAGTGGCTTTTTTAATTTATCAATTCCCGGTATATTCTTCAAAAAATATATAAGTTTAGGTGTTTTTAATCTAACAAATATTTTATCTATCGGTACTTTAAGAACGAAAAATTTACCATTTCCAATACAAAATGAAAAAAAAAATGAAAAACGGTTCAGCATTAAAGAGTTTTCGAGGTTTCTCAAACCTTATATGAGCTTACATAGAAAAAAATCCACATAATTGTAGAAAATTTTGTGGACAATTCTTTAAAACATTTTTTGAATACAGAAGAGGACGCAAGTAGCCCGAAAACTCAAACTCAGCTAAAAAGCTGTCAAATGGTAAGCTTTTCGTTTTTTTATTTGATTACTTTTTTATAAGATTTTTGATAAGATTATAATGATATGATATATATATATGATGATATTTTTGGGATGTAAAGTGGTTTATTTTAACGATATATCATTATCTCCAATTAATTAAGCTAGACAAAAAATTTATTTTGGGACATTTTTTTCACTAACGCCAAAAAGAAAAATTTGAGGCTCTTTTTGAGCTTCATTCATGAAGAAAAGGTAACATGTAAAATATTTTTGTTTAAAAATTTTTAAAATTTATAATTAAAGGGGTACTTATTTAAAAAGTTTAATAATTTTTTAATTATATCTTTTAAGCCGAAAAAGTTGAAAAAGGATCTTAAACTTCACAGACTTTGCTGAGGCAACTAAAGGTAAAAACATTCTCTGTACTGACAGCAAATCTACTTTTGAGGCAGTTCTTAACAATATTAAATACAAAATTTAAAAAATTTTATTATATTATAAGCACCAGCATATTTTTTTTTATCAAAACCCCTCAATGAAAAATACTGGCTACGGGCCTGGGTAGTGCCAACATAAATACATGTTGTGGTAAGAATTTCATCATGCATGTAATTGTTTCTGCCAAGCTAGTTTTGGGGGCACGTACAGTAGTGTGAAAAACTCTGGCAAGTTGATAAAAATGGTTTTCATGTAACACAAAAATATTTTCAAGAAGTGCGCTATGCCACAGCGGAAGACTTTAGAATGTGTGAGTGCTTGTGTTTTTTGGCCAAAATATTTGTATAAATTAAGTTGCTTTTTCTGCATCTTAAACATTTATTGCTACATCTGCTAATTTACAGCATACTAAAAATAACAAAACTTAGCCATTCACTTGTTTGGTCATTCATTGATGTGGTTTTAATAGCAACAGTTCGTCTTTTTCTTTTTAGGCATGATCATTAACAACTTTTTCATTGAAATTCAATAGATCTAAGCTAAAAAAGATGGGCAAATGTTTTTATCCTACTTCTTTATTTGGATATTTGCTAAAATCTAAGAATACTGCTATTCGGACCCACAATGTTGCAATTTCTGGATAGAAAGTCTTCTTTTATTTAAAATAGATTTTTTAAATTTTAAAATACTGTGTATGAACTACCTTCTGTTGATTAATTATAAATTAGCTACAATTAGCTAGGTATTATTAATAGATAGGGCTGAACTATCATTGTAGGAAAAGAATGTAAAAAGACCGTGATGACAATTAAAACTATGATGCTTCTTGTATATTTATTATTGAAAAGGGAAATTTTGTAATTTACGGATTCTATTGAATTTTGTAGTACTTTGCAATATGTTAAAATAAAGTTTAAATGATAATGTTTACTTGCACTTTAAAACTGCTGATAAACTTATATATATCTAATATTTGTAAATATTTTGTTAAAAGAAATATATATATTCCAATACCGCATTAAAATAGAAATATGTCCAAAATTTTGGATTGCTCGACATTTTTTGCTTCAGTTTTTGATATTTTAATATTTTGTTTTAATTTGTTATGAAAACGAAGAAGTTATTTATGCCTCCTTTTGTGATTTGCTTGAGTGAAATTTTAAAAGCGACACTTTTTTCCATACACCTTTTACTTAGAATTGTTGTTGTTTTTTTACTTGCGTCTATTACAACAAGAAGATATAAAATTAAAAATATTTCTTTGTAGGCGTGAGAATCGAACTCGCACCATTTCGATCGAGAGCTCTACACACTTACCACTACCCCACACAAACCTTCGTGTTATTATGTGATTCATTCAATATTAAGTATTAACGGAATCTACGTTGCAGTAGATGACAGGAATTAATTAAAGAGATTGTGCATTAGCTATCCTACATATTCTATTGTGAATGCGTGAAGCTACAATTCAGCAGATCACAATTATCCATCAAATACTACGTTTCCATGGCAAGTTAAGTCAGGGTTGACTCGGGATTAATTTCCCATGGAAACGCGAGCTGAGTTGAATTTCGTTAAATCCACGAAACTACACGAAACTTGTTAAATTTAGCTGAGTTAGATTGGAAGCGTTCAGAATATGAAACAGTTGCTCAACTGTTGAGCGAGGTTTTAATGATAATTTGTTATTTTATTTTATTTCTGCCACTGCGATGACATAAAATATAACAAACCCAGCAGGCACACAAAGTAGCGGAAACTAATACTGATCTCTTACTCAACATGTTTTGTAAATTTTGCACCTTCTGAACGCACACATTTATACTAAGAAAAAATGGCGAATAGAATGGCTGAAGTCCAACTCAACTCAATGTTGTGCATGGAAACATTATCGAGCTAGAAACGCCATTTTGCCAAAACTGAAAATTATCACAAGATGACAATTGTTTTGGATGTGAATTTTTATTGTGGATTCAGACATGAATGTTCCCAAAAATATTATATGCAGCTATGGCTAGCACTAGAAAAAAAATATTGTAAATTGACAGAATGACAGAATGACTCGCTTTTTAAAATTAAGTTCTTAAAACAGCTTGTTTTTTACCGTTTATTTAATGTAAAATATACGATGATTTTGAAATAAAACTTTAATTCTAGTTCCAGCGATAGCCACTAATTTTATACATAGCAAATTTAAATTTCAGTAGACAGATAATTAGGCTGAATAGTTTTTGTTTTTTCTACAACACCATGCCGAAAAGTAGTTTCAAGATAAATGAGTGTAAAGAAAATTAATGTAGACGAAACACTGTAGCTCGACACCTACTAAAGCGATCCAAATATTTGCACAACTCGATTAGGACAACTATTGATGTAATAATTGCTAGAAATATCGATGAAATTACGTCTATATAATATTTGTTTGATATTTTAGATTTTTAAAACCAATAATTTCATTAACATTTACAAAAATAATTCAAAATTAATGTAAAATAATAGTGTAAGATAATAAAATTTACTGGTAGGAATATTATTTTTCTTAGCTAAAACTATGGTATTTAAAATTTTTTAAATTAAATTTTTTTTTATTAAAAAACCATTAAATTATCAAACTTATGAAATTGCGAAAAAGAAGTCGCTTCCAGAGATTTGCATGAGACCATTCGTCAGTTTTTGCCACTCGAGTAACAATCGTCGTCAGCCGTAATCGCACACAAGAAAAAAATGCATATATACCGCTCGAGTTCGTAAACACCGATTGCTGCAAAGCACACTTTGTCCCGATTGCGAATTGATGCAAAGGGAGCCTCCAGACCACGAGATCGTTCGGATGCTTCGCTTAAAGCGCGAGTGTCAGCTGCTGCATGAATTTTTGTTGTTTCCATACTTCTTTGACCTTCTCTAGCAGCGCGTTCTTCTTTGTGCTGCTTGTTCCTTTTAGTTTATTGTTTTCTTTTCTCTACTGTGGAGTAATCAGTATTGCCAGTAGCAAGTTTTATGACAGAAAATTTTTAAAGTAAGCTGAGCTAAAATTTGCATGAAAGTTAATCTTGAAAGCGACGTAAATTAGTAAACAAACTATTATTGAAATTTTGTCGGTAAAATAACAACAATGTTTTGCTTTCAATGAACATTACTATCCCTTCAAGAAAAGCGTTACCAAAGCTCCAACACAATTAAAAAATGTTTTATGAAAACCAACACAAACTTGTCATTAATTTGTTTTTTTTTTAAATGTGAGAAAGTGCAGGTTTAGCAAATGTCACGAGCTGAGCTAAGTTGTGTTAGTTAGAAAGAGATCCTTCTGACAACTGTTATAAAGAAGCGACGTGTGCTGCAAAGTTTTATTAAACAATTTTATAGAAAAAGCCCAGAAAAATGAGTATTCAACCCAAATGTATGGAGTTTTTTAAAACGAGCAGGTATTTATTAATAAAACAAATTTTGTACAACTGTTAACTTTTCAAAGAATGGCTAAAATTTTAGGTTATGTTGTCTAGTCGAACTGGTAAAAACACTTCAGTCTTTAATTTTGATTCATTTAATTAAATACCTCTAATTTCGGGTGTAAAAACTGCGAAATTTCTACAAGCACTTGGTGCCAGAATATGCTCAGAAAAGTCCAAGAAAAGCGTAGAATATAATTTGATCAAAATTATAGATGTCTGTGATATATATCAAAAGCGGCAAATATGGACAATTTAAAATTATGTTACATTTAAATTAAAATCGGTTATGTTTCATAGTAGATACAGTAAAACTGAAAACAAAAATTAGTTTAATATATAAAAGAGTTTGCTTAATCCTTGATTAATAATCTTAAAAAACATCCGTCAATGAAACTCACAATTATAACGACTCAAGTGTATAAATCTTAAAAATTTTTAAATTCGAAATTAGTTTAACCTTTGTTTTAGTTATAAATAGTTTTTTATTAATTTCATTCACTAATTCTATGCTAAGAATAATTTTGAATGTAGTGCTACTAGGTGTAATCCACGCTACTTGTGAAATCACACGTACACGTTAGTTTAGTCAGATTTTTCACATCACCATCCTAAAACCAATAGAAACTTTATTCTGCAAACTTACTTAAGTTTTTTACAGCAATACATGTTTATTAATGTTTTATTTTTAAGGCTGTTTTTTTCTTAATTTTTTTATGTAACTGTTTGCGTTTTTTATGTCACTTATGTCAGTTTTTAGGTCATCAAAGTACAAGTCTTGGTTATTAATATATTTTTTCTATGATATGCAACTGTTTTATTGTTTCTATAATAAAAATATTTTTTAGTACATAATAGGAAATAATAAAACAACATTTTAGATACAATATAAATATCTTGTAAAGAAAATTATATTAAATATTTTATAAGAATATTTAATAAAATATTCGTTTCATTCGCCACATAACTCATTATATTTTATTATATATTTTATCTTTGTGCGATGAATATTAAAGGCTGAAAGTTAAGTTGTTTGTGTCAGTTCCTCAAAATAATCCTTGGTTTCAAAAGCATTTATGAAGATTCTTCAAATATTTCGATTCTAGTGATAGCCATTCGTGTGATGGAATGGTTTGAAATAGCCTCTAAAAATAAAGTTTTTTGTCAAAATATGGGTTGGTGTGATAGTTTTAAGAAATAAACTGCCAGAAATTATATGGCGGAAAAAAACTCTTCCTATCTGCATCAACAATTGAAATATATGCAATCGGATAAGAGATAATGCTTTTTTTCATACATATTTTTGATATATTTTATTTTAAAATATTATTCTAATTTAACTTAATTTCAATTTAAAGCTCGCAATCTAATTAATGTGATTTATACAAAACTTTTAAAATTAAAATATTTTCATAAGTTGTATTTTGTTTTTTAATTTCTTACAATATTTTTCCTGTCCTTTGTATGTCCTCTTTTTATAATTTATATTTTAGTTTTCGTATGTATATCAATATACGGAATTCTGACCAGGAATCAATCAATAAATTGCAACCACTCAAAACCTTTCCAACGATATCTTGAATGTGAGAATAGCATTTGAAATAATTATGTTTTTTTGTATGTAATTAAAAATAATTAATAAGTAATTAAATAATTAATAAATGCACGAAAAACAGCATTTTCATTCATCTGAATGCAAAAATTTAACATTTGTTGATGCTGATTGAAAGAACTTTTTCATAGCCATTATTTCTGACCGTTTATATTTTTTAAACTACCACACCAACCAATAATTTTACAAAATACTGGATTTTTAGAGGTGGTTTTAAACCATTCCAGCTCACGGATGGCTATAGCTACAGCCGAAATTTTTGGGGAATCATCTGTACTATTATATAAAATTCATGACTACTTTTTATATGACATAGCATTCTTTTGCAAAAAATCGTCCAGTTTTGGCAAAAATTGTTAAACTGTTTTTGTCTTTTTTTTTTGCCCTATGATTTTTTGGGCAAAATTTATTTATACCAAAATGTTGTTTTTATATTTAATGTCTCAAAAATAATTTACATGAAAAAATAACCCCAATATTTTTTTCCAATCAAATGCTATGACTTTAAACAAATTTTTTAAGTACATTGGCTATATTAATAAAAGTAATTTTCATATTAATCGTATTCGATTCTTGCTATCCACCTCGTAGTCGAATAAGCACAGAAGTTGATTGTTGACATATTTTTTCGCCAACTTGTGCAATATTAACTCTAATTGAAATCTTATTTTATAATATTGCAATTTTTTATGTCTGGTAACAACATTCGCAGAATAAAAAAAATGCAACACTGGAACTAATATTTTTCCTTTGTGCGAATGAGCATAATAGCATGGATTTTCCTTGCTTTTGGCGATTGTACCTCATGTCTTGCCTTGTTTGACATTCTTGTGTCGCAGACGTTCGTAATCGCTAGCGCTCACACTCAAAGACCCCTTTTATATTGGTCAAGACTTGAAGTCAAGTTTCAGAGTTTGTAGGCAATTCGCCGCACATCGGAAGCGACGGAAGGGAAAAAGAAACTTGAAGCTGTACCGGCAATTTTTCGGGTTTTTTCGTGTTCCTTTTGCTATTTTCGCGTTGTTGACAGTGCTTTTTATTTTATTTTTCGCATATCAATGTGAGTTTGCTAGACTTCGGTTGCATTAAATTTAATTTTGCATTAAATTTTTAAGCAAAAATGTTTTGTTAACTTCCATCGTGGTAAAAAAATAAAATTCAGTTTGCAAATTTCTATAAACTATAATTAATTTGCTTGCTACCTATCTCATTTTATTTTTAGAAAACAAGGAAAGAAGACAAGAACTTGAATTCAAGTCTTGAACAATGTGAAAGCTTTCGTCAAGTTCAAAAGAGAACGTCAAAAAAACTTGACTTCAAGTCTTGATCAATGTAAAAGGGGTCTAAGCATTCGTATCAACAGCGATTGGTACATGCATTTGTGCATTAATTTAAATGCAGGAAGCACATTCGGTGCTCGTTTATTGACGAGACAATCGAAACGCCATTTGAATGCACTCAAGCTGTTCTCTGTTCGCTTCTCTCATGTGTCCAGCGACGAATCTGTTTTTTTTACCTTTTTCTTTTGAAAATTGTACTCATCAAACGCTGAAGTAAGTTTTATTTTTCACTTAATCCCTACAGCCTTGTCATTTTATCATGGACAAGTTTAGGTGAATCAAAGTTACGCAATAAAATTATCAGTATTCCGATCTAGCGAATGAGAAATAAATAAAAAAGCATTCACTAAACATCAGAAAGAATGTGGCAAAGCTAATTTTTAAAATTTTTCCAAGTATGCCAAATTTATTATGAACCATCACCATATATTTTGGTGCTTGGATTTTTCTTTTCAAATTATTTGTTTGTTGTGTTTGTATTGAAAAAAAAACGCAATCATAAAAATCTTCCATTATGTGGCAAAGCCAATTTTCACAAACTTTCCTAGGATGCTAATTTGTAGGTTGAACATTCAGCATCTATTTTAGGCCTTGGATTGCTGGATGATGGTTATTATTTTGTATTGAAAAACTCACAAAAAAACGCAATTACTAAAAATATCGAGATCTGTGGCAACGCTAATTTTAAAAAATGTTCACGGGATTTGTTGTTTGAAGGTTAATCATCTAATTTAGTCCTTAAACCGTTCTTGTTCAATCTCATATTAAAATAATCATGCGAGCAAAGCTTGAGCGGCAACGTTCGTTTCAGGTAGATTAGACAACAGTAGTTATATGAACCTAATTATAAAATTTTAGTTTATAAAATGATTTGTCGGCGGCAAGAGTAGGCATGAAAAATTTTTTACAACATTGACCGTCGCTTAGTTTCATAGAACAGCATTTGGTTCAAATCGGTTACAAGCTAAAGATTTGTATTTAGAATAAACATAAATACAGATACTTTACTTTATGCTCGTATATACAAAGACTGCTTTTATTTACAATCGAAAACTAATTTTTTTCCCCCAGCATTACAAATTTTGCGTTATTCATTGCATAACTATACGACCTTGATGCTTTTTTACAATCATTCATTTATTGAGCAACTTGATAACTTTATAAAGAAACTTTTGCGGAGATTCACAGAACTATGTTTTTATTCTGTCAGATGATAAGTGCCTCTTTGTCCAATGTATTTATTCAGCAGCCGGGTTATGTTTGTGCTCGCAACAAACTTAAATGTTATCAATGCAAAACTATTTTTTATAATTCAAATATGTTTGAACTTCAGTTGATTTAAACATAATCATAAAGTACTTAGATTTGGGTTATCACTCAATACACCACATAAGTTCAATTCTGCCTGATAATAAACTATGCGCGGGACAGTTTGCCAAATGAGGCACTTAGGAATGGTTTACTTTTAGTTTGAACTCATTGAAGCTGCGAAGAGCAACACGGAAGCAAAAACAGAAATTCGATTAAAAATCTTATAAAAATAAGATGAAAATAATTTTGAAAATAATTGCGCTGAGTTGCTTATGTGTAACACAGGTAGCGAGTTGTTATTTAAAACCTATAAAGACTGGATTTTTCTAAATTTTGTTTTTGCAGATACAGGCTATAGCGGAACCAAATCCAGCCGAGGGACGTGCTATTGCCGAATGCTTGCAACGCTTTGGCGGTGTTACACCTGAACTTGCAGATCGCCTGCAGCGCTACAAGCAATGGTCGGAGGCATATGAGGAAATACCTTGTTTTACAAACTGTTATCTCAGCAAAATGTTTGATATCTACCACGAATCAAAGGGATTCCTACATGAAAATGTTATCAGACAGTTCGGGCAGCCATTGTATGACGCCTGCAAGGAACGCTTGATGGTAGAGGATACAAAAGATACATGCGAGTTGGCCTATAAAGGATTTCATTGCTTAGTCAGTGTGAGTAGAAAGTTATAATGGGTCACATAAAAAGAATTTTATTTGTTCAAAAGAAGCTTAGCAATAATGAGGACATACTCAGAATGAAATAGATAAACAAGTGGAAATTAGTTTTTCAATCGATATAGAGTTTTGATTGTGAACAGGGTATTAAAATTAAACAAGATTACTCCTTCGCTTTTGTTGAGATTGTGCATATGTGTTACTATACCATTGTGCAATAATACAGTTAGTGAAGCATGTAAAAAAGTCCTTGAAATTTGTTGCCACAAGAATTTAAATATCTTTTTCAAAAGCATTTTTAATTACCGATTTAATTACATTATACAAGAATATTTTATAAATTGAAAAAAGCTTTATTGTTTTTCGAAATTTTGTTCTTTATGGTTAATATCTTTTTGCATGCGTTCAATCACTTTTTCATAACAGTTATCCCATTCTGTCTCAAACAGAGACATCCTGTAAAACATCAACGGCTTCTTTTGGTGTCAAAGATCGTTCATTTTGTTTGTTGTGGGGGAACAAAAAGAAGCCATTGGGTGCGCACACCGAGACAAAAAATATGTGTGTGGCCGGCACGCAGGGTAGAAGTGAAACATTCAGAAATCTATAGAAAATTTTAGTACAACGACTTAATCATTAAACATCGTTAGCGAAAAATGAGAAAAAATCGACTTGAAAATTAATATTTTCGGCTTTCGATGAAAATGTGTCAGCTGTTTGCAAATATTTGTAACTTACATTTTTTTTTGTTCAAAAGTCCAATCTTAATCCAATGACTTAAAAAAAAATAAGTTCAACTGTATTGTTTAGTCAGTGTATATATATTTTTACTTTATTTTCAAAAAAGGTTAAATTTTATATTACTATTTAATTTTATATATTAAAAACAATAATCAAAAGTTGCTTTTTTGGGAAAAAATAAAACTAAGTAAGCATTTCTGACTAAGTTTCGTATGATTAGTAAAAATTTTTTTGTTTTGCGAAAAAGTTGTCAAACTTTTTTTTTTTCATTAAAACATTAAAGGCCTTCTTATAATTTTCTTGGCCAAATGTTTATTTCTAAAATGATTTTTTTATATCAAAAATAATTATCTGAAAATTACCCCAATATCTCTTTTCAATCAAAAGTTATGGCAAATAAGTTATGTTATAGTAATAAAATCTTCTTCTGTTTGTTTGTTTGTTTGTTTGTTTGTTTGTTTTACCTTAACACAAATCTAAACGGGTGGTCGAATTTCACTCACTTTCGGTTCACATATTCCCGAGAAACAATTTCCTTATTTTGTGTCAATAAAGTAGCTGATATATGTCCGGTGCACGTGTCGGTGCACGTGCACGTTCTGGAACACCTTGGGCAGGTACAATGTACGAACAAAGACCGATTCGGGCACTAGTCAGTTTATTGTGCCCGAATATAGTCGCCAGTTTTTGAACAATTTATTGACATAATATAGACTTACTACGGTACTATTTCAGGTGACTTTCGAGGTACTTGTTGTGTATGTTTCGGGTGCATTATAGTTAAGACTCAGGCCAGCTTCGATACATATCAGCTACTTTGACACAATATATAAATTTTGTTCTCATGTCCTGTTCGCAAAAACTTCGCAGTAGCTTTTAAAAAGAAAATTGAGTCTGATACTCTGCACTTTAGTGGCTGTGAAACTCTGCACTTTAGTGGCTGAGTAGTTTGTTAAGGACACAAATTGTTTCTCGGGATTGTGTGCATCCTAGATTAGATACAGGCACACTTGGTTTTGACTAAACATATTTCGGCCCTTTTCAAAAAACGTAAATATTGTTATTGAAATACTTTCAATATCAACATTTTTTTATTCTTTTAAACTAGCTGAAACCCGGCGCGTTGCTGCCACTCTCCCTATTCAAACGCCCATAAAATGTTATAAGTTAAACAGCATGTCTAAATTGAGGTCAAATACTGAATTCTGAGACTGTGCGACCTATATCCACAAAGGTATTCGATATAACAAATTTGGGTTGTATTGGAAGTGCCACTCTCTCTTCATCACCGCTAATAGAATGTAATCAATTAAACTGGATGTCTACATGGAGGTCGAATACCGAATTCCAAAACTGTGCGACATATAACTCCAAAACTATTCGATAGCACAAATTTTGATTGTATGGGAGGTGCCACTCTCCTTTTCCCTACGCCCATAAAATTTTAGCAATGAAACTGCATGAGTACATTGAGGTCGAATACTGAATTTTGAGGCTGAGTTACCTATAACTCCAAATCTATTCGATATCGCAAATTTGGGTTAAATTGGAGGTGTCACGCCCCCCCGACAAACTCTAAAAAATTTTATCAGTAAATCTGCATGCGTAAATTTTGGTCGAATACTGAGTTCCGACGCTGTGCGACCTTGAACTACAAAGCTATTCGATATCACAAATTTTCGTTGTATGGGAGGTGCCACTCCCCCTTGATCAACGCTCATAAAATGTAATCAATGAAACTGCATGTGTACATTGAGGTCCAATACTGAATTTCAAAGCTGTGAGACCTATAACCCCAATGCTATTTGATATCTCTAATTTGGGTTAAATAGGAGGTTTCACGCCCCCTTGTCGTACGCCCATAAAATGTAATTAATGAAACTGCATGTATAAATTGGGGCCGAATACTGAATTCTGACGCTGATATTCAATATCGCAAATTTACGTTAAATGGGAGGTGCCACGCCCCTCTTACCAATGAACATAGATTGAATCAATGAAACTGCATGTGTATATTGAGGTCGAGTACTGAATTTCGGCGTTGTACGACTTATAACTCTAAAACTATTTGATAGCACAAAGTTGGGTTGTATGGGAAGTGCCACTCCCCTTTGCCCTACGACGACAAAATGTAAGTATTGAAAATGCATGTATAAATTTAGGTCGAATACCGAATTCTTACGCTGTCAACCTATAACTTCAAAGCAATACGATATCGCAAATTTGGGTTGTAAGGGAGATGTCACGCCTCCCTGTCCAACGCCCATAAAATAAAACCATAGAAACTGCATGTGTAAATTGAGGTCAAAAACTGAATTTCAAAGATGAATTCCTATAACTTCAAAGCTATTCGATATCACAAATTTGGGTTGTATCGGAGGTGCCCCTCCCCCTTGTCCACTCCCATAAAATTTCATCACAGAAACGGTACGTCTAAATTGTGGTCGAATACCGAATTTCTAAGCTGTGCGACCCATAACTCTAACTAAAGCTATTCGATAACAACAATTTTTTATTTATATGTGGGAGGTAAAAGGGGGTGTGGCATTGCCCCTTAAACCATCTCGTACTCAAAGCAAAGCGTACTTACAAAATTTGAGCTCAATCGGACCAATGGTTTCGAAGTATTTTGATATTTTCTTTAAAGTAGGCGTAGATGAATTGTGACCACGCCCATTTTTTCAAAGTTAATTATAGTTATCATACGAACTTATTTACCAAATTTTAATTTCATACGACCAAAACCGTCTTAAATACAGCATTTTTATTGATTTGTGGGCGACAAAAGGGGGTGTGGTACAAAACCTGCAAAGATACACACATGCAATTTCTTATGTGCACCCTCCACACAGACCCCAATCACACCTGAAAATTTCATTGAAATCGGGCAAGCCGTCTAGGAGGAGTATGCGAACAGGAAGTTTTGCCACTTAATTTTATATATATAGGTATCAAAACAGTGGGTGCAAAAGTGGGCGTGGTCAATTTTTCTTTCAGTAAACACTTAAATTGGATTACTACGAACATTTGAAAAAAAATTATCCAAATCGGTCCAGCCGTTTTCCGATTTTAGATAAATTGAAAAAAGTGGGCGCAAAAGTGGGCGTGGTCAATTTTTCTTTCCGACAAAACTTAAATTGGATTACTATGAACATTAAAAAAAAAATTATCCAAATCGGTCCAGCCGTTTTCCGATTTTAGATAAATCAAAAAAAGTGGGCGCAAAGTGGGCGTGGTCAATTTTTCTTTCCGTAAAAACCTAAGTTGGACTATTACGAACATTTTAAAAAAAAAATTATCCAAATCGGTTCAGCCGTTCTCAACTGATGCAATTACCAACGAACGACATTTGATTTTTATTTATATAGATGTAAAAAAATCTGACATTTGAACACCAAAAAAATTCACAAAACTTTAACATTTGTAATAGGGCTTTTTTATAGAACATCGTTACTAAAGAATGGGAACAAAAGACTTGCAAATCAAAGTTTTGACTTTCTATTTTTTCTTTCGCTTTCAAATATATATAATTTTGTTACATATTTTTCAAACTTAACTAAATTTTTGAAAAGCACCACACAAAAAGGATATACCCTAAGCGCGTTTGACGTCTATGTTTAGGATTGGCTTTTACAAATTCTCATAAAAGTAGACTCTAAATAGTCTGTCAGTTCAAAAGCTACTGCAGCGTTTAAAATGTATATGAAATTGGCTTGTGAACATACTAAGCGGTGTCATATGTCATTTTCGTTTCATCGTTTTTCAAATCACAACAGTGCTAAAGAAGTTTCACTTCAAAATAGTAAAATCACCTAAGTCAGCTTAGGTGGATACACTCAAGGTAAAATACTCTTACCTTATTCAGGTTACTTTTACCTGACGAGTTTGGTTAGAAGAGTCTACCACATCGTATCAACCTGATCCGCATTACTTTCACCTGATGGGTCTGGCTTACAAAAGTACATGTAAAAAATAGCAGAAAAAACATGATGGCTTATAGCCGAAAAAAAATAAACCAGCCAGCTGTCAAATTCTGCTCTAGTGATGTAGAATTTGAAACAAAGGGTACTTCAGGATAAGATAGGTGAAATGAGCCTGTCTCTAATTTTTCAATTCTATATAATTTTGTGGTCATTTGGACTAAAAAAATATCGTGCCCTCTTTACCCTGCTCTCTCTCTCTGGACCCTGCTTATGGTAAAAAGGGTGTTTTTTAGTATTAATTTTTTTTCTTGTGATGTGATAGTTGAAAAATTCCAAAAGTTTGGATGTAGGTGATTGAGGTAAAAACATTTGAACCTAGCATTTGGTTAAATAAACTTGGTTTAATTCGATTTAACCACAAATACTGGTTAAAGTTCGATTGAGATAACTACATTTGTCAGTTTATTTAAACCACAAAAAAAGATAAATTGACCTGAGTGACACGTGGTCATCTCAACCTGACGATTCATGTTGGCAAATTTTAACTTGAAATTTAGTTAAAATTTGGTCAAATTAACCAGATTTTTTTTTTCTGGGTGTAGAATGGTATGAAAATTATAAACTGATGCTTATTCCCCAAGTATTTTATTGTTTTATACACTGCAAAGTACAAGCAATGCATTGATTTGAAAGCACATTCTTCGGATATCACATACAACTTAGGTGTTTTGATGAAGAACTTTGGATGCTGAAAACTGCCAACTCGACTGTGGTTTTTTGGAAGAAACAGGCGACCATTTGCTTAGCAGTACTTTGAGCGCAAACAGCTTTTGTTGATTCACTTTCAAAGACCCTTTACAGTTGACTGCTGTTTACTTTCAGGCCCATACGCATAGATTCATGATTTGTCACCATCTTATAAAAGACTTTTGAAGCATCGCTATTGTATGTATTTCCTGAAAAAAATTTAATGTAAAGCCGGATCGGCGTTGAACAAGGTCTCAATTTTTCCATTAAGCGCGCTAAATTAACTGAATTGATATAAAAATTATTGTTTCTTAATATGAAACTGAATTAATATGATTTAAAAAAAATTAACCCTCATCCGACCCTCGGGTGAAATTTCACCCATTTTGAAGTTTAAAACGCTATACCTAGCTCAATTTTAATACAAAATTAATGAAATGTTTGGTATTTGTATAAAATGTTCCTTTCTTTTAGAATATGATATCAATATTATGGTTGATAAAACATAAGGGTAAATATTTGAAAAGTAATTTAAGCAACCTTGGGATGAAATTTCACCCATTTTGGCTAATTTTTAATGTAAAATTAATGAAATATATGGTATTTGTATAAAATGTAATTTTCTTTTAGAATATATATCAATAGTGTGGTTAATAAAACATAATGGTAAATATTTAAAAAGTAACTTCGGGTGAAATTTCACCCATATGCGAAAAACGACCGAAAAGTATATTCCTTCCAGCAACAAATATATATGAGGTAATAATAAATTGTAATTAAACAAAATAAACGTATATAAAAGAAAATTAAAATTTTTAAGTTAATTGGACGTACAAAATACTCATGGGTAAAATTTCACCCATTAGGGTTTTATTTGTGACTTTTTTTGAGGATGAGGGTTAAGAAGAGGGTTCTTTCTAAAACTCGACTTGCCCTGAAATCCATTCCAAAGTCCGACCAGTTTAGATTTAAAAGCTGTTAAATAAATATTTACCGCAATGTGGGACTTTTGACAATTTGTGCATAATAAAAAGAAGATTTTCTAACTTAAACCAAAACTATGTAATGTTTTTTGAGTTTCTTAAAAATTTATTTAGACTTTCGACTGAAGTCAATTATTTCGATATTTTTTGTTTGTGTTCCTACAAAAAGCACATCAATTATAATTTATACGAATTTCAAAATTTTTAAAATTATTCATAAAGATTTCTTTATCTCTCCAAACAGCTGGAAAATGATCCCTTCATCTATATCGAGAGCTTTACAACATTGGACTCTGAATCTAAGACCGCCATGAGGGATTGCTTGCATCGATTTGATCAATACGAATGGGAGCGTCTGCCAGAATTTTCCAATTTTCCCGTACGTGAACCCATACCGTGCTTTACAAAGTGTGTCGCTGATCGATTGCAGTTGTTTAGCGAACGCACAAAGCAGTGGAATCTAGAGGCCATTGCGAAAAAATTAGGATTTCCCAGTGATATAAGTAAGGTGCAGAACTGTAAAATGCTAAGTCGCCGACGCATGCGTAATGCATGCGCTTGGATGTATCAAGAGTTGACTTGTTATGCTTTGGCAAAATAAAATGTGGAGAGCAAGGAAGATTAAAAACAATAAAGATAAGATAACGAAATAAAGTTAGACAAGTTTTCAAACATATTACCGTAATTTTTTGTATCTTAATTATTGTGGTTATTTAATTCAAACCCAAGAACACACTTCAATCCCTTACTTTGTAACTATTACCATACCCCCCTCCCCACACCCAATAAATTTCATATTTCGTATGTGCTTAAGTTGTTTCAAACATCTATACTAAATACACATCTTCAACGTTATCAGCTAATAGCAAGATGTTGAAGTCACAATCATCTCAAACATAAAACTTGGAAAAAAAAGCACAAAAATTTCTTTACCAATGACCTTGGCATCTTTCACTCTTTTGTGCCAAGCAAAAGTTATGTTGCTGTTATTATGATAATCTTTGGCTTTTGTTGTTTTGTATAAAATAATGAATCAAGTTTTTGATTATAAATAAAAAAATTTCCATTGTGTTAAATAGATTTCCCAGACATCAAGTTATTGTTACACAGAAAACAAAAAAAAAATTAACAAATTAAATGAACAGGTTTTGCGTTTCTTTGGCGCTATACTTTGTTTGCTTGTTTGTGGACTTGGACAAACTTTAGTTGTTCATTGAAACATGCAACACTCACCCAAGCACACAAACACAAGACCACAGCTTGCTTACACGCTGCTGTTGTAGCCAGAGATCCACCTGACGTAAGCCAACTTGAAAATATGTTGTCTACACGTAAAAGTAGCTCATTTCTTGCTTTAACTCTGCTCTGCTTTGCGGTGCTGTGCATTATCGATTAATTTCACTATTGATTGAATGTTGTAATTCTCAGACAGAAGCATTCGTTAATCAATAACCAATAATGCTGATATTTTAATATGTATATGATATGCTTTAGTTAAAATGTTGATTTAAGTTAAACTTACTTTTTTACATACGATTACTTCATTTATTTTCACTTATTTTTATACGTTCAAAATGTTTCAGTTTTGCCTAAAGCTTGGCCTATTTTTGTCATTTAGAGTTATGAATAAATTTGTATTGAGTCTCATTATCTTGAGTTAAAGGTCAATATTTTGATAACACTTTCGCGAAACAAAACGTGTAGCTTAATATAAAAAAGTCAACTGTTTTTTGATTAAAGAGATTGATTGGAATGTTTGTTGCTATCATTTGTTACAATAAAAAAATGTCATAAATAAAACTCGGAACAATCACTGCACATTCTATGTTTTTCAGTTATTTTTAAAGCATAAATGGCTGTGGACAGATGAAGAATTGTTAAAACATCTGATTTCTTATCTCAACTCAAAAGTAGCTCTAACTAAAAAGCAACTCAACACACATATCTTTAGTGTTAAACGTGTTCATATGTCTTGGAATCTCAAAACTTAATGTTTTATGTATCCCTTCCTCCCATTATGTGGGGAAAACTGGAGTATTATGGATACGGGTCAAGATAGCTTCGTGTAATTGATGCAAATAATTGTTTTCTCATACAACATTTTAACACAGCATCAGTTTTTCGTTACTTTCGAATAGTTTTTAATTAAACACTACCTCCAAAATAGACTATTTTTTAAAGTTTCCTAAAATTAAGGGCCAAAATTAACAATTATCTAATTTTTTCAACAACAATTGTTCACTTTATTTCACTTTGTTTATCTTTAATAATAAATCTCCTTTCATTTTTAATTAATTTTAATTACAATCAATTATATTTGAATCAGTGGTCCGTAATTCCAGAAATTTTTCTAAATCTCCAAAATACCACTTTTATATTGGGGGTTGGAATTAATTTTAAAGGTTTTTTTTCGGTTTTTGAGCATTTATTTAGAAACAACGGTACAATGTATATTATTCAAAGTATTGTCCATCGTTAGCTACAACATTTTCCCATCTTTCTGGCAGCATATGGATTCCGCGCCGGAAGAACGATTCATCTTTTGAGGCAATCCACGAATCGACCCATTTTTTGGTATCCTCGTAAGAAGTGAAGCGCTGCTCAGCCAAGCCATGCGTCATCGATCTGAATAGGTGGTAGTCGGAAGGGGCTATGTCTGGGCTATAAGGCGGGTGGGGTAGCACATCCCAATTCAGCGCCTCCAACGTTTCCTTGACGGTTCTTGCAACATGTGGCCGTGCGTTGTCATGTTGAAAAACCACTTTGTCGTGTCTTTTGGCATATTCCGGCCGTTTAACCTTTAATGCTCGGCTTAATTGCATCAATTGTTGTTGGTAGCGTTCCCCAATGATGGTTTCGTTAGGTTTTAGCAGCTCATAGTACACGACCCTTCTGATCCCACCAAATACACAGCATAAGCTTGGCGCCATGAATATTCGGCTTGGCCCTCGATGTTGATGCATGGTCGGGTGGTCCCCACGATTTTTTTCGCTTAGGATTATCGTAATGGATCCACTTTTCATCGCCAGTGACAATACGATGCAAAAAACTCTTCCTTTTATGCCGTTGAAGCAGTTGTTCGCACATGCAAAATCGCCGTTCAACGTCTCTCGGCTTCAACTGGTACGGCACCCAATTTCCTTGCTTTTGAATCATTCCCATGGCCTTCAAGCGTTTGCCGACCGTTGATAAGTCGACTCCCAATGATTCTGACAATTCTCGAAGGGTTTGACACGGGTCTTCATCGAGAAAAGCCTCCAATTCCTCATCTTCAAACTTTTTCGGCTGGCCCGGACGCTCTTTGTCTTCCGTATCAAAATCACCACTTTTAAACCGACGGAACCAGTACTCACAAGTAGAAATCGATGGAGCATAGCCCCCGTAAGCCTCAGTAAGCGTGCGTTGTGCTTCAACCGCTTTTTTCTTCAAATGGAAGCACAAAAGTAAACCTTCCCGCAAATTGCGTTTTGTTGGAACGAAAGTCGACATGTTCACAGAGAAAAAAATATATGTTGTTTACACTTCAGTGGAATGACACATACTGAAAAATGAAGCTTAGACAATGTGCTTTGAAATGAATATAGTCACAGGTGTGCCCGATGCGATCTATTGATAGTTACGCCATCTCTTAGAAAACCTTTAAAACTAATTCCAACCCCCAATACCAACTTGATATAAGAAAAATTAAAAAATAAATAGGCCATTTCACACCTGGAAAGGACTTTAGCCGAGCTTCTTTTGATCAATTGTGTTGTGCATGCAAGGTTGCCAGCCAAAATTCGGAACAATTCCCACGAAAATAACCTTTTTCCCACAGTAGCATAAATTAAATGCCACCAAAATTCCCATGATACAGATAAACAAAAAAATTCCCACCGCAATTAAAAAATACAAAAAAAAATCTCACGATCATTAAAAACTACCACGAAAATACCACTCGTTTTAAAAATAAAACCAAAAATCCCATAAAATCCCTGAAGCGTATTTTGCAACAACAAAAAGGTAAGGGATTTTACATACGCAGCTTACGACTGTGATTTCATTTTCATTTTAAAAGATAATTGAAAACCAATGGATTCGATAAGTAGACTTGCAAAAATTTTTTAATATTGTTTTGGAAGGAATTATATTATTCTTATTTTTGGCATTTTAACATAACTTTAGTAAGCTTTTCGCATACAAAAAATCAATAATTCAGGATAGTATTGCCATATGTCAAAAAATGTCTACATACTTAGTTTTCATGATGGCAATTTGTTCTTGAAACAAATATGCAATTTAATGGTTATTATAAAGGGTCAGTTTGAGAAAATGTACAGCGTAAGCTTATAGCTTATATACGTCGTTCAGTGAATACCATTATAAAATTATTGCTTAATAAAAGAGAAGAAGAAGTTTTCATGATGGCAATTTGTTCTTGAAACAAATATGCAATTTAATGGTTATTATAAAGGGTCAGTTTGAGAAAATGTACAGCGTAAGCTTATAGCTTATATACGTCGTTCAGTGAATACCATTATAAAATTATTGCTTAATAAAAGAGAAGAAGAAGTTTTTAAGAAGGAAATTCCCGAATTTCCATGCAATTAAAAAATACCACGCTGAATTCCTACGACAATTAAAAAATACCACGCTGGATTAAAAAATATGATAGGAATTCCCAAAAAAAATTCCCAAGACCAATTAAAAATTACCACGAATGGGATTTTTCCCACATTGCTGGCAACCTTGTGTGCATGTTATTAAGTGTTTGAACACAAATAATCGAGAACTGGACCTATTAGATTTATGCCGACTCCGAACACAAGCAGCTTTGCATGGCAATTTTAACTTTCTGAGGTTTGCCATTATCTCCAGAGAGGTTTCGATACAACAGAAATATTATTAATTCAATTGAAAAACATTCTTTCTGAGCTAGGAATTGAACCCGGGCTACCGCGTTGTCTTAGCTTACGGGCCACGCACTCTACCCAGTAAATCACGGTCGCATAATAATATAGCTTGCATTTAATACAATTTGTCCGAACTGCTGAGATACACAGCGAGGAAATTTCTCGAATAACAAATTCAAGCCTAGAAATTTAAAGAAAAAGTTAAGTTAAAATGAAACGGCGGTATGCAATATGCCAGTTTCTCCTACATTATTGTATTTTTTGGGGAGCCCATTGAAATCCTTACCTTTTCCAAAAACAACAGTGCTGCAACGAAATACTGATTTACAAACTGACGAATAACGACGATCATGAATCTGCTACCCAAATCAAGATCTTGAAGAAATCGAGACTCTAGAGTAAATTAAAAAAATTTGTTTTCAGTGTCAAAACTTACTCTTACTCTTTTATCAAATATATTAAATTACATTTTCTAGTGATTTACTGATTAAAGCTTTGTTAAGGAATTTGTTTCATATTTAAGAGTTAAATAGAGGATTCAGGGGGGCTTGAAGCATAATATTAGGTTATGTTTGCTGTGTAATGCTAACCCGAAGAGAGTAAAAATCCACAAATGCGACATAAAAAATCTGTGTAAGCAAATTTATTTAATTTTTTTTCAATTAAAAACTAACATCTAATAAAATTGCTCAATTGAAGTCATTATATGTTTTTTCCAAGTTTTTTTTTTTGTTTTTTTTTTCAAAATTTGCATTAAACTTTTAAAATTTACAAACAACGTAAATCATAACTTAAAGTAAAAATAGTTAAAAAATATTACTTTTAGTTATGTTACTGTAACTAAAACTTAAAAACATAACATAAAACATAACTTTATTCATTTTAAAGGAACTTTACATTTTTTAAATCGGTAATCATTATAAATACAATAACATTGAAATACATTTAAAAGGCACTTTAAGTTTTTTTAACTCATATTGACAACGTATAATATGTCATAAGTAGGGACCGAAATATCATGCACTAAAAACATCCAATATATGCGTATATATATGCACCTAAAATTAAGAAAATATGCACTTAAAATATGCATTAAAAAACAAAAAAATTTGTCAATATTTATGACAAACAATTACATTAATATGCATGTACTAACCAAAAAATACATAAAGCTCAAAAAAATCTTTGTAAATATTAGCTTAGTTTGTTTTGATTCCTCGTTTCAAGCTCAAGTTTAAACTTAATACGGAAAACAAAATCAACACGAACTATAAAATCAACAAAAAATAGTTAATATATTTAAAAATAGAAGAAAGTTTAACAAAATTATAATTATGCATTTTGCGATATGGAACCAAAACTCTTCTATTCCACATAAGCCAATCATATCTGAAAATTTGTTTATCGATCCAAATTAAACAGACACAAAATGTTTTAACCAATTTTTTTTCAAAGCTGAATTATGGTGACCGCTCTTGAGAATATTCGCTCATACTTATCTCGTTCTTTTAAAAGTGAAAGAGTAGATTTTTTATTCTATAGGCCTCATATATTTAATTTACTTCTCTACAGATATTGCCTTGTTAGCAGAGACAACAAAATGTTTTTTCAAATAGCGATTTTAGTAGAAAGTACCTAAAATGTTGACCGAATTCGGAACACTGATGCACTAAAAAATTTCTTGAATCTAAAAATCTTCTTATTTAAGACTTTGGTGTCCCAGATACCTTTCATTTGCACCCATTTTTTATGTAGTTATTTTCGATTAATAAAAAATTGCGGCGAAAAAACCGGTGATTTTTGGCGAAAAAGTGATTTTTTTAAATCAAAACCGCTGGATGATGGTTCCACCGATTTTGATATCCTTTTGGATTTAAGAAATGTTTTTTTTATCCACCTTACTGTTCATGTTGTGTAGAAAAATATTGAACGTGAAGAAAATTAAATAAAAAAATAAAAACATTTTAAAAAATATTCAAAGAAAACGCGAATTTTACTGGGTTTTTAGGATGCGCTGAGAAATGAAAATTTTCCAATTGTTCATTTCTTAAGTCGGTTTTTTTTTTTCTCTACTTACAGACCTCTTATACGTTATACGTTCATGATCTGAAACGCTTACACACTTTGCCACACCTAAATCCTTTGAATTTTTTTTAAATTCAGAGTTTTCTGCCCAATATTAATACAAGTTTATGCTAAAGATTTCAAAAACTTAGCTCAACTAGTTGTGGTGGTGAAAACTAATGGGTTAAGCTGCATACGCTCGCCTCAAATGAAGTTACCCTCTGACTCACTTCGACATTAGGTTTCTTAAAACATTTTTATTATTTGCAAGTATTGATTAGCGCAAACTTTTAACAAATTACGTAAAACTATTTTTTAGTGATAAGTAAATATTTTTTACCATTCAAAAATGTTTGACATTGAAAAGCGAAATTTGTGAAAATTCGCAGATTCGTTAAAAATCCGCTGATTTGCCTTATTTTGCCGCTGTTGTCCGTTTATCTTTGCAATGCTTAAATAACCGTAGAAATCCGTTATTTCCGTGTAGTTGGCATCACTGGTTCCAACTAAACTTGGTAAAAATTTGGAATCTTTGGATTCCAGAGAAGTGCTTTATAGTATTTTAAGGAGGAAACCTAAGTAACTCACGAAAAATAGGCCTATTTTCAGGAATTTTTTTTTTTGGCTCAATGAAAAGATAAATCAAGAATTTGTAAGGAACTTTTTATAATGTAAGTATTGATATAAGAAATGTATTTTGTTTAAATGTTAATACAAAATTGCGGCTGTGCAGCATTTGTTTGAAGGGGGCCAGACACCTAACGTCCTTAATTTTTGATTTGGAACAAAAAAAAAATGTGGCCAGTTTCTAAACATCAACAGCTATCGACACACGTATGTTTTTTTTCGATATAGCTATTGATTTTTCGCAAAATGGTGCGTGATCAAACAAAACAGTTAAAATTTTCACAAAAAAAAAACACAAAATTGTTGATAAAACACAAGTAAGCAATATAACAAAAAAATAGATTTATATAATTTTTTCACATACCTTCAATCACAAAATAAAACATTTGGGCATATAACATTTGGTATATTATTTTTAAGACCCTAAAGCATCTCTTAAGCCAAAAAAAAATTTAGATTTTTTTCTAAATTTTACTTAGGCTTACCAACTTAAAATATTTCTAAGTTTTTAACTCTCAAAGAAGTTGCCTTTTTGATGTACAAAGCAAAAGTTTTCATGAGTTAACATTTAATTTGTAGCGTTATTAGTCCGCTACAAGTATTAAAACTACTTATTACTTATTTTTACTTTTTACTTATTAAGATTACTTTTTTCCTCTGAAATATTCATTACTTTATTAAAATTAAATTAACTTTTTATAAAAACTTTACACATTAATAATTCTTATTAAGAATTAGATATAAAAAAATAGATTTTGAGTTATCGTCTGGGCAGTTAGGAATTGAACCCTGGCTTCCACTGTGCGTTTAATATATTCGCTGCATTAAAAGTTATTATTTTGAATTAACAAATTAAATTGTTTCAAAACTTGTTATTTCTAATTTTTTGGTCGATTACTGTTGGAAACAAACTAAAAAACACAATAACAACTAAAAAGATAAAAAACATATATTCATATTCAAAATATTCACCTAGGTAATCGAAGAGATCGAGCCCTGTTTCTCAGAACTATAATTATAAGTAGAAACTAAGAATATTTAAAAAACAACAACAATATCATATAATATAATTTAAACATCTACTGACATATAATTCACAATAGATTCATAAAGGCTCGTACATAAGTTGGTAAGGCAATGTCACATTTTGAGCGACTTTTAGGATTAGTATCGCTCGTAACCAACCTCTGCTTCCTTGTTAAGCTCGCTGCTTAAACTTAAGCTTTAGATATTTATATATATAATCCATTAATTTAATTGTTTACCTTGCTTTTTCGTGTATTCTGCTCGCTGTGCTACCCGTCCTAGCAACAGAATACAAGCCTTACATTCATACTTTGCAGTTGCCTGCTTTTCGTCTGCCCTTGCGAGCCTTGTAAACCGCGCGGACAGCTTTTCTGGCTACGTTAACATATGCTTGAATTCTGTTCGCCGTGCTATCTGTCCTTGCCACAGAATTCAAGTGTCACAGTCGAACCTTACGGTCGTATGCCCTTATAAGCTCTTCAGATTTCGCTCGCTGCGCTGCCTCGGCACCAGAACTCAAGTTTTACAAAACTGGCCTTTGCAAAACATTTGAGCCTCTGACTGCTCAACTATTGCACGATGCACTGTCTTATTAATTTTGTTTAAATTGCTTGCTGCGACGAACCTCGCTGTTTGGCCGTTTCGCCCCCGCCTCAGCGATAAAACCGTCTCAGTTCTCTTTCACTTTCTGGCATTTGATATGCTTGAATTTTGATCGCCGTGCTATCTGTTTTTGCAGGAGTATTCAAGCGTAGCAGTCAGACTTCGTGGTCGTCCTCTCTCATAAGCACTTCAGATTCTGCTCGCTGTTCTGCTACGATGGCTCTTGCAATAGAATTCGAGTTTTACACTAGTGATCTATGTAAAATCTTGTAATTTCCTGACTGCAAAACTTCTGCTCACTACGCCGTCTGACCTCTGCCTGATACAGTTTTCAGACGCGCTCGCCACTGAACCTTTGTTGTTTTACATATTTAATACTCAAACCACAGCCTTCAAAAGTCATTGAAGACCAGAACAAACATCTAAACAATTTAGAACTGAAACAGAACCAGTTACCTGACAGCCAACGAACCGATCACCCGTTATAAGAACCGACTACCCATCAGAAAAACCAATTACCTGACACAAAAACCGATTATCCGACAAAAACCCGATCAACCGTTCTATGCAACAATTATGTTGAGTTTAATAAGAACTATCCTAAGGAATTGGAATTGTTCAATAAAAATTGACTTATTGGGAAACAAACGAAATGCAAACAAAGAAACAGTCAAACTTCTCTCAAAATAAATCGCGCAATGTAGTTGCTTTTTTCTGTGATAAGGTCAACACGGAAGTTAACACCCCATGTATATTAAAATTTTCATCAGAGATAGTTGTTTTTTGATATATGTTTATTTCATTTAAGAAAACAAATATGATTTATCTATAAGAGAAAAAATTTAACATTAAGATGATTTATCTAAAGATGATATATCTAAAATGATGATTAGTCGTAATACGATAAGGAAATTTTAAAATCGATCCTCCTATAAAAAATGTTTGCTACGTCTTTTTCCATTCAGTTTGATGACACCTTTTTCTTTCCCACAACTGTCGTCACATTCACGTGCTCACAAGCATGGTGACCATGCGCATAGCGGAATCTATTTATATATATTTTATTATATATTTTTCTTGGAGTTAGACTACAATGGACAACATTTACAATGAACCTTACAATTAGGGTATTCACAAGGTGTGCTATCATGAATGAAATGAAAATAAGAATCAGCGGTTTTATTTCGACACTTCAATAAACATAGCTTTCAGAGTTGTAATATATTAGTACTTTTTTATATGGAAGGCAACAATAAAATGTTTGCTAGTGTAAAATCTTAGGATAATATGACATAATATCATGATAGCACACCTTGTGAATACCCTAAATATGTCATCGCGAAATATACCAAAGTCCTCAGATTATTCAAATGCTTTCAATGCCTCATAAAAGTTATGACAGACTGGCGGTAAATTTGCCAGAAAATCTTTGTCAATTTTCCGACTATTTTAAGCTTAAGCAACAGTTAATTTTCTTTTTGCTTCTTTGGAAATTCTTTTCCTCATTACAAATGGTTTGTCATGAGTTATTCTTATTCACTGTATTTTAAAGTATTCAACTTTGTTCCTTTTCCACGTAATTTTTCTTGCTTGCCTTATCACCTCCAACCAATCATCAGGAACAAAAAATTTTTTCGCTTTTCGTTTAAGCCGAAGTTCAGATTTTTATTGAAAATAACATTTTTTGAAAATACAATTTTCAGTATGTGGGTTGGACCACTTTTCCATTTCCATAATGTGTTTTTTAAAAAAAGGCAAATTGAAACTATTTGTTATAACAGATTCAATAAAGGCAAAATCGTAAGGAACACATTTTTATCCCAAAATATAACGTCAGTAAGCATGTCTGGTAAGCATAATCCCGAAAAAAATTTTTTTTGGTTGGACCACCTTGCTTCTGAGCGCCTCATATATTCTGCATTTATTCTGCTAGAATTCTAAAGCAAATAACACAATTTGATTGAAATCTGAGAATTCAAAGTTAAAGAAAGCCCTAAATTGAACGAATTTTCAGCGCACTTACATGACTCAACACTTAGAAGTCCAACATAATATCTTCGAAATCATTCTCATCGTCAGACGAGTACAATTTTTCATAAGCTGTCATGTGATTTTTAAAATAGTTTAAGAGGTTTTCTGATTTTTTCTGAGGTTTTCTTAGATTTCAAACTCGTGACAACATTTCTAAAATCTTGTTATTAAACATCTTGTCATTAATATTGCAATCAGAAAAATAATTTTATTTTATTTCTTTGCTTAGTTTTAGTAACGTTCATTCTGTAGAAAATTTGTTTAACTTTAGCGTTACTAAATGGCAAGACAAGAAAATAAAATACCAAATTTACTAAGTCAGTGTTACGATTTTTAAAACCAAATGAAGGTTTCAGAAACTGAAAATTCCGAAGCATTAGAAATGGCCAGTTGAATAGAATGACAAATGCATGGAACAAGTATTATGTTTGGGTTGTGTTTTTGTAAAATAGTAATCACTCCCCTACTAACACCGACAATAACGCTAACGTTATCTGTGCGTTTTAGTTTATGCGTACATTTAGTTTCAAAAAAATCATTACACTGAATTACAATTTTCGGTTGCATTCACAATAGCACAAACATTCATTGGAGTAAACATTGAAAGGATCAACGCTAAAGGTTTAGTCCTCAATGTGGTTTAGTTAAATTCAATAAAGGCGACAACGCACTGCTATGCTAACTTTACATTACTTTATAAGTGAAAAAGTACAGAAATTTAAAAGACACCAAAAGAGAAAATCTAAAAAAATAACAACCGTAATTCAGAAAAAAAAAATCAAAAAACTTTTATATAAAAAAGATATTGAAGGAAAATGATTTTTCAGGCTAAAGAACAAAAAAAAAAGGCTAAATCTAGCCGAAAAAAGATTAACTTGGCAACACTGCTCGCAATTCAGAAACACTTATTCACCTCAGCATTTAAACGAAAAACAAACTTATTACTATCAATAAACTCAACACAGCAAAGTTTTCTGTTGTTTTTAACACATGTTGGAGGTAAATGACGCGTACTGCGCTTGATTTGTGCTTATCACTAAAATGACTAACACTGATAAGAAACGAAAGTTAATCATTTCTGCTTTTTCAGAAATGCACAGTCAATCGTTAGAGTTCAGTGGAATATAAGTTGAAAACAAAAACAATGACCTTTTATATGTCATCAATATTCGGTTGGCTGCTCTTGTGTTCCTATTCAGTACATAATTAATTTTATTACACAAAAAAAAACAATTTAATAAATAATTCGTTAGATACTTGCAGAGGAACCCGCCCGAAACGAGCACTATGAAAATGAGGCAGCAATAGTGAAAAAATGTCTAACCGACAAAGCTGGTAATATTGCGAAAAGTGATCTGGAGAAGGTTGCCCGCTTTGGCAGCTGGAGTCAAGGCGAAGAGGTGCTCTGTTTTACACATTGCCTTAGCTATCACAAGGGTTGGTTCGACGTCGGCGCCGGCAAGTGGATTCGTGATAAGCTAGAAGCTGACCTGAGCGATAAAATGTACAAATATTGCGAGAATGAGTTGGAACGCAGCTACGAAAGTGTCTGTGATTTTGTATACAAAGGTTTTCGCTGTCTCAAAGATGTGAGTGCAAGTTTAGAGACAAAGCTGAAATGATTCTTTATAATAATTTTCAGTTTCTTGTTTTCTAGGCTGCAACCAATATTGCTGAAACCTACAAAACTATGTTGATTTGTGCCAATGACCTCAATGTCTCAGATGTGGCAGAACTACAAAAATATGGCACTTTTCCTAGTGAAGAACATATTCCGTGCCTCTTCAAGTGCTTCGCCGAAAAATATAATTTCTACGATGAAAACTTGGAGTGGAATTTCGATAATTGGGTTAAGGCATTTGGACCATTGAAGACGAAAGCAGGGACAAGTAATTATCAAGTTTGTCGCGCGAGTGAAGAGGAGCGTAGTAAAGAAGAGCAAAAGTGCGCATGGATGTATAAAGAATATTTATGTTTGGAGCTGTTAAGTAAGGAGGACACAGCAGTTGAAACAACAACACCAACAACAACAACAACGGAGCCGACGGAAAAACAAACGGAATCAGAAGAAACAAGTAATACAGAAGAGGCAACAGTAGACTTGACTACACAAGCGGAGATTGATGCAGAAGAAACCACCATAAACTGATCAATAATAATTAAGGGTTACTACTGCGTTCACATGTAAACGGAACTGGTCACCTTAAAATAGGCGCACCCCATGAAAATGGCCTAATCTTCTTAATCGCGTAATGCGTAAAGGGTATATTAACTTTGTCACTCCGTTTGTAACACCGATAAGAAGGCGTGGGAGGTATAGAAAAGTATATATATTCAAGCATCACCGCTTGAGTCGATTTTGCCATGTCCGTCTGTCTGTCGTTACGATTACAGCCTCAATTTCAAAGCTATCGCAATAAAAATTTGGTATATGAGCTTATGTTCAAAACGAAGATCAAATTCAAGAGCGAGCAAAATTGGATATAAACCACGCCTACCTCCCCCGTACAACGTGACTTTATCAATTTGGTTAAGCCTATCAAAACGCCACAAAATTTATTAAAATGCCTTGAAATATTGCACACAAGCTTTAGTCGTAAAAATTTGCCATACAATTTAAATTTTTCAAAACCTCATGAAAACCACTCCTACCTCCAACACAAAGTGACTTTAACAAAATCGTAAAAACTCTTTAAAGGCCACAAATACTAATGTAATGCAATAACTTGAAATTTTGAACATAAGCTTTGATCTCAAATTTTCATCATGTATTTGAAATTTGTCAAAATAGTATAAAAACCACGCCTACCTTCCATACAACTTTATGAAAACGGTTAAGTCTCTAAAAATACCACAAAAATGAAATTAATGCTATTTTATGCTGAGAATAAAAAACTAAACTTTGAGTTTAAAATTTGACAAAATCGTATAAAAACTCAGCCAATTTCACATACTAAGTGATGGCATCAAAGTAGCAAAGTTGTGTAACAACAGCATATTTAACACAAAATCGTAAATATCTTAGGCGTGTTATGCATATAAAATTTGGCAAAATTGACTGAACACCACCACACCCATCCTCTGTACAAAGTGACGTCACAAGCTTTCAAAACATGCATATTTTAAAAAGATACTGTGGGGTATCTTAACTTCGACCCGATTGAAGATAATTTCTTACTAGTGTTTTTTAAGTTTGTAACACTGTTTTTGACATCTGTGTCATTTCATAACATTTTTTTCAGTGGTTTACCATTTAGCCTTCGTTTTCGAGAACTTTAAAAATGAATTTTTCAATTCGGCTTTTATCTCCTAAATCGTCTCAAAACGATGTCTCCGGAGCTGTCTGTCGAGCCGGCTGAATGGTCAAAAATCATATGGAGCTAAATCAGACTTATACATTGATTAGTATGAGTCTATTTTTTGGCGAAACATCGCGAAGATCGAGAGCAATATGAGAAAAAGTTAATAGCGTCTTCTTTTCTGAAAAAAGTTCTGCCCTCACAAAATACAGAGTTTTTTACATACTGACCTGAATTTACTGAGCTTTTAAGCTGAAAAACTAAAGAGAAAAAATGCTACTTTTTTTCATTTAATATTGGCTGAATTGTTGTTTTGTAACTCCGAAGTATATTTATGTTTGAGGTAATGTTTAATGCCGACTGCAAGGAATTTTGAACAAATACTCAATCAAATTTTTATCGAGCAATAAAACTCGCACTATAATCAACAAGAAATTTGATTTAATTTCAAAAAATTTGTATAATTGCAAATTTTTGCTTCTTACAATTGCCACAGCACAAAATATGAAGTATCAAAATTATATTATTTTATTTTTATGTTGGTATTAGATACTAGAGAGCAGAATGCAGAACTGTCAAATTTCACAAGTCAAAAAATTCTTCATTTATACTCTTGCTGACCGCAACACATTTTTTTGTTGACCACATTTTTGAGAAAAAAACTGCATTTATTTTAAGGTCAACATTTTTTTTAGAAAGGAACAGAAAAAGGCAGAATTCTTGTAGAGGGCAGAAAAAATGCAGAATGTTTTTCCATAAAAAATGCGCCATAAATGTTTTTGACACCAAACGAGTCTTGACTCTTTTGAGACTTAAATACTTTTTAAAAACTTTTAAAGCGGATTCAATTGAAATTTTGAGAGTATCAGCAAGGTTTCTTATTGTTAATTAATAATAGATTTGCATGACTTGTTATTATCTTAGACGAGATTATCTTCGACGCTTTCTCATCCCTCTTTCAACATCTTTTAACACTCAAACTCTTTTCTTTTTGATAGAGCTTCGTCACCAAAGGCTGGCCTTCTGTAACACTATCTGTTGCCGAAATTTTATTTCGCAAGCAAAATTAAATGCATTTAGAATTTGTATTTTAATCATAGAAAATAAACGAAATGCATTTTCTTTGACCAACTGCATCACACATTGCAAAAATCGAAAAATTTCTCTAAGTTGACCACAGAAACGTTGATGTTTTGTAAACGACCAAACACTATGAGCAAAGATTATATAGTATAAAGATGTGCCACGTAGAACATTAAAATGTAACAAATATTTTTCAGATCAATACGTAAGCTTTTGTGAGCGCGATGAAAAAGCTTTCTTGAGAGAAAAGTTTCCAATCCTTGCATGCACATTCTCTCTGCAATACTCTTTCACTCTTCACTCCACAATTCTTCACATCATAGATCACCACTGCATGGTTTGTCATATCTAGCGAGAGTCATGAAATTTAATATTGTAGTTGTTTTTTCCGTTGTTGTTGTTGGAACCAAGCAGTTGTGATCTCTGCTTGACAGCAACAAATGTTTTTGTTTGTTTGCTTATGTTCATGATGATTTCCTTATTTTTTGCGAAGCAGATTTTTCTTATTCATTGCTTTCTATTAATATTGACTATTTTTGATTTACTCAGCTAAAAAGCTAAATAACAACATACAAATCTATCCAATGAATTCAAAATTGTTTATAAATAAAATTTTTAGTTCACATTGAATTTTAAAAAATCGATTAGTAATTAATTTCAATTATTTTTTTTTCGTTATTCAGAATAATTAATTATTTTTTTTATTCATATGAATGCAAAGAATTACAAAGAACGCAATTCAAAAAGAATTTCAAATTTTTCAATAATTAATTTTTTGTACATTACTATTTTTTGATTCATTGCCTATTCATGTGTTATTCATTATTAATTTTATATTCATTGCTAATTTTTTATTTATCATTAATTTGGTTCATTATTCAAAAGTGAATAACAAGATTTTTTCATTTAATTTATTATTCAAAAGTGAATGAAAAATTAGAAATGAATACGAAATTTATAATGAATAAAAATTAATAATTGATAAAAAATGAATAATGAATAAAAAATTAATAGCAAACATTTTATTCATAAAATAGTAGTGAAAAACAAAATTTTTTATTCATTGTATGTATTTTGTATTTAAAAGTGAATAACAAATTAATAGCAGTGGTAAACAATTTGAAAAAAAAGTTTGCGCAACGAAAACGACATTGCTAGTTCGATTGAATTTTTTTTTAGATAATAAAAATCATTAAGACTTTTCCAGGTTGGTTCGAATTTTTTTAAAAGAATTTTCGACTTTTTTGAGTTCTGAAAAATTTTTCCCCAGTTATGATCCTATAACTCCAAAAGTATTCATTTATTTTACAAAATTTATAAATATTTACAAATATAAATATTTACAATTATTTAAACTATTATTTATACGATTATTTGTACGATTTTTGTATACATTATCTGAATACTACATTTGTGAAAGAGTTGAAAATATACCGTTTATTTAACATTTCCCCCATATTAAAGTGCGCACTTGGATACAAAATTTAGTTTTATTTTTACTTTGTTGTTAAAAAAAATATTTGAACAAAAATATTAAAGTAAAAAGTATGATTGCAGCATGTTGTATATTTATGTATTTCGGTTTAAGTAAAAATACTCAAATTTACCTGCATCAAAGTCGACGTGGTGAGTTCGCACAAAACAAATTCTTCAGACTTTAAAAACCCAATTATCATATATTTAACTAAAGACTTTGTTTTTAAACAATGTTCTTAGCGTTTTAAGGTAAATTTAAAAATCCCTAAATCGGAATTTTACATTGTAATAGGATTTGCAACTCTGTAAACTCTTTGAACTGAGTAAAATAACAGAAATAACGTAAACAAAGATACGTCAAAAATAAACTAAAACTAAACAACGAAATCTTCGCGCTGGTATAAATGAAACACTGTGTGCTGCTGCCACGCCCCCTTGCTTAACTCCCATAACATGAGTACCGAATTTCGAGGTTGTGCGGCCACCTATATCTCTAAAGCTATTCAATATCAAAAATTTCAGTTGTGTGGGAGGGGTCACGCCCCTTGCCTAACGCCCATAAAGTTTTATTAGTGAAACGTGTAAATTGTAGTCGAATACCGACTTCCGAGGCTATGCGGCCTATAACTCCAAAGCAATTCGATATCGAAAATTTAAATATAATTATAAAGCTATCCGATATCGCATATTTGGCCTGAATAGGAAGTAATTTTGAGTATTAACTATATTTTGTAAACTCTTTCACAAATGTAGAATTTAGAAAATTTATACAAAAATCGTGAGATCAATACAAATGATAGTTTAAATTATATAAACGTCTTATTTGCAAACATGTATAAATTTTGTAATATGAAACAATACTTTTGAAGTTATAGGATCATAACTGGGGACATATTTTTCAAAACTTAAATAAATCGAAAAATCTTTAAAAATTCTTCAATTCTTTTCGAATTGCATTCGCTGTATAATACACATACAATTTAACACAAAGTCTATATTAATAAAACTTATTTCCCGGTTTGCTTGTTTAATTGACATTTATACAAATCTAAATGGCTTAACGGACTTCGCTCAATTTGAGTACACATATTGTGTGCATCTTAGATTAGATTGTAACATACTTAGTTTTGATCACGCTCATTCTACCCATTTTCACTTACGTAAATTTTGATATTGAAAATCTTTCTTGAAGAAAATTTTTCGCAAATTAAATTTAAATAATTTCAGTAATTTTAATACCAAAAACATTCACATATCTTAAGAATTTCAGATATATTTGGTACAACGACTATTTCATAAAACATCGTTCCCCAAGAATGAAAAAAAACGACATGAAAAACAAAACTTCGATGCAAATATATCCGCTATTTTTATATATATTTAATTCCAATGTTTTGATCAAAGTTTTAATAAAAGCACTTTACAAAAATAGTTTCAACTGTAGCGTTAGGTCAGTGAATATATTCTTTAATTTTTTTTTTTCAAAAACGGTCCAAAATATTGAATTTTTACTCAAAAAATGATTGAAAAAATGTTTTTGTTGTATTTATAAGAACAATTGAAAATTGCATTTCTGAGTACTTTTTATATAGTAAGCATGTATTTGCAATAATATAATAAAAATATATAAAAGTAGAAAAATAAAAAATTTTTCCGCAAAAAAACAACTTAAAAAATATTGCTTACAACATTATTCGGAAAACAAACCAAGTCAACACACAAAATATACCTAGATTATGTCATCTTTATGATATTATAATCTTGAAATTATATTACAAAAAGATAAGAGATAATGCAAAAAAATATAATAACTTTAAATTATATAATGTACGTAGGGTAGTTTAGTAAAAAAATTGCCTGCATTTTTTAAGTGAAACCTAATGAAATTCTGCTACATTTTGTTGGCAGCCACATTGTTTATATAGATGTTTCATGCATCAAATCTTTACATATCATTTCTATTGCTTTTCAATATTATGCTCACATTTGCTCACATTGTCGCTTACTTATTCTCTCGCTCACAAAAGCTTTAAATCGGTCGCTCGCTGACTCTCATAAAGCTTTTATGTGGATTTATGATACATCCACAGTCAAATTTTAGTGTGCCACTTGCTTGTATGGCGGTGGCACATCTTTCTATTGTATTATATTATCTGTGCTATGAGTTTAAATTTGACATAGATTTCAATTTAAAAATAGATTAAGGCGTATCCAGTGTTCCCAACTTAGGGGTTTTTCCCCTAAATTTGAGGAATGGGATTTTTTAGGGGTTTTATATTTTTAGGGGTTTTATATTTTTAGGGGTTTTTCTTAGGTACTTTTTGGTATTCTTAAGCATTAGATAAACCAATTTACTAGGAAGTTTTTGAAATTATTCGCATTTTGCTTTGCACTTACTCCTCAATTTTTTCCCTTTTTCATTCCATGCTCGTTACCATGGTGTAAAAAAACAAGGTGAATGCGACGTCTTAATATTTTTCTAAGGCTGTAAAAGTTTTGAATGAGTGAAAGAGACAGAAAAAGTGATTTTGTATGGTTTGACCCAAGTGTCTGATTTTTACAACAAAAATTTAAGATCGCGTTAATCTTGTTGTGAATAAAAACCGAAGAAACCGAATTTTATTGTAAATATTAAGTCATTTATAACTAAAGATTATAATCAAATGTTAATTGATTTTTGATTTTGGGGATTTCCATTTAATTGCAGTGATTTTATGGGTTTTGACTAAAGCCTTAGCGATGAATATTTTTCGTAGTTGGTAACACTGGGCGTATCCGTAAAGCGCATAGGCCACAGATTAAGATGACCTGTCCAATTTACATTTGAACACAGTAGTATATACTGTTTAATAGAGCGGAAATATAAAATACATGCTAATCCTTTAAATGCCTCGAAAAATCATTAAAAGCCGTCCTACATTTTCTTACTGTGTCTTAAAACATGTTCAAATTTTAATGTGTGACAGAATGTGATAGAGTCCTTAAAAAAACTAAATCTTTTTGAATCTGTCTCGATTTTTTCGATTTGTCATATTACATTTTATTTGAAGGTTTGGCTCCAAAAAGAGTTGCATTTAACTATATTATTGACTTTCCATATTCCTTTTTTCCCCCTTAATTGCACAGTGTGTAAAATTCCACTTCTGAAAAGACACACAAAAGCGCCACGACACATAAACTTAATTTTCTGTCATAGAATTAATAAAAAATAACTACACATTATTTCTCACATGTCGTAAGTTACGACTCGTAACTCACAGCAGGACAATGTTAAATGGCCTTTAGCAAAGATCATTAAACGAAAAAACAATTTTAAGTATTTATACTAAAATATCGACCAAAATAATAGCTATACTCATTTAATTTATATAAAATGCAATAAACTTAATACTCGAATAGAGCACCAGTTCACCAAGCCGATTTTTAACTGAAGAATGTTATGCTATTTGAGAAAACTCAGACGTGAGTAAGAAGTAAGACCCACTTTTTGATTTAAAATAATAATAGAAAATATGAAAAAATTATTTGAGTTTATTTTTGAAAGTAGAGTACTTCTGAAAAAAGTGAATTTAATTTAAGATATCTTTGCTATTATATAAAATTTAAGTGTAAATTTAAAGTTACCACTTTACTTCAAAGGTACTGGGCCAATTTTTATAAAAATTTTTCAGAATATCATATTTCCGCTGCAGACTTATTTAGGGGTATTTTTCTTTCGAAATTTTAATAAGTTTATTTTATTAAAGCATTAAGTTTTTTAAGAAATCATCCGATCTGCCGCGCATTTCGTAGTCGTTTTCTTTTGACGTTGTTTTGTTGCGAGAGTTTCATCCCAGTGGTAAATGGACACATGACGTAATCAATTATTTTCTTAAATACAATGTAGCTGCGGAGCCTCCAAAATCTGTTTACAATTCTCAATTACATTTGTTCGGACATGTCCGCTAAAACACTTATGACATTTACCATACATACCTACTCCCAGTATGCACAAGATAAGAGAAAACACAAAACTGGAGAGAACACAAATAAATTGAACGAAAATCCTCTCTATGCCAAAAACACAACGAAAACGAAAGAGAACAAACCGAAAAGAAGCACACAAAAGCAAATGACGCCACAAATTATTTTGGCAATATTTTTTGCAATTTTATGAAAGACTTTCTTACCTTTTATATATCATTTCAGAATTAATATTTACTATTTTTAGGTAATAAATAATTTGTGGCGTCATTTGCTTTTGTTTGATTTTTTCGGTGTGTTTTTCGTTTTCGTTGTTTTTTTGGCGTAGAGAGGATTTTCGTTCAATTTATTTGTGTTGTCTCCATTTTTGTGCGTCAATTTTTTTTTCTCTCCTATATGGTGCATACCTACTCCCATCGTCGCTTACTTTGTAATGAGAATGTGAAATGTAATTGAGAATTGTAAACAGACTTCGGAGGCCTCGCAGCTACATTGTATTTAAGAAATAATTGGTTACGTCATGTGTTTATTTACCACTCAGTGAAAAGATTAAACTTTTAACAGTTACTCAGTGGCTAATAAAGGCCACACAAATCATACTCCAGCTGTTGCTGCCAAGCATTCACAAGCTCACTGAGAGGGATTATCACCTGTTAGAAGCATAAATAGTTCAGCGAGGAAAGAAATGATGAAATGATATTTACCGTATCGTACTGCTGTTGCAGTCCCTGCTTGAAGTTCATAGTTTTTTTATGTAATTTAACCAATACAGTTTGACATTAATCAATTTTAAATTAATATGATAGCAATAGGAACACCACAAAGAAGCATTTTTTACTATGTTTTTTTTTTTATTTAAATAACAAGGAAGTTTTAACATTTAAACTTATTTACATTTTGCTAATTCTAACTTTAATATTTTTTGAGCTGTCAACTTCGTTTTGACATTTACGACAGTATGCTCTCATCTCGTGCATCTACCTGTATTCCTATACCATGGCACAGCGCAACAAAAACAGATGAGCTCGAGGCAAGGCGAAAAGTGAGATACATATAAATGCAAAGCGGTGCTCCAAAGCAAAAAAAAAAAAAAAACAAAGGAGACATTTTTCCTTGACATGTATTGAGATTGATAAAAAAAAACTTCCGTGGCGAAACCGCGAACAACAGTGGCCTGCTAGTGTTATTATATTTCAAAAGGATATGGATTACATATAATTTAAGATATTTTATATTATGAAATTTAATTTCCAAGGCTAAAAAGTCCTTCAACGAGAGCACTTGATGGCAACGTTGGGTTGTTATTTAAAAACAAGTTTTTTATGTTAGGGTACTGATAATGCAAATTATTAATTATTTTGCATGTCTTTAAGTACATTTTAAGTTCTGTTTCTAAATTATCATCCCAAATGCAGTTTTCGCCTTTAAAATAAAAAAATTGTTCACTTTGTTTGCAATTTTCAGCTGTGGAAGGTTTTTGAGATTCGTGAAGTCCTTCTTGTTTTGTTTTTTTTTTCTTTTAAGAGCAGCTTTTCAGGAGACATCTTTTCTTCAAAGTTATGTGTAAATAAAAAAAAGTTTTTCAAAGCATGTAATATGTTATAAGTAACTAGCAAAAAAGAAGTAGATACAACAAACTAAAAAAAAATGTAGTAGATACAACAGTATTTTGCACTTGGATAAATTCATAAAAAGTTTTGTTGTTACAACAATTAACTTGTTAGGGTAGCAAAAATATTGAAGATTGTAAAATTTAAGCTTCGTAAGAGTAACAAAAAATTTGTTGCTTTAACAGTTTAATTTTTGTTGATCCATTTAAATTATACACTTGTTATGGCAACTCCAAAATTATTCGTTGAAAGTATTTTTGCAGTTGTTTTCGGTGACAAATAAACGAAAAACAAAGATTTTCGTCACAATTTAGGATAAAATATATTAAAAAAGCTATAAATTCCTGTTAATAAATAATAAGTATTATGATAAGATTAGGAAATATAACTATTGATATGATGTATAATGTTATAGGGCAAGGAATCTTCGCTACCCGTTGGCATCTACAGTGCTTAAACGAGGAGTATCTACGCTTGGTACAGGGTCTCAAAGATGCTAGTGTACAACGTGACACTGATGTGGTATTGGCCAATCCTATTTTACCCGCTGATGTGCTAAAGTAGGTTGTTTCCGGCAACATTCGCAACGCCATTAATTTCCTGAGTTTCTTAAGCCGCTTTGTGGAATACATAAAGACACGTATACGTTTTACAGAGGGTGTATATTTCGATCATCATTACGGCCGCGCAGTGCTCATGTTTGACATTCCCTACGTTTCAATACAATACAATATATATCGCTATATGAGTCGCTTGTTTTCACAACCCGACCTAAACTCATATCCCAAAATATGGATTTGTTCTGCTTTTGGAAACAAGCGACTCATATCTTAAAATTTAATTTGACCTATACTTTAATGCTATATTAAATATCACTATGACAAAATCCAACTCTTTCGAGAGAAGACAAAAAGAAAAGCGCGTACTTGCGGTTTATTACGCAATATTGAACATAGATCTAAAGATTTAGGTAACATAAATTTAGCAATTTACTAACATAGTTTTTGTGTTCATTGCATACTTGTAAATGTGAGTTTGATTGCTTTTTTATTTGTATAGGTAAGTTTTTTGCACTTCAGTATTAAAAACAACAACTTGTCTTCTTAATTTATTAAAATAATTGTATTGTTGAAATAACATGGCTCTTATTTAGTTCGTTTAAACTAAGCAAAAGTAAAAATTAAGATTTTTGTTTTAATTCTTTTAAATACTTTCATTATAAATTGTATAACAATACCAACAATACATTATAAATTGTTGGTATTATTAACAAATCGGTTGCTGTAAAATTAAATAAGATGTTTTGTTGAGCACAAAACAAATACAAAAACTACTTAAAATAAAGTGTAAATTTGTTGAATTTACTTGTTTCTTTTGGGTGTATTACAGGAATATATTACTTGCATAGTTACTGACAAAGTAATATATGTATATATCTAGGGATCGGATTTTTATGCAAAACGTATAAAAAAGTAGTGTCAGAAATCGAAAATTTATAAATTTTTATGCAAAATTTTAACACATTCTGATCAAATATGTTTATTTAATCAATAATTTTAAAAAATACAATTAATATTGCTATCCTCTCTTAACACTGGATTTGATTTAAAAATGAATTTCCATAAAAATCCGATCCCTATATATAACTAATATATTAGTTATTAATATTTCACATCACAACACTGCCAAATATGGATTACAAAAAATGTGTATGCTTCTCACATTTTTTTATATGAGAGTACCCTCAAAATTTGTGCGAGCTCCCTCAATAATTATGCGACTTTGAATAATTTCAACTTAAAAGTTTACAAAATTTGATAGAAGAGAAGATAGAAGAGAAGTGTTATTAACACAAAAAATTTAAGTAGTGATACAAAAAATAAATTTAGAGAATTATTTGAGACTACAGTCAGTTGGATTTTCGATTTTTTGCCGAAAAAAAGCAAAACAATTTTTTTTTGCCTATTTTATATAAAAAAAAATTAACTGGATGAAAATCAAATTTATGTTTTATTATCTTTTTATGACTTTAATGCTAAGAATATTAAGAGGGTTTAAAAAACAATGATCTAAAGGGTTGAAAAACTTTCAAGGGATTAAAAAAATAGATTTTGTGCCGAATAGGAGCGAAACAATTATTTCTTTGTAAAAGCTTGCAAAACGTAAGTAGCGCAGGGAAAATTCAAAAGTATGTTATGTCATCTTTTTAGGACCTACAGTATTCTGCAAATTATTGTGAACACTATTAATTTTAAACAATTGATGTGTTTTTTTTTATTTTTATTTGTATTTCACTTTAAAATTAGTACAGCAAGATATATAATAGTCTTTTAGCGTACAACAATTTAAATATGTTTTTATTATAAAATATGTCCTTATGAAATATGTCCTTATGAAATAAATCCTTTAACATGTTTTGTCATAAAAAAACCAGTTTTTACAGTTTTCTGATATTTGCTGGTTCCGAAACCAGTGTTGTGCAATCTATTTTACGAAGTCTAGCTTTTACAATAGCCCACAGGTTTTCTATTGGATTAAGTTCCAGTGAGTTTCCTGGCCATTAAAGACATGATATCTTATAGTCATTGACGTATTTCATCATGATCTTGGACACGTGACTTGGAGCCGAATCTTGTTGAAAAACTGCAAGACCGTTAGCATCAACTTTTCTTAGTTCCGCTTCCAATTTCTGTTCTACAAAGTCTCTATATTTTTGCGAGTTCATCATGCCTTCGATCGGCACAGGGCATCCGGTACCTTTATAAGAAAAGCAGCTCCAGAACATCTTCTTTAACGGATGTTTAACTTATTGAAGCATAGCCGCGAATAACGTTGTAAGCGACAAAATTGTAATTATTCTAATTGTAAAAATTGCATTAAGAAGCACTTTTATTAATTTTTTTTTTTTAATTTTTTTTTTTTTTTTTGGTTATGCGATAAAAATACTCCAAATTGCCAAACTGCTTACTCAGTTCTGTTTTTATATAATATAAGAGAGTAATTTTAACAGGTATTCGCCAAAAAAACACTATAAAAAAATGTAGCGGCTGTGCTTCAATTGATCAATAGGAGCTGTCGTTCGTTTTTGTCACTTTTCTGACGAAACGAGATCGCTGTCCTTGTACCAAAAAATGGCTCTCATCTGAGAATAAAACTTTCCTCCAATCTTCAACAGTCCAGCTCAGATATTTTTTTGCCCAATAATATATTTTTTTTATCACGGCAGCAGTCAATAACTGGTTTTTTTAGGCCTGACTGTTTTTCTTCCTCCTTCTATTTATAAGTCGTTTTCGTACGGTGGAGCCATGAACAAGAACTCTTACGTTCGCTAAGCCTTTCTGAAGTTCTTGCCTGATTTTCCTAGGGCCTAATTTGCTTTCCTTTATTAAAAAGCTTCATTCCTTGCTGTTGTCTTTTTTCCTTGCACATTTCCCTTTTCTGTTAACCTCAATCGTCCCAGTGACCCTTTTTTGCTTTAAATCTGTTCATAATTCCCAAATTCATGCCACAATAGCAAGCACAATAGTTCGAAGAAAAAACAAAATGCAATTCGATTTTAGCTTAGTGTCTCAATACTGACTGTAATAACAAAAAAATGGCCGCTACTATGACATACAATTCTTACTTACTGTGAAAAAAAATTAAAATTGTGATAATTATGGTGTATTCACATTGAATCGCACAGTACTGTATTCTGCATTCTCATAGGAATGTTACCTCAAAAAAAAATTTTGTTCATAGTTAAGCGTAGCCGTTGAAGGAGTTAAGGATGACAAAGCTCTTATCATAAAAAATATTTCAGAAAGGGACATAAAACTTAAAATCAATGATAGTAAAATAATTATAGATACAAAAAATGGGCGTGATCGGTTTACTGTCACTCCTACCTCCCATATAACTGGAGTAGCAATGGTGACAGAAGATCGGTTTTATGCATGTTACAACTCATCATATTACAATTTAAAAACATTTATATGAAGGTGGGCGTGATCATTAAACTGTCACTCCTACCTCCTATACAACTAAAGTAGTAATAACGACATAAGATTGGTTTTATACATGCTATAACAATGAAAATTAACTTTTTATACCCTTCAATTCAATGTTCGCAAAATGTACAAAGAAACCAAAATTCCTCTGATTATGGAGCAACATTGGTCAGAACACTTCAAAGCAATTGTTGCAATTCATAATAATTTCGATCAACTTCGCAACGCATTGATAAGAATACAGGAAGGTACCGGACACAATAGGTCTGTTACCGTACACGTTCAAGTAATTGCAATAGATTAGAGAGTCATTAGAGAGACATTTTGCATATTATTCTTCTCTCTCGAGCTTTAAAAATTTGTAAAATAACGCTTTCAAGCAGCTTCAAGCTACTTGAATCGAGTACGGAAACAAACAATATTGGTGCAGATGCTATGCTTTTAGCTAATAAACTGTTTCATTCTATGGTGAAGAAACAATATTGGGAATAATGGGAAAAGCAAATAAAATTTCACAAGCCCGTGATGTTGATTATCGCAAAGCGATACCAATAATTCAGGCAGCAAAAGAATATGTGAAAGATTTTGCGAACTAAGGAATCATTTGATCTTATGCGAAACGAAAGAAAACTCAATTGCATTGATTATGTTCCTGCTCCAAGACCAATAAGAATATGCCGTCGCCCCAGGGTGACCGGCTTGCCAGACTGCTTTTCTACCGCAAGCAGGGTAGAAATCTACCAAAATCTACTAACAAATTCTTATAAATTACTAAAAGTATACTAACATTTTTAAGCATAATTTTTCACAGAAAAATAACATAAATAGTGTATAACTATAAACATAAATATATATATATAGGAGAAAAAGATTCTTCATAAGATCTACGGACCAATCTGCGTCAATGAAGAAAACATTCGATTCGGTACCCAGCGGCGGTCAACCCAGAAGAGGACGACCGCATCTTCGTTGAAAAGACCAAGTAGAGGTCAACCTGACCAAGCTTGGAATTTCCAACTGGCTCCAGCAAGCGAAAGACAGAAATGGCTAGCGCAAATTCTTAGATGAGGCCAAGACCGACATACGGTTGTAGCGCCAACTAAGTAAGTATATACATAAATATACATATATTTATTTATAAAAAGGAGCTTTACCTAATTATACTAACAAAACATAAAATGTTTATGAGTTCATATAAATATAAACTATTTATTTATTATAGAGTCTATCTTAGAGTTTATTTTATAGGGCCAGCCATATGATTTAATTAAATAGTATTAGCAAAGAGATCAAGAAAAATTTTAGTTTTTAATGTAAATACTTTAAAAAAACTTAGTAGCATTAACCAACATTTGTTTCTTTGTCAAAATCAAACAATCAAAAAATGTACAACAACCAGACAATTCTTGCTTGACATGCAAAATTGATGCCACGTGAGTGTTAAAAAATCTGTTTCGATTAAATGATTTAACAAGGTTTAATTGGGAAAAATCTCGTTCGCAAGCAGTATTTAACTCTGGCATTGCTATCATGGCTTTAGAAAATTTGTAAAGATATTTGTACTTTAAGGAAGATCCTTCAAACTTCCAACTTCAAACCAAAACTTTTTAATGGAAATTATAGTTCCTTCTGAGGAATTTACCAGATTTTAAACATATATATCTTGCTTTAACAGTCGATATTTTTCATCAATCGATTGTTGAATGTTTCCATTTATTGCTAATGGAAGTTAAGGCGAATTTACACGATTCACTACCATCGTTCACTTTGGATGAATCATCTGATTTGTAAAATGTAAATTGGGTTTCATCTTTAAAATGAAGATGATGGCCATCCACATTGAACAATGAAAGAAGTAGAAGGTCTTCCTACTTTTGATGAAAGTGAAAGCAAACCGAACTGATGTGTCATTCGTACTAAAACACAATTGAAAGGTGTTAACATAATTTCAAGCAGAAAGTTTAGGGGTCGTCCATAAACTACGTTACTGATTTTCCGGTTTTTTTTTACCCCCCCCCTCACCCTGCGTTACTTTTCGTAGTGCTTTTCAAAACCCCTCCCCCCATAAAGTAACGTGACATATGAAATTAATTCATTCGAATGATTATATATTTTGACTAGCTCTGACAATTTTCTCTAGTATTAGTGACTAGTACGACTAGATACATTAAAGGAACAATTTGAAAAAATCAATAATTAATATCATCTGTAAAAGCTATTCCATCTGCGATCCAAGATTCGATGCTCTCAATCACTGGGATAGAAGAAGCTGGTAGCTTTGTTGAGGATTCTTCAAAATAGAATTTTTCATCGGATTCTATGTCGACCCATTCAGGTGAATCCTCATTTCTAACGCAAAGAAATTCACCTGGTCTTTGACAGAGTACCCTTAAAGGCTGCACCCGAGCTGCACGAAGTTCTGTGTTTTTGTGTAAATGCTTTTTGAAAATTGATTTATTTAAATAGTATTTTTTATATCGATTTATTGAAAACGATATAATACAAACTTATGGCAATTCATAGAAGTTTGAAAAACGAAATACAAGCCACAGGTAGGACACGACCTTGAACCGATTTCTTCTTTCTGAGAAGGACAGTACATGTCATACGGTATCTCCTTTGATCAAGAACATTCAGGCCTTAACGTCAAAGCCTGTCGCAGAAGCAAAGACCCAAATTTTTCAGACGTGTGCTGAGATGGTGAAGGAATACCAAAAGGTTCCTGTGTCAAGGGAAAAGGTGGTGGAAGAAATCGTTGTAACAAAAGTTAACCATCAATTTAGACGATCAAACATAAACATGTAAGGTTAAACATTTTTGAAATGATTGTGTTATTAATTAGAGGTTTTTCGTCAATTTTTTGATTTACAATAAACGTTACAATATCTAAACACCTCCCCCCCTACCGTTACTCATCGTAGTGCATTTCAAAACCCCTCCCCCCCTAAATTGGTAACGTAGTTTATGGACGACCCCTTATATATTTTTTATTTAATTGCTATAATAGCTTTTAGAATAGAATAGCTTTTATTTATTTAATTTTTTTAAACGTCAATAAAATTAATCAGCCAACGAATATATTTTGACATTCAACACCGAATCATCCATCAAATTTCAAATGTACACTTTGAGTAATGTAAATTAAAAATTGATTCACTGTCATCGTTCAACGTTCACTAACATCGTTTTGAGTGAAATGTGTAAATTCGCCTTTAGTGAGGCTACAAAACTTTGCATAAAATCTACCTGTGGATTTAAAAATTTTAGTCCTCTTAAAATTGGTTCATGGAGTGGCAACCTATTCTTTACTTGTAAACATAATTTATTCATAAACCCCTGACACTTTTACCGACAATGTTAGTCAATCAACGTTACCCGGTTTTAAGTAGAAGCTTAATAACGATGTTAACATATCGAACATATCACTATAAAGACGATGAATAACGCACGATTCCATTTTTAAAATAATAATAAACTTGTTAATGATCGGTAGAACATAGTCCAAAAACAAAATATTAAGTTTTGTTACGTCTTCTGAAACCAAAGACGACTCAATATATTTCACTGCAAGCCTTGCAATTGCCATCTTAATTCTGACAGAACCAGATTTTGAAATTCTTATTTTTTCCAATCATCGCGATATATATGCTCAAATGTTCTTTTCATCGCAAAAGTTGATTGAATTTTATGAAATCACTTTATATCCTGCAAATATTTTTTTTTTCAGATTGCGCGCGCAAAAAAGGAAGCAACTTTGAGTGTAGCAGTGTCGTAAAATTTTAGCAGCAGTGTTGTGCACCTAAAGATTCTTTTTTACTACTAATATTTACTACATAACAAACAGGAAAGTTTTGTCTACGAAAATTACGTCGACACTTTTAATGTCAAAAATATTTTTGAAAATGAAAAATCTACTAAAAATCTACTAGCAACTTGAAAAAATCTACTAACTCTACCAATCTAGTAGTAAATCTACTGAAAACGGTTACCCTGCGTCGACTTTACCGATTAAGTCAGTCGATTGTATTGTCTATACTGGGAGAAAGTGATCATGATGATGAAAATTTTAACTTTCATGTCAAATATGAATCGCATGACAAAAGTATTCTTGTACAATTATTGTTTTCTCTTAAAAGCACATTCCCTATAACGAACGAAAAAAATGCGATCAAAACATTCGGCACGTTATTAACGCTTTCGAAAATAGATTCAATACGGCGATTGAAAATGAAGGATTGAATTCATTAAAAATATATGTTATTTTGAGAAAATTTACTGAGAAAAACCGAAAAATTTAACTCTTCTAGTGCAGCATGGTTTCAAAAACACTTAAGTTTATACGAAATAAAAAATTATTAAAAATTATTTTTGCAATATAATTATCTCACAGAGGAATTATAATTTTAATAATTTTTGTTTTTAAATCAGCTCCCCCAAATACTTGCTCAGCTCTCGCATGTAATCGTTCCTGGCTACGGCAGTGTACCAAAGCCACAAATTTGGTCCTAACAAATTTTAAGATTAAAAATATTTTTTTTTGCATTGCAAGCTCGATATATTTTTTATTCGAATCATTTATAACGAAAAAACTAGATGCATTCTTGGACACACCAGAGAAGCGAAGCTTTTTCACAGTTTCATAGATTAGTTTTTTATAATAAAAAAATTTTTAAATTAAAAAATTTTAAATTACATCAAATTAATTAAACAAACACAAGTTATAATCACACCAGTAGATTTTATCACATATCATTATTATTTTCTTTCATTACATATAACATCCATTTTGAATTATTTTTGTAAATGTTTTCAATTATTATTATCGAATTTTATTAATGAAAGTTAGGGGTTTATAATAACTGAAATAGCAAATGTTTGTTATGGATGTTATGTCGGCAATTTATCTAGAAAATACTACATCAATAGTTGTTCCTAATCGTGTTGTACAAATATTTGGATTGCTTATTACTTGTTGTTTGTATTATTATAATTTGTAAATTAAGTGCCTTTGAGGATTCATGTCTAAAATCGCAATTAAAATCTCCACCAAAAACAATTGGCATTTTGTGATAATTTTTACCCAGTTCAATGGATCCTGCTCGTGTATAACATAAAAGAGATCTGTGGATACATTTTATTATGCTATCGATTTTGTTTTTTTCGGTCGTATTTTGAGGTGAAATTTAAATCAAAATCATCAAAATGTGTTGTCCATTAGGACCTTTCATTTCTTCCGATCATACTTCTCCAATTTTTCAAAATATCTTCGAATAAATTTTGTAGCTGAAGTCTGTTTAAATATATTGACATATTCCCAGTAGTTATCCTTGTACTTACCTTTATCTGTATTGTACTCCTCCAGAAAGACAACTATTTCTCTGAAATTGAGATATACAAGCGGAATTAGTGATATCGATACCTTCATCACTTTCCTTTTTTGTTTCGGATGGCAATATAATGTCACAGATTTGAGCTATAGAATCGGTTAAATCAACATTAGAAAAAACATTTCGAATTCCATGACGACATATAAATTGTTGAGGGTTGTCATCAGAGGTTGTGATAAAAAGTCCGTCAATACTAGTAACACGATACAAACTGACGTAGAGTAATTGCAAGGAATGCTTTTTGTCATATTCGTAAACAATCTCCGGGAATGATCCACCCTGTGACTTATGAATAGTTAATGCCATTGCAGGAATTAATGGAAAATGATTTCTTGTAACTGTAATTGTTTTATTTTTATTAAGAGGTATGCTACTGTTTTTTTCGTAGTATTGGCACAGCTCTTCTTCCAACTTGAATCGATTGAGCGTCAGCATAAGCTTTCATTTTTGTTTTCGGACCAATTTTAGACTCATCGAATTCCAGCCAAACTTTTTTAACCTGGTCATTCTGGTCAATTTACCATAGCCCAATAGCACTAGTTTACCAATAGCCCCATTTGCCAAACCATCGCTAACATTAATATTTGTTGTTATTAGATAATGTTTATTGATGATAAAAACAATTTCAGAAGGTAAACCACCTCTATCGATGACTTTCAAATTATGCAATTTTTATTTAAATGCTTGCAATTGCTCATTTTTTTACATGCACTAATGTTATTTATTACAGAGGAAATTTTGTTGTGTTCTATTGCGCTTAAGATAGAATTATTAAATAAATCTACAGAAGCATTACTAAAAAATAATCTTATTCTATTTGGACACAGGCGGCTGGCAGTTTCCTTCGTAAAAATTCGACTCTCTATTAAATGTAACTCGTTTTGCTCAAGTTTTTTACCATCACCAACCTTCGTCAGCAATGACGAAAACTGTTTATTACTAACTTGTGTCAATTCATAAAATTTAAGTTCCAGCAGTTCTTGAAGTTTGTTCGGGAACAGACTATTCTTATCAACAAAAGAAAACACGTACTTAGCGATGTAAATGACAATGTGAGATATAGTAGAAGCAACATTTGTTTTGTTATATTTTTTCCTAAATTTGTTGTTTGGATAGTCAATACACAATCCTTATATATAATAGACTAATTTTGATCCGCACCATAGCTTCACGCATTCAACTGTAGGATAGCTAATGCACAATCCTTTAATAGATTCTCGTCATCTTTTGCAACATAGCTTCAGTTAATACTTAATATTAAATAAACTGACATAATTAACGAAGTTTTTTGGATCAGTTGGTAGTGTATAGAACTGTCAATCGAAAGGGTACGAGTTCGATTCTCATTGCTACAAAGAAATATTTTTATTAATTTTATATTCTCTTGTTGCAATCGATACCAAAAACAACAACAATTCTAAGAAAAAGGTGTCTGGAAAAAAGTGTCGTTTTTCAGATTTCACTCAAGCAAATCACAAAACGAGGCGTAAAAAAGCTTCGCTTGAATAAGCAAAAAATTGCAAATGTATGCATTTGTTTTATTTTTCTACTAGCACGTCACTGCTCTCACCACGGGCGTTTTTTTATCAATCTACTTAAGAAAATACTTGTAAAATAAATAAAAAATGTTTTCTTTTTTTTTTGTTTTATTTTTAAACGCCGCTCTGCATTTATATGTATCTCAATTATCGCCTTGTTCGAGGGTCATCTGTTTTTTTTTGCGCGTTGTTAGCTGAGCATGAAAAGAAAAGAGAGCAACATGGAGTTAAACTCTCGCAACACAAAGCGTGAAGAGAAAACGACTAAGCAATGCGTGGCAGCTGGGATGATTTCTTAAAAAACTTAACATTTTAATTAAGTATAAATATTAGTAAAACTTTGAAAGAAAAATACCACTTAATAAAACTGTTGTACAAATAAGACTTTTTAAAATATTTTTCATAAAAATCTTCCCAGTACTTTTGGATTAAAGAGGAAACATTACATTTACACTTCACTTTTATACAATAGTATAAATAGATGAAAAACTGAAGTTCAATCCGACCACATAACAGCAAAGCTTAGAACATGTTTAGAAAAAATAAGCGCAAGACTTACATGTACAATACAAAAGTGCATATCGAACCAACACAAAGTCACCCAAACCTTAGATTCTAAAAGGTTTTTAAATTTTTATTTAACCATTAAAACAACAATTTAACTTTTTAGCATTTTTTATCTTTTTTCTTCTTTATTTGTGTGATTGTTCTTTATTCCTACAACAATCTCAGTTCCAAGCCGTTTTAAAACGACTTCAAATAAATTCTCTTCCTCACTTATTCACTTAATCTTTCACTCAATTAGGACCATAGGTCGCTCTAACCACGGGACGATTAATCTTAATCCAGCATGAGAAGACACGATTGGCCCAGGTGCAGTTATCGGTGCCCCATTCATTGAGATCAATGCACTTTTCCAGACCATGTTGCACTGTGGCCAAGTCCTTCGTATTCTTATGGGTAAACTGTTTGATGATGTTCTTCTGATTGAATCCCTTGAGGTCCGTGAACAGACCCATTTTCTCAAGGAAGCACTTGATATAGCAGTTGGTACGTTTATGCTCGGGAAATTCGTAGTTCAAGAACATTTCGTAAATATCATCAGGAGTTGGATGTGCTTCGTGGCATTCCTCGTGTGCTTGCACTGCATCATCATGAGTACGCACCTTAAACTTAGCCGTAACCTATATATTTTCAAGATAGTTGTTAGGGAAAGAGTGTGTGAGTAATAACCACGTTCGAGCTTGATCATTTGACATTTAGTATGAAAACTTACCACAGCCAATGTGGCTAATAAGATGACTGCTTGCAGTTTCATATCTGTTCTGTATCTGATCTCGGTCTGGTCTTTTAAGCTGCTCACACAAAAGCCGACTAAACTTGACTACAAGATTTTTCACAACTTTTATAGAGGCTGTGTGCTTGGTTTGGATTATTGCTTATTATTTCCTGCATGTCTTAAGTTTGAATTTCTTACGAATTTTTATGCAAACCCAATAGGTTGAGGGAGTTGGTTTTGAAGAAACAAGTAATGTGCATATATTTGCTTGTACTGAAACTGGTTTCCTTTATAAGTTGCTATCATTCCATGTTGATTTGGTTGTTGTGTTATATTAAATGCCACAACATTTAACTGATATGTCTTTAATATAACGACTTCACATAATCAAGAAAAAAATATATATCATTATACACAGTTTTCAGGCAAGATCGTCAAGTTTTAATATGGGTGACATACATACAAGTGTGTAAATGTTTTTTTTAAAAAGCACTGAACACGTAAAAGCTTGGAACTTGTTTATTTCAAACATTGTTATTCGGAGGTCTCTAAGTCGAAGTGTCTTATATGTGTTGCTTAGAACTACAAAAGGTAGTGTTAGATAACATCTTTACTAACATCTTTACTCCAAGTTTTTTTTTATTTCGCCTATAAGACGCTGCTAAATTAGTTCGTGCTAGTTTATTACTTAGCTCGATATTGGTCAAAGTCAAAATAAAAGGAAAAATAAATTCATAAGTTGAATGATTTTATATGTAAAAATATTAATCGAAAGTGGTTAAACGGCTTTTGGCAACTCAGCTTAGAAGCAAGACACTTCGCAACCGCTGATATATAAATAGAAGTTAGACTGAGAAGCTGAACGAAAGCTTTACTAGACGCTTCCTATAGAAGCTCAAATGTTTTTTAAAACAGTTATGTGAAAAATATAGAGATTATATTGAACCATTTTTTTTAAAATAAAAATTTTTTAATTTAAGTTGATTAACAAAACATGAATTCTAAACAATAATTATTTGAAAATGTCATATATAGAGCTTAGCCAAAGAACTAAAAACTAATCTAAAATAAACAGTTTTCAACTGAGAAAAAAACCATAATTATAATTATATAAAAAATAAAACCATATCTTGCTTTTGCAAAACTACCAACCCATGGTGGAAACTTTTTATCCTCGTAACTTAGCAGTACAGTGTAGGAAAAAAAGACTACTTTAAAATATATTTAACAAATATTTATGTTGAAAATAATACGCTGTTACAAAAAAAAATTGCATGTAATTTTGAAGTGACAAAGTATAGGTTGTAGATCTGGTCGAGAATAACACGACTTAAGAATCTGCGTTTAATTCGCAAATCTTAGGAGGGATTCAAGAGACATTACGGAAATGAGAGATTCCGGCTACAATTTCCAATCGAAAAAATTAAATAGAAACATTTTTACGTTTTTAATTTTGTTCATTCATAATTACATATCTGGATACACTTTTTTAAAATATTCATTTAAAAATCTTTACAATCTGTAATTTTGCGCAAGCAAATTAAAAACATTTATTTTTCTAACAACTTTGGTTATTCTTGGAAAAAACTCTCGTTTTTAAAACGGTAGCAGACTTTGCATAAAACAAGTCAAAATTCAAAATAAATCCTAGTCTGTGGATTTATGCACAATTTTCTGATTTATGCACAAAAATTACTAGCCAAAAATCCCTAAACAGATGTATTACAATTTTTTTGCGAATCAGTCAGAGTGAAGTTTTTCCAACAGAATTGTGTTTATTTAAAAGTAGCTGATGTCAGCAACTAAGCAATTAAGGTATTTGAAATTTTTTTGTTTTTGACGTCATTTGCATGTGCGTGACGTTGTCATGAAGCGATGTGAGTAAGTAGGACCATTTTGCTTGTATTAATAACACGATCTGTAAATCATCAATATTATTGAGCACCCTTTTATTTTGTTCCTAATATTAAAAACGCTTAAGAAAAAAGTTTCAAAGAAATTGGACTTTATTAACACATGCCGCCAGGTAGAAATTCAAAAAATTATCTACTACATATTAGAAAAAAAAGATAAAACAGCAATTCCATTTTGAACGTACCGCCCTTACGGAATGACCATCTCCGATTTGGGTGAAATTTTGCATGGAGCATTACTGAAGGAAATAAAACTTAATTTAAAGGAAGAAATGCTGGAGTTATTTTTGGCGCAGTTGCAGGGTGCACAATTAGATAACAATAAAAATTCTGAGCTATCTCGAGTGTACTTTAGAGTCGAATAGCGTCACAGGCATGTGAAAATATTTGTACTCTATTCCAATCAACTGCCAGGAAATTGTTCGCTGGAAATTTTGAAGTCAAAGATGCTCCTCGCTCTGGTCAGCCCATCACCGTAAAAGTCGATGAAATAATGGATAAGGTTCAAGAAAACCGTCATGTGAGCAGCCATGATATCGCTAAGGAACTGAAGATCGACTACAAAACAGTTTTAAGCCATTTGAAGAAAGTTGGTTTTAAAAAACCTTGATGTTTGGGTGCCTCATGAACTTAGTGCAAAAAATGTAATGGATCGAATTTCTATCTGCGATTATTGACCCGACAAAAACTTAAAGAATTTAACTGGGAAGTTTTAATGCATCCACCGTACAGTCCGGACATTGCACCGCCAGACTGTCAATTGTTCCGATCTCTTCAACACTCCCTTGCTGGGAAGAAATTAACCTCAAAAGATGACTGCGAAAACCACCTACGTAAGTTTTTTAACGATAAAAGCCCGGAATTTTACAATAAAGGAATCATAGTCTTAACCTAAAAATGGCAGAAGGTAGTTGAAAAGAATGGACAATATTTGAATTAATAAAATGACTTTTTTTTTAAATAAAATATTGTTTTTTAAACTAAAAAAAAAAAAACGCCGAATACTTTTTCCCCAAACCCATTATAATAGATTCTTCCTTGCGCATGTTCGCCATCTTTGTGAAAGTACGTGGTTGTGACGTCAGTTCTGAAAAAGAGGAGAATGTCAAACTAGCTGAAAACGGCGTTGTAAGAATTTTTTAAAAAGTGGATATGATTTCAAAATCACCTCATTTTCTGATGCAATCTTATTTTTTTAAAAGAAATAAAACATACAGCATCAAGAAACAATGCTTATCCAGAAAAATATATAAATATTTTTCATTACTAACTTTGATAAAAATTTCATACATCATTATTGTGTTATTTTCCTTGTTTAATCCAGCACACAAAAAAAGCAGCTATGTTGCTAAATTTGTTTTGAAAGCAGTTTGACTGTTACTTTGTTTGTATTTCGTGTTTTTCAATAAAGGTTCCCTGTAGGAAAATCAACTAATTTAAAAGTAGTCGAAAAAGTAGTTTTGACGTAGAATTACGTCTTACAGCGGGTTTGTATGGGGGTCATTTACACGAATTTTTTCAAAGTGATATTTGACACTTTGGGGTGTACCTACAGCCTTTAATACGCATCGTACAAAGAAAAAAAATGCCAAAATATCAGTTTTAGTGGGAATAAAACGAATATCTAATAAAATAGCAAAATCTAAGAAGATGAAAAATTCATATATTCGAATGAGAAATGCACAAGCTGCTTAGCTGCGTAGCTGCTTATGCTGTTTTTAAGGTTGTTGTTGTTGTTGTGATTGCTTGTTTGGTTCGTAATCACATCGTTCGTTGTTGTGCTGCTTTTATTGTTGTTGTTGTTTTTTTTTTATTAATATGTATGTAAAACATACATATATAAATACTCATCAGTTGCTTTTTTTTTTTGTTTTCCAGATAGCCAATCGGCTCGGTTGAAAACGGTGTGCACTTTTAAAAGCACTGAAGCGGACCGTTTCGTTGTCAGCAAACTATGCAATGTGTGTTTCATATAAGCGTACCATTTATTAAGTTGTATATTAATGTTGATTTTCTATGATTTAATACAAATTCTAAATGTTTAATAGTTTAAATCATTCTTGATTTTAGATACAAATTCTAGTTGTTAGATTCTTTAAAATCGTTGAAATTGCAAATAAAATTGAGCTTTAGGTCAGGTTAGAACAATAAATTGCTCTAACGAATTTTTCCATAGAAACAACAACAACATTTTCACTATGAAAAGGAAAACATCACTAACTGATTAATTAGTTATCTGTTTGATTAAATAGTTAGAGCAGTTAATTGTTCTTACCTGACCTAAAGCTCAATAAACGATTTTAAACTATCATACAACTAGAATTTGTAATTAAAATCAAAAATGATTTATACTATCAAACATTTAGAATTTGTATTTAAATCAGAGAAAATCAACATAATAAATAACAAGGTCATATAGAAAACTTTAAGTTGTATATTAATTTTATTTGTTGTTAAACAATTGTAACCTCTTCTTAAAATAGTTTTTATTAAGTTGCAACAATAAACTAAAGACTAAACGGCAACTCAACTGATTCAATGCATATTTCAGAGTTTTTTGGCGATTGGGTGAAAAAGAGAGGGAAAAAAGACAAGAACAAACGACACATCAAGCGAATATGGCATAAATTTAAATTCGAATCTTGATAAATATAAAAAAGGTCTTTACAATTATATAGAGAACGGTTTAATGGTACAAAAACATGTCGTTTTCATACCACCAAATCAGACGCTGCCGTTTTAAGTACCGTTTAGCTGGAACAGTCACATTCATGGCTTGTTGGGTTATAATAGAGAATACAGATGCATGTAGCTAGAGAGCCAGTACGTGGCTACAAAAAAATGTATTACTACAAGCCAAGGTTGCCAGTTAAAATTTAAAACAATTCCGACAAAAAGTTACTTTTCACATTAACATAAATTAAATACAACAAAACCTACCATGGTAAAGATAAACAAAAAAGTTTCCACCGCAATAAAAAAATATCAAAAAAAAATCCCAGGATCATTAAAAATTACTACAAAAATTCCATGCGTTTTAAAAATACCACCAAAAATTCCATATGCATTTAAAATAACCACAAAAATATCATTCGCATTACAAAATACCACAATAAGTCCCATATGCACAAACAATTTAAAAATGTTGTTTCTTTGTAAAAATTCGTTAGAGCAATTAATTATTCTAACCTGACCTTAAGCTGAATAAACGATTTTAAACTATCAAAAAACTAGAATTTGTACTTAAAATCAAGTACGATTTAAGCTATCAAACATTTAAAATTTGTATTTAAATCATAGAGAATCAACATAATTAATAACAAGGTCATATAGAAAACTTTCAACTGTAATTTAAAAAAAAATTTAGAAATACCACAAAGAAATTTTGTTCACTAAAACAAAAAAAAATTTTAAGAAGAATATTACCAAACTTCCACGGAAATAAAAAAAATACCCAGCTGAATTCCCACGCCAATTAAAAAAATACCACGCTGAATTAAAAAATTTAATAGGAATTCCAAAAAACAAAAATTCCTAGAGGCAATCAAAAATTACCACGAATGGGATTTTTCCAACATAACTGGCAACGTTGCTACTAGCTGCTGATATTGTTGTTTTGGTTCTACATGCACTCCAAAGGGCTGTTATTCACTCGGCAATTCTATGAGCAATAATTGCTTTCGCCACAAGTAGTTTGTTGACTATTCGGGTTGAAAGGGGACTTTTGTAAACCCCCTCATGCAGGCGAATAATCAGTTTGTCGCTTGCAGCAAAGGCAATTATTGTCGTGTGAAAAGCGGGACAAAGAGATCTTGCTACCAGAGCAAGAGAATAATTGCTCTCGGAGCAATATTTGCTTTCGCCGCAAGCTCGAGAATTTTCGTGTGTGACGAGTGACATTGCTCGAGAATTGCCGAGTGAAAAGCGGGACATAGTAAGCAAAGTTCTGTTTATTTTCTGTGGACGTTTCGGTTCATCCATTCTAACGCTGCTTAACCGCTGTTATCATGCTCTTCTCTGTTCGTCGTTGTTTTAGATTTGCTTGGTAATTGTTGTTGGTTCAGTTATGAAATTTTTTTATATGTTCTTAATTCTTACTCTCTGGCAATAGGGTAGCTACAGTCAGTATATGACAATCGAAGTATTTTTAACAAAAATTATATCAGCTTATATAAATATATCTGTGTCGACAAGGAATAACGTCTAAACAAGTTATCGTAAAATCCGATATTTTTATTGTACTTTTTCCAACCTTTTTTCTGAAATATATGAAACGTTGCAAACGGTAATAGGCGCAGAATTAAGTGGTTATCTATTCTGTGCAAAAAATTTTTTTTCCTGCATTCTATCAAAGATTGGCAACGAAGAAAATGCCATATAGCTTTTTTACGATATTTTGAGTTTAGTCGTTATTCATTGTCGGTATATATATATATATATATATATATATATATATATAAATATATATATATAATATATATATATATATACTATAATATATAATATATATTATATATATATATATATTATATATATATATTTATATATATATATATATATATATATATACTATATACTATATTACTATAATATATATATATGTAATATATAATATATAATATATATATATATATATATATAAAACATACATGAGTATATAAAATAATTTATTAATGTAAACTGTTTAAAAAATATAACGCTTGTGATATGTGGATGTAGCTATTCAATTACTACTGTTTATATAAATATATTAATCATGTTTTTTGTAAACGTTACATAATATATATGTAACGGAAATATATAATTTCTATCTATGAACATAAAGTTAATTCTATATATACACATATATTTACATAAGCTTTCAATTTATTCAATTAACTTTATGTTCATACATATGAATAATATATTTCCGTTATGGTACCACTTTTACTAAAAACAAAAGACTACTGTTGCCACAAAGAGCTCCACCTAGGTCACAGCAAAGATGGCAGACATGCGCAATACGCTATCTGTAGTTCTTTGTATCATGCATCGCGCCAATTTTGTCATCTCCGCAACGTTACTATCTTATCTCTCTACTCTTATTGGCTGCAGAAGAGCTCAAGCTTGTTCTTGACACTTAATACTTGATCCATGGCACAATTACTGACAAGGTAGTAGCGTAGACTGGCTTTTTTCTCACGAGCGGCGATGGGTAGTTGTCAAAATTAGCTATTCATGCAATTAATCAATGAAAAGTCAAAAAATAAGCGACGACTTAAACATAGCTAATCAACCGCAGCAAACTAAAACATTTCAATAAACTTCGCGAATAAATTTAATGAATCAAAGAAAAGTTAAAAATAAGCACATAGCTAGTCAACAGCAGCAAACTACAACTTCTTTAGCTGTTTCTGACAACTACCAATCGCCAAAAACCTTTCACGGCTACCTTGTCAAATACTTATACCATGACTTGATCGAAACTTATCGAGTGACGAATTGAGAGAAACGTTAAGAAAACTGCATTGAAAATGCTGTTCGTCTCATATTTTGTTTTCCAATTCGTGGGTACTATATGCGTACTCACTCACACCAATTGAATCTATGCATATGTACGTACTATTTGAACTGCTCTAGTTTTATAGTCAATGAATAATATTTGGACAAAACAATGAAGTGACTACAGCTATTAGGTAACGATGTTTTATGAAAAAGTCGTTGTACTAAAAATTTCTAGCATTTTAAAGATTTGTGAATGTTTTTGATGTCAAAAGAACAAAAACGCATTCAAATTAAATAGGCGAACAACTCCGATGCCAAAAAGTACTACAGTAATAAAAGAAACTTTATTTGAAAAGGGGCGGAAGGGGCGTTATCAATACTTAGTATGTAACAATTTAATCTAGGCTGCACACAATTAATTAATAAAAGTAATAAAAAGCCGTTTAGATTTAAAGGCATGAATGGATAAAGGTGATATGTCGCATTTTCGGATTTCACTGTTCTATACATGGATGAAGATGTAATGTACATACAATAGGGCGGGTCAATTTGTATGGACGAATTTTTTGGAGGTCTGGCTCAGCGAAATTCGTAAAATACATGTAATTTCAAGACTTTTTCTCCACTACAGCATATACAAATTCTGAAAAAAAGCTATGCGGACTTTCGTAAATAGATTTTGTTCTCAATTATAAAATATGAATGTATGAATGTATGTGTATGAATCTATTTGCGAAAGTCCGCACAGCTTTTTTTCAGAATTTGTATATGCTGTAGTGGAGAAAAAGTCTTGAAATTACATGTATTTAACGAATTTCGCTGAGCCAGAATTTGACCCGCCCTAATATATATCAAACGAAAACTTTTTATAAAACAAAACAAATTTTAACATGAGTTAAATTGTGAGCTTTTTAGATCAAGTAAGTTTGAAGAAGGCAACAACAACAACAAATTCGTTTTTGAATAATTTTTATTTAGAGATGATATGTTTTAAAAAAGTTTTGAAAAATATAAATAAAAAAAAAAAGAATTTTTCTCTATTACTGTAGAAAAAGGAATTCTACGTCTGTACTTACGATACTATCGAAACTGTGTCTTTTTTTATTAGTTTTAATTTAGAAAAACTACGTTCACTCATGGCGTTAGATACCATAAGACTTCTATTTATTTGCAATGCTATCTTTTTCATATTCAGAAAAGTTGATTGTGCCTTATTATCTTAAATCAATTTATATGATCCGGCCGAAGGATGCAATTTCTAGGCTTGTGCTTAACAGTTCCAGAGACGGAACGGACATGGAACGCTTCTTTTAAAGAAAGGAACTAGTTCACGGAAACATTAGTTTATCAGATTTAAGCATGTTCGAGGAACTATATAGTTCCAGAAGTTCTCTTTATAAGAATGAAAGTAACAAAAGCATGTTCAATGTCATTTCGTGATTGTTCTGTTTCATATGTTAAAAGCAAAAATAAACAGCAATGCTGAACAATGCACACAACTGGAATGACGATATATAATTCTTAATTTTATCTATTATTTCTTTCACTCTCTTTCACATGCATAGCTGGCTTACTTGTCGTCGCTCAAACAATTCGTTTAAGTTATGTAAGTGCGAAAGAGATGTCAGCTTATGTTGTCAATTAAAAAATATTATTGCAATCGGAACCATGGTGTAAGAAAACCAGGTGTTAGTGAGTTTTTGACAATACCATGAATTTATTTGCTTCTGTCAAAAAATTGTGAGCGAAAATGCGGAACTGTTGATAGTTGTCAAATTGTGTTATTTGTTTGAGTTGCTAGATATGTGCTATAGATGTGCGAATTAAGTATAAATAAATATTAAATGCAATTAATTGTGCCGTGTTGTGTTTACAAAAAGTTATTGCAGTTGTCTTCGCCGATTTACCAAGTTTGTCATTGGATGTTTTGGCCATTTTATCAGAAACGTGCGCTGGAAAGTTTCGCCGACATCAAGCTTTGCTCAGCATGCAAATATTCTTTCATTCACATCGTTTTTTTTTTTTTTGCATAACGCAGCGTCTCAGATATTTTTTGTTGTTTTCCATATCACTTTATTCTCACTTTAATCTCAGTAAAAATCTTATAAACTTGCAGAAAGACATGAATTTAACAAAATTTGTTTTCATTGCAATTCACCATCAGCTGTTTTTGACAAGAGCGGGGAAACATAATTTTATCATTTTGAGAGAGAAGTGTCAAACTCACTAACACCTCTATTTCTTACTTCATGATCGGAACTGTTTGGACATGCTTAAATCGTACAGATGGAATGATTGGAACTATGTCCGAGAGTGAACATAGTTCCATGAACTATGCAGGTCCGAAACGACCCAACTCTACTACCCACCGGTTTCAAGCAGCACTTTCGAGAAAAACGCGATAAAATTTTTTTTATGTATAGCTTTCAGAGTATTTTCTTCAGACGTTTGTGCTTATAACTCATAACAACAATGTTTATTTAATTGACTTAAGCTTTATGAGAATATTTTAAGGATGTTATAAATTCGATAAATAAAAAAAAATTGTGTTTTGGTCGCCCAAAAATTTTAACGGGACCTCAAATAAAATCTTCCGAAACACAGCGAACGATGAAACAAATCAATTCGCAATATTTTTATCAATAGATCATTTATTATTTTCTACCTTTAGCTACTAAGCGAACTATAACTTTTATAATAGTTTTTATAATATCTACATAAGAAAAACTTTGGTCCTTCACACTCGTCGACTTTTATAGTATTAGATGAAATCTATATAAATAAAAATAAAATGTCGTTCGTTGGTAATTGCATCAGTTGAGAACGGCTTAACCGATTTGGATAATTTTTTTTTTGAAATGTTGGTAATAGTCCAACTTTGGCTTTTACGGAAAGAAAAATTGACCACGCCCACTTTTGCGCCCACTTTTTTCAATTTATCTAAAATCGGAAAACGGCTGGACCGATTTGGATAATTTCTTTTCAAATGTTCGTAGTAATCCAATTTAAGTGTTTACTGAAAGAAAAATTGACCACGCCCACTTTTGCGCCCACTGTTTTGATATCTATATATATAAAATTAAGTGGCAAAACTTCCTGTTCGCATACTCCTCCTAGACGGCTTGCCCAATTTCAATGAAATTTTCAGGGGTGATTGGGGTCTGTGTGGAGGGTGCACATAAGAAATTGCATGTGTGTATCTTTGCAGGTTTTGTACCACACCCCCTTTTGTCGCCCACAAATCAATAAAAATGCTGTATTTAAGACGGTTTTGGTCGTATGAAATTAAAATTTGGTAAATAAGTTCGTATGATAACTATAATTAACTTTGAAAAAATGGGCGTGGTCACAATTCATCTACGCCTACTTTAAAGAAAATATCAAAATACTTCGAAACCATTGGTCCGATTGAGCTCAAATTTTGTAAGTACGCTTTGCTTTGAGTACGAGATGGTTTAAGGGGCAATGCCACACCCCCTTTTACCTCCCACATATAAATAAAAAATTGTTGTTATCGAATAGCTTTAGTTAGAGTTATGGGTCGCACAGCTTAGAAATTCGGTATTCGACCACAATTTAGACGTACCGTTTCTGTGATGAAATTTTATGGGAGTGGACAAGGGGGAGGGGCACCTCCGATACAACCCAAATTTGTGATATCGAATAGCTTTGAAGTTATAGGAATTCATCTTTGGAATTCAGTTTTTGACCTCAATTTACACATGCAGTTTCAATGGTTTTATTTTATGGGCGTTGGACAGGGAGGCGTGACATCTCCCTTACAACCCAAATTTGCGATATCGTATTGCTTTGAAGTTATAGGTTGACAGCGTAAGAATTCGGTATTCGACCTAAATTTATACATGCATTTTCAATACTTACATTTTGTCGTCGTAGGGCAAAGGGGAGTGGCACTTCCCATACAACCCAACTTTGTGCTATCAAATAGTTTTAGAGTTATAAGCCGTACAACGCCGAAATTCAGTACTCGACCTCAATATACACATGCAGTTTCATTGATTCAATCTATGTTCATTGGTAAGAGGGGCGTGGCACCTCCCATTTAACGTAAATTTGCGATATTGAATATCAGCGTCAGAATTCAGTATTCGGCCCCAATTTATACATGCAGTTTCATTAATTACATTTTATGGGCGTACGACAAGGGGGCGTGAAACCTCCTATTTAACCCAAATGAGAGATATCAAATAGCATTGGGGTTATAGGTCTCACAGCTTTGGAATTCAGTATTGGACCTCAATGTACACATGCAGTTTCATTTATTACATTTTATGAGCGTTGATCAAGGGGGAGTGGCACCTCCCATACAACGAAAATTTGTGATATCGAATAGCTTTGTAGTTCAAGGTCGCACAGCGTCGGAACTCAGTATTCGACCAAAATTTACGCTTGCAGATTTACTGATAAAATTTTTTAGAGTTTGTCGGGGGGGCGTGAGACCTCCAATTTAACCCAAATTTGCGATATCGAATAGATTTGGAGTTATAGGTAACTCAGCCTCAAAATTCAGTATTCGACCTCAATGTACTCATGCAGTTTCATTGCTAAAATTTTATGGGCGTAGGGAAAAGGAGAGTGGCACCTCCCATACAATCAAAATTTGTGCTATCGAATAGTTTTGGAGTTATATGTCGCACAGTTTTGGAATTCGGTATTCGACCTCCATGTAGACATCCAGTTTAATTGATTACATTCTATTAGCGGTGATGAAGAGAGAGTGGCACTTCCTATACAACCCAAATTTGTTATATCGAATAGCTTTGTGGATATAGGTCGCACAGTCTCAGAATTCAGTATTTGACCTCAATTTAGACATGCTGTTTAACTGATAACATTTTATGAGCGTTTGAATAGGGAGAGTGGCAGCAACGCGCCGGGTTTCAGCTAGTAAGTATATAAAATAAAATCTCGTAATCAAACTTACCTGTTTGCTTCAGTTTCAGTATTACACTCGATCCTCGTTTCGTCGATTTTCACAAAGCACTGGCAGACTTTATAAAAAAAAATTAGTATTTTTATCCAAATTCGTAATTTTTGAAACACAGAGCTCAGTTAAACTTTTTAAATTAAATTCACGGTAGCAAAATTCTCAAATCGCAATTACAAAACAAGTGTTTCGAAACTTTTATCCAATGCTTGTTAGACTTATAACACATTTCAATTGTCAGTGCACTCCGAAAAGACTGAATTTCGATTTCAATAACAAAGTTCACATGCAAAAACAAAAACAAATCAAGAGTGTTAGACAATTAATGGGACAATCATCTCAATCTCGTTGAGTGAGGCTTGTTTTTTGTTACCTTTGCATGCATTTGTTGTTGGTAAGGTGAATAAAAAATTTTTAGTTTTAGCAGTTGTAGTTTTTTGTACATATTTTTGATTTTACTAAAGTGCAAAGACAAAGTTATAGAAAACAAATTTATAAGAATGGCCAACTTTGCTTCTGGATACCACCCATTTTTTGCTTTGATTAATACGTAGTAAGAGTACTCGTTCATTCACAATGCAGAATTTTTGAAACGTTATGCATTGATAGTCGGCGTTAAAATTTCCGGGAAAAATCAATATGTATAGTGATTGAGGATACAAATACTCAAATTTAATTTTAAAAATTATTTCAATTTTTGTTCGGTGCGCGGGGCCCCTAGGCAGCTGCCTACACTGCCTTATGGATTATCCGGCACTGATTGTCGGTATCGAACTTCGGATGTGAACACTTTTTGGGGTATTTGACTGAGGCTGCCAATCATGATTCAATTACTATAGGTTGTCCATTCATTTGACGTTTACTCACAAGAATGAAGATATACACCCGTAAAAATGAAGAGGATAGCAAAAGAGTAATTTTGTAAAGCCATCAAAGTAATCAGTTGCAGGAATATCATACTTTTTCGCAGTACTAAATACCCAAGGATACAGTTCACAGCTGCTTTTTCAACTACTTTCTGTACTGCATGTTTGTTTTGATAGAAAATTTAAGTGAGTTTTTAAAAAACTAATTTCAATATTTCGTTGTGAAAATGTTTTCCCACCGCTGACGGCTTATTGGATCCACTGGCACATTATATTTTCGAATTTCATCACTAAAATAAACTGTTTTGCCAAAACCGCACGTTGAAGGCATTATTATTTTAACAATTACAACTTAATAGTCGCGATTTATATTTTAATTGAAAAAAAAACCGCCTCGCAACAAAATTTGAAAACAATTTTCAATAATAATTATCAAAGCAATAATTATTATAAACGCAATGCACACTATTTCTTTTTTTTTTTCCTGCTAACAGCAAAATATAGAATAACTACTTTTTAAAAAAAAAAATACGCAACAAAACACTGAAACATAACTTTTTTCATAGAAGACCACAAAACCCTGGTTGTCAGTTATATTTGAGAGAGAATATAATTTTGTTTTCATATTTACGGGTGTTGTCAAACGAATGGACAACCTGTAATAATTGAATCATGCTACCAATGAAGCCATTTTTGCTGATAAATGATATGTCATATGAAAGAGTGTGGGAAAAAAAGAAATTTTAGAAAATTCTAAAACAACAACAAATTTTGGCCTATTTTTTGAGCAAAAACGGAATATTTTAGAAGTTTTTAAAGACAATATAAAACATTGAATTGGTAAAGTAACTGTTGATCTTATCATATTTCTCAACAGTTTTGAACTTTTAGATAAAGAAAAGTTTATGAAAATCGATTGGAAAATGATGAAGATATTTGCTCGCAAAATCAAAACTAGAAATTTCAATGGATTTTTTCTCATTGTGTTGTAATAATTTCGAAGTAGAAATAACGGGAATATTTTAAGCATTCGTAAAAACTTTTACCAATAAATCTTTCATGTACCATTATTTTTCTAAAGTACATTGTACTAAGAAAAACTACTGTTTTAGAGATATCGTCATAAAATATAAATTTTCAGTAAAATACAACGTTGAGTTTATATGTTCTAAAATCGTAACATTTTGTCATTCAAGCCACAAAATCAGAACAAAGCTGATATGTTGTATTATTTGGCAAGCACTGGGTTAAACTTTTTTTAAATTAACTTTTAATATCTATGGAATTTTAAGAAAAAAACAGAATTTTTATGTAGCCTTCGGTTTTTGGATAGTCATCAAATAAGGTAAAAATATTTGGGCTTATTTTTCAATACGTTTAAGATTTGTTACAAGAATTTGTAAATTTATTTGTCAGTCTTCAAGTAAAAATGTAAGTACATAGCTTTAAATCATATCAAATCGATATTGTATCTTCACGCATTAACTAATTAAAGCATTAAATTTAAAAAAAAACACAAAGCCACAATTTATTCATCGATGTCTGGTGCATTGACTGATTTTACTGCAATTAAACATGGCATTTTCATTTTTTCTTCCACCACACAGCTCGTTGTAAAGCAAAACATATTTACAAATAAGTTAAAACAAACGCAAGCATACAACTATAACAACAATCTGCTTCCCAGAATGAAAAAAAATGTAATGCAAAAGGAAATAATTGCCTGTCGCAGTCATCAAGCGACAATGAATCCGTCTTCATGTTGCTGGATGCGCAGTTATTTGTGGTTGCAAGCGACATTTAATTTTTTTTTTTGCTGCTGCAATAACTGCAACTGTTACATTGTTGTTGTTGTTGTGATTTTTTAAAATATATACCAACGGATATCCGTTACGAAAGAAGCCAATCATACACTTGACATAAAAATTAAATTTTAATCGAACAGATTTAACGGAACCAACGAACTTATGCACATGATTATATTTATATTTAAAAATAAAAATCCAGAATAAAATTAAATTCTGTATTTTCTTACAATTGAAGAGCCAAGCTAATTAATTACGTATGCGATTGCTTATAGATGCCAACATGTTAGAGGTATTTAAGCTTGGCTCTAACGTATGTGAATTGCATTTCAATATGTACATTTAGAGTGGGTATACAAATAATTTAAACCTCTGAATTGTTTGCTTCTTAAAAAATGTATCAAACAAACAATATTTATTTCGTCTCAATTCATTATCATAGACAGATATATGCACTAAAAAGTTTAAAATCTACTTTGATTATTCGTGCGAGGTACTTACTTTATACCTAAAGCTAAATGCTTATTGCATAAAGTATCGCATCCATTTGCATCAAAATTTCAAATAAAAATGCTTAACATGCGCTTCTCAGTAAAAAGTTGAAATATTTTTGTTTTTATTTCATGTTCGTTTTTATTTTGGCTCTTAATTTAAAATTAATTAGAATTACTTCCACATGAGCTATTTCAAGCACGTAACACTTGATTATTTTAACGATCATCTTTATGTCAGCAGCAAGTATTTTACACTCAAATAATTCACTTAAATAATGTTATAAATCCATTAAACTGAACTAAAGCTACACTAAAAAAGGCATAATAAACACATCGAAGAGTATCAGTTCATAGCATAATAGTAAAAAAGCAATGAATTGAAATGAACAAATACATAAATACTAAATTATAAAAGTATTATCGTTCAGAAATAAAAAACAAAAACACAGCTAAATAAGTATAATTCAAAATATTAAGCAAACAACTCTTTTAAAAAATATACGTTTTATGAAAAAACATTTTCTATACATCTGTGTTGATAAGCAATAATCGCTTAAGTCGACTTAATACAGAACTGAGTTATTGATGTAGCTGTGTTTTACGCGTAAAGTACTATAAACACACAAAATCTAGATGCTTTAGCATGACTCTAGCCAAAGTTATGTCACGAAAATAAAGGACCCTTTCATATAACTTATATGGCGATTAAAAACTTTGTAGCAAGATTCCTAGAAACTTTGAAATTAGACTTAAGCTGTTATTGCTTATCGTCACAGATATAACAAACATTATATATTAATTAACTGAGAACAAAGTGAAAAGCATATGAGTGCTTAATAAGAGTGTTTAAAAAACTAGTAACTTGTAATAAAACTATTTTACTTTTAATATTGAATTTCATTTAAGCTGAAGTACACTAAGAGCTATATTATATAACAGTAAAATATTAAGAGACTAGACAATATTAAGAGAAAAAAATAAAAAGATATAAGAAAGAAACACTAAAAATTATAACTCTTACCCTATGATTAAACACAAAATAATAACAAAAATTTTCAAATATAAAATTTTGAGAAATTATCTCATTCGAGAATTTTTTGTGACTTTTTTAGATACCTTTTGATGCGATTTCAATAACTACACCATTTCTCATTTATCAAGATCAGGCAATAACGAGGAAATTGCGAGCAAAAAAGAATTTGAAAATGTCACTTTCTGCTGTCGCCTCTTCCAAGTAGCTTATTTTAAATATCTTCAAAATATTTTTAATTTTATAATTATTTTATTATTATCTACTAGAAAACTTTTTTGACAACATCACAAAGCACTAGTGGTAGATTATCTAAATATTTCGGTTCAAACACTTTTTTTATGGAGACCGACCCAAACTAATAAGCTTAATGGCCTTATTTTGTATGCCTAACGAAGCATTCAACAATCGAATGCTATGCGAACGATGCTGTAAGCAAATGGAAATTTGTATCCATAACGAAGCTACTCGGTAACTCTTACGACATGCTTACGTTCCTTATGTAATTCAAACTGTTATACAGAAGCAGTTGTCAAATGCGGCAATGCCAGATCAAACATTTCAGAAGTTTTCTGTTTTTGTCTACTTAATTTAAAGATTTTTTAAGAATTTTGCTTCGTTTATTGTTTGCTGGCAACGCCGTTGTTTGGTTTATTTATGTGAACAGCTGTTTTGTTTTTATTCAGTCAATTTATTTTGAACAATAAAGTAATTTGCTTATTTGTTTTCATTGTGATTGTGTTTTAAATAAACTATAACTATTGAGCAAGTGTTCAATAATAAAGTGACATTGAAGTGTTAAGTGTTTAAATAAAATGTATGCAGCTTTAGCATTTTTTGATTTTGAGCAGGCTGGTGAACGCGAATTGAGGGTGCACAGGCGCAGGATGCGAGATTTTTTGCGACTTTTTCTTGCAGAACTATCCATTGTTTGAACAATCTAATTCAACGAACACAACACAACGATAGCATTTGAGTATTCGTGTGATTTTGACGTTTGAGTTCGCCATTTCATTGATCGTTAGGGATGCAAACTGCACAAATGTTACTCTGTTACGGCGTCGTTCGCCAGTTCAACAGCTGTTATCTGTTCGAATTGCAAATTTCAAAACCACTAACGAACAGTGTTTTGCACGAAACGAGTGTTCGGATAGGCATACAAAATAAGGGCATAAATCTTAAATATATATCCTCTTAATTTAATGAAGAAAAACATTACAACTATAAAACGATAATATTTTTAATTTATTAATTGTATATTATTTAAATAAATTTAAAGCAGCTACTTTAAAGCGCACTCTATTATTCTAAGTTTAAATAGACTTTGGCAACTCATTTAGAGTACAATAGCTTTGATCTCAAAAATGCTCGAGATCCTGGTTTTGCAATTTCGCAAAATCAAATATAAACCACGCCTACTTTCAATGCTCAATGATAGTAACAAAATAGTAAAATTTCTTTAAACTCCTTAAAGTAGCATTATAAAAATAGCTTATGATTTCTTATAAATTCTACAAGAATGATCAAATAGTTAATTAATAGTTTATATTAACTATATAATAAATGATTTCTTATCTTTAACTATAACGAACACTTCATTTTGATTAGCACATTTTTTAAAAACTCTGCAAAGTGATATTTTGTTAAAAATTATTACAAAAATTAGATAACTTCAACTCATATTACATTACAACTTCAACTCACATTAGAATTTTCTGATTATAAAAATCTTGTATTTTAAGCAATTTAAAAAAAAAACAATTTTGATGTATAATTTAAAAATTTAAGATACGTTAGCAAGACAACTACACAGTAAATTTTTCTGAAAAATAACCGTTTAGTTGAAGTGGATACGTTCAATAGTTCAAGAGAGCATGTTCATAATTCGTGAATCAAAACACTTGCGTGTAGTAGGTATGTCAAATTTCGTCACGACCGGTCTAAAATCGAGAAAAATATGCATATAAAAAATAAAATGTAGCTGCGGGGCTTTAAAAACCAGGGGCCCTATTCATTAACTGTGAGTTTTAAAGTAAACACTTTTTCTGACTGAACTAACCACCTGAAAACCAGTGAGTTTTTGTGACAGCCCGTGTTCACTTAAAAAATAACAGTTATATGTAGAACAGGGCCCCAGTTTACAATACTCAATAACATATGCTCGGGCATGGCCGCTAAGCAACTAATGACATCCACCTTAGAGCCCGAACAGAACCAAAGCGGATGTCGGTTGTCGGATTCGCCGTGCTACAAAATACATGAAAATATATGCAGCCGCCAAAAATGAAATCGCCGTAGAAATGCGTGACTGAAAAACGCCAGAATAGAATCTATTCTAATTTCTCTCTGACGGATGGCGGATCTCTCTCTGAGTGACTTAAATGTTGCCATATTTTTGATAAGGATTGGGTACGTTCAGTGTTATTTTCTCAGTTTTTACTATGATCTGACATTCTGTTTTTGTGCCTGTATTCATGTGAATTCAAAGCATAATATAAAATAATTTGTATCATTCCCAATATGAAATCAACCGTGATCCGACAACCGACAACCGCTCCTATTCTGGACGTGTTCTCAGCGGATTTCTCCGAGAGAGGCCCGCCATCCGACATCCGCTTTGGTTCTGTTCGGGCTCTCACACAGTAAGCAACGATGGGAGTATCTTCCAAACATGACAACATAGCACAGTGAGCTTTTGCATTATCTCAGAAACTATACAAACTAGGGCCATGAAATTTTGTACTAATGAGTTTTGGCCTAAATTTAGTAACAGTACAAAAATTAGAATTCTGGGTCTACTGCATCGCCTACTTCCCATACAAAACATGTTTTTTAATAAAAAAAAAAACTCGCATAAAATTGGTTATTTATGTTTTCAAAAAGTAAATTTAGTTAATTTTACTTTAAATCGGATTATCGGAGATAAATCGGATAACTTTTAGATATATCTAAACTATTATATAAAAGGAGACTCAAGAATTTTGATCCAGAATGAGCTCGGTAACCGCTGAACCGAATTTGATAATTCTTGTTCATTCGATTCCTATGATAATTTAGATTGTCATAGCTTACCAATATTTTCGAAAAATGTATTCTTTAGTTATTACAAAATCACATATTTCACTTGATGATGATTACATTCAACAAGCAGCACAATAAAGCAGAAAACAAAGCTTTACTCTCTCCGTCACGAGAGCTTTTCTCAATATAGACCCCTTTTATATTGGTCAAGACTTGAAGTCAAGTTTCAGAGTTTGTTGGCAATTCGCCGCACATCGGAAGCGACGGAAGGGAAAAAGAAACTTGAAGCTGTACCGGCAATTTGTCGGGTTTTTTGTGTTCCTTTTGCTATTTTCGCGTTGTTGACAGTGCTTTTTATTTTATTTTTCGCATATCAATGTGAGTTTGCTAGACTTCGGTTGCATTAAAATTGTTTTGCATTTAATATAATTTAATTTTGCATTAAATTTTTAAGCAAAAACGTTTTGTTAACTTCCATCGTGGTAAAAAAATAAAATTCAGTTTGCAAATTTCTATAAACTATAATTCATTTGCTTGCTACCTATCTCGTTTTATTTTTAGAAAACAAGGAAAGAAGACAAAAACTTGAATTCAAGTCTTGAACAATGTGAAAGCTTTCGTCAAGTTGAAAAGAGAACGTCAAAAAAACTTGACTTCAAGTCTTGATCAATGTAAAAGGGGTCATACAACCTAGCTGCCATATTGTGTAGTTGCTTTCAATTTTCTTTTGCCCATGTGTCCCCTTTCACATTGTTCAAGAATTGAATTCAATTTTTTTGACGTTCTCTTTTGGACTTGACGAAAGCTTTCACATTTGTCAAGAATTGAATTCAATTGTCATCTATGCTTGCTTTCTTAAAAACAAAAGCGATTGCATCAACAGCTTAAAATTGTTCGTAAAATATTAATTATAATTCTAATACAAGGTCTTTCTCGAGGAGGTGGTGTCCTTGTAGCATCTCACAATTCCCTTTCAAGTGAGCTAATAGACACACCTAACCATAAACTGTTCGATCACCGAATTATTAGAGTTTGTTCAGGTAAAAGTCTCAATGTGTACATAGGTGTCGTTTACATTCCTCCCGGCTCAAGTGAAACAACATACAACGAGCTATGTGAAACACTGACCACCTTTACCTCCTCCCTAAAAGAGGAAGATAAAGTTGTTATTCTTGGTGACTTCAATCGCCCAAATATATCTTTTGTCACCGACGAAAACGACAACTTTCTTCTTCCTGTAAATCTTTCTAATGCCAAAGACTTCAACTTACTTAGCACTTTTTATGGCAGTGATTTGCAGCAAGTCTCTTCTGTACAAAATCAGAATGGCAGATGGTTGGACCTAATTTTAACTAACTCGTATGAAGAAGTGAAGGTTAGTCCATGCATGGGAGCAGAAAATTTATTAACCAACACTGTTCATCATACAGCCTTAAAAGTTGTTTTCTCTGCTAATGACATCAACTTTACCCAGTCTTATAATAACACCATTACGTACGATTACCTCAACGCCGATTATGAAAGAATAAAATGTTATCTTAGTTCTCTAAATTGGAATCATATTCTATTCAATTTAGATTTAGACAGTGCTGTCTCTATATTTTATCAGCACATTTTTACCGCTATCGAAAGTTATGTGCCAAAAATAAAGAAAAAGAATAAGCTCACAGAACCATGGCTAGACAACAATCTCAGATTTTTGAGGAATCAAAGAAATAAAATCTACAAACTTCTCAAAAACACTGATAATATAAGCGATGAACTGAAGCTTAGATATGACGAGCTATCAAGAGAGTTCTCTATCAAGTCAGAAGAAGCGTACAAGTTGTACACGAACATCATTGGAGAAAAAATTGTCCAAGAGCCGAGAAAATTCTTTGACTTTGTTAACATGAAGCGCAAATCTAGCGGCTATCCATCGTCTATGTTTAAAGGTAATGTCACTTCGTCCAATTCTCTTGAAATAAGCAACTTGTATGCCGATCACTTTAAGGAGGTCTTTTGTCTTCCTACCACCTTATCTGAAACTTCTCCTAGCTCAACTATTATAGTTGATAGTTTATATTTAACCCAGGAAGAGATTTCTAATGCAATAAAAGAACTGGATATATTAAAGGGACCAGGACCAGACTTAATACCTACAAGCTTTTTGGTGCGATGTTTAGACCAACTGCAATTGCCATTACACATAATCTTTAACGAATCACTGGTTTGTGGGACATTTCCTTCATATTGGAAATCATCCCATCTTACGCCAATTTACAAGAATGGTGATAAAAGATCAGTTGAAAATTATAGAGGCATAGCAATCTTGTCAGCCATTCCAAAACTTTTTGAAAAACTTATTTGTAAAAAGCTAACAAGTTTCATTAACCCTCGTCTAAATGAGCAGCAACACGGGTTCCGAAAAGGGCGATCTACCACCACTAATCTCATGATTATGGTATCAGATGTTTTAGTCAAAATGGAAAAAGGGCACCAAATAGATGCTGTTTATACTGATTTCAGTAAAGCTTTTGATCGAGTTGATCACAACATTCTTATACATAAGTTAGAAAAATTTGGTGTTGCAGGGTCCATACTAAGTTGGCTAAAATCATATTTAAACGGCAGATCCCAGTTTGTTAAATTCCAGGGAGTTCTATCGAAAAAAATTGCAGTCTCCTCGGGAGTTCCGCCAGGTAGTCATCTTGGTCCTCTTCTTTTCAACATATTCATATCCGATCTGTCAGAAGTTCTTAACGATATCCCACATCTTATGTATGCAGATGATTTAAAAATGTACTATTCAATTCAAGCAGATGTAGATGTAAATTTTTTGCAATCAAAATTGTTGTCTCTTGAGCAATGGTGTTTTCAAAATAAACTACATCTTAATGTCAATAAATGCAATGTTATTAGCTTTTCTCGTAAAAACAACGTAACATTACATACCTACCACCTCAATAGTATCGAACTAAAAAGGGTCAACCATATAGTGGATCTTGGAGTTTTCTTAGATTGCAAGATGCGCTTTAATCTGCACTATGATAAAATTGTGTCCAGGGCCAGCAAACAGCTCGCTTTTTTAAAAAGGCGTGCAAATGAATTCAAGAATATATGGGTCACTACATCCTTGTACCGTGCATTAGTGCGCCCAATACTTGAATATGCATGCATAATTTGGAATCCATCTTTCGATTCCCATAGAGAAAGAATTGAGTCTATTCAAAAGCAGTTCTTACTATACGCGCTTAGAGATATGTACAACCCCCATGATTATTGTAGCCTTCCATCATATGAACATAGACTCAGCCTTTTAAATTTGATGCCACTATCAACAAGAAGATCGTTATTGGGCTCATGCTTTACATTTGATGTAATTAATGGTGCTATTCACAGCGAATATATTTCTAATATGATTTCCTTTAACGATCCAATTAGGCGCACTAGGCATACTCGATTATTAACTGAATATCAGCACCAAACTACATATGCAAATAATGAACCCATCAATCGTTGTTGCAGAGAATTTAATAATATCTCTATATACTACTCACCTTCTATGTCCAAATCCTCTTTCAAGCAAACCTTATATAAATCACTCAGTAATCAGAATTAACACAGGCCTCAGATAAACTACATACATGTATGGATTTATATGTATAAGCATTTAGTTTAATAAATCAAAATTCTTTAACATCCCTCTGCAAATCTCCCATTTACGTCCTTATAATCTTTAAGAATAATATATATACATCGTATCTTAAGTGTGTATATAGTCTCTCTTGTTTTCCTCCTCTTCTCTTAGTTCTGACATGGTTTTTGAAATCATGTCAATCCGGTGGGCGGAGTATGCCCACTAAGAGCATCAAATAAAAAATAAAATAAAAACAAGGAAAGGGGAGGAGAAACACAAAAAACTTAGTAATAAGTAAACAAAACCTGTTAGAATAAGTTAGAATAAGTAATTTGCATTGCCTTGTTTGGCCAATAAATATATAAATTCATAAGCGATGGAAATATGATTTTTATAAATAAATATCGAAAATAATTCAACAAAATAACTTGTTTTCAAGTTTCAGTATATCAAACGCACGCCGATACACAAAAAACAAAATGAAGCAATCTGCAAAAAATGAGAAAAGCACAAAAGGAACACGAAAAAATTGACGGTACAGAGACACCGGTACCGTCAACTTTTTCTCCCTTTCGTCGCTTCCGATTTGCGGCGAATTGCCTACAAACTATGAAAATTTAATTCAATTCTTGAACAATCTGAAAGGGGTCAATCACACGATGTTTGCTTGTTCGATGATCAAAATATTTTGTTGTTGCTTTTGCCCATATCACACTATGTTTGTTTTTATGACGAATGGTATAATTAGGTGCGTATAATTGAAACCAAAAACAATTAAATGAATGCCATATTGGCGATGTAAACAGCGTATGTTCGGTAAGTTTACAGCAGCGTAATTTTCAATAAAAAAATTGTAAGGGATTAAACATACACAGCTCACGGCACAAAAATATGGTGCATAATGCGACCGTGGTTAATTTTAGTAGTGTTTCAATTGAATTTAACAATTTAAAAAATTAAAAACTCACCACCATTAATGGATCTAAAATTTCTGTAAAGTTTTTAATAATTTTGTTATGGCAATTTCTTTTTAATACAATTGCACAATTTACTGAGTTTTTATTCAGGGTGCCATCCAGCTTTTCCCCACTTGAGATTGTGCTAGTCCATATGGCGATAAAGGCACGAAACGATTTGTTATTTCAACTTAATCGTAATATGCTATGTAAGATTTACCACGCCTGCTTTTCACGACCACTATTTACAAAAAACTCTATATTTCAGTTGATTTTGTTCGTATAAACAACTACTTTCGCTAACTGTACTAAAAATTCGCGCGATCCACTTTAGCTAAGTCTTTGGGGGGTAAGCGTGGAGTGAAGCAAAGCGCAATAGGTTTAAGCTGAATTGGACTGAAATTCTGGCAGTCGATGTCCTTCGAAAAATTTTGCCACACAAATAAACAAATATGGTATATTGGTTGTGATCGTATTCGACTAAAATTTGATAACTTAGTCTAATAACAAAAAAACTGTACTAAAAATGGTGAATATATAAATTTTTTTCCGAACAGCTTGTAAATTCGTATACGGCAGTAAAGGCGGTCTGTGACAGGACAACGTCTGCCAGTGAATACTATAAATCAATTAGAATGCTGTATATATCAGATGGTTCTGATAGTCATGCATTGATGTTTCAAAAGGAAAGGGCAATAAACACACTTTCACAAATGCACAAAACGATTACAAGCAAATTCATTGAATTTGGCCAGGACAACGTCTGTTGTGCCCACTATAAATATATAGATAAGGAAATAGTTTAAAATATAGATGTATGTATATAACTTTGAAATGGTTTGAAATCTTTTAAAATTTTTCTCACAGAATTTTGTTTTTAAGCTCTAGAACATTGTAAAAAATATAAAAACAACATTTTAAGCAAATTAATTTTCATGAAAACAATCATGGAGGGAGGAGTGGAGGGAGGAGAGGCCCATGGGGGATGCCCTATAATTTTTTATGATAGAAACTATTTATGTGTCAAAATGAAGCAAAATTTAAAAAAAAAATGTACAACAAAATCAACTTTTGGCCTATTTTTGAGTACATATTTGATATTTTAGAGGTTTTTTGAAAACAATATAAAACATTGCGTTGGTGAGGTTACAGTAAAACTTTTTTAATTTTCCCAATTCACTAAATTGAACTTTTAGACAGAGAGTATTTTATGAAAATCGATTTGAAAATGGCGGAGATGTTTGCATGAAAGGTCAAAATTTGAAATTTCAATTTGTTTGTCTCATTCTGAGGCTTTAGAAAATGCGTTGTACTGAGAAAATCTATAGTTTTTGAGATATCACAATAGCCTTGATGTCATAATGACGGGAATTTTTTAAACATACTACTTAATATACTAGCTAAAAAGCTTTCGTTTATCCTTATTTTTATCAATCAACGACTTTTCATACAAAAATGCGTTGTACTGAGAAAATCTATAGTTTTCGAGATATCGGAAAAAGTTTGATGTCATTATAAAAGATTTTTTTTTTAATTTAAGAAGAGTATACATTTTAATGTTTTAGATCTATGTTAAAAAATTACATTTCTAAATTACAAATTTCAAAAACTATTTACCCAAATTTTTTATAACCCTGTTACACAGTACTTTTTTAAAAGTCAAATCATCATATCAATTGCCGTTTAAAAAAGGTATTAAAATTATATGAAGTAATTTTTTAATATTTATACCATTTTTTCATAATAAAACAAAACAAAGACAATAATTTTTATAAATTGCATTTGATTTATTTATTTCTTTATTCGTTAAGCTTAATACAAGCTGATTAATTAAGAACTAAGCTTATTCTAACAGGGTGTATTTATTTATTATATTTTATTTTTTTATTTTTTTTTCTCTCTTATAGTTGTATTAAGACACTTTAAATTTAAGATTTCAAATTTTTTCATGGTATGTAATAATTTTATCGCAGGCGAAGCAGCGGGAATTTGCAGGTCTCCTATAAAACAATATTAAAAAATTAACGAAATTAAAAAAAAAATTAAAAAATAGTTGCCAATACAAAATAAGGTCACAACTTGTTTTAAATTATGAATTCTATTTTATTTTTCTTTATATTAAAGAGTGCTTATAAATTATCTGGGCTTTTTTTATACTTTTTTCAAATTAATTAGATTTTCTTAACAGCAGCAAGATGCAGCAGGTTTTTACAGAAAAAAAAGGTAGAAATACGATATTTTATGATATTTATAGCCTTCGACTTAATAATGCTTAATTAGCTGCTTATTTTCTACAAAATTTTACTTAAATTTTCATTCCTTGAAAAATTTACAGTCATATTTCAACAATTTTTCTATTTTTATTTATTAATTTTTTTATTGTATTTTATACTAATTTCAAAGGCGATTAAGATTTAAAAAAGTCCAAAAAACAAAACCTTGAATTTTACTTTGTGCTCGAAGTTATTATTGTTTAATCTTGACTTTATTTTTTGAGTTTTATTGAGCTTATTTTCGTTAAAAAAGTTACAACTTTGACGAATTTTATAAAAAAACCATAAAATACATCAAGTTTTTAATACCACATTCATAATAAATGTTTTATAATCCATTTGAACCACCTTAAAAATTAACCTCTTTCTATTTTATAACGATTTCCAAAATATGTTGGCTATTACGCCAGTGAGCTAAACCATTTTGCAAAACCCTCCAAAAATCATGTTTTTTGTTTTTCTGTTGGCTGGTGTAATAATAAAATAAATAAACTGGCCATTTCAGCCCTTGGATGGACTTTGACCTAGCTTCTATTGATCAATTGTGTTGTGCGTGTTATTAAATGTTTGATTGAGAACTGGACCTACTTGTTTTATGCCGACTCCGAACGGCTTGTTCTCAAGAAGCTTTACATGGCAATTTTTGCTCTCTGAGGCTTGCCATTGTTTGCAGAGAGGTGACGACCGAAGAGAAAAATTAATTCAATTGAAAAAAATTTCTGTCTGAGCTGGAATCAAACCCGGGCTCCGAGGTTCTTAAGCTTAGGGGCCACGCACTCTACCGACTAGGCTACGGCCGCCACGGCTGGTGTAATAGTGGTAAAAATAAAGTCAGAAGTTATAGGCTGGAAAAAGTTCTTCAAATCTACATCAACAAATTTAAAATTTTTACAATCAGATTAAATGTTAGTATAATGCAGTTTTTCATGCATATTTTTAATATTTTTTTATTTTATTTCCTTAAAAAAACTTTTTAATTTCAAATAACTTCATTACTTTATTTATTTAGATGTTTGTTTTATAATTAATAGCTTTAATATGTATAAATTTTCAGACCAGGAATGAATGCAAGCAATTCAAATTCAATTCAAATTTATTAGTCACTATTAATACTTGGCTTCAGTGTACTAAGTATACAGATATTTTATTATTATTTTTAAATATAATTACATAAAAAAAAAACCTTTCCAACGATATCTTGAAAGTGAGGATCGCATTAGAAATAATGAAGTTTTTTTAATGCTAGTGAAATTAACTTTAAAAAATTCAAAAAAATTCGCAAACAACAACATTATCTTTAATCCTATTTCAAAACTTTTAATATTTTTATGAAGACGGGAAGAAGTTTCCATTCCTTAAACTTCTGGCAGTTTATTGTTCTTACAAATTTTACGCCAGATTAAATATTTAAGAAATTATGATTTTTTTGAGGTTTTTGGAAAATGGTTAAGAGCTCACTAGCGGTTATTGTTACAGTCAAAATATTTTAAGAATCGTTATAAAATAGACCAAGTTGGATTTTTAGAGAGGTACAAATGAAGCTATCCCCCACCAGTCGAGGCACCGTAATATACATATATAAAACATAAAAACTTAACTTTAAAACGAAATGAAAGAAATACTTGTATATTTTAATTTATTTATTTAAAAAAAAATTATCGAAAGCCCCCCCATGGGTAAATCCTGTCTACGGCCCAATTTACTTTTACTTTTTATTACTATTTTTACTAATTTACTTTGGTCTCATTTATTCACCAAACATTTAAAATTTGTAAAAAACGGGTAAATTTTCTAAAATTCTACAAAAATAAATTTAATCAATTCAAATTTTGCAAATAAGATAAAATTTTAAAATTAGAGCCTAACTTTCATACAAAGTGACAACAAGATTATAGCAACACCAACACAAATTCTACAAAAAGTAGTAAATTGACTTGCTTTTAAATCAAATTACAGAACTACAAAACATGCATATAAATATTTAAAATTTTCTTAATTTGATTGTACTTCAGAATAGTTTAGAATGGAATTGAAATAATTAGTAGAATTTCAAAAATCGAAGTCATCTTCATACGTCATAAAAGGAAAATAGCCTTTAAAAATTCCAATAAAATGTGTGTGTTGACCGAATATTTAACGTGTAATCCTCGATATCTTAAACGTATTCTGCATTTTAATATTTGGCAAAATTGGATGAAATCGCGCCCATCATTCATACGAACTGACGTCGTCAAAGTTTTAAGGTATGTATTACTTACAATATACAGCAGGCCATTTTAAATTCGGCCAAGTCGAAGATAATACCTTACTAGTTAATACATTGATTTTTAACAGCAAGTTTATAAAAAAAACATAATTTTAAAAAAACAGTAGGTTTTGATATGCATTCGAAACGAACACGAGATCTCGGACTTCGCAGACTCGCAAAAAATTTCGAATCAATTTCGCAATAGCGAATTATCAAAATTTTTGCTAAGAATATTTAAACTAAGCGCAAAAATGTTTGATACAAAAAAACATATATTAAAACTATAAAATTTTAATTTTGAAGTTTTTAGTTGTTATTTATCCTAATTTGCGGCATCATGCAAAAGAAAACTTTTCTTATGTGCCAACATATTGTATGTACTTTCTCAATAAATACAAAATACAAATACAAAAAGAAAAGAATTTTAAATAAAAATGTCTTGATATGACAAATAAATATAAGTCATTCTCATATAAAAATATACGATAAAAATAGAAGTCTTATTTCAGATAAATTATAGGGAAAATTTTCTATTTCAATTCAATTACGTCTTAAAAAGATTTTTAAAAAAATCGATTAGTTGTTTTAATATTTATATTCGAAAACAAATCGTGAACGAAACTGGGTCAGCATTAACAATTTATCCGAGAACGATTCGAAACGAATCCTTTTGGCTTATTGGGAATGTTTTGAACTTAAATTATTAACGTTCAGTTGCTGCTAATTGATGGACAATGTTCAGCACTGAATTAGTTAATTGAAAATTTAATTATTGCTCTATTGGTTTCATTTTCGGTATTAACAGTGATGTTGTTGTTGTTTTTGCTGCTGTTGCAGTGCCATTGCAATGATATATTGTGAAAATTGTGGCTGCTGACCACTCGATTTAATTGGATGCATTATAAATTCAATCCTTCTCTTTTTTTTTTGTATACTTAGTATATTATTCTATGAAACAGGATAATGCAGTGATGGTTTTTTTTTTTTGCTGCAAGCAGTGCCAGACAAAACTTAAAAAATATGCATTAATTTTTAAATCCACCATTTAACAAGGTTCATTGATACATGTTTCATTTGCGGAAACAGGTAAAACAAAATCCGTGATAAGGCATCAAAAGTTGAACTATTTTTAAAATTCGTTTAACACATAAGTAAAAAAATGGCAATTTTAAATTTCATTTTATTACTGAGGCTTTTTGCGTTATGTATCTGCTCGCTGCTTACACAGATTTGTTCATTTTTTTACATGTCCTTCGGCAATATCTGCTGTCCTCTCCCGTCCTGTGTTGTCCTCGTTAGCTGCTCGCAGCAATTGTGTGACAGTATTTTTTTTCTGTGACATAAATACGTGGTTTTTGATTTCTTGTCATATTTTTCTGAATGCCGGTCATTTTTTCTACGTATACTTGCCGCTAAAGTTCAGTTGTTTGCATCAATATGAAATATTCTGTGTTTTTATAGGATGTTTTTTCTTTGCTTAGCCTGTTTTGTGTGTTTACCACGTGCAGTGTGCATGTGTATCAGCACAATCCTTTCACCGTTCGTTTCATTTTGGCGATTTTTTTTATATGCAGCACCATACTTCGAGCAATCAGTGGAAAACTTTGCTTAATTGGTGCGGTGAAAAATGAAAAAATTTCTAATCTTTAGCTCAATGTTTTTGATGGGTTTGGTAAAGACTTGAGGGAAATTTTTTGGAGCAGGACTCGGAAACAGTTTCGAAGAACTTAAAAAAGCTTCAAATTGCTTAATGTTTATTAAGAGTTTCAAATTGCTTAAAAGTTTTTTTTTTTGTGTTCCTAATAAAATTTGTCAGAATTTCAACATTAAGCATTTTGGATAAATCTATTTTAGCCCTAAAACAGAAAGCATTTAAAACACGCAGCTGCCAGCATTGCTAGCTACAAAACACAATTCCGCCAACTCAAAAATAAATTGGCACTTTCCTGCAATAATTGAGCAACATTTGCGAAACACTGCAAAGTATGCAACGAATGAATGACACTTTTTATTGCCATAGCTTGACTATTGCGCTGCAATGGTTTTTTTTTTTGCAAATTTGTTTTTACTTTTTTATTTATATTAATTCTGTGAGCACCAAATAAATAAACCATGACATACTCCACTTAGGTCAAAATGTTGCCAATGTTTCAAACTAAAATTGTTTGATTTACACACCGACACTCTAGCACACACATATAAGAAAGGATTTTTTTTTTTTGTAATTACCCAGTTTGCCAAACGGATCCGCTACGAATTCGAGACGGACTTACTTCTTCGTATTTTTTATCCAAAACGGATTGCGTTTCGCATCCGGTACTGATCCTTTTTCATTTGAAATTCATCTCAAAAATACGAATCGCTCTTTCCACTTTTCCGGATTCGTAGCGGACTCTTTTTTTAAAATAATTTGAGTTCGCAACGGACTTGTTTTTTTAAAATAGTTCTTATTCCAAACGGAACAATAAGGTTTATGCTATATTCAAAAAGTTATGTGATTTGCTTGAGTTAAATCTCAAAAACGACACTTTTTTCCATACACCTTTTTCTTAGAATTGTTGTTGTTTTTACTATTACAACAAAAGGATATAAAATTAAAAATATTTCTTTGTAAGCGTGAGAATCGAACTTGCACCACTTCGATCGAGAGTTCTACACACTAACTACTCCTCCAAAACCCTTTGTGTTATGATATGATTCATTCACTATTAAGTATTAACTGAAGCTAAGTGCAGTAGATGACAGGAATTAAATTAAAGGTTTGCGCATTAGCTATCCTACATATTCTATTGTGAATGCGTGAAGCTATAATGCAGCAGATCATAATAATCGATCAAAAGAATTGTGCATTAGGGGGTTTCAGACTATCCTACATGTATAATGAACATATAGGACAGCATAATAGTGGGAAGTTCTGTTCGAGCTTTCGGACTATTCTTCATGTCTGATGGACTTCATTATTTTTTCAAGAAGATAGCACCGTGCAATGGCAAAACAATTTCTTACTGTTTTATAATTTATAAAGTTTACTTCTACAAATTTGAATTAACTCCTTTCAATAACGGTATGCGAAACACCTGCCATTTTAATATATTAAACTTTGGGCTCTGTTTACGTTTTACTTTATATACTCACTCCACAACTTTTTTTTTAGAATGAGAAAATGTATGAAGTCGGATGAGCGTGCGTTCCCCACAAAAAATCAAAAGTTTCTGATTTCCATCCTACATGTAGGCCGGGTCACAGTATTTGCTTTCGCACATCCTACATGTCCATCCGACCTGTCAAATTCGTCCTGCATGTAAAGTGGTCCGAAACCTCCTATTAGCTATTTAAACAACAAAAGTAGCAAGGTTCCATTGAACGGGTTTAAAATTATCACAAAATGCCAATTGTTTTAAGTGTAGATTTTAATTGCGAATTCAGACATGAATGTCCACAGGCACTTAAGGCAAGACCGGTGGTCTAGAGCTCGATATTTTAAGGTGTTCTTAGGATTTTTTTAAAAAGATAAAATATTGAACAACAATATTTAAACTTTTAAGGTATATTGTAACACTCATTCATCATTAAAAATTATTTTTTTATTTTAAAAAATTGTTGATCTTGTTCAAAATGGCGCTCAATGAGATGCTCTCAAGAAAAAGATGTATGGGCGGTGTTGTAGATTTTTACTTTTCTACTGAAAAAATATTGAAAATTGATAGAATGATGCGCTTTTCAAAATAAGTTCTTAAAACAGTTTATTTTCTACCGGTTATAAAGTGATATAGTACTATAGTTAAGTAATATATACGATGTTTTTGAAATAAAACTTTAATTCTAGTACCAGCTCTATAGCCACAGATGCTATGAATAGCATATTTAAATTTCAGATGATTCGACCGAATAGTTTTTTGTTTTTTCTACAACACCATGCCGAAAAAGTCGTTAAAATGACTATAAAGAGAATGAATGTAGACGAAACACTGTGGCTCGACACCTACTAAAACGGCTGTAGAAGTGAAAATAACGTCAGAAGGACTATACTTTTGAAATATATAAAAAAAAACAATTTCATAAAAATTCTAGGCCTTTAACAATGTTGTCTTGATAGATATAATTTGGGAATGATAAACGATCGAAATATTTAAACAACACGATTAGGACGGCTATAGATGTAATATTTGCTGGAAATATCGATGTCATTACATCTATATAATATACATTTGATATTTTAGATATTAAAACCCAATGATTTCATTAACGTTTACAAAAATAATTTAAAATTAATGTAAAATAATAATGTAAGGTGATACAATTTACTGGTGGGAATATTATTTTTTAGTTATCAGTATGGTATTTAAATTTCTTTTACTAAAAACTATAAAATTATCAAACTTATGAAACAGCGAAAAAGCTTCGCTTCTCTCTTGTGTCCAGCGACACATCGGTTTTTTTTTTTTTTGCTATTTTAGTTTTTACAGTTTTAGGTAACACATTTTAAATAAATAAGGACATAAAAATTTATTAATATAGGCACATTAGGGCGAGTCGATTTGTAGGGAGTGAAAAAATTCACCAATTTCCCTATGATTTCCGTATTCTATGGGTTATTCCATGGAAATTTGCCGAAGTAACCATACCTCTATCGTTAAAATCGAGTCCCCTACTTTTTGTTGGTAGATTTTTTCCCAAATTGACGTTCTTATGAAATATTACCTACACATTCACATGAATAACTCAAAAACTATCGATCGGGTTTAATCGGGCGCCAGTAGGCGCGTTGGAAACGTGAGCTCATTTTGATCAATTTACAAAAAAAATCTCCAACATTGGTCCAACGGTTCAAAAGTTACGGGCATTTTGTCCAAATTTTGGACCATTTTTCCATTTTTTTCATGATTTTGTCAAAGAATATTACTTTCATGGCCATTTTTTTGGCTCAATCCATTATTTAATTCAATTTACAATTCAAAACGAAGAGTTTAAGCCCAAATTTATCGAATTCGGTTGATTAATTCATGCGATATTGCTAAAACAAAATAACACATAATACCAACTTTTTGATTTTTTTTCCTTTTTTATTTTTTTTCTACAAAAATTCAAATTAAGAGATAATAAAGTATCTATCAACCTATTATCAAAAAAAAAATATTCAATTTGAGTGTAGTAAAAGACAAAATGTGAAAAAAAAACATTATTTTTTCTGAAAGTCTGAAAAAAATGGAAAAATGGTCCAAAAATTTATCAAAATGAGCTCACCTTTCCAACGCGCCTACTGGCGATTAAACCCGATCGATAGTTTTTGAGTTATGGATGTGAACGTGTAGGTAATATTTCATACGAACGTCAATTTGGGAAAAAATCTACCAACAAAAATTAGGGGACTCGATTTTAACGATAGAGGTATGGTTCCTTTGGCAAATTTTCATGGAATAACCCATAGAATACGGAAATCATAGGGAAATTGTCGAAAAATAAATCGACCCGCCCTAAGGCACATGCATAATGATATAAAAATATGATTTAAAACAAAAATAAGAACACAATTATATTTTGTATCCCTAATCCACTGAAAATAAAATAAAAGTTTTTAAAACAAATTTAAGATGCCTTTTATGTTAAGGTTGTGATCATTTTTTGACGGATTCGTAACGGGCTCGAAACGGGTCCGTCGAAACATAAGAAAGCGAAATCCGTACTAACGGACTCGTAACGGGCTCGAAACGGATACCCATCCGTTTTTGTGAACATTGGGTACAGCTTTAGTCACACACACATATATCATGTACACCCTTCATACACCATTCGATCATTTACACATACAATGCAACCTGCATGCGCTTCAATCACAAATATTCGAAAGTCGAGCTCCACATCGCATGGCCGGCAATAAATTAATTCAATTGAATAATTTATTTAATTTGTTAACACATTCGAAGCACGTGGGTAAAATCGCAAAAATTTAACTCGAAAAAAAAATGTCAGAAGCATGATGCAAGAAAAAAAATAAACATATTTCTATACGATGCAAAAAACCGTGTGCACGGCATGTCTCGCTGATGATGACAAGCTGATGATGATGATGATGACATGCTGATGATGCTGATGATGATGATGATGATGATGCAAATATTGACGAGCTCTTTCTAAAAAATGATTTTATTAATGTAAGGCAGGCCGTGCTATAGAAATTTTATAAAATTTTTTTATTTTTTAAGAACTTAAGAGTGTAACCGAGCATTTTCACTGCCCGAACGAACAAAGAATTCATCGCGAGCAAACCGTAGCGATGAATTCTTCGTTCGGTGCAACCGTTTCCGCTGCACGAGCACAAGTTTCGAACATTGGTAGGTCGCCATCTTGTTTGTTCGTGCAGTGGAAACACTTCAGTGCTTGCAAACATCAGCCTTGATCAGTTTTTTTTTGTAGGAACACACCAAATCGGATTAATTTTTACTACTTTCATACAGATTAATAATATACAGTAGTAACATTATTCAAATTAAAACAATATTTAAAAAAAACACATAAAAACAATTACTAATAATAAAAATTAAATTAAGAACAATTACATTCAGCATGAATGTAATCCCTAAACAGTTCTATCAATTGTAAACAAATTTCAGCAGACAACACCATCTCGTATATTAAAACTATTTCTTTTGTTATGTTTTGTAACAAATAAAAGAAAATTTATGAAGAACTCTTAAAGGGGCTACCTCCACTGGCAGCGCAAGAAAATTGTTAGTTTCCAAGAATTTTTTACGAAAACTGCTAAACTTTTTTAAACGATCAATTTAGCATTTTAAGTACATACACTAGGCCGGGTCGATTTGTGGGGAGGCAAAAAAATCGCCCATTGCTCAGTGAAAATCGTATTCTAGGGATCAAAATAAGAAACTTTGCCCGAGGAACTATACCTCTAAAACGAATTCTAATGCCCCAACTTTTGACTTTTGTTCCGTAGGGTCAAATTTTGAAAAACCCTCTTTGACCCATTTAGAGTGCCCCAATCGAGTCCAAATGTATAACCAACCCCCACTTGCTTTAGAGGGCCGATCCACCCATGCCAGTGGCACACTCCCTGGAACCCCCCTGGGAGTTCCCCATACAAACATTTCAAAAAATCACAATTTTGGCACTTTACATGAAAGGGGGTTCCAGGGGGTGTACCACTGGCATGGGTGGATCGGCCCTCCAAAGTAAGTGTGGGTTGTTCATACATTTGGACTCGATTGGGGCACTCTAAATGGGTCAAAGAGGGTTTTTTCAAAATTTGACCCTACGCAACAAAAGTCAAAAGTTGGGGCATAAGAATTCGTTTTAGAGGTATAATTCCTCGGACAGAGTTTCTTATTTTGATCCCTAGAATTCGATTTTCACTGAGCAAAGGGCGATTTTTAAATCGACCCGCTCTAACATACACTGAACACTTTTCAGTTATTTATTTACTGAAAATTATTATATAGTTTTGTTACAAATGGCCGTAAAAAAATTGTGTTTTTATTGTTTCGTTTTGTGGTGACGATAATTGTAACAAACTGAATCATCTGAAACAAAAAATGTCAATAGATTAAGTTAAACAATAATATAATCAAGTGTTTGCTTAAAGGATTTTAAGATATATAAATTTTTTACAAAATGGCGGATATTCAAAGTTAATGGTTATATTTTCACTAAAAAACTATCGTTTTTGGCTATAAAACTGCCATTTTTTATCAAAAAACAATCTAACGATTGAACACTACATTTTTATGTGTTGAACAAGCCTCCAAAATTTCAAAAAGATCGGTTCAGTAGTTTTAAAGTAATTTTTGCTACCAATCAAAAATCGCGTTTCGAAAAAGACGCGTTTAAAATTTTAACTTTAGTTTCAATCCTTCTACACAACGAATTCTTCACTTTCAAAGCTCATATCACAGTAAATATCCAAATATGCAAAAAAAATTTATGAAAATTTAAGGTTATAAGTGGGCGTACTTCTTAAGAGGCAGGAAACTTTGCACATATAAAACAAAGAAAAACAATGTTTTTTAGTGTTAAGTTTTTAATTTATTTTGTTCCTTTATTTTTGGTCCTACGTTATTTACTATCAATTTAACTATTACTCTATTCAAAAGGAAATACTGGATTCGCCAAAAAATATCGAGCGTTGGCCGATCAGAGCGATGGAATAAATATTCCTGTATTGGTTGTCGAGTCTTTCTTATCGTTATTGTGCTTATGCATGATGCAGAATAAGGCAGTTAATTATTTTGGTGAAAAAATTAAGCTACGTACAGCTGCCCATGTGAAAAGTATATATTTTTAAATTTAATCCTACAACACGTAAAAATTTTCTTCGCCTTTTATTAATGTCAATTCTCATTCAATCAATGTGAATTTTTGAGGATATCATTTTTTTGCAAAAGTTCACAAACATGCTTTCTAAAGGTAGTATATTTAAAAACTTTTCAAGGTTTTTTAAGATTTTTTTCTACCTACTAAAAAAAAATAGATGCGTCGCTGGACACATGAGAGCAGCGAAGCTTTTTCGCAATTTCATAAGTTTAATAATTGAATGGTTGTTTTAATAAAAAAAATTTTAAATTAAAAAATTTTATATACCATAATGTTAACTAAAAAAATAATATTCCCACCAGTAAATTGTATTACCTTAAAATGCTATTTAACAGTAATTTTGAATTATTTTTGTAAATGTTAATGAAATCATTGATTTTTAAAATCAAAAATATCAAACTTATATTATATAGACGTAATGTCATCGCTATTTCTAGCAAATATTACATCAATAGCTGTCCTAATTGTGTTGTGCAAATATTTGGATCGCTTATCATTCGCAAGGCCTAGAATTTTTATGAAATTGATTTTTTTTTTTTGATATTTCAAAAGTATAGTCGTCTTTCTGACGTTATTTTCATTTCTACAGCCGTTTTAGTAAGTGTCCAGCCACAGTGTTTCGTCTACATTAATTTTCTTTACACTCATTTACCTCGAAACTACTTTTTTCGGCATGGTGTTGTAGAAAAAACAAAAACTATTCAGCCTAATCATCTGAAATTTAAAAATGCTGTTTATAACATCAGTCGCTATCGCTGGAACTAGAATCAAAGTTTTATTTCAAAATCATCGTATATTTTACACTTAATAAACGGTAAAAAACAAGCTGTTTTAAGAACTTAATTTTCAAAAGCGCGTCATTCTGTCAATTTTCAATATTTGTTTTTATAGTGCCAGCCATAGCTGCACTCATAGTGATTAGTAATAATTTTGGGAGCATTCATGTCTGAATTCGCAATTAAAATCCACACCTAAAACAATTGCAATCTTGTGATAATTTTCAATTTTGACAAAATGACGTTTCTAGCTCGATAGTGTTTCCATGCATAACATTGAGTTGAGTAGACTTCAGCCATTTTATTCGCCTTTTTTTTAATATAAATGTGTGCATCAGAAGGTGCAAAATTTACTAAACATGTTGAGTCTTTGATCAGTATTAGTTTCCGCTACTTTGTGTGTCTGCTGGGTTTGTTACATTTTAGGTCAGTGCAGTGGCAGAAATAAAATTAAATAACAAATAATCAATGAAACCTCGCTCAACAGTTGAGGAACTGTTTCATATTCTGAAATTTTCCAATCTAACTCAGTTAAATCTAACAAGTTTCGTGGAGTTTCGTGGATTTAACGAAATTCAACTCAGCTCGTGCTTCCATTGGAAGTTAATCCCGAATCAACCCCGATTTTGCTCGCCATGGAAACGTAGTATTTGATCGATAATTGTGATCTGCTGCATTATAGCTTCACGCATTCACAATAGAATATGTAGTATAGCTAATGCACAATCCCTTTAATAAATTCCTGTCATCTACTGCAACATAGCTTCAGTTAATACTTACTATTGAATGAATCACATCATAACACAAAGGGTTGTTTTGGAATAGTTGTTAGTGTGTAGAACTCTCGATCGAAATGGTGCGAGTTCGATTCTCACGCTTACAAAGAAATATTTTTAATTTTATATCTTCTTGTTGTAATAGACGCAAGTAAAAAACAGCAACAATTCTAAGAAATAGATGTATGGAAAAAAGTGTCGTTTTCGAGATTGATTTCACTCAAGTAAATCACAAAATGAGGCGTAAAAAGCTTCGCTTTCAAAAAAAAAAAGAAAAAAAACATCGAAAGATATTGATGTTAATTTAATTTTTAATTTCAGAGTGATCGATTTTTTGTTTTGGAGTTTTATGGTAAGTGCCACGCACTGTTTTTCAACTCGCACTTATTTTTCGTGGTGATTTTTTTTAATAAAAGTCACATTTCCAGCCAATTTGAAGACGTTGCCTTTCAATAGTGGTAGCATATATCATTTGAGGTGATGGAGTTATATGGGAAGTGCCATGCCCCGTTATCTAGTAATTCTCATATTTTTTTGGGAACTCTTGGTATTATAACAGATACCTTTCGAATTTCTCTCAATTTTCAAGACAATAGCTTTGATATATGTATAGTAGGGTGGAGCGATTTGAACATCTTAATGGGCGCTTCGCGTTTCTGATTCTTGGGATTGTACTGAGCAAAAAAGTCCACTAGACCATACGTATACGGTGAAAATCGAGCTTCCAGATTTTGACTTGCAGTTTTTTCTCAGACTTTTGTCACGTTTTTTTTTTATATTTTGGCCTATAACAGCCAAACCATTGAGATTTTTGTCTTAGTATTGGATCGAAAATCTCAATGGTTTGGCTTTTATAGGCCAAAATATCAAAAAAAAAAAAACGTGACAGAAGTCTGAGAAAAAACTGCAAGTCAAAATCTAGAAGCTCAATTTTCACCGAAGACGTATGACCTAGTGGACTTTTTTGCTAAGTACAATCCCAAGAATCAGAAACGCGAAGAACCGATTAACACTTTTTTCCTTCCATACTAATCGCCCCACTCTAATGTATAGGGTGTTTTTTGCTGCGTGATAACTTTAAATGATAATACAAGAAAAAAATATTATATAAATGAATTTTTTATTATTAAAATCTGGTAAACAATTTTATGGCATTTATATTTTAAATATGACTTTTGGCGTTTGTTAGCCGTGGCTACGAGTTACGTAGTCTATTTGACCAGTCCAATTTGTTGCTACTTTTTCCAATAAATCTGGCCGTATGGCGTCAATGGTGGCTTGAATATTGGCTTCCAATGCTTCAAGAGTTGTTGACTTGTCACCATATAACAATGATTTAACATAGCCCCAAAAAAAGTAATCGAGAGGCTTAAGTCGCCAGTTAACAGGACCACTTCTGTAAAAAACAAGGTTGTCACCAAATTGATTTTGCAATAAATTGCCGTGTTGTTGGATCGAAATGTCGCCGATGTTTAGCTGATTAATTTTTGGAAATAAAAAATCAGTTAGCATGGCTCAATATCGCTCGCCATTCTCCATAACGGTAGTTCCTTCCTCATTTCGAAAGAAATAAGGACCGATGATGCCGCCAGCGTGTAAGCCGAACCAAACAGTCACTTTTAATGGATGTAAAAGTAATTCGTTAATGGCTTGAAGATTATCTTCGCTCCATATACGGCAATTTTGCTTATTGACGAAGACATTTCACCAGAAATGAGCTTCAACACTAAACACAATTCTTCGATCTGTGTGCTCTATGAACTTCGCGAACAGATATTTTTTTTAAGTAAATTTTCACAATTTGGAAGCGTTGTTCTGGGGTTAAATAATTTATATTGAATTTCCAAATTTTACTGAACAGAAATGTCAACACAGTTTTGACATTCCCAACTGTCGAATCGTAGACAACAAATATCGAAACTTCTCATGCAGCTAAAAAACACATTTCATATTGGACCAGTTCACTTCACAAAAATGCTAAAATACTTCAGTGCGTGTCAATTATCTGAAAGTTTCAGTCCTAAAGAGAATAAAAACAGCTTAAGATCCAAAAAAAAAATGTTACCTCTAGTTATTGCGGAAATCGTTTAAAGGTTTTTTGGAGCTATTTACGACATAAACCATTTTAAATAATGTGGTGTCCAAAATGAAACACATATAGAATATATTTTGATGAAAAATCATTTATACTATTCTGAGCTTATTTTAAGTTCTTGTAAAATATATATTTAACCCTGCAGTAGTCGCGCGGACTACATATGTATGTATGCCATTTGCAAGCAAAATCTAGGTGCGGGACTACTGTAGGGTTAAAAATATATTTAAATGATGGCACTCGCGGTAATCTGCTTCAAAAAGCATATTTCTATTTGGTAACAATTCCGCCTACTAGTGTTGAGTCCGAATTCTAACTAACAGTTCAAAGACTTCAGTAATCTCAAAAAATATACCCAGGGCCGGCGAGAGGCGTTTCTCCCCGGGCCCGGAGACTTAAGGGGGCCGGATTTTCGGGAAAGTAAAGTGACAAGAAGCTGATTTATTGTTGTGGCATAGAAGTGGTTTTTGTTTGCATGAAAATTATTGTATGATATTCACTTCATTTTTTAAATCCTGCTAACTTGCTTAACTTAACAAATTTGTTAAGTCCGATTAAAATTTTGTATGTGAAAAGACTTAGCAGCTTGTTAACAAGTTAGCAAAATCAGCACCGTGTCTTAGTTTACCAGATACCATTTGTCAAGTTGAAAACGTCAAACTTATTCAGCCCTATCATGAATAATTTTTCAAGCGTAATCGGAAAAGTAAGTTTTCACTTTTAAGATAAAGCTCAAGAAAAATTTGGAAATTTTTTCCAAATTTCAATTTGATTCTAATTTTCATACAGACAAAAATTCCTGTTTTGTATAAAGATAAGCTTACAGAAAGTCTTTAAATGCTGAAAAATGAAAAGGTATTCTCATACGTATAAAGATATCTTACAGCTATTTTTGAAAAGTTTTCCAATAAAAATTCTAATTAATTCTAATAACAAACTTTTTTATGATTGAAATGAAAGGGTTAATTTCTGATATTAAAATATCGCTTAAAATGTTTTCAAGTATAAAAATTTATAAAACCAAGCCCTAAAACTACATCTTCTTTATCATCGTACATAACTCACATAACCCGCATCTATTGAAATATTGTGTGAAAAACCTATTTCGGGGACAACAAATAAAAATTGAAAATTTGACACATGGCAACAGCAGCAAATTTGACAACAGCAGCAGCAATTCTGGGCGTAACCAGCCTTTCACAAAGGGGGGTCAACAGATTAATAGATTAAAAACCGTACAATTTAGTTTCAAGTAGGAACTTAAATAGGTACGTATGTAGTCCACTACTACTGAAAAATTAGATACATTTGCATTTGTTGCTAAATCCAAGTGCGTAATGGCAGAGAATCGAGTCCGAGAATACGATTTGTTAACGAGCCCGAGAATGCGATTCGTTAACGAGTTCGAGAATACGATTCGTTAAAGAGTCCGCGAATACGATTAGAGAACGATTCGTTAATTAAAGATATCGAATTTTTATCGAACTGCATAAAACATAAGATAATTGCCAACAACTTTTTTTGCAAAAATTTCTAAAAGGAAATGAAAAAACGAATACGAAATCTCGAACTCGTAAACGAGCTCGAAACGAACACAAGATTTCGGATCCATACAAAATTATATCAAAACACTTTTTATATTCGAGATCTCGTGTTCGTTTCCGATTCGTTAACGAGTCCGAGATCTCGTGTTTGTTTCGAAATCATAACAAAGACGACTTTTTTATATGAAAATATTTTTTTTAATAAAAGTGACTTTTTTCATTGTAAGCTGCTAATAATACGTCAATTAAAACACAAAAAAATTTTCATCATTTATATATGAAAAATTTTTAAGTGTTTTTATTTAATTTTGTATGAAGAAATTTATGGAATTTTTTTTTTTATATATCATTTTCTTTAGTGTTTATTTTAATGTTAATCATTTTCACTGAAAAATTTTTCAAGTTTTTTTTAGGAAAATTTATGGATCCGAGATCTCGTGTTCGTTTCGAGCTCTTTTACGATCTCGGATTCGCAATTTTGGACTCGTTAACGAGCTCGTTTACGAATCGTTCTTCGTTTGGTGTTTATTGGGTTTGGTGTTTAATACTAGTTTAATATTGATCAGTTTCATATTAGTATTATTTTTGCCAGCTCAATTCTACTTAGTAGTTTTCATACTAGTTGTATGATAGTATTAGTTTTGTTCCAATCTTTTTGAAACCAATTGTGTGCTCGTTCTACGCAAACTGGCTTTGTACTTGTATATTTAAAACTTTATTTAGGTGAATTTGTACGAGTGAACAAAAAAAAAGTGTTTTGCTGGCCCGGGTGATAACGGGACTTGAAGTAGTTTAAAACAAACAATATAAATAGATTATTGTTCTGTAGACTTGTCATTCTGGCAGGTAGTTAATTTATACATTTTCATTAAAAAATAACAAAATGGCGTAGCTCTAAATAGAAATTTTTAAAAAATCGCGTTTTTTTAGTAGAAAATTGGGGGGGAAAATAGGAAAAAATTAATAAAAATATAGAATTCTACTTCCTGCGAGAATCATTGGCGTATAAAATAAATAACGTACTAAAATTTCAGTTCAATCGGCTTGATTAAATTTTTTAAAACACATTTTTATTTCAAGAAAAACTCTTTTAAAGTTTCAATAACATACAGCGCGCAGATATGAGGCGCTCTCGACTATGTGCTATAGCTTCGTTAATATTTTAAATGTTGATCTCAAATTTATACAGTTTGCTCACAAAATATTGTACTACTTGAAAAAAACGGTTAAACACATTTTATTTAACTCAAAAAATATGACAAAAAATTCTTTAGTAAAAAGATAGTTAAAATTAAATGGAAGAACAAATAAATTCAAATATTTTTCATATGCTTTGCAATACAATAACATACAAATCTGAAGGTGAATGTGCGATTCAAAATAAATACGAAAATACCCAATGTGAGAGTTAACAAACATATAACAAAAACCAAATAATGTTAAGGTTTTGTTAACATTTTGAAAATGCCTTTTTTAACGCTTTGAAGCACTTTTCGAAATAACTTCTTCGGGTGTCTGAGGAGTCGACTAAACCAATTAACGCTATAAATAAATAAATAAATTAAAATAAAAACAAATTTTTGTAGCAACTAAAGTTTGTATTTAATACCTAATGTAACAGAATAACGATTTTTAAAATCTTAGAAACATTACGTTTTTATTACTGCTTTTACAACTAAAAATGCAATTTATATAAAGTTTACAAATTTATGCAGAACTAGCGAGTTTGCAACTAGCAAAGAAGCTACTACATTTATACATTATTGAGCTAGTCAAAATGCGACTGTTAGTTAACTAAAAATGAAGCAACTCATTCTTTTATAAATAGTAAAACAGTTTGAATTTTTAAACCAGCTGGAATACAGATAGTAACTTATCTAGTAAATTTTTTGGTAGTAAGATTTCACTAGTTTAACATTTAGTATTTATTGACTAGATTTTTATTTTAACTAGTGAGTATGTGATTGACTCTATACATAGTGGTTGTTGCTGTTGTTGTCTTCTTCGAGCTCACTTGATCTAAATAGCTCAAAATTAAAATCATGTAAAAATTTAAAGAATAAATCACAACTATTTCTCAAAAGAAAACTTTTTATCCATTAGTATTCGTAGAAAAATTTATTTTTTATCAATAAAATTCATCTTCTTTTAATCTTAAACGAGTTTAGAAATAAAATAGAAATAATTCTGTTTTTTAAATAAATAGATGGTAAAAAGTAGCCCACAAATGAATTAATTTTAGTACAAAAATGTTATTAAAATTGTTAAGTTCGAAAATGTATGCAAAATTGCACATTTTTAGTTATTTCTTGAATTTGATAAATAAATGCGATACGCAGAATACTGGCAATGATTGTTGATGTGGCCAGTTATAGTAAAAGTGAAGTAGTATCAAAGAGAATGTGAGTTCAAGCACCGCACCGGCATTATTTATTTTAATATTTGATTATTTTTACACCAGTATAGTTATATACAAGTTTATATTTTCATATCAGTGTTAGATAATAAATCACATTTAAAAATACAATATTCGAACAACTATATTTTTTTACTAATTTTATTAACTTATTTTTAATCAAGAAAATTATAGTTTCTTAGAGACAGTTTAGTTCAATATAATTAAAAAAGTGAATAATGCCGAAACGGTTCATAGATATATTTTTATTTGTTTTTTTTTTTTTTTGTAAAAAAAAAATCAAAGAAACAAGGCATGCGCCTTATACAAACAAGGTTTGGTCTTTGACCTGAAAGGAAAGTGATTATTTAGAGGAAATTGATTGGAACCGTACGTTAATTATTGATTTAGGCAAAACAAACGTGAAAGGCTATTTGAATTGCTTTAAGCCGAGGTTAGTCTAATGTCTTAACCTCGGCAAGCATTTCCAGCCCTCAGTTGTTCCTGTCCTTTAACTTCACATTTTCCATAATTTAGCTGTGGATGTTTAGTTTTCCATAATTCATAAATATAGGAAAGAACGAAGAAAGTGAAAATAACCATGCCAGAGCCCGGATGCGAAGCAGGGACCTCTGGGTTGATAGTCTAGCGCACTCTCCACTAGACTACAAAGGCTGACAAAAAAGGCCGATATTGAAAAAATATAGTTTTGGTTTACTTTGAGCTTTGCTGTAGTAAAGCAATCATCGTTTTGCTTGACTAGTCACTTGGTATCATATGAAAAAAATTTAAAATAATTATATCAAATCAATCATATCAATCAAATAATGATCGTTGAAGTATTAATATTTTTTAAGGAATTCTTTAATAATTACTGCTTTTTTTAACTTGTTGGGGGAAGCTGCTCCACTTGGCTTGTATACGCCCATGGCAGCAATAACACCAACAAAAATAGCGATGAAGTGTAAAACAGTTAACTTCAAAAGGTTCACAAAAACTGTTCAAAAAGTCAAAGGCAAAAAAATAAAAGACCCATAAAACAATACCTTTAATAAATTTTTAGCAGCAACGTGCGATAAAAAATAAAATGTAACGTTATATTACAATGTTGGCCAAAAATTGGCAAAAGCAAAAAATGGCTAACGTATAACAAAAGTCAGCAAAAGTGTTTGGAATTCAATTTCAAATAAGCCCTGCTCTCGGATGTCCGAGTTGCTGTTGTGCATTGTTTACAACTATTTTTTTTTCATCGGGGTCAACAAAAATATTCCGACAAAATGCATTTTTCAGCATTTTTCAGCAAAGAAATTGATGCAAGAAAAAACAAAACTAAAATAAAAATAAAATTCGTTTATGTCCTTGATCTCTGGAGGCATAATGCTGTTGTGGCTAAAATCGTGTTGAATATTGAATTAGTTGTTGCTGCAACTAATGGCTAACGGCGAGTCCTGTATACAGCATGACATAAACTATATGCACACAAATATACACACACTCAGGCACATTTTACCGAAAATAAAATAAGTATTAAAATGTTCGATGGCATTTTGTGTTCACATTTCCGTTGCATAATGAATGAATCCAAAATGGCTATTTTTTGTAATTGTTGTGAAAAATGTCCTGATGTCACATTCTATGTGTGAATGTGTAGGGGAATTGCAATTGAATACCCTACACTAAAATGATAACTCTTTAAAGTTGTCGAAGTGGATTCAGTGAAAATTTAAGAAACACCGAAGTTATTTTGTTAATTTTCTGAATTCAAACGAGATCTTAATTGAAACGATCCAGGACTGAATTCGTGAAGGTTGTTAAAAATCGTTTTTTGTGCCAGACAACATTGCTGCTTTATACGAGAACTGATATTTAATGCTAAAATTGTCATTTGACTTATCTCAGATGAAGTATTGCTTTGACATAAGGTACACTCTAAGATAATATTTGAAAATTATGACGTTGGTAAATAACATCAAATTTTCATTTTTTTTATTAAACTTACACATATATATATTGAGATGAAAGATGTGTAATCTTGCAACCATCTCAGACGTCATTTATCGAAAACATTTGGTAATTGCGGACTAGTGGAAAGTTATTAAATATTGTAATGAATAAATAAAATAAAAAAATTGAGTGTTCGCAGTGCGCTAAAAAAGATGTTTATTATTAGGCACTGAAAAGCCATTGTTTTAGAAATCAATCCCATTGCTTGGACTCTCCAAGATTCTGACGCAAAACATAACACTCCAACATGTTGTAATGCATATGTCATCAGATTCCACTGATGTTGAATCCAATGTGGTTTCTTTGTTGAGTGGTGAGTTAACATCGAGCTCAGGCTCAGCAAATGAGTTATTTAAAAACTTCGAAATCACATGGAAAAAGTTCCTACGGACATTACTGACTGCCATCTTAAAGAATGGTCAAAAACTAGATAAAAGACTAAATACCTCGGCAAATTTGCTAGTGGATGAATTAAGAACCTTTTCGTTCTATATTCCTTCGGCAGTATGTGAGTTAAGATGAGTTAAGATTGCAAAATAAAAAAAAAGTTAACCATATTTAAGCTACTTGATAGACCAGATAGGCCTAGTCATTTTTTCAATGTTTCAATTTATTTTTACTTTCTTTTACTGTTTCGTAAAAACTAAAAAGGCATTGGCGTCGGAAGCGGGGGGGCAAGGTGGGCAGTTGCCCCCCACTTTTTTAGCTAGATAAACAATTTAAAAGGAAAATTTATTCAAAATATCAGTTTCTTTACAACGATAATATTTTTGTATTATATATTTTCCTCTTCTTTCTCTCTTCTTCATGTTTCATGTGAAGAAATTTTGGTGAACTTTTTTTGCACCACCATTTGTACTGCCCCCCCATTTGTACTGCCCCCCCAGATGAAATTCGCTTCCGACGCGATTGTAAAAAGGATTTGTTTTAACCGCTTATCGGGGAAACAAGGTTTGGGAACATAAGATCCTAACCATTTTTGATATTTTTACGGTGCGTTGATTTCTCAAAGCTTTTTAAAATGTAATCGTGGTGTATTTTTCTATTGCTATATGTTGACGCTGTCCGGGTTAAAGTGCCAAATTTGATAGTGGCCTAAAATCACAGCAAATAGTATTTTTCAATTATTTACAGGATGATAGTGCAGCAAGCAGTGCCAACTATGACTCCTTTTTGGAGAAGCATTGCGAAGGAAACATAATTTCAACTCCCGCTTTTGACGCCCGAATATCCCCAACAAAATGCGACGACATACAAACAATCTTAAGAAAGCATACACTAACTGGCAGCCAACAAATATGCCTCCAACGCAGACCTGTACATCGATGGCATATAAGCAGAAATATATGAAGGAGTGTTCAAATAGGAATTTGGATAAACAAAATTTAATAAGAAGCTACATGCGAGGTTGCTTCGCTTTGCAGCCCAAGTTTTTCAATTACTTTAACAAGGTGTCAAGCTTTAAAGATATTGAAAGAGAGTGGACATTCATATTGCCTCTCTGACCATTTTGATGAACTTATGTGTTTCGATGCTGGCCATTTAAAAAAAAAAATCAAAACGAAGGTTAAGTTGTTTAGCTTTTTCAGGAATTTGAATAGAAAAAACTTTTTTATATACTTTAAAAAAATGAATCTGAGGACATCAAAAAAACCTACGTTTTCATTGAAAAACCCTTAATATCGGACATATCAGAAAATTTCTTAGACGTTATCACAGAGCTTATATGCTAAATTATGTTTTAAATATTATTTTTTCGCCCGAGTTGTCACAGGCACTCGAATTTAGGACTAGGTTTTTTACAAATACTATCTTAATCACTGTTGCCAGCTTCTTCAGATCAAAATCCACAATATTTGCCAAAAAAGTCCGCTAAAATCCGCTAATTATTCTTCATTTACTTTTAATAACATAGTTTATAACAAAATACTAATATAATTACATATATAAGCTTAGGCGCCTCACGTTCCATATAACAAAAAAAGTTGTTCCGTATAAATGCTGAAATAATATTTGGTTTGTATTATGATGATTCCCTAAATATTTCGACTCTAGCAATAGCCATCCGTGAGCTGGAATGGTTTGAAGTAACCTCTAAAAAGCGAGTTTTTTTCTAAAGATATTAGCTGGTGTAATATTTGCAAAAACTCCATACCGACTGATACTTCAAGTTTTTAAGAATATAAAAAGTATGAGCTATAAGACTATACATCGAAATCAACAACCTCACGCATTCGGTATTAGAAACAGAAATAACTTAGTTGTGGCGAGATGCAGTCGCGAGGTCACGAAACAACGCTACTTATACACAAAATTTATTGTCCTTTTAAGAAAAATGTAATGGTACCCCCTTTGATTTTTGTAACGATTTAAATTTTTACATGTTGTTTTTATAATTTTTACGAAATGGCTTCAAGAATAATTTCCGGTTATTATCGAATGCCATCTGCTAGGAGCAAATTACAACTAGTATAAATTTTAACTGCTCGAATCAAACAAATATATTTTTCTTAAAAGACTCAATTTTCTTATTTTATAACGCACTCTAGCAAATCTTCCATACTTTAAAAAAAAAACTAAAATAATATCCCTAACCCTGGATAACCAATGTTAGCCGTTTCGACTAACACTGCTCACTGTTTTGCTTACAGCCTTTTTTTCTCTCATCTGATCGTGTTCTCTATCCATATCGTAGTAACCACATTAGTTGTTAAGCTGCTCTCGTTACCTTCGGATGTATTTGCCTTTTTAATTGGATGGGGTGAATGTAATAACTTTTTGTAAATGTAGTGTACGTCGAAGCGACTCACATTGGCTTTAACGTAACTTTTTATACCCACGCTTATTGCGTAAGGGGTATATTTTCGTAACACTCATAATCTTTTTTTGATCAGCATCACCTCCTGAGTCGATTAAGCCATGTCCGTCTGACCATCTATCTGTCTGTCGACACGATTACAGCCACAATTTTTAAGCTATCGTAATGATATAAAAGATATATGCTTATATTACAAAAACGAAGATAAAATTCGGGAATGAGCAAAATAGGATGAACACCTCGCCTACCTGCCACAAGAAGTGACTTTATCAAAACGGTATCTCTTAAAATGCCACAAAAATAAATATATGAACTTGGAAATTTGCACATTACCTTTGGAGTAAAATATTCACCACATATTTGAAATTTGTCAAAATTGGATGAAAACCACGCCCACCTCCCACACAAAGTGGCGTCATTATATTACAAAACCTTCACAAATTCAAAAAAATTATGGTTTAAACTTGATACTTTACACATATGATTTTATAATAAAGATGAACTCGGAGTTTAAAATTTTATATATTAGGATAAAAACCACGCCCCATTAAAGTGGCGTCATCAAAATTATACAACATTGACAACTTCGTATATACTAAAATACGGATGTGGGGGTATTTTAACTTCGGTTCAGTAGAAGTTAGTTCCTTTGTTGCAGGATTTTAGTGTTTTGTTAATGAGTTTTTTATAGTGGTGCAGCGAGTTGCGTCTCTTGTGCTAAACAATTGAGTTAAACTTTTTTATTTTAATAATAATAAATAATGCTTTATATCTTAAAATGAAAGAAGAGCCTTTTAAGTTTTTTATGTTTGTTTACTATTTTTTTGTTTTCAATAATCTTATATGCTATATCTCGAACTGATAAAATAAGTAGCTTATAAAAAATGTAACAAATTAAAAAAAATTAATGTTTTTTATTTCTAGTAGAATATACATAGTTTTTCCATTTTCAACAACTTTTAATGTATTTTATGTACTAACAGCTCCTCTTAAACGAGTTTTGGAGCATGTTAGTCGAATCGACTAACATGTGTTGTTGTTTTTACAAATGTGCAAACACAAAGTTGATAAAACAAAACAAAACAAATTTGTAGCTGAGCCAACTGAGCCAACTGAGCTTCTGGAAGCTCATGTCTGGTATAGATAGATAAAACTTTTTTTGTTGCTTAAAATTAACACATTCATTCACAGTAGCATAATGTAATATAATACGCATATGCAATAGCCTTTCATTATAGCAAATTCATAAATATTGTAAGTGCATATCAATACTTTTTGTTTTTGTAAAAGCAACTTGATTTGCATTTGCAACGGTGCAACAAGGTCTTAAATTACCCTTATGTTTAAAAAAAAATGAATCAGAACTTTAAGGCACTTCAACACGCTTTTAATTATGAGTAATGCACTTTCCAAACCCACATATATCTTCTGTAGAAAGGCATCAGCTCATTTTATGGAGCGCAAGAACATTACTTGTAAGGGTAATGCTCACACTCAGGGAATTAATTAATTTCGTATACGGCTGCCATGAAAAAGCTGTAATAGTCATACAAGAGTTATTATATGTACATGAAAAGAAGTTGCCTTGACTGAAAGTTTATTGCAAGAAGAGCTCTCATTACCCCAATTAAATCTGCAATATTCACAAAACAAAAACGATAATTTTTTCAGCGTCTTTCGAAAATAATATCTGTGGTTACAGTTGTGACACATTCAGTGCAACTTATTTTTAATTATTGTGTCTAGAGTTACTTTAATTAGGCTATTGTAGCCTCAATACGGTTCTCACACTTTTGCTGCAGATATTAAAGCCACAATAGACAAATAACTCCATTTTAGTTTTGACTTTGCACTGTGATTGTTGGCGAAAAGTAAAAAATTATTTTTTAAGTGAATCGGTATTTTTAGAGTCAAAAACTAAGTTTAACCGGATAAAATACACAGCAAAATATGATACAAATAAAATATGATAAACTATCAATTAGTCGGGAATAATTCTCAGGAAGTCGTGAATGAAAGCTTTTGTGTTTGAGCAAAATTGTGGCAGTTTTATAAGTATTTGATTTTTCACAAACAGTGAAAGGAAATGAAAGAACCCGCGTTGTATGAAAATTAAAACTGAAAAAACAAAACTTTACTTTCACATTTTCATCACAAAAAATTGTCAACATTACGATTTATTTGTCAACATTACGATTTATAGCAGCCACAAAAGGTATTATTACGGCCCCACCACGATTCGGCTATCAAAATCAAATTCCTCTCACAATTGAAAGTTCTTACAACTTCCTGTGAGGTTGTCAAAACCTAAATAGCATCTCTTAAACTGGAACCGAACAGCCCTTATAGAAGTTCTCACAGCCTCATATATTGTACAATTTTTGATTACACCTCTGTGGTGTAGTGCGCTAAAATGCGCAAGGCGATCACGGCCTGGGTTCGATTCCTGCCGGTGCAATCACAAAGATTTTTAATGAAGCCTGTAGCAGGGCCGAAATTGCAATAAAATCAGTCAGTGATGTGTTTTTTTGGAAAAAAAATTTCTTTAGAGCAATTAATTGTTCCAACCTGACCTAAAGCTCAATAAACGATTTTAAACTATCAAACAACTAGAATTTGTATTAAAATCAAGAATGATTTAAACTATCAAACATTTAAAATTTGTATTTAAATCATAAAAAATCAACATAATAAATAACACGGTCATATACACTGTGGCAAATATGTGTTAAAATTAATTGAAATTGTGTTAATATTAAACGAATTTGTTTTTGAAATAGAGCTTTGAAACAATTTCATTTAAGTTAAATAAGACCTGAACATACGTATAAGAAAAAAGTTAAAATTTCCAAGATATAAAACGATAAAAATTACTTTTTTTAACAAAAAGGTAAACTTTATTCATGTTGAAGAAATGAAAAATACAAAAGAAAACAATAAAAATATTAATAAAAATAAAGATAATTTCATTATACTTTTTATTATTTAGTTATAAAATAACTTAGGAAGTATAATTGTTATGAATTTCATTAAAGCAAGGTAAACAATATGGTTTTTGGCACTCAATACACTGTGTATTAACTTGTTTAGACTTTGTGGAAGCAGTATTTCTATTGTGGCTTTCGGCTAATTTTTTGTAACAGCCAAGACATCTTTTACGCACAAGTTTTCCATCATCTTTTCTAGGTATTTCGCTGAGTTCGTGAGGTGTGTTTTTTGTTTTTTTCATAGTTGTTCGCTCTTCGGTAATGCCAAGCAAAGAATTTGCAATTGACTTTGTAAACTGCTCTAATTTCATTTGTTTGTTAGAATAAAATTTATTATACAAAACCCAACTATTTAAAATTGCAATACTAATACATTCAAACAGTACTTTTCGATACCATTTTACACTTTTCCTTGCTGGGCTGTAGTAAGATATCATTTGGTCAGAGAGGTCAATTCCACCTTTGACTCGGTTATAGTCTAGTATTATGACAGGTTTTTTGACTATTTTTCCTTCACGGTTTTTTTTCCCGGTTTCTTGCATATTGAGACCATGAAAAGTTGAAATAAGTCTTATTTCTTTCTTGTCCTGGTATTTCATCACTCTAATTCCTGTTGAGTTTATTGCACCTGCTATTTCGTTTCTCGTCAATTTGAAAGATTTCAGATTCGGCAAGCCAACCCTGTTTGATCGTAATGTTCCACAGAATTTATTTTTATTTTTCAAGAACATAGCTAAAGGAATGCTACTATACCAGTTATCTGCAACCAAAAATCTTCCTTCATTCAAGAGATCTTCAGCTAATGAGGCAACGATTGACCCAGCATGGTCTAGGTAATTTTTCAGAGGTGCCTTTCCCGCAGTATACGGAGAAATTCCAAACATAGCCAGTCATATCACACAACTTGAATAATTTTATTCCATATTTGTGGCTTTTTCCTGGATTATATTGCTTGAATAAAAGCCTTCCACTGTGCGAAATCATAGTTTCATCCACAGATATTTCTTCACCTGGGGTATATATTTCCTGAATATTTGATATAAAAGTATTTAAAAAATTGGAAATTTTATGTAATCTATCTCCTGGATTAGCCGTTTTGTTATCAGCAACATGCCAATTCTTTAAAATCAGACAAAATCGATTGTAGCTCATACCAATATTGTGAAACAACGGATGATTAAATAACGGTTCCATTCTCCAATAGTCTTCAATATTAGGATATTTGATAATGCCAGTAGTAATTATCACACCAATAAACTTTTTCATTTCGGCATGTGTAGTATTTGACCACCTTTTCATGCGAGAATTACGACGAACCTGGTTGGATTCTAAGAACTGTTCCGCATATTGGTTTGTTTCTAAGACCATCAGGTCAACAATTTCGCTGTCAAAAAATTGCTCAAATATATTGATTGGCAAAGGTACTCCATCTTCAATTACAATACGCTTATTTAGACCATGTTTGCCAATAAAAGGAATCTTTTGTGCTTCTGCAATATCATTGCTCCACTCTTGCCGAACGGACGATGTTGATGTAGAGGCGATCTGCGGCCATTCGTCAAACAAGTTGTTTTCGTTATCAGATTCACTATCGGATTCACTGCCTGAAGAAAAGTCCTCTTCATCTGAACTGTCATCACTTATACCAGTTCTATTATCAAAATCTGAATTACTATTTTTTCTTATCCGACCGTAAAATGATAATGGAACCATACTCACTAATAAATTGATACTGACTGCTAGAAGCTCCTACCATGGTTGTACAACAATCCACCGACAATTGCAAAAAATGGGATTCCCCTTATTTCACTCTACACACATGTTTATTTCAGTGTTGCTAACGTATTTATTTCAATGTTGCTAACACTATACGGCAAAATAAATAAATAGTAACGAATAAAAATGACATGAATCATATGTGATGCACAGAACGTTTGAATAATAAATAGTTTAAATATTGCTCTGTGTATCACATGTGATGCACGTCATTTTTACCAAATAATTACTGTGGACGTACACTATAAAAAAAAAATTTTGTACTGGGACAGTCAAAGGGTTAAGCACAAATGTTTTTAAAGTTTAATTTAAAACAAAGGTTTTTGTTTTCAAAGCAATGTTTTAAATATACTTTCATTATAAAAATTTTAAGTTTAAACACTGTTATTTAAACGAAAAATGTATAGCAAAAACTTTAATTTTAAAAACAAATATTTTAAAACATAATGTAAAAATTAAGTTATTAAATTTTAAAAAAAAATAAATTAAACCTCCATTTTTCAATGCCATATTTTCAACTTTTTCGAGTTTTTGAAGTCAGATTCGTGATCAGCAACCCTTGGGACCCCCCGAATAACAAATTTTTTGATTGCATTTGATAAAGTTTGCGTTTTATTTTTTTTTATAAAGTAATAACACATTTGCAATGTGTTAAATATTATACACATTTTTGTGTAAAACGCACGCAATCACCTCACTTGGGGTTTGTTTTTTGTCTGAAAATTTCGTTTACATATAAAATAATACAAACTCTCTTTACCTCACTGAAATTCTCTTAAGATTGTGTACATTTTACAAAATAAGTCCATTAGTTTCATTTTCAACTTTTCAGCTGTAGTGTTAAATATAAGTTGCGTAAACAATTACCTCAAAATTAAGAATAAAATCTTCTCATTTGGTCTCAGAAGCTTTAATATTTAGAAAATTCTATTTCTAATTTCTGGAAAAATTCTAATTTCTGAAGCTTCTTGTATCTCGGGTTCTACTGTAAAAGAATATGACCACTTTGAGGTGATTCCTATAAAAATAGCAATGTGTCTTTAACAGCTGTTTAAGCAAACTGTGTTCTTTAAAAATACCAATTAATTCTAATTTTGGCGGTTAATAACAGCTATAATAAAAAATAGTATGAGCTTATGACAAAATATTTGTATTAGTAGGAAATTAATTTTTTATCATATTTGATTATGCTTTCTCAGAATAATAAAAAGTTATATCCAGAACACACGGTTTTTCTACTTTGCTCCTTCTAAATGGCTCAATATATTTTCCTTTGACTTGAACAAAAAAGTATGCAAACATCGTTTTTAAAGGTTCCTCTAACTTTTGAGAACAAATGGACTGAATCTGTTTTTTAATCCGGTTTACTATCTTTATTACTGGTCATAGGTCTTATGTAAATTTTTTTTTTATAACTTTGTATTGTCTACGCTGTCGCGGCTTGTCATATTCGGAATACACCTAACATTTTTGTGTATACTTCATTACCAATATTTGGCAAAAGTATATTAGCATATACACTTTCATTTGAAATATTTTTGCATGAATAGCTGTTAAAATAATTCAATATCCTTTAAAAAAATGAATTGAGTTATTTTTTTAATTTATATATATACATTTATTTGTTCTCTTGTTGGCCTAAAATTTGTTTTTTTTTCGCTCTTTTTAATTTAACTCTACTTTCTGCCACTGCAAATAACTAATCATTGAATTGTTATTTATACTGTATAACAAATTATAAGTGCAAGATATTATCTTAAAGTAACCTTTCCACCATTCTCCAATTAAACTTGGTGATTGGTTCAAAAGCATATATCCATAAATAGAAGTCAGCGTTGCATATAAGATATTAGTAGTATTTTTCAAACTACAGAAAAAAGTAAGGATACCGTCTATGGGAATACTTCTGATTCTTAGGCTATTCAAAGTAGTTTCACTATTCCAAAATTTCTCTTCCTTTCCTTTCGTTTGTCTGCTCCTAACTCTGTTGTTATTATTACCACAATTAGATACGTTTTCTAATTGGTGTTATTGCTTCGGTTTATATGTAGTTTTTTGGACTATCAATCGCTAAGCAACGTTAGTTTGAATTTAGCAGAAATTGATAAAAACAAAAAATTATAAACAAATTTCTCAAGACTATTGCCGTCCTAGTTTTTCATAGTAAAATGCAGAGCTTTTAGGCTTGTTTATTTTCTGCCATAATTTTTGTTTTCTTTTCTCCATTTTCATTAGCAAATAGCAAGTCGAACTTTTACTGTTCCACCATAAATTGTCTCCCAAAAGAGTAAACAATTTTTTCCCTTACCCCGTTCTATGCCTCATGACTTCAACTGCGTTTGTGATATTTATCTTCAGTATTCGTCGTAAAAAAGTGCAGTGAAAAAGTGAATTTTTTGATTTTTTTTTTTGTGTGTTTTTGGTAGTTTTCTAAAAATGCGCTCAAATTCTTTACGCTTGTGATGCTGATCCCCTTGGGTACCACGTTTGGGCCAGTGAAACCTAAATCCGTATGGAACATAGACTCATGCTTTGATGGTGGCACTGGTGCTGAGGCTATGCAGTCAGCTTTTATGCGCTGCTATACGTATTTGTTCGACGTGCTTGTGGCATAGAAATATGTTTACTAGGGATAGCACCGTTGCTAGGGATGCGGGTCCTATAGAAATCCTGCTCGCTATTTTTCACAGTTCTCTTTTTGCCCAAATATATATTATTTTTTTTTTTTCATATTTGTGTGTGTTGTTTTCTTATTCCGTGACCCGTGGCCGTGTTGTACGAGTTGCAGCTGCACGTGTTGTACGGAGTAACTTACTCAGTCCATCACTTGGTCACTCACGGAAGCTTTCTCTATCGCACATGTATAAAGTGAATAAAGGAAAAGCATGCGTTGGCCAGCAAATTCTTACAATTTTTCTAACCGAAATCCACAGAGTCACCAGGGTGGCAAATGGACTGACTTCTGGTCAGTTTTGGTAGTCAACGTAGTTGTTGTTGTTATTGCACGACTATATCTCAATCGGAATACAAATAAAAGTTGCAGCGTGAGAGAAGCAGTAAAAAAGTAACCCGGAAAAAATGCATTGTTAATATTTTTTAGCTTTTGTTTTGAACCCATGTTAGGCACACTTGTTTCACCGGACTGTTGCAGAATTAGTTATTGTTAGTGTTGTCCATGATGGTGGTGTATGAAGATGCCTAGCACCCCAGTGGGTATTTTAGGTAGTGTTACGGAAGGCATGCGAGTAGTGCTTTAATTGGAGTCAATATGGCTTCCATGCTCGTTGCATTGATTAGTGCTTTTAAAAAAATTTAGAAAATATATAAATAATTAGATTCATTTAAAAAAAAAAAATCTAAATTTAAATAAAAAAATCATTTTTTTTTGTCCGAGTTGGGTCTCGAACCTAGGACTCCGAAATCTAACAAACTCATATCATATTAAATGAAAAAATTGTAAGTCTTTTCTATTATTTTTGTAAAAAAATTTTTCCAAAAATTTAAAAAAAAAATTTAAATGAACAGAAAATTTTTGAAAAAAATGTAGATTTTAAAACAAATATAAAAAATTTATTTTGGTCCGAGCTGGGTCTCGAACCCGCGCTCCCGAAAGCTTACTTTCATTTGTAATAATGCAAAATAAGCTAAAATTTAAACTGTTAAAGTACTATTACAGTGTGTAGCTACACTGAGAAAAAAAACGTACTTTAAAATTAAACAAAAAATTTTAAAATAGAAATTAAACGAATTTGCGTTTTTCCAAAACAAAATTTAAAGAAAGCGTGTTTAATTTTCAACTATTTACTCATTTAGTGTTTTTTGTATAATTTTCTCATATTATTTTCTTCCAATAACAAAAAATACGTCGCTAGCAGCGATTAAATTAAAAAATTATGTGCAGTAGAAACATTGAAAATTATTTCCAGACAACTGAGACCCCGATTGTACATTTGATTGTTTGAAAATATTTTTGAATTAGTCCTACAAATATTGAACATAAGAAATAACAACTAATTATTTATTTTGCTATTTAAAATATTTTAAGCCGCAATAAAACGCAACCTTCATCAAATGAAGTAAAAAAAAAATTGTTATTAGGGGGGTCCCAGGGGTCGCGAATCTCACGAATCTGACTTCGAAAACTGGAAAAAGTTAAAAAATGGCATCGAAAAAATGGCGGGTTAATTTATTTGTTTTTAATTTAAAACATTTGTTTTAAGTATTAAAGTTTTGGCATTAAATTTTTCGTTTAAATAAATGTTTTCAAACTAAAAATTTTTACAATGAAAGTATATTTAAAAACATTGTTTTGAAAAGAAAACCTTTTGTTTTAAATTAAACTTTAAAAACATTTGTATTTAACTTAAATGAAATTGTTTCAAGCTTGATTTCAAAAACAAAATTCGTTTAATATGAACACAATTTCATTTAATTTTAACACATATTTCCCTCAGTGTATAAAAAACACCTTTTTTATTAATTTTTTTATCTAGTATTATCGAGTTTAATGATGCAAATTTTTTACATAATAAAGAATTATTCACTCTCAACCTGACCCTCTCCGATTTGGTTTAAATTTTGTATACACGTAGTGTTGGCTACAATTTAGAAAATCAATTTGTAATTTTTTTTCGAGTGGTTATTGAGTTACGGGTACACAAAAATTGAAAAAAAATCGTTTTTTTCATGAGGACTGTTTTTCATTTCATCATAACTTCGGTTAAGTTTGAGATAGAACAACGATTTTAGTTTCATATTAAAGATATTTGCAAAAGGCTTATTTTGCATAATAAAACTTTCAAATTTCTCAAATATTAACGTTATTTTTATTGCATGAAAGTTTAAAAAAATATTTTGATGAAAGTCAATTTTAAAAATTTTGGAAAAAATATATATTAACTAATAGTAGTTTATCTAAGTACTCTTAAAATTTCAGCCTGGGACGACAATGGGAACACTATTAAAATAAATTTTTAAGTAAACTTACCTTAAAATTTATGCTCATTACAGCAGCTTGCGATAAAGCAACAAGAACTGAACACACTAAAAAAGACCATATGTGTGAAATTGACTTTCATCAAAATATTTTTTTAAAATTTTTATTTAAAAAAAAATAACGTAAATATTTGAGATATTTTAAAGTTTTATTGTACTATAAGCCTTTTGAAAATATCTTTAATATGAAACTAAAATCGTTGCTCTATCTCAAACTTAACCGGAATTATGATCAATTGAAAAACAGCCCACAAGAAAAAAAGCCGAGTTTTTCAATTTTTGAGTACCCGTAACTTAACAACCACTCGAAAAAAATAAAAATTGCAAATTGATTTTCTAAATTGTAGCCAACACTGCGTGTACGCAAAGTTTAAATAAAGTCGGAGAGGGTCAGATTCAGAATTTAATTTTTTTTGTCGAAAAGTTTAAAAAATTGGTTCAATTGGCTTCTCATCTCCAGCATTTACAAAGCATCTGAAAGTAAGAAATCAAAGTGCATTCTTGAGTTAAGGGTTGTAGTTGAGCACTTAACTTACTCGAATAAAAAAATAAATAAAAAAATGCCATGTGCTGAAAAAAATGCACAAAAAACCCCCTTTTTTGCTGAAACTTTCAGCCATGCAAAAAAAATAGAAAAGTTTTTTTGGCTTTTTATAGGTCCAGTGCTTAAAAGAGTCTATAAGGATCACAATGAATCAAAAATCGATCAAGTATAACTCCAGATATCTAAGAAGCCGATACGAAAAACCTTGTTTTGAGAAAAACGCGATTGAAGATTTAAAGGTTCTCGAATAACACTCAACAGACGAATATATGTTATAACTATTTTTCTATATGATATTTTTTTTATAAAATTTTGTAAACTTATTCTTAAGACCTTAAAAAACCATATTCTAACAAAAAAAAAATCATTTTTAATTTTTTGCACACTGTAATAGTACCTTAACAACTGCGTAGACAAGTGGATAAGGTGTGGGACCACCACATGAGAGGACGTTGGTTCAAATCTGAAAATTGTCAGCGGTTTTTATTTCAAGTTGTTATATATATTGCTTTTCTATCTAGCGTGTATTCTCATAAAGGGCCTCTAGCAGGCCTCTTTAGAGTAGCGAGAGAGGAAGGCCTAGATAAATTTCTCGTTTCATATAGAAAAGTTAATGGGCTTGAATATGAGTGCGGAAAGGCTAAAAAATCCATACGATGGCCTGCTAGAAGCGCTTCTAAGCCCTGCTTTTGCCCACTGGGACTGCTGTTGATGACGTTGATGTCGGTCAGGCTTGGATGTGTATTTTGCTTCTTGTTCCTAATTTTTTTGCCCAAGTTTTTCTTAGAACTTCAAACGCATCAATTTACAAAGAGTTACGAAAATTGTTGCATCAAACAAGAAAACAAACAAGAAAACAAACAAAAAAATAAGCATGAAAGGCGAGCAATATATAGTGACAACAAAAAACACGCAAACTCTTGTATATTATTTTTTCATCGTATCCACCGAAACTGTCCGTTGTTCATGCACTTCGATTCATTAAGCATTCATCCCTTGATTTTTCGAGTTTCGTGCTGTTTTTTGACCGGGAAATCAACTCGTTTGTTGGTCATGCATTTTAAAATTTCAGCTGGTTCCGTTCGTTCTAAGTTTGTATTTTTTTTACCAATTGTTTATGGTTGCCGTTCTTCTTTAATTTTGTGATGAAATTTTCTTAGATTTCTTTTATGGCCTTATACTTTTATTGCTTTATTAAGTCTTGGCGACCGTTCTTGAACAATAAAAATTTAATATTTTTTTTTTGTGTGTAAAATTCCTTGAGCTGTTTTAGTAATGATCTATGTAGATTAAAATAATCAAATTGGTTTATATTTTTTTACCACATTTTCAATAACTTTGATTAAGTTTGGCGTGCAAAGAAAGAATTTGAGAAAAAGTCAATGAGTTGATTCCGCGACAAGTTTTGTGGTATAATCCTTCAACAGTATTTCCAGCATTACAATCATGTTTGTTTATATTTACATAAGCCTTGCACACATTTTTTAACAATTCAAAATAAACTAATTTTTCATCAACATCGAATACAAATACAAGCACACATTATGATTTGTACAAATATGCATAATGTGTGTTTGTTTGTTCGTATGAGAAATTTTTTTTATTGTTTGCTTTTATTGTAGCAAATTTGCCAAATGTAGCAGAAATAAACGCAGCTCGTGAGTTAATTTAAAATTGTTCATGCTTCAATCAATCATAAATTCAAGTAAAGCATAATAAAAAAAGTCAAAATAAAATATATCCACCTCATTTCGGCCCATAATTTAACCGTAACGTTAAAGAACACATAATTGAATGCAGTTGCAAAAGTCAAACATGCATAAAGTACATCAAAATAAATTTAAAAAATAAATGAATATTAAAAAAAGTTTGAAAAACTTTCTGTAAAATGTTTATCTCCAAATTAAACAAAAAAATAATGTTAAATGCACATGTTATGAAAAACTTTATCATACAAAATCATAAAAAAGATTCCATTATTTCAATAGTGCAGAATTCTAGAAATTTCAAACTCCCGATGCAAAAAGAATTTCTGCAAGCATTTTTCAAGGGTAAGTGGGCTCATAAATTCAGGCTCATACGCATAAATCCAGAACTCTTCATTAGTCACGATCTTAAAAAAGTATTTTTATTAATTTAATTTCTTGAGCGTTTCTTTGCCTTTTTTTGAGGGATCATCAAATTAAGTGGAATCCAACGTGAACAAGTCTTATTCACAACAATGTGTTCATCTAAAATGGTATGTATGCTGGTGGTCTTATTGACCAGGGATGCTTCAATCTCACGGTATGACGATAAGCATTATCAGTTCGCAGACAGCATCTGTGGCACAGTTGCAGATTTTTTATGTCCTTCACGAAATTCGTCAGTGAGCGAAGTACGGCCCCGCTTGAACTCTGTGCACCGCTGATATACAGAGGTTTTTGAAAGTGCTTCATTGCCAAAAGCCGAATTTAGTTTAACAATGCTCTTTTGTTGAAATAATTCGCGTCGATTCAATTTTTTTTTGCTGAAAAAAATAATTTAAAAGCACTGTAAACAACACCATAAAAATGGATTCAAGCCCATCTTCAGCAAGTTTTGCAAGTTTTTTTAAATTAAGTTTTTGCGAATTATCTCTCTCCACACTCAATTGCTGCACGCTCTTTGACTTGATTAAATAATTTAAATTTTTACAGAAAACTTGCTGAAGGTGATCAGTGAATTCCGCTTAAGCGAAGGTATACCAAAACTTTGCACACTGGCTAATCGGCGGAAAAAACAGCTTTTAACATATGTGTTAATTTAAATTTATTTTTTTCTTTTTATTATATTGCCAAATTTCTATCTATTTATTCCTTAGTGTCAAAATTGTAAAAAGTAATTCGGTGGTTTTTATAAAATACCCAAAACTTAAGAAATTTTTTCAAGCGTATGCTTATACTAGCAAATACCCACTACTTCGCCTGCGATAAAAATATTAAATACCATGTGCAAATTTTAAATCTTAAAATTAAAGTATTTTTCTTTTATCTTCAAATGCAATATATAAAAATATTTGTGTTTGCTTAATAATTAAAATATGTTATAAATATTAGAACTTACTTTATATAATTTGAATTACCTTCTTTAAACAGTTATTGTTATGGTGGCATAAAGTTGCTTGGCTTTTTCTGTATTTTGTGTTTTTTCATAAGTCCTGTATAATAGGATTATAAAAAATATAGGTATAACATTTTTTGAATTTATAATTCAAAAATTTAATTTTTTTTTAAATTAGATTCTGTTTTGAAAAATTTACATTATTATGACATCAAACTTTTGGCTATATCTCGAAAACTTTAGATTTTCTCAGTTTTTATGAAAAGTCGTTTATTAATAAAAATAACGGTAAACGAAAGATTTTTCGAAAGTAGTTTGTACGTATATCTAGAATATTGAAAAAATTCCTGTTATTATGTCATCAAAATTTTTTTGATATCTTGAAAACTACAGATTTTCTCAATTTAATACTTTTTTTAACTTGAGAATGAGAAAAAACCGATTGAAATTTCAATTTTTGAATTTGCAAGCAAGGTTAGTTTAGGTTGAGGCGGCAGCCGCTGTACGTGCCTAAAACCAAACCGCACGTACCACAGCTCACTTAGACCAGTGAGGTCCGTTGTGACACCGCTGCACACCTGGCCTTCAGTCCGAGTGGAACCACATTGAGCTCTTAATAAAGCTTGTTAGACGTTTGACGCTTGTCTCCGACAGGTCGTCAAGCTCCGAAAAGAAGAATGACCCCAAATGTTTATGCCTTCTTCTCGCAAGCGCGGGACAGGAACATAGAAGGTGGGAGATAGTTTCCTCCTCCTCCTCGTCCCTGCAGCTTCTGCAGAAGTCATTAGTGATGACTCCCAATCTGGAGGCATGTCTGCCTATTAGGCAGTGCCCTGTGGTAACAGCCACTAACGTAGCCACCTCTGATCTTCCCAACGAGAGAAGGACTCTCGATCGCTTTGGGTTTAGAGTCGGCCAGATAAGCCTTGTTGTTCTGCATGTTGAGAGTTCAGCCCATCTTGAGTTGGCTAATTTGCAAGCAAACATCTCCGCCATTTTCAAATCAATGTTCATAAAATTGACTTTGTCTGAAAGGCCAATTATGTGAATTTGAAGAAATTTGAAAATATTTAGAGTTACTTCACCAATTCAATGTCTTATATTGTTTTCATAAAACTCCAAAAAATATCCAAATTGTGCTCAAAAAGTTATTTTTTATTGTAATTTTTTTGTTTCAATTTTGTTGTTATCCACTCTTTCATATGACAATTTCATTTATTTGCAAAAACTTCTTAATTTTGACACAAAATTCAGTAAACAGTTTATATCATTAAAAATCATGGGCTACCCCACCCCATATAATTTTTTGGATAAAATTTTATTTTTTTCAAAATTTTATTATATTTTTTACAATTTTCTCAACTAAAAAATAATTTCTGTGAAAAAAATTTTACATATTTCGAACCACTCCAAAGTTATGCTCCATTTACATAAATCTAAGTATGTTTTCAGTCATTTAATTATCTATTTAGCATTTTTATTGATTCAAAGTATTCTCCGGCAGACGCAGAAGCGACTGACCCCTTACTGCCAGTGGCCCCTTACTATGAATTTTTATGCTATTCGGAAAATAAATTATATTCATACTTTCACCATTTTTAGTATGGTTTCCGAAAGTAACCATATGAACTGAATTACCAAATTTTAGTCTAATAAGGCCAAAACCATCCGAAATATAGCACTTTTGAGGATTTGTGGGTGGTAATGGGAGTGTGGGAACATTTTTTCCCTAAAACCATCAATTTAGCTTAAACATAGCGCGCTTTGCTTTACTCCACGCTTATCCCCCGAAAAATGGGCGTACCTAAAGTGGGACATGCCCATTTTTAGTAAAGTTGCCAAAAGTAACCGTGCGAACTAAATTACCACATTTTAGTCTTTAACTACGTTAACATTGAGCCAAATGACTCATTTCAGCCCATTCAGCCAAATGAGAAACGAAGTCATCTCATTTCCTATACAAATTCTCAGTTGCAATTAAACTCATTTAAAACCAATGAATGAGATTGAATATGTTCTTAAAACTTATTAGAAACTATTTTGAACGCATTCAATGAAGAATGGTTATCCATTTTCTTTTTATAAAGCACCGAACACACTAAAACCAAAGGAAAACGTCAAACAACAAATCGTTTTATGCACGTGTATCATCAGCAATATCGACCAGTAAAAACAAAACAAAACAAAGAAGGTGTTGTCAAACGAAATAAAATACTTTCGCAAAAAATCAATGTAAGCACTTTTAAATAACTGATTCTAAATTAATCTTTCGGCCTAATTTAAACGTAAGCGATTAAAGAGGGCGTGGAAACTAATTTTTCAGCTGCCGAAAGTAACCATACGAATAAAATTACCAAATTTTAGTTTTGTGCAATACAAATTAGAGCACAAAAAAAAATTATTCATCAGTTGTTTAGCGGCCATGTCGAAACAATGTAATTCAGAATTGTGTACAGGTGTTGAAGGCCTCGCAGCTACATTGTATTCAAGAAATACTTGGTTACGTCATGTGTCCATTTATCTCGGGGTTGTTTTCAGTATGCTCTTTAAAGCTCTCATTAAACATACTCAAACTCAATATGGGAGAGTATAAATGTGCAAAGCTACCCAACACCGCAAGAGAAACAATCAGAAACACTATAGCAGAGAAAAAGAGAGTTTAATTTTTATAACTTTTAAGAGTGGTTTTAGAAAAATAAAAGATGCAAGATTTTAAGTTAAATATGTAGCTTTATATAAGTAAAAGAGTTACTAAAATCGGTTGAGTAGTTTTTAAGTTTAGCGTCGTCGCAGATACGTGAGAAGCCTTTTATATAATAGTATAAGAATATAAATACCAAAAACAGTTTATATTTTTATTAAGTTTATACAACTGTAATATTAACGCAAACTTATGCAGTACATTTTTAGAGGTTTAAAAAAAACATAAAAAAAATAATTATTCCTAAAGAGTGCTATGATTTCAAAAATTTTAAAATTTTGACATAAATATTTTACTAGCTAAAGTAATGAATGAATGAAGAATGGAGCTTACAGCTTATAAAAATCTTTATACTGGAACCCACTTTGACCCACTCGCAAAGTTATGGGCGTTTTCGTGAATGCGGAGGCACAATTTTATAGTGCTCCACACTATATTGAACCTTCCGTTGCGCGCGTGTTTTGGAACGAGACTAGGCACAGTCTATCAAATTATGTTTTAAAAGTAAAAAAAACTTATGTTTAAAAATAAAAAAATTCAATGCAAACTAAAAACAGTATTAAATTTTAAATATGCTAAAAAAACTTTGCAGAAAACTATGTAAGTATCATGAAAGTATGTTTTTAAGCAACATCATTAAAGGTATTTAGTGAATAATGCAAAAAAATAAACTACTGCAAATTTCCGACAGTTGTCTTTAAGTGGAAATATCATAAACTACTTGTGGTGAAATATAAGGCGAATAAGTTTAATAAACAATACTGAATATGCATATACAACCGCTGATATACAGTGATGTGAAAATAAATAGGGAAACCTGTATTATGAATTATATACAAGGTGCCGTAGATATAGATTTAACTCCCTCGGGCGGTGATTCTCCTTGATAAGGAGAGTAAAATTATGCAAGGATGAAGTTTATCCCTTCCCCCTTTGGGAGCTATAGAGGAAAGACTTGACAATATGTGTCGTTACGTCGTACTCTATATTTTATTTATCTCTTAACCGATCTCCAAATTCAATAGCATCTTGAAAAAGAGACTACATGGCCTTCAAACCGATGATACAAAAACCGTTTTCTAATCGTATCACACTAAAAGCTAACTGTTTTACGTTTGGTAATTTAAAATGAAAAAGTAGTTATGTTTGCATTGAGTACTCAAGTACTATGGCAAGATCAAAAACCAAGTCAGTAGAAAGCATTATCATAAGAAAATAATGACATCATAAAAATTATCAAAAAATTTATTAAATAATCGAGATATTATTATCAATATTGAATTAAAAATATTTTTAGAATTCAGTTGCTCATAACTTTCTTAATTGTGACTTTATGCAAAATGTTTTATAAACAACTTAATGTAAATTTGACTTTTTTTTCAACAAAATGTAAGCTTTGGATATCGGCTAAGAGATACATTAAATATGGAGTAAAATGTAATGACACATATATTCAAGTTTTTCCCTATCTATCTCCCAAAGGGGGAGGGGGTGAACCTCATCCTTGCAAATATTTTTACTTATCTAATCAGGTAGAATCACCAACCGAGAGAGTTAAATCTATATCTGCTGCGCCTTGTATATAATTTATGCAGCTTTATACATAAAAATACAGGTTCGTATTTATTTTCACATCACTGTATGTGGTGAGTATTACAATTAGTCCTGTATGCCTATCACTGTACAAAACATTTTATTACATGCAAAGCAGATAATAAAAGCAGCAATGCTACCTGTATGTCTTCATTAGTAGAAGCTGGTAACAAAGATTTTTTTATTTATTATTCATATTCATCAACGGATTGTAAAATTTTTACTGACTACTTGACTTAAAATAATTGCATATTTTATGAATTCATGAATTACATATGAATTTATGAATAAACATATGAAAAGTTAGGTGCCAGAGGTATTACTTATACTATGAAAATAGGAAAGGAAGCAGTTTTTAAATGCATTTCTGCTTAAGCCAGAATTAAAATCAACATATGCATGCAGTCTGAGTTAGCCAGTTTTAAACAACGCGTTATAGAATCATTGCAAGTATAATTAACTCTGCAATATGGCACATGAAATAAATTCTGAGATCTGAGGTCTCGCGAAGGTATGTGGAAACCTATCTTTAGTAACAAATAAGAACAGTTAATGTTACTATATATAATGTATCTGATGAACATAACAGCAAAATACTTGCGACACATATTCAAAGTGAGGATACCAAGGAGTAGACACCTTACTTTATATTCCGGCATTTCAGTATTCCAATTATGGCACCCGATTGCTATTCTAGTAAAGCATCTTTGAACACGTTCAATTCGGTCAGAAAAAACTGAGTAAAAGGGATCCCATATAATACAGCAATATTCTAATATTGATTTTACAAATGCATTGTATAGCGAAATAAGAGAAAAAGGATCATTTAATTTTTTTGAGTTAGAAACCCAGCATGGAGTTGGCTTTAGCGATCATATAATCAATATGTTTAGAGAAGCTAAGCTCATGATTAAGAAAGACACCTAAATCTTTCATTTCTGTTAATCTTGATAACGTTACTTCACCGAGCTTATTCAGCTATAGTAACGAATTCTATTTGAGGAATACTGCTGAGCAAATTAACGAGCATAATCACATGACGGTAGATAAACTTAAGCGATGATCAATGAAAATATCAGATGATACACCTGAAAACCAGATGAGTGCCGCATGCTCGACTTTCACTAATTGTTTCGAATTTTAAAAAAAATTAATGGTGAAAGATTCGAATGAAGAAATATAAAAAATGCTTAAAATAAGAAATAAAAATTTTGTTTAATACAGTGCTTTTGATTTATGGCATAAAATAAGTGCGACAATTATTTTGATTCACGCTGTAAATGTTGTTTGTAGTCATAATTGTCTACTTTCTTACAAGTATATTTTTAAAAAGTGCGGATTACGCTCATTTAGCTCACGCTAAAAAGTAAATGTTGTTTGTAGTCATAATTGTCTACTTTCTTACAAATATATTTTTAAAAAGTGCGGATTACGCTCATTTTTGGCATAATATTTGATGTTGCTTATAGTTAGCGGTTTAAAGGTGAAATCTGAAAAAGAAAGTAGAAACTTTAGAAGTAGAAGTAAACTTTTCGCAATGTCATAAAGAATGATAATAGAAAGTAGGAAAGTGTATTATTCCTGCAATACCCTTTTCGCCAAAAAATAAATATGTGATCTGATTAGCTGATAATAGGTAATCTTATAGTTTTTAGTGTTATATTTCAAATAAACATCAAATTTTTCATATATCTGTTTTAGAAACTGAGAAATTGTTCTCCTGATTTGTAGTCCAAAAATTAAGTCAAAACTGACAAAGGCAGATAGAACGACACAAACAAAAAACCCAAAATTTTATAAATAATTCTATAATATGTAGTTTTATGCACAAAAGTATTTTTTTAAATATATTTAGTCAATAGTTTTTAGCTGAAAATATACGCCTTAAGTTTAAAATATTTTTCAAACAGCTTTCTGTGAATTTATTTAACATAAAGAAAACTTTTCGATCAGAGGGTTTTTGACATTAAAACAATACAATTTTACAAAAAAAATGGATATTTAATTTATAAAAACAATAATAAAAGCATTATTATAAAAAATATATGAGATCTGAGAAATTTAGCAATTAAAATTTGATTTAAGAGTTGTTTTAACAACATATCATTAATTTAAATGAAAAAAGGAACAATGAAAAATGTCCTAGCCTAAGTTGTTGCCAAATATATCGATTGGCTTGATCCGCTTAAGTCGTCGAGTTGGACCGGTGTTGACTGCAAGCATGGCTGCTTCATCGTTGACGTGCTGCAGAAGTCTGGTGTTGTGGGCCCTTGTGAACTTGGTTGTAGTTTGTGCAACAGTGTCCATCCGTAGAACTCGTAGGATTTGATTGTTCCTCTTACTATGCATCTTAGCACCTTGTTTTGGAATCTTTCAATGATGTCTATGGTTGTTTTACTGGCACAACCTCACAGGGGAATGCCATAGCTCTATACTGGTTTTAAGACAGTGTTATAAATAAGCATTTTGTTGCATATGGATAATGGTGAATATTTTCCAATTAACCAGTTTAGTTTATTGAATTTTATATTAAGCTCTTATATTTTCATTTTGACCTGCTCATTCCATCGCAGCTTGGCATCCAAGGTATTTTGCTGTGTTTGAATATGGAATTTGTGAACCAAAAACGATCACTGGTATTTGCAGGATTTTTTGTTGGTGAAATCTACGTGAATTGATTTAATGTGGTTCGGTTTTATTCGCCACTTGATGGTCCACTTTGCGATTAAATCAAGGGAGTGCTGAAGTTTCCCATTCCTTCCAACTGCAAGGATCGCAGTGTCATCGGCAAATGTTGCAATGGAGGTTGCTGTTGAGGCTGGTATGTCACTAGTGAACAAGGTATACAAGACTGGGTCAAGGATACTTCCTTGTAAAACATCCGCCATAATTGACATTAACTCTGAATAAGAGTTGTCTTGTTTGATTCGAACAAATCGCTGTGTAAGATACATTTCTAATATAGCTGTGTATTGTGATGGAAAAATATTTTTCAATTTATATAAAAGCCCTTTATGCCAGACCTTATCAAAGGCTTGGGTAACATCCAAGAACACCGCAGAACAGACAGTTTTGTCTTCTAGTAAGTATTCTATTATATCTGTAATTCTATGGACTTGGTCAATGGTGGAATCTTTGTTTCGGAAACCAAACTGGTGCTTTAATATTAAGTTGTTGCGATCAATGATTGGCTTAAGACTTTCAAGCAGGACTTTCCCGAACAGTTTCGACATAATAGGAAAAAAGAAATAGATCTGTAAGCTGAGACCTCATGTGGATTTTTTTTCAGTTTTACCTATCATTATAACCTCAGCCACTTTCCAATACCAGGGTACATATTTTAACTTGATGCATGCATTGAGTATTTTGGTGAGTTGCCTCAGTGATTTGTTTGGCAGTTGACTTAGAACTTCAGATGTAATCAAGTCAAAACCCAGGGGTTTTTCGGTTTGAAGCTGCGAATTGTATGCCTTACTTCGATGATTGTAACAGGATCAATTATGGCGTCAGACTGTGTAATGCTTGGAAGCTCTTCGACAGAACTACTTTTATAAGGTTGGAATGTAGTTTTCAGATGGTCTGAAAACACTTTTGCTATATCCTTATTGGTTTTTGCCCAAGTGCCATCTATTCTATTTGTTGGCGAAATGTGCTTAATTGGCCTTTTAATGTATTTTGTCGATTTCCACAAAAAGTAGTCTGTTTATTTATCGTTTGTTAGCGAGCGTAAATATTTGTTCATAGCATGGTTTTTTATTTCTTTTAGTTTTGTACTTAACTCTTTAGTTCAATGGCTAAGTTTAATTTTACAAACAGGATATCTCGTTTGATGCCATTTCTTTCTAACTTTCCTTTTTGTATTTATAAGATTTCTGATCTCTTCAGGATATTGCAAGCCGATAGCTGATAAATAAAATTATTTTTTTTAAATATTGGCTTAATTGAAAGATATCTAAAATAAAATTCGAAACGATATTGAATTAAACGTGATTTAACAAAAGAGGAAATCAAACTATTCATCGTTACGAATCTTCAGCAAAGCGGTTTAAAATTTCACCATTCAGCTCCTCGTTTTTCTCTTGCACCAAATTTCTGTGCACGCTTTAGCCCATATAATATTAGTGATCGCTTTATTTATTATTTTTTTAAATTTTTTTCGAGACCCATCCCCTTAGTATTGCTGTGAAACGGCAATACTGAAGTTATGAGATGTCAGTATTTGTTGCAATTACATGTTTTTATTTGTGTAATAATATCGTAATTTTTGAAATATGTAATGTCTCACAAGAAAATAAAGTATAATTAACATTTTATACAAATGCCTTCAATTATTTTACATCAATTTATCAAATATTCAGATAATACTTGTCGGAATATAATTTGTCAGAAAATCCATATTTTGCATTTATTAGTACCATGCCATTATTGCAACAGTACTTTAGTTTTGTTATTGGAACAGTACTGAAATACTAAAAATATAAAACTAAAGTTTGTTCAGTGTTATTTTGCTTATAGGCCCATTAAAAAGAACTGAAGTGAGTTTTACACAAATCAGATGAAATTTCTATGTAAATTGTTTTTTATTTACATTTTAATACTTTTTCTTGTCTTTTTGACATTTTTGTCTTAGGCTTAACTTACAAAAAAATTAAAGTAGTGAATTATTTAAGTACAAAGTACTGAAACGCTTCGCACTCAAACAATCATGTTTGATTCTCAATTAGTGGTATCTCCAGGAAGGTACTTACTTACTTACTTAGTTGGCGCTACAACCGTATGTCGGTCTTGGCCTCATCTAAGAATTTGCGCCAGCCATTTCTGTCTTTTGCTTGCTGGCGCCAGTTGGAAATTCCAAGCTTCGTCAGGTTGTCCTCTACTTGGTCTTTCCAACGAAGATGCGGTCGTCCTCTTCTGCGTTGACCGCCGCTGGGTACCGAATCGAATGTTTTCTTCACTGGAGCATCGTCTTTCATGCGCTGAACATGACCAAGCCAGCGAAGCCGCTCGATTTTAATGCGCTTGACTATGTCGATGTCAGCGTACAGCTCATACAGTTCATCATTCCACCGTATTCGGTACTCACCATTGACGCAGATTGGTCCGTAGATCTTACGAAGAATCTTTCTCTCGAATGCTCCTAAAGTCTTTTCATCTAAACTGCTCAGCGTCCAGGTTTGTGATGCGTAAAGTAGGACGGGCATGATGAGCGATTTATAGAGCGTGATTTTCGTTCGTCGAGAGAGGGCTCTGCTTCTCAATTGCCTACTGAGCCCAAAGTAACACCTGTTGGCAAGAGTTATTCTTCGTTTGATCTCAATGCTGATGTCGTTGGTTGAATTAATGCTGGATCCCAGATAGACGAAGTTCTTCACAACCTCGAAGGAGGTATTGTCAACGGTAACGTGGGTTCCAAGACGCTGGGACTGTTTGTTTGTTGACACTAAGTATTTCGTCTTATCTGCATTCACTGACAGACCCATTCGACTTGACTCTCTTTCTAATCTGGAAAATGCTGCACTGACTTCGCGCGTATTATGGCCAATGATATCTACGTCATCAGCATACGCAAGCTTCTCCAGGAAGGTATGTAGTCAAAAAATTCTCTAATGGCCAAAATGAGATTTGACTGAGGGTGGGCCCATTAAAAACATTTTTTTTTTGTTAGTTTAGTTATTCTGGCTTACCCGTTGTTTGAAGGTGTTGGGAATGGGGGGGAATGGGGGGTGGCCCGGGTAGCTGGGTTGCTTTTCTCCATCTCTTTTGAATGGGCGTTATTGAAGTGTTTACTGATAGTTATTGGTGAATACTTTGATGGCGTTCGTTGACAGAATGATCGACGTTCTTTGAGGGTATCGTTCGGAGAACGGAAGGTAGCCCTAATTTTGAGTTATTTTTTCATCCTTTAGAGTGGACGTTGTTGGAGAGTTCATCGAAGGATTGTTTTTTCGAGGACGCCTTGTTGGCGACCGCTGTCGAATGATCACGTTCGACAAAAGTGATTTACAATAGGTTAGATTTAGTTTCCCAATTGTACGTGGGTACAATTGGACCCTAAGTACCGGATAATTTTTTTTCATCCCTTTGAGTGAGCGTTAACGAAGTGTCTTTACATATTTTGTTGGAATTTACTGTCAGATGATCGAAGTTCTGCAAAAATAGAAATAGAATAAGTTTATAGTAAGTCTTTAAAATATTGTACCTACTAATACAAACACTTTGTGTTTATGGGAATGGGGTGGTAACCCTAAGTTCTGGGTTATCGTTCCATCAAATCTCCTTCTGAGATTTACCCAAATACTAACATATCCGTAGTAGGCTCACGTTACCGTGGTCACTACATATCCTCGCTAGCTACTAGCTTGGGAGTGACTATAGATGAAAAAAATTTTAAATGATTGTTTTTCAATAGCGGCAAATTAATCATACAGGGAAAAAGGGGGTTCACCCGATTTTTAACTGTTCTCGTAGGTTTTTTGGAGGATCTAGAAGGCGGCTAAGGAGAACCGGTGCGATGCTCCTTAGCAATAAAAATTATTGCCTATCGCACACAGATTACTTACCTTTCTTAAGCATATTGTTCTTGCTGGTTCTGCCATGGACAGTTCCGTATTTTGGAACGTTTTTGGTGGGATTTGCTAAAGCAGTATATTTCTATATATTATTTTTCAGGTTTTACTAATTTTTTTATTTGTTAGGTTTTATTTATTTTTGTTAGGTTCTTTAACTAATTTTTTGTTAGGATTTTTATTTTATAGGTTTTCTCTTGAATGTGTTGCATGAATGTGCTGCATATATATTGCATGATATGTGCTACATATGTATGTTTGAATGTGCTGCATGCATGTGTTGTATGTAATTTTATTTTAGTTGTCATTAGATTAGCTTACTTCGAATACGTAGCATTCAGAAATAGAGGTGGGTTAGGTTTTTAGCTTTTTAAAGCCTTCTTATGAGACCATGCGGCTGTGGTCGCAAAAAAGTTTAAAGGTAGCCTTTATGCCTACACGGCAAGGTATAGGTTTTTAAGTTGGTTGTTTCTCTTAATATAGAAGAGAAGATTATTTTTTATATATTAGTTTTTCAGGTTTTATATTATTTTTTCCAGTTTTTTGATAAGTTTTTAATTTTATATTATGCTTAATGTTGTATAGTGTTATGTCGGATTGTTGACATGACATGAGCATGTTGTATAGGGTTATGTCATATTATGGACGTGACATTGTGTAGCATTGTCATATTTAGGTAGGCATTTTTAAAAAAAAAATGTTTTCTTAAAATTAAAATAGGAATTATAAGTAGATGGACAGTTTTTTTAATAAATTGTTGTAATACTCAAATTTGAAGATAATTTATTTCTTCAATTTTGAGTAATATTAAAATCAAAACATACGGACATGACCAAAACTTAGTGGCCAATTAAGCATGTTTTTTCCCCGTCTCTAGCCCCTTGCCTAGCGCTTTGGTACTATGAAAATTGTTTTTTATTTACATTTTTATATTTTTCCTGTCTTTTTGACATTTTTGTCTTTTTGACACATTTTGTAGGCTTAACTTACAAAAAAATTAGAGTAATGAAATATTTAAGTACAAAGTACCGAAACGCTTCGCACTCAAACAATCAGATTGTGACAAAATTTAAATTTGGATGTTTTGTCTTTTTTGTATGAGGACTCCTAGAAGGGCCACCCTTAGAGTGTAGGTGTGTGTGTTCAGTAGAAATGTTAAGGGGGAAAAGCTGATGAGACTAGCCCACACATTTGATATGAACTATAATGGACATTTTTTTCATTTTTTTATTTTTTGTATTGGGACCCCCCACAATAGATTCATATACAATAGATGGAATTTTTTCACGTCAAAAATAGCAAATCTTGGACTCATATATCTCATATTTTATATCACAAACATTAAAATGAATATAACCAATTGAAGCACCAACCAATGACAGTGTTAATATTTAATAAACATAAGATTTTTTACTCAAATTTTGTATTGCATTTTTTTGAGAATCCTCTCTCTCTTTCTCTTTAAAAAAAAAACACTTCTGTACTGTATACATGCTTGACCATGATTCAATTATATTTAAGGTTGAGTAAGCTGAGAGCACATATCTCTCGGCGAATGTCAGAAACAGCTGTTTGGTGTTGTTATATTTTACTTTGACATTCGCCGATCCAAATTCCATCCATACAGCGTTTTCGTTTAAAAATGTCACTAGGCACTTTAAAAAAGGAAACGTTTTCCTTGTTCCAATAGTTTTGGCGAATCGCGTAATTTTTCAGCATTTTGAGGCAGTAACAAAAACTCAATCTCCAAGAAAATTGTTGAAAATTGTTGAATTGTTGAAAATTGGAAATTATTTGAAACACAAATTGAATATTAAAATCCAATAGTTTTACTTCTAGTCAGAAATTTTAATTTGATTTTTTACCTGTCTTTTTTGTTTGTTTTACTTTGACATTTTGTAATCCATCCCAACAATTTCATGGTTACGTAACCTTATATATAATTGAATCATGTGCTTGACTGTAATTTTTCTTCAATTTATAGTTCATTAAATGGTTTACACATATCATAGAATCGAGTAAAATATTTTCTCGATACAAGAAAATTATTTCTCACCGTTCAGGAAAAAAACTTGCCCTTGTCTTTTTAAGAAGTAAAATTATTTCACTAATTTCCACTTTTCGAAAAAATTAAATTAATATTATCTCTTAATGCGTCAAAACACATTTAAAAAAATTTAGAAAATTTCATCTTTTCTTCCAGGGTTAAACAACAGCTAAACCTTTTGATCCTTTAAACATTTAAACTACAATGAATTGACGAATCAGTAGCTGCGTTGAACCATAAAAAAATCGTTCATCAAAACTTGTACTCTGGACAAATTTAACGTTTTTAGTGGACAATTTGGGATATACCTACAGCCTTGAATATAGTTCAAAAATGAAATTTATACTTAAATATCAGTTATAGCTCGAATGAAACGAATATTTTACTTTACATTTTGTGACTTCTTTAATGAAATAGCAAAATCTAAGAAGAAAAAATTCACAAATTGTATGAGAAAAATCAAGCATAAGATTCTTATGTTGTTGGTATGATTTTTGGTTAGGTTCTTGCTGAAATCACGAACGCAACATAGTTTCCTTTGTTGATGCGAATTGTTTTACATAGGTATATATATGTTGGTAGCTGCTTGTGTTGTTTTACATAAAATTTACATATATAAATACATATCAGTTACTTTCGTTTTTGTCGTTTGTGATGTTCAGCAAGAATAATACAATAAATAGTCCTACTCTTTGTAGTCTTACAAGCAATGTTAGTGGTATAAAAGATATTAACCCTGCAAAACCAATCATGTTTCTAATACGTTATAACCAATGTTAGTCGATTCAACTAACACGCTCCAAAACTCGTTTTAAAGGAACTTTTAGTACATACAATACATTAAAAGCTGTTGAAAATGGAAAAACTATGTATATTCTACTAGAAATAAAAAACATTAATATTGGCCTTTGTTTTTTTTTTTTTCATATATTTATAAGCTTCTTATTTTATCAGTTCGAGATATATCACATAAGATTATTGAAAAAAAAAAAAATTATAAATAAACATAAAAAACTTAAAAGGCTCTTCTATCATTTTACGAATAAAGCATTATTTATTATTATTAAAATAAAAAAGTTTAAATCAATTGTTGAGCACAAGAGACACAACTCGCTGCACCACTATAAAAAACTTATAAGCAAAACACTATATTCCTACAACAAAGGAACTAACATCGACTGAACCAAAGATAAAATACCCCACATCCGTATTTTAGTTTATACGAAGTTGTCAATGTTGTGTTATTTTATTTTTGTCAATGTTGTGGTTCTTATCCAAATATATAAAATTTTAAACTCCGAGTTCATCCTAATTATCAAAGCTTATGTGTAAAATATCAAGTTTAAACCATAATTTTTTTGAATTTATGAAGGTTCTGTATTATAATGACGCCACTTTGTGTGTGAGGTGGGCGTGGTTTTCATCCAATTTTGACAAAATTGAAATATGTGGTGAATATTTTACTCCAAAGCTAATGTGCAAATTTCCAAGTTCTTAAAGTCACTTCTTATGGGAGGTAGGCCTGGTGTTCATCCGATTTTGCTCATTCCCGAATTTTATCTTCGTTTTTTGAATATAAGCATATATCTTTTATTTCATTACTTAAAGTTGTAATCGTGTCGACAGACAGACCGATGGATAGACGGACATGGCTTAATCGACTCAGAAGGTGATGCTGTTAAAAAAATATCTCCTTATAAGCGTTACGAACGGAGTGACACAGTTAATATACCCCTTACGCAATACGCGTGGAGTATAAAAAAATACGTTAAAGCCAATGTTAGCCGCTACGACGTACACTACATTTATAAAAAACTTCACCCCATCCAATTGAAAAGGCAAATACATCCGAACGCAACGAGAGCAGCTTAACAACTAATGTGGTTACTACGATATGTATAGAGAACACGATCAGATTAGAGAAAAAAGGCTGTAAGCAAAAAAGTGAGCAGTGTTAGTCGAAACGACTAACATTGGTTATCCAGGGTTAATAAAACTGTTTAACTTAACAAATAATTTTTATTTATTTAAATTAAATATAATTATAAATAATCTTTTATTTTAATTAAATTTATTTTATTTAAATTAAATATAATCTTTTACTTGCTGGCACCAGTTGGAAATGCCAAGCTTCGTCAGGTTGTCCTCTACTTGGTCTTTCCAACGAAGATGCGGTCGTCCCCAGTGACCGCCTCGGGGTACCGAATCGAATGTTTTCTTCACTGGAGCATCGTCTTTCATGCGCGTAACATGACCAAGCCAGCGAAGCCGCTCGATTTTAATGCGCTTGCTTATGTCGATGTCAGCGTACAGCTCATACAGTTCATTATTCCACCGTATTCGGTGCTCGCCATTGACGCAGATTGGTCAGTAGATCTTACGAATAATCTTTCTCTCGAGTGCTCCTAAAGTCTTTTCATCTGAACTGCTAAGCGTCCAGGTTTGTGATGCATAAAGTAGAACGGGCATGATGAGCGATTTATAGAACGTGATTTTCGTTCGTCGAGAGAGGGCTCTGCTTCTCAATTGCCTACTGAGCTCAAAGTAACACCTGTTGGCAAGAGTTATTCTTCGTTTGATCTCAATGCTGACGTCGTTGGTTGAGTTTATGCTGGATCCCAGATAAACGAAGTCCTTCACAACCTCGAAGGAGGTATTGTCAACTGTAACGTGGGTTCCAAGACGCTGGGACTATTTGTTTGTTGACCAGATAATATGGTTGGATTCTGTTTACTTTACAACTTTACAACTGGTTTATTGTGGTTTGACATAAACAAGTTGGGTTTTAACTATTTTTGCAACTAGTAAATCGTGACAAAATATAAACTAGCTTGTTTTAACTAGTATAAAGACTAATCATGGTTTACTGCTGATTAGTCTTACACTGCAGGGTTGTGTAAAAATAAGGTATATATCATATTTAGCTTTCGTACAACAAACAAATACAAGCAGTTTTAAAAGGTTAAATTCTATTCAATTAACTTAAAAATTACTACATTTTCATTATTTTTTTGTAATGATTATTGTATTAAACTCTTACAACTAGCTTCTTTTGCATTAATTTTTAATGTAAATATATTATTTAATTTTTTTTTAATTAATGTTAAAGGTTGCAATTAATTTTTTATTAAATAATAATTGAAACTTAAAACAACTTTTTAAAGTTTATCAAAATAGCCGTTGATGCTCGTTAGGCTTCCTCTCAAAAAAACTTCTATGCAATAAAAGGGCTTTCATTAACTCTACCATCTTAAGCAAATCACAAAAGTTCTGATTTCTAAAAATTTCCATGCCAAGCAACGGACAGTGTTTCTATGGAAACAACATTTTTACGATAAAATTTCAATTCTAAGCTTTAACCACTTAATGTCAGTCTCATATCTTGACTGATTGTGATCCTTAAGCAAAGAATGACAAAAACACAATAAATACAACCACAGCTTCAATAAAGCGCAGAGTTGGCAGGCAAAAAATCTATTCATCATTTGACAGAAAACGGTCGCTGCAATCGCTCAATTCAACGTGTGTCAGAAAATGACTGAACAAAATGGCGTTGCTGTCGCTTTGACGCAACGCATTCGGAATACAAAATTTAACTTGACTGTTGATGCTATTTCGACTTTTTCAATTTTTTCGACTTTTTCGAAAAAAACTTTGCTATTTTATGTTGGTTGACGCACTTTTGTGTCATCGCCGCGGTAACAACAACCCATACAGTGTGTGAGTGTTGCTGAGCGTGTTGGTGAATGTGGCGGCATTACGTGACACTTTTATCAATCTCTGATTTTTTTCATAATTTTTTTGTTGTTGCCGCTTTAAAAAACTTTTTCGGCTAACAAACGGAAAATGCGTTTTACTTGTTGTATCCTCTGTTTTTGTTGTTGAAGTTCTTTATTTTTATTTTTGCTATCCAGAAATTAGAACAAATCAGTGTAATAAAATTGTGGGTTTGAAATTGTTTTGGGTTTTGTTCTTAACGGTTGTTTACGATTTTATTGACCGAAAATTTTATCATTTCAGCGTGCGATATTCTTATATTTGGGCGACAAAACTGACAGCTCTGAGTCTTTCGGCTCATGAATTTGATCGTGGTATGCCATCTAGTTAATACTCGAAGCAACAATTAACTGTTTTGCTATTGTTGCTGATCGCATTAATAATGAGCGTGTTTTGCACTGCGTCGCATTGATTGATTGCCAAAGCTATTGAAAGAATTTCAATTCTAGAAAATTGCATAAGTTTAGTATATTTCTTTCGAATTGTTTGTAACCAGTGCAGGTTGATCAGCCATCGTCCAATCTCATCGATACACAAAGTGCATTGACACAGTTTAACTGTTGTTGTGATTGTTTATTTGTGATTTACATTTATTGTAATCGGTTTCTAGGAATACAAATAAAGTCATGATTTTCTGCTGTAGTTACAGTTATGTCTCGTTGAAATTTCTTAAGTCGTACGGCTTAAAAGTAAGATATTAACCCAGTATTTTTACCGCATTGGCGTTATTTGATAATTTTTTAATGATTACTTATTTATTTGCTTTTGTGCTTGAAAACATCTTTTCTGAGTTTAATATTTAAGCAAAATCGCTTTACAGCTTTATTACATAACATATTTAGCGACAACAACAGCAAGCGCTCACGTGACCCGCATCACAAGTAGCATCGGCACTACGTGATTTCTATGTGGTTTGTCATTTGATGACTTGTTTTGTGGGAAACAATGAGTTCTACACATTTAGAGATTTTTCCCGTGAAATATTTGGTACACACATATCTTAAAATAGCATATCAGCAAGGGCATAAGAGTGACCAGAAAAAAATTGGAGATTTATTTTTTTAAGAAAAGTATTTGAGAAATAGCTTCGATAATGTTAAAAAATAAGTTCCTGAAAATGTTATTGAAAAATATTCTTGTAAAACAGATACCAGTTTTACTGGTCACTAGTATTATCATCAGAAAGTAATACTTAACAAAACTGTTTACAAATATTTTACGTAGTAAGCATCGTTCTTTTTATACGACCTATTTAAAATTAAATCAATATCTTGAAAACCAATTACCGTAGCAAAAAATAATGTAAATTTTGAGTAAAACTACTCACTTAATATAGAGAATGGTCTTTAAAAGAAGATATGGAATCGTTTACATTGCGTTTTTAAAGTTGAAATAGAAAAATGGTATGTGGAGATGTAAAAAAACGAGTTGAAGCGACTTCTAAATATTACTATTTTCCAATTAAATTTTCGGGAACTTTTATTAAACATCATCGAAGCTATTTCTCAAATACCTTAAAAATTAATTTTTTTTTTCTAGTGGGCATAGCAAGGATTTTATTCAGGGGGGCTGCTAATTATGATTTCAGGTAGCTGATTAATAAAATTAATATTTTTAAATATTGGCCTTATTGAGAAAAATATAAAATTTATTTCGAAATGATATTGAACCAAATACGATTTAACAAAAGCGGAAATCAAGTCAGAGGTATTACTTACACTATGAAAATAGAAAAAGAAGCAGTTTTTAAATGCATTTCTGCTTAAGCCAGAATTAAAATCAACATATGCATGCAGTCTGAGTTAGCCAGTTTTAAACAACGCGTTACAGGCTCATTGCAAGTATAATTAACTGTGCAATATGGCTCATGAAATAAATTCTGAGATCTGGTGTCCCGCGAAGGTACGTGAAAACCTATCTGAAGTAACAAATCAGGACAGTTAATGTTACTATATATAATGTATCTGATGAACATAACAGCAAAATACTTGCGACGCATATTCAAAGTGAAGATACCAAGGAGTAATTCCAATTAAGGCGCCCGATTGCCATTTTATTGAAGCATCTTTGAACATGTTCCATGTAATACAGCAATATTCTAATACTGATTTTACAAATGCATTATATAGCGAAATAAGAGAAAAAGGATAATTTAATTTTTTTGAGTTAGAAACCCAGCATGGAGTTGGCTTTAGCGATCATAGAATCAATATGTTTAGAGAAGTCAAGCTCATGATTCAGGAAGACACCTAAATCTTTCATATCTGTTAATCTTGATAACGTAACTTCACCGAGCTTTTACGGGTACAGTAACAAATTTAAATTTCTATAAAAAGATAAACATTGACATTTTGCAATATTAAGTGGCAATAAATTATCACTGCACCAAGTAGAAACCTCTCTAAATCTTACTCATGTTCTGAGCATTCGGAAGATAGTTTCAGACGAGAAAAAATTTCAATGTCATCAGCATACATTAACCACTGTGAGAACTTTAGAATCTTAGGTATTTCATTAACAAATAATAAAAATAGAACAGGTCCTTAATGACTTTCTTGAGGGACGCAAGAAGTAACATAAATAACATCTGAAAGCTCATTGTTAATATTGCGCCCGACCAGTAAGATAGGACCTAAGCCACCTCAAAATAATAGAACGAAAACCGATTCTTTCAAGTTTGTTTATTAGTAACTTATGGCGAACTCTATCAAACGCTTTGGAGAAGTCAGTAAAAATAACATCACACTAATAGCCTTTTTCCAAATTATTTAAAATACAGTTACTGAAAATCGTCAGATTAGTAACGGTTGACTTACCAGTCACGACACCGTGTTGAAAAGGTGATATAGTAACTTTTACAAGAAAAGTAAGCCTGTTGTAAACCAATTTTTCAAACAGCTTAGGAATTGCTGAAATTTTACAGATTGGTCTTTATTTAGAAAAGTCGTTCTTGGGTCCAGATTTGTCAATAGCTATTATAAAAGATTTTTTCCATTCGGGAAGAAATTCACCACTATTAAGTGATTGATCCAAAATGGTAACAAGAGGATGAGTTAGCGCATTAGCGCATTTATTTAAGAGAATAGGTGGAAAACCGTCAATTCCAGGCGTCTACGTTTAATTGAATCAAACCTTCAAGTACTTCGAGTTCGCTAAGTTGCAAATACCATATGTTAATGAAATAATCTATTAATTCTAAATTTAATTTAGGTGGCTGGGAAGCAAAAATATTGCAGATCTTGGAAAGATCAGTAATCAAGGTAGCGGATTGTATTTGAAATCCCGGAAGTTTTTTCTTGCTATTTATATAGTGCCAAAAGCTTTTACTATTATTTGCTTTTAATTCAGACTCTTCCTAAAATATATAATTTTTGTACAGAAATTTATTTAAATGTTCGAAATTTTTTTGAAGTCTACGATATTTATCATAAAGTTACACATTAAGTGCGTGTTTTTTAAAAAGTTTATATGCTTTATTTTTTTTTATTATAAAAATTTATTAGTTCACTATTGATCAACTTGAGTTTTGATGACGTTTTTAAGTATACTTTTGGAATGAATAAGTTCATCGCTTCATTAAGCTACTAAAAAAAAATTGTAAATTCGTTGACAAATTAGCGTTTTTCAAAACTGACAGCCAATCTATATTGCTTAAAAATTGAGAAATTCTATTAAAATCGCTTTTAGAAAAATTTAAAACTTAAACTATTATTTTGATTTGATTTTATTTAAATAGCTATAAAATTTTAAACTAAGGCTCAGTACTTTATGATGGTTCGTATGAAGTAATGATGACGAATTAAAGGTATCGACGAAAGCATTTATTTCGCTATCAATGAAAATCAAATCTATTGTTGTTATTGAAAATACCATTCATTTGGTGCAAATCGAATTCCGCAAAACTATTCACAGCCAAACTTTTACAAGTACTTGAGACATTAAATGGTAGCCAGTAATGCTCATCATTATCATAGCACCAATCAATATTGGGAAGGTTAACAATATTGGGAAGGTTAAAATCACCCAATATGATTATCTTTTAAATAACTTAAAATACTCTCACAGTTGTCAATATGCATTTTATGCTATTCAATGTAACTTACAATGTAACTTACAATTAAGAATACTTCATGATTATTGTCAAAATTTATTCAACAATTAATTGATCTAAATCCAACATATCATTTGATTCTGTTGATTGAGATGGTAGATTAATTTACATAACTACTAGAGCTGCATGGACAGCAATCAGTACTCCGCCGCCTCTACTACGGCCAGACACTAGAGGACAACGAAATTAAAACGTTGTTGTAAGGAGTCGAGATATGGTATGAACAGCGACAAAGGTAATGTTGCTAGATGATTGGTTAGCTGATTTTGTTTTTGAGCGAAGAAGTACAATATTTAATCGACTGGATGATTGGAGGATTGATCTTTTCCACGAAACGACAAGTCGTGGTATCCACAAAAAATTATGACCGAAATAATCGAAGACTACTTATAAAAATTTCTTGTGACAGCATCATTACATCAACTTTGAAAATTTTTCTTTTGAAGTAACCATAACCATAACCATAACCATAACCATAACCATAACCATAACCATAACCATAACCATAACCATAACCATAACCATAACCATAACCATAACCATAACCATAACCATAACCATAACCATAACCATAACCATAACCATAACCATAACCATAACCATAACCATAACCATAACCATAACCATAACCATAACCATAACCATAACCATAACCATAACCATAACCATAACCATAACCATAACCATAACCATAACCATAACCATAACCATAACCATAACCATAACCATAACCATAACCATAACCATAACCATAACCATAACCATAACCATAACCATAACCATAACCATAACCATAACCATAACCATAACCATAACCATAACCATAACCATAACCATAACCATAACCATAACCATAACCATAACCATAACCATAACCATAACCATAACCATAACCATAACCATAACCATAACCATAACCATAACCATAACCATAACCATAACCATAACCATAACCATAACCATAACCATAACCATAACCATAACCATAACCATAACCATAACCATAACCATAACCATAACCATAACCATAACCATAACCATAACCATAACCATAACCATAACCATAACCATAACCATAACCATAACCATAACCATAACCATAACCATAACCATAACCATAACCATAACCATAACCATAACCATAACCATAACCATAACCATAACCATAACCATAACCATAACCATAACCATAACCATAACCATAACCATAACCATAACCATAACCATAACCATAACCATAACCATAACCATAACCATAACCATAACCATAACCATAACCATAACCATAACTAAAAATTTCGCAATTCTTATCCTCATAATACGCTTCTTTATAAGTACCCCCTAGTGCAAGAATCAGAAATATAATTGCGAAAAAATCTCATCTAATATACAATTTATTTAGTGTGCGTTTTGTATTAAATTAATTATTTAATACATTTTTAAAAACGAATTTGCATTAATAAATGCAATGTATTGACGTATTCTCGAAAAAATTCTCAAATTATCTACGTTTACTGCTTTGGCAACAATGTATTTTCCCAAGTTAAAGTTATTAAAGATTTAGGCATCCATTTTGGTATGAAATTTTCGTTTAATACACATAGAGAATACACTATATCTAAAGCGCACTCATTATTCGGTTTTTTAAAACGCAATTCCAAAGACTTTTTAGACGCTTTTACGTTAAGAATGTTATATATTAGTCTGGTAAGACCTCTTTTGGAATACTTGAATATAATATTGGATACGATATAAAACCGTGATAGCATTCGCTTTGAATGAATCCAAAAGAGATTTTCTAGATTTGCTCTACGACGTTTATTTAATTTCGAAAATATGCCAACACACGAAGTGTGGTGCCAATTGTTAACTATTCAAAATTTATTTCAGAGAAGAAAAGCACAGAGTGTTATTTTTATTAAAGACATTGTGGATAACAAGATAGATTTGCCCGAACTACTTGAACTTATTCTATTCTATGCTTCAACAAGGACTTTTAGAGAAAGAAGCTTATTTTTTGTAAGATTTCATAGAACTAACGATGGCAAAAATGAGCCAATTTCTAAATGCTTATCTTATTGTAATATAGCACCAGATCATATAGACTTTTGCATGGCAAGATATAGTTTTAAGAGAAATATATTTAATTTTATGCTAAGTCAATAGTTATTGAAGGATATATTATCTCTAAAGGCTAAGCCCAGTAGATAAAATGAATAAATGAAATGAAATGAAATGTAATTAATTTTTCCAAAAACAAGGCACAACACACTCTCAAAATTTTATCAGAAAATTAGTGATACTAAAATTATAATACATATATTAGATTTTTTAAATGTGCGTCTTTGGAGATGCCAAAAGTTGACATATTTTTCTTAAATTCATATTTTAAAAGCATGATGTATGCAAACTAGTAATTGTTTTATCCATTTTGAAAACATGGGGCTAAGATTTTAAAATATTAATAGTTTTGCAAAAGTTTAAATATTTTTTTTAAGCCTTATACATAACTAAGTCAAATGTAATTTTATTGTACTTAAATGCAGAACTGTTCTTAAATGAAGTCAATACCCATTTTAGAAGTAAATATATAGGGGAAATCATATACACCTAAAACATGTTTTTTTGGGGCTAGCATCACCATGAGCTTATGGTAAAAGAAAAAAAAATTTAAAAAAGTTTTTTGTTGTCTCTAATAATGACGCATTCACATATATGTCGTTTTGCCAATTTTTTTCTAGATGGTGAGGCGATTTTTTTTTTGTTGGTCAAAATCCGATGGAATGAGCCATAAATAAAGATATTAAGACTTATCTTTTCTTTACTCAGATCGATTCAAATAAATCGTTCTCAGTTGCTTCTTTTCAATTACCATCTTTTACTTCTATCTGAATTCAGGCGCACTGCGGAACACCAGCGTATGAATCGAACTTCCATACGAAATAAACTTCAATTCTGTTTAAACGAATAGAGTGACGGCTTCGGTTTTGCATACACGCATTCATGGCGCGTCTGACTGGCAGTTCAATCAATTGAAATTCCAAAATTTTACTCATTCTAACGGGACAGCTATAGCCATTTGTGGTTGCAGCATAGCAATCCGATACAATAACAGTTACAACAAAAATAACGACAATTGTCAGCTTAGTGAAGGGACATTTGACGATGCAACACAAAGTCAAAAATCGAAGACAATCAATGAATGTTGCAGGTGCCTAGCTGTAAGTGGGTGGGTGGATGGCGATGGAAGAAGATGGTGGTGGTGATGCGTAGCAGAACTGCACTGCTGTGCATGATGCATAATGTATTTGTTCGAAGCTTGTAACCATGACTGTGATGCACTGGCACACACACGCATTATCCAAAATTCAACGTGTCATTTGTTCGACTTGCGTGAATAACGGTGTAAACCGTAGCCATCAACTAGGAAGTGCTTGAATTAAGGTCGCCAATGGGACTTCAAAGCGTCTGACACTGGCGCTATTTGCTGTTCCCAGCGTGTATTGTGGTTCTATTAGCATTATTGCATTTTTAACCATCTGCTTACAGTTAATTTTATCATTAGTCCGCAATGAGTAGTAAATTACATGAAGTGTTCCCAACGAAAGTCGACCAAATCATCATAAATGTTCAAAATTGTTAATGATGCCTTGTAAAAATGTGTCTAGAGGATCACAAAATGAACTATTTATATTCTTTATGCCTAGAAACGAAGTGTCTAGACACAAATGAATGTTTGTCTACCATTTCAAGTAAGCCAATAAATGTCGTCTTGTCATCACATGACTGCGGGCAATATCTTGATAAAAATTGCTTTAAACCGCCTCAAACCGTGAGATTTCATGGCGTTATCTGCGTTACATTCAAATGTCAGACTGTCTTTCGAATAATAGCCTTGGAACTTCGTGTGTCTCATTCATTCCATTTCAACGAAACTGCAGCTTTGTTAGTTTTTGCATTTCTCTACTTCTTTTCATTTTATGAATTGGCGGCATACAAAAATTAATTCATATTGCTGATAGTCTAACTGCAAATAAATTGGGACAAATAAAAGAAAAATGGCGGAGATAAAGTTCTTGTTGTTGACGTTGTAAGAAAAATAAAAATGTACTAAAGTTAATTTGACAGCTATAATAATACGCAGAGGATACGAAACTTTTACTATTCATTCGACTCGTGCTTTCTCAGACTGTAACCTAGTAAAAAGTCTTTCAAAATTACCCTCTTATATTTCTTTTTTCTCAAGCGATCCAAACTTTTTTAAAAAAATAAGGACTTTCAATTGTGTACTGTTTTATGTAGTTTATTTAAAAAAAATGCTATTAAAATTGGGTCATTATTTTACCAACAAATGAGTTTTTTGTGAGTTTTTTAATTCTGCATTTGTTTATATTTTTTTAGAAAAACCTTCTGGTTATTTTTAATTACTTGATGAGCTAACTGTTTTTCCTTTTCTTTGTTAGTGATATTAGTATTGAAGCGTATTATTAAACTTATTGCCCTCTCGACAGTATCGTTTTTGACAACAATATTTCTCACCATTTCTGTAGCACGTAGATAAGATTTGTCGTTAAACCAGCAGCTAGGATCAATGTTTAAAAAACTCACAAGATTGTCTTTATTGGGATCGTTTGCAAACAATAATATTAATGAGTAAGAAATTATCTTCGTCCGGACTGAGGTTAAAGTACCCCACGGCCGTATTTAAGTTTAATCGAAGTCGAACAATTAGTGACATCACTTTTATAGGGCGTGGTTTTTAGCGAAATATATATTTCACATTTGGAACTCAGAGTCCTTTTTATTCATTGAAGCTTATGTGCACAATATGCACAATATCAAGTTTAAACATTAATTTTTAGGGGATTTAAAAAGGTTTAATTCTTATGATGGACTATGGAAAAATATATGTAGTCTCGGAGTGTGTAGTAAATAGGCTTGTTCGATACACTCAATACTTGCAGCAGTACTGCAACACTGTTACTTATTTGCAGCTCTATTCCTATATATAGCAAATATTTTGCGCTGCTTTTGTGATCGAACGTGAGACTTTCAGGAAAATTTTTTAATCATTCAGAAACAGACAATGGAAGCAATTTGTCATTAAAATACGGAAAATCAGGAAAACAAAAGTTTTTGCGAAAAAGAAAGTTATTTTTGGTCGAAATTTTAAAGTAGAGATTGAGAGGATAACTGCGAAGTTTTCTAGGTAAGCAATAAGTGCCAATTTTGCTCACCTTTCTTCTTCCATAACTTTTGCGCAGTATAAATATTCATGTAGCCGCGTTCATGCACCTTGCGCGCGCCAAATGCAAAATTTATACTCGCTAAGAAGTTTGACTTTTGCAATAGTTGAAAGATTTTTGTATCGAATATGATACTTTGATATATTGCGCAATATTACTGCAGTTATTGGAACTCGAACAAGCCCAATCTGATCTGAAGTGTGATATTGATCCTAATCAGTTAAATAATTGTTTTCTTTCAAATATCGTAGCCTCGAATAATAGTTATTAATACATTTATCACCAATTTCGTGATGAAGACAAATTTTTTTTTTGTGCATGCTACTGAATGATGTTCTAAGGACGTTGTAAGGTCTCAACTTCGAAAAAATGGCATATTTTCATGATTGTTTTTTTTTTTTTGGATATGAATAACGTTGATTCAATTATTTCACATACACGTCATAGCATAACATCTACAGTATCTTTAAAAAAATTTTAATTAAAAATATCAATAAATAAGTCCGTGACAGCGAAGCGCCAGAGACACCTCGAAAAAAGTTGTTGTGCGGTTAACACCATAACTTGTTACCGGATCATCTGAAACAAAAAATCGTAATGCGTTTAGAAGGTAATATATTTCCCTAGGTAGTCACGGAGAGTCACTGATTGTAGATAACGATTTTCCGTGAAAATTCATTAAAATCACATTACTCTATATTATAAAACCTTTGACGCACATTATAAATCACCGCTTTACAACCTCTTGTTTTCCATCGACGTGGAAACTATCCACAGTTATACCAATTCCTAAAGTAACACACGCATCTATGAATATGAAACATTATAGACCCATTAATATTTTGCCTGCTCTTTCCAAATATGTTCTGCCTTTTTACCTTTTATATGTTCTGCCATTTTGTTTTAGCTAAAAACTCAAGCGTATGTTTGGTTTTACCTGTAGTGCTGTTAACTTTATTGCCAATTGTCTTGATGGAAAAAAGCAAATAGTAAAGATTGCCAACCGCATTTCCAACTATAGAAATGTTAAAATGGGTGTGCCTCAAGCATCAGTTCTTGGGCCTTTACTCTTCAGAATTTTTATCTATCTGTAATCCACCAAAAACTTTTCGCCAAACTTTTTTTCCTCAAATTAAGAATTTTATTTCCGTCAGTGATGCTTGATGCAAAATTAAAAATCGGATATGTTCAGTGCGTAATTTGTATTTTTCTGGTAGATTTAAAATGGAATAACTGATATATACTATATATCAATTTTTTTTTTAATTGATACGAACGCATTGTAAGGCATGCTTTGCGGAATTTTTGCACCCTTTGGTATCTGCAATGTAAAAATGCAGTCATTTTAATAAGTTTGAATAAGTTTGTATATAAGTTTATATGCTTTGACATTAAATAATGGTCTCCTATTCAAAGAAAATGTATATTTATACACAAAATTATACGTTATAAATTATGCCATAACATGCCATAACAATTCTGTAGGAAATTGTGACAACGAGTTGCAATTTATTGTTTTTTAGACTCAGTCTTGCAAAAGAGCACCTAAATTGGACCGTTCAAAAATCGAAAACCGTTTTTTAGCGATGAATCAAAGAACCATTTCAAAAAATCGATGGAATTATGGATCGATTCGTATAAAATGACATTATAGAAAGCAAGATGCGACCACATTCAGAGTGGAATATGTCGCTTCAGTGAACGTTTCAGCCCGATAACGACCCAAAGTACACTTCAAAGCTCATCAAAGATTACATTAGAGGCAATGGGATTCAAGTCCTTGATTGGCCGGCACAGTCACAATGACTTGAATCCAATTGAAAATCTTTTTGGGATTTTGAAGATAAAAATTTCTTGTCAAAGATTTTCCAATAAGACTGCACTGTATGAAGCCCTGATGCCAAAAAAGTTCTTTTTTAAAACTTCGAATCGAAATGTACAATAACAGCACTCATTAAATAGGATGTATATTTAACTTTATTTCTTAGTACTTCAAAATGTCCTTGTATACCTGCTATCTAGATGTTTAAACAATTTCCTTTTCTTGAGAAGGTTGTGTTTTTACAATTTTAAACTAATCCCCTCGTTGAAAACTAAACATATTATAATTTTGAATTTTTATCAAGGATATACTTAAAAAGGATATATATTTCAAATTGCATTATTTGAATCACAAATTTGAAAAATTTTATTTAAGAAAAATACAAGAAAAATGCATTTTTATATTTGAAATGGCACAAATATATAAACAAATCGAGAAGGGTCATCTGAGCAACTTTTGTCTATCTAACATATATCTAAATTGCTTCCGAACGTTCTTAAGATTTTTGCTTACTATTTTTAAGAAGGGCTTTATATGAAAAAAAAAATGTGCCTACAATTTTTATTTTTTTTTTTGTGGCAACATTACTCATAGAATTGGATTTAGCGTTGCTTTCGGTCAGTGATGCACAGCGTTAGCTAATTTGCTGATATTTATGTTATATATAAGATATTATATAAAGTTTCAAAGTAATTATGCCTTATTTTACAACACAAAACAATGCAAAAGATTTTGAAATACTAAAAAACACTGTTTCGATTAAATGTTTGGATAGTATTTATTGTTTATTTCTGAAAAACAAGGATAAATTCTTAAAAAAAAAATGAATTAAATGAGATCATTCAGAAGGTTCATAAAATTATTGGAAAATATAAAATAGTTTATTAATTTTTTTGTAGGAATTTTCTGATATTTTGTACAGCTTGTTTATGAAAATTTTTTTTCTTAATTTTTAAGGTCTCATTTTAGTTTTTCAAGTTAGTATTTTTTAATATTTTGTACTGTTAGTTTAAGAAATGTTCATATATTTATATTTTTTACGTCATATCTTGTACAGCAAGTTAATAAAATTTTTATTTTAGTATTATCAATATTACATTTCAAAATTTTTCAGGAAGTATCATATGTTTCAAACATTGTGCTATTTTGTACAGCTAGTTTAAGAAAGGTTTTTATTTTAAAATTTTCTAAAATCACGTTCAGGTTTTTCTTAGGAAGCATCATTGAATTTTTTGTAAATGTTCTTAAAATTGACAAAAAAAAAATGAATAGTATAACAATTTTAGTATATCTAATTAACCCTAACACTGCTACTATTTACATATGTAAATATTTCACTTTTTAAATGGCTGCAAATTTGATAATTTTGGCACGATTTGAATATAATTTACATTCAGTGGCTAATTTTTAAATTTGTTTAAATAAACAAAATTAGCCACTGAATGTAAATTATATTCAAATCGTGCCAAAATTATCAAATTTGTAGCCATTCAAAAAGTGAAATATTTACATATGTAAATAGTACCAGTGTTAGGGTTAAGAATTTTGGGATATTTTGTACAGCTTGTTTAAGTAAGTTTTGTTTTTTTTTAATTTTTAAGATCAAATTTCGGTATTTCTAAGGTAGTATCACGTCATATTTTGTACAGCTGGTTAAAAAAGGTTTTTATTCTTGTGTTACTAAAATCACATTTCAGTTTTTCTTAATGAGTGTCATGTGTGTAACACATTGGGCTCGCTCTAAATTGAGTGTGAGCGTTTCTAAAATTATTTCTATAGAATTTGTTGTCAAAAAGCTTACACTAAATTTACAGCCTTATGCTGGCAAAGTAACAATTGTTACCTGTATTTTTATTATCTATATGTGTTTGCTGTAATTTTTGTTTTCAAAACAAAGTTTGAAGGTCAAAAAGAAAATTTTTTAATGAAATTGTCACTATCTAAAAGCAGCTGACAATTTTTATCAAAATTTATTATTTTTGAGCTTGAATTTTGCTTGAAATCAAAAAATTACAGCAAACACATAGAAATATTAAAAATACTAGGTAACAATTGTTACTTTGCCAGAATAGAGCTGTTAGAGTCTACATTAAAATGACAATTGGTAAGGCACATTGTGCTATTTTGTACAGACAGTTTTAGAAAGGTTTTTATTTAACAATTTTTTAACAACACATCACTTTTTTCTTAAGTAGTATCATTGAATTTTTTATAGGAATATATTAAAATTTTTTTTGTAGAGGTAAGCAATCCCGTGATTTTAGGCCTTGCAATCCCGGCACTGTCGGAACTAAGAAAAGTCCGGGACCCCGGGATCATGGGGTTGAATGCCCTACTTAAAGCTCTTCCGAAATGTTAACTAAATTTTTTTACTGTTAATGTCGGTCACATAATGACCGTTAAAGTTAATGGTATAACAAAATAAGTTAACTGTATATTGAGTATATGTTGCTTTATAAGGAACGTTACAAATCTTTATATATTCATATAGTTTTGCAAAATTCTTCTAGCCCGACCCATTCGTTCATTTCCACAATACCTCGATTTTTATTTCATTAATCGTATAATTTCACCTGCTCACGTTGACTCATTTGTTTTGTATAAACATATCGTAAGTCTCTTTTTAACGGCATTCAGCAACACGTCTCTTTGTCTGTCTGCCTGCATGTCTGTCTATCTACCAAGCCATGTCAAGTGTTATTCTTTCCTGTTCTTAAACATATCATTAAAAGCCATCGCCCTAAGCAGTTCTTTGTGCCCATCAAACTGCGCTGATGGAGTCAACTACTCAACTGCCGCCCACTTAAGGCCAAGTATAAACATTGAAGTCATAGAAACCGTGACAGCCAGCGCGTTGCGGAAGACAACGTCTTAATGTCTCAAACAAAACGTCATTATTATTGCCGGAAAGTGCGCTACGCTGATTCTTGAAATCACTTTGCATAAAGCACCAAACGCACAAGCAAAAAAAGCAGCACCACAAAATTTAAATAAATGAAAGACTTTAAGGTTTAATTTCTGTTTCAAACAACACGCAATGTCGTGACAACAATGAACTCTTTGGCCTTCTACAGAGTTGCATGAAAAAAATCTATACGTACATACAAATTGCTGCATAACAAGAATGCAAGAAAATATTTATTGCTCCAAGACCAACAATATTATGTAGCAGCACAGTGCAAGCAACGTAGAATTCCTTACGAAAAAAAAAGATAAAATATTATTAAGGTATTGAATTGCTTGTTGCTTCCTATACAGCGCTCTTAGCACTGCACAGGTCAAATCTGAAAAAATACAATAGTATCAACAAAATTCTAAAAGTATCAATAAAGTTTTAATTTCTTGAAACCCCAAATTTTTACATAAAAATCTTAAGTGTGTTAAGTTCAAAACTGAAAATCGCAGTATCTTGAACAAGTCATAACCTTACAACATGTCCGTAACCAGAATATGTTCCAAGGGACAAAAACTTAATAGTGCAAATACAATATAATCAGTAAGGATTTGTCTTTAAAATTTTAACACGTTTTTATTAGCTTCACTTCATGTATTATACGTTCAGTTATTATACGAACTTATTTACAAAATTTTAATTTAATCCGACCAAAATCGTCTTAAATATAGCACTTCTATTGATTTGTGGGTGATAAAAGGGGTGTGGCACTATTTTTTCCTAGACCTTTGTGTAGCAGTTACGAACAAGCCCATAGAAGGAAGTATTCAAATTGGTCCAGTCGTTTTCAAGTTTTAAGCATCCGAACAAATCATGATTCATTTTTATATAGACAGATATTGATTTGTGGGCGGTAAAAAAGGGCGTGAAAACATTTATGCATCCTGACTGCCTCTTGGAGCACCTACACAGCAAGGTTCACTACGAAAATGTGTAGAACTCCTGAATTGCCATGATTTCGAAAAAGTGGGCACATATATTGCGACCACGCCCATTTTTTGTACAGCTACTAACAGTAACCATCTGAACAAAATTACTAAATCTTAGTTTTTTACGATCGAAACCGTCTTCTATATATCCCTTATTTGGTTTGTGGTCTATTGCATTCGGATTTTAAATTCGGATTGTATGGGAGGTACCACGCACCCTCGACCAAACGTTACCAAACCTTACAGGAACACTCACTCTCCTCAGCAGATGTTGTTCTGCCACAGACCCGCCAGACTGCCATATCCGAAAATGTCAAGAAATGTCAAATATATTCACCATTTTCAGTGTAGCTGCCTAAAGTAGCCATGCACTAAATAACCAAACTTTAGTCTAATACGATCAAAACCGTGTGAAATATAGCATTTTTGTTTTTTTTTTCACCTTGAGCCATCTCGTAATCGAAATAAATCGACTGCCCCAATTTCAGCTCAATTTAGGTTAAGCCTGGCGCACTTTACTTCACTCGACGCTAACTCCCCAAAAAGTGAGTTTAACTTAAGTGGGACAGGCCTTTTTTTTAGTGCACTTGCCGAAAGTAACCATATGTACTGAATTACAAAATTTTTGTCTAATACGACCCAAACCGTTGAAATAAAACAGTTTCATTGGCTTGTGGGCGGTAAAGGGGGGGTCTGGAAACCACTTTTTAGTACAGTTGCTAACAGTAACCGTACAAACTAAGCCATTATTTTAGCTCAATCGACCCAGTAGTCAATTTTAATGATTTCTCAAAAAGTGGGTGTGGCTATATAGCGATGACGCCCTTTTTTAGTACAGTTGCCGAAAGTAAACAAACAAACTTAGGTATCAAATGTAAGTCTCATGTGGCCAAAACTGCTTGAATTATAGCATTTTCATTGATATGTGGGCGCAAAAAGGGGACGTGAAAACCAATTTTTCGTACAGTAACTTTCAGTAACTACAGAAACCAAAGTACCAAATTTAAGTCTTATACGACCAAAACCGTCCGAAATAAACCATTTTCATTTATTTATGCGGTAAAAGGGGGCGGTAAAAGGGAGCGTGGAAACCCATTTTTAGTACAGTTGTCGACAGTAACCTTACGAACTAAATTTCAAAATTTTAGCCTTATACGACCCAAACCGTGAAGGTAAAAGGGCGGTATGGCAATTTTTTTTCCTGAACCATCTCGTAACTGAAACAAATCGGCTGCCAAAATTTCAGGTCAATCGGTTCAGTAGTTTTGAAGTCTATAGACATCACACAGACAGACACACATAATTTTGCTTTTTATATTTATAGATATTGATTTGTGGGCGGTAAAAGTGGGCGTGATAACATTTATATATAGTGACCGCCTCTTGAAGCACCTATACAGCCAGTTTCACTGTAAAAATGTGTACAACTCCGGAATTGCCATGATTTCGAAAAAGTGGGCGTATGTATATTACGACCACGCCCATTTTTAGTACAGTTACCGACAGTAACCATCTGAACAAAATTACCAAATCTTAGTTTTTTACGAATGAAGCCGTCTGATACATATCCTTTTTTGGTTTGTGATCGATATCGCAAATTTGGCTTGTATGGGAGGTACCACGCCCCCTCTTCCAATCGTTACCAAACCTCACAGAAACACTCTCAAGATGTGGTGAAAATTTCATAAAGATCGGTTCAGCGGTTTTTGAGTGTATACGTGTATACGTGATATAGCTACATACATCTATTTTTATATATATAGAAGATTTATTTTTTTTAAAAAAAGTGAAATACTTATTAAAGATAAAACTAAAATATTTCTTGCAGGAGCATAAAAATATATTAGAATAGTTCCAAATATTATTAATACAAACAAAACTAAATTTTACTTTGTGATTATTCAAAAGAAGAAAGTAAACATAAAATTAAATAATAATAAAAATTTATTAGAAACAACATTTAAAACTTTTTACAATAATCTAAAATTTTTTTTAACCTTTGAAAAGTCGGTGTGTATTGAATCGACTTGAAAACCATCAGCAAATGAAGACAAACAAGATTTTGTAAATACGTTATTGACCGTCCACTAACAAAACCATGCTGTGACGGGGATACAACATTTCTTAAAGCATAATTTAGTTTAGCCTTAATAATGTATTCAAAAAACTTAGCCGTATTGAACAGTTTCGATATTGGCCTTGTGACATAATTTGCAAGTCCACTTTTGAAAATTGGTTTTATTGAAGCAATTTTCCAATTTTAATGAAAGTACCAGAGTGCAACGATTAATTAAAAATCAGTAATAATGGCTTCGCAAGAGAATATGCACATTTTTTAAAACAAAATGCAGATAGTCCACCAAAATCTGATTTCATTGATATTTTAATACTCTCTATACCTTCAATAGCATTTTGCTCGAACAGAGAAAACGCACCTTTATTAATAGTGCTATCAAATTCAATTGTAGATAAAGCATCATGGCGATCAAGTTCATTGTTAACATTTTGAAGCAGACGCACAGCATAAGCTGCAAATTTTTAGATATATAGGTAAGGTGCAGCAAAGCACTCTGGGAAATAGCTAGTGAATTTAAAAAAATGTGTGCCTTAGACACAAACACTTTTTAATTTACTTACACGCTCAGAAATCTTGGATTAAATTCTAATCCAATCGTTGGAATCATGCATTTTTGAATACTTTTTGTATTAGAATTTAATCCAATCGTTGGAATCATGCATTTTTTATACTTTTTGTATTAGAATTTAATCCAATCGTTGGAATCATGCATTTTTTGTACTTTTTGTATTAGAATTTAATCCAATCGTTGGAATCATGCATTTTTCAGCGTTCGGCTTGGTTCGGCTCTTATGCATGTTTATCATTTCTTTATACATGTGGCTTCATAGAGCAGTTGGTAGAGCCAAATACTTAATAACCTTAACGTAGTGGGTTCGAATCCCACATGTTTCGTTAATTTTTTTTTTGTCAAAAATATTTTAATACAGCATGTATTAAAATTAATTCCAATGAGAGAATAAAAATCAATTGTAATATATGTAGGGTATTAGATTGTAATACAATTCTGGTGTGGTCATATATACAATACAGTTTGTATTAGAATTTAATCCAAGATTTCTGAGCGTGTATCATATTTCGGAGAACATTACTAAATTATTGAAATTTTCATGTTCTAAAAAACATATACAGAAAATCGCGAGAACAGATTAGGATATTTATAATTGTAAAGATTAGGAACATATATGTATATATAAAGGTCTGGAATTGACAAGCAAGCGGATGAAGAGATTTTTATTTTTTGATTTCAGATGATTTTTGATTTCGTAGTTTTTCCAGTCCCGATGGTCCTGGGACTTAAAATTAAAAATTCTAGGATTTTCGGGATCCCGAGATTTGGTAAAATTTCCAACAAAAATATATTTAAATAAAATAATAAAAATTATACAGCGTGAATCAAAATAAATGTCGCACTTGTTATATGCCATAAATCAAAAGCACTGTTTAAACTTTATTAAACAAAAATTTTTATTTTAAGCATTCTTTATAACTCTTCATCATTAAATTCGAATCTTTCACCATTAATTTTTTTTATAAATATAAAACAATTTGTGAAAAACGAGCATGCGGCACCATGATTGACGAAACATTTTGAAATAATTCAATGGTTTTTTTTTTCTTTAGAAATTTCTAAATGCAATCTGCGTACACTCTATCATTTTGGGAGTTGTGGCTTGCTTAATATAATAATAAGTTGGGGATTTGCCGAAGCAGACCACAGTGGGTCCCTTTTCGTCCCCTATTGGACAAAGGGTACTACTGCTCGGAGTACTCGTACGTGAGCATGCTCCTCGTGTAAGCATCCTTTGTCACCTCAAGCATATCCTTATAGGTTAGTTGACCAATCTCGGCTTCGCCAATAAATGGGCGTCCCAGAGTGGTCAATCTTATGCTTGCCAGCGCCGGACACTGGCACAGAATGTGTGCTGCTGTTTCCGGCTCCTCTAGGCATAACCTACACGCATCGTCCTCGGTCAGAGTCATCTTCCCGAGATGGTACATGAAGGGACCGTGTCCTGTGACCAGTGCAGTAAGCCAGCTTAAAGTCCTTCGATTGTATCGGATAACTTTTGCTGCCTCACTACGAGACCACTTCACGGCCGCCTTTGATTGCCTGCAATTAACAGCTTCTTCCCACCTTTTACTGTGTTCCGAGTCCGTCCATTGTTTAATAAGGCCTGCCACCATATTGTCGCCTAAGGCGATACGTGGTTCTGGTCCACAGAATTCTTCTGCTGATCCTGGCTTGCTTGCCAAAACAAGAGTTTTTCGTCGGAAAACATGATACTACAACCTGCTTGCCGGCGAAGGATCTGTGCACTTATTTCCTTTAACAATATTATTATTATTTTTGACAAATCGTTTAAAACGGTTCATGCAATAAGTGTACAATTAATGCCAGAGTCGTAAAAAACAACATATGTTTTCCAGTGTTGCTTCTTTTTGTGTAATTAATATTAATATAGGCGCCACAGTTGCTTTGATTCACGCTGTAAAGGAAAAATTTATAAAAATATATTATAGGAAGATTTAATTATAGAAATCCTCTTCATCTTCTAATAATACATTTATTATCACCATTGCTGCCAAAACACTAAACATGCTATACTGTCCATTCGATATTTTTTAGTTTAGTAAGGTTTAACAACATGTGTGATAATTTAGCCGAAAAGCATAATTTGTAGTTATTTAATCATCACACCAGACGCTTCATAAAGTTTTTTGTAACGTATTATTTTAAATAAAATAATGAAAAAGTTCCTTTTTTATAGCTATTTTTTAAATGTTTTTAAAATTGTCAGAAAGCAATCTATTTCTTGTTGTGTTATTTTTAAGACCTGAACTCGACTTTTTCCCTTTTTAAATAAGTGTATTCGATCCACTTTTTGAATTCATCAGTCGGCCATTGTCGGTAATTGTCAAAATCGATTTTGAAATTGACACAGATTTCATTTTGGTGTCATAGAAACCGATTATCGATAGAAAAACACAAAACCAATTTCGAAAATTAAACCAGTTTTTGAAGCAATAATCGATTTCTATGGAGTCAAAATTAAATCTGTGTCAATTTCAAAACCGATTCTGAAAATTGTCGCTTTCGATAACACCCCTGTATATTATTTCTTGCACTAGTGCTCGGGCTGTGTTTTTTATGCAAATAAAATATTTATTTAATTTTTCACCTCTGACTTTTTTGGAGGTTATTTTTCAGCATCTGGTTTAGATGGTGACTCTACATGCAAGCAGGATCCAAATAGCTCTAGTGAGCCGTTTTGATACCATAACCTCGTGTTTCTGTTGGTTGGCTGGGCAGCGCACTGCTAGGTTATAACCATCCGGTGCGATTGATGAACGTTAGGAGATTGTTGATTTTTGTTGTTGAGAGTTCCTCTAGGTTGCTGAGGAAGGGCCTTTTCAGCATCTTCAGGGAATTTTATTTATCTTTAAACGAAAAGAAAAAGTGATGTTGTAGTAAGAACATAAAAAAAATAAATGCAATTCATTTTTTAAATGAACGAAATTAAAACAAGAACTTACAATTTTAAATTTTATATTCAAAACTGATGCGTCTGTTGATTTTTAACAAAAATAAAATTTAACATTCAAACATTAAACAATTAAGATTTCACTACTCTTTTCACTATTATTTTCATTGTCCCTTTTAATATAATTTTTAAATTTTGTGTTTGAATTGCCTTTTATGCAAAATAAACATTTCAGAAAAGAATTCATTGCTATTAAAACACGTAGAACACGTTTTCCTGTATTTCCGGTAACTTCAATAACTTTTAGTTTAAAATCGATTTAATATTTTTTACGTGTTTTTATTGTAAAAGAAACAAGATCTTTCAATTACAAAAATTATTTAAATTTTTTTTAAATACAGTTTTAATACCGAGACTAATCCCGGAATTGAAATTTTCAATCCCGAAAAGCCCGGGATCGCCAAAACAACACAAAATTGTAGGCCCTAATTATAACGATGAGTTAAAAAACATAACAAATTCAAAACAATCTGTATCTCAAGAGCTTAAGCCAATTTAGAAATAACCAAACAGGGTTTAAATCTCTGCAGTTTTTGACTTAAAATCAATAAAAATCTTCTTGACCTCAAACATTTTGGCCAATTTTAAATATATATTGTTCTTTGAGTCTTTTTCTTATTTGTATTTCCTTACACTACCTTTATAAAAATTAAGTTCTTAATTAAGCGGGATCTAAATAGCATCATTCACTAGAGTTCATTTCAACCTTATGACGCAGATCTACGAAATAGCAAATCGAAGCAACTTTATAAGAATTGAAAAACAAAACAAAAGTTATAATTTTCGTTGATTTAATTTTATACTCTGGGATCTCCTATAATGTATAAGGATTTTAATTTTTATAATTGCTTCAAATGCATATAGCAAACTTTTTTGCGATATAGAGAAATTACAAGAAGACAAAAATAAGCAACTGACAAAAAAAAAAAAACAAACAAAATGCATCGAAAAAAATCAATTCTTATAACTTTACAATCACTTTTGCTAATATATAAAAGTATTACCAAACTAAGAATAAAACTTTTAATTGCTACCTTCTATTTTTCTCTGCTAGTCGCCATCGAAAGTTAAGGAATACAAATTTTAAGTCGTATTTTTTACAACGCCTTTTAAGTGTTAAATATTGGCAAGATAAGCCAAACAATAAGAAACAAAAAACAACAGCAAATACAAGAGTACAGAATAAACCAACAAATTGTATACAAACTGTGCTAAACTTTAAATCTTCAACAAAAGAATATAAATTAAAAATGCTCGAGGCTTGTCCGCCAATACAAGTGCAGCTACATAACACCTCACACACCAGGCAGACACCGCTTTACACACACACACACCCACACATTTTCTTCATTCCCCACTCCAATTCACTAACATTAATTATACAAACAGTCAGCGCGCGAGCTTCGTTTAGCTTTTTTAATATTACTCTTTTACTTTTTACAATTTGTTTTCAGCATTAAGTAGCTGTGCTGGCCTTCTGACCTTTTTCTTTCAATAAACCGCCAATTAAATCCGCTTTTGATTTTAACATTAACTCAATTCATATTTTCTGGCTTCTATAAAGTTGGCTTGCATCAGTAGAACGATAACCAAATTATGTTTATTGTTGTTGTTTTCTGCTTTTGTATTTTTTATTGTGCTACCATATAAATTTCTGCATACCATAATACCAATATCAAAAATTACCAATATCAATAATAAGCTTTTAGCCGACTTTTTAATAAAACTTTGAATTGTTTTGATTACGCTGGCAGGTGCTTTTGAGGCACATAAATGCGGTCCAATCGTAACTTTATTTGGAATCATTAACAATTACCAGTTTTTCTAGTAGGTCAGTCACAAATTTTGGATAGTGGTTGGTATATTTAAACAGGTCATAAGAAAGTTAAGAGAATTTCTATCTCTATTTTAGAATTAAGGTGACACATTTTATAATAAATTTTTTGCCCTTATTAGAAATTAGTTGAAAATGTGCATTTCTGATAATTATTTTGCCAGTCATTTATAAAAATATAGTGAAATGAATAGAGTGAAAGAAAGATTTATTTATTATAGCGATCAATTAATTTACAGCGCAATAGTTTCAAGTAAATGTCTTAGATGAATATCTAAAAAAAACCAGCAACCACTGAACTCTGACATGAACTGTGTTGTATCAACAAATTGTTAATCAACTTGAGAATAAATAAAAGCAAGCAAACCACTTTTTGCGCTGAGCTCTCTTCTAGTCAGAAACCCCCTTTAATAACACTGTAAGAAAATTTTTTAAAAATAAACCAAAAATAAATTATATAAAAAATGTTAACACACAGTAAAACAACACAACAAAACATAACATAACATAACATAACATAACATAACATAACATAACATAACATAACATAACATAACATAACATAACATAACATAACATAACATAACATAACATAACATAACATAACATAACATAACATAACATAACATAACATAACATAACATAACATAACATAACATAACATAACATAACATAACATAACATAACATAACATAACATAACATAACATAACATAACATAACATAACATAACATAACATAACATAACATAACATAACATAACATAACATAACATAACATAACATAACATAACATAACATAACATAACATAACATAACATAACATAACATAACATAACATAACATAACATAACATAACATAACATAACATAACATAACATAACATAACATAACATAACATAACATAACATAACATAACATAACATAACATAACATAACATAACATAACATAACATAACATAACATAACATAACATAACATAACATAACATAACATAACATAACATAACATAACATAACATAACATAACATAACATAACATAACATAACATAACATAACATAACATAACATAACATAACATAACATAACATAACATAACATAACATAACATAACATAACATAACATAACATAACATAACATAACATAACATAACATAACATAACATAACATAACATAACATAACATAACATAACATAACATAACATAACATAACATAACATAACATAACATAACATAACATAACATAACATAACATAACATAACATAACATAACATAACATAACATAACATAACATAACATAACATAACATAACATAACATAACATAACATAACATAACATAACATAACATAACATAACATAACATAACATAACATAACATAACATAACATAACATAACATAACATAACATAACATAACATAACATAACATAACATAACATAACATAACATAACATAACATAACATAACATAACATAACATAACATAACATAACATAACATAACATAACATAACATAACATAACATAACATAACATAACATAACATAACATAACATAACATAACATAACATAACATAACATAACATAACATAACATAACATAACATAACATAGCATAACATAACATAACATAACATAACATAACATAACATAACATAACATAACATAACATAACATAACATAACATAACATAACATAACATAACATAACATAACATAACATAACATAACATAACATAACATAACATAACATAACATAACATAACATAACATAACATAACATAACATAACATAACATAACATAACATAACATAACATAACATAACATAACATAACATAACATAACATAACATAACATAACATAACATAACATAACATAACATAACATAACATAACATAACATAACATAACATAACATAACATAACATAACATAACATAACATAACATAACATAACATAACATAACATAACATAACATAACATAACATAACATAACATAACATAACATAACATAACATAACATAACATAACATAACATAACATAACATAACATAACATAACATAACATAACATAACATAACATAACATAACATAACATAACATAACATAACATAACATAACATAACATAACATAACATAACATAACATAACATAACATAACATAACATAACATAACATAACATAACATAACATAACATAACATAACATAACATAACATAACATAACATAACATAACATAACATAACATAACATAACATAACATAACATAACATAACATAACATAACATAACATAACATAACATAACATAACATAACATAACATTTTATAAAATTAAAAACTATTTCCTCTTAATTTTTATTGGTGTAATGTTGTTGGTCGCTTAGAATGACGATATATATATTAGCCTGAGTTCAGAATTTGATTGAACAATTTTTGCCACTTTGAGCTGATAGACAGCAATGTGCTGTACCTCAGTAGATTAAACAGCAACTAGTGCCTGATTCTGCATTTGACACCGACCGCGAATTTCGATTACGTGTCAATAACGTCAATGAAGGTAAATGAATCAAATGAACTGAAGCTGAAACTGGTGCTGATGGTAAAGCTTATACTTGCATGCATGCTTAATACATTAAAGTGTTTGTAGAGTTGTTGTTGTTGCAGTTGTTGACCACTTTAGATACTGCGATAAAATGTTTGTTTGTACAATTTTTTTTTTAGGTAAACTTAATAACTACAGTTTTTTTAATATTGTTTTTATTTGTTTTGTTGAAGTAACTTGATTAAATTGTCTCAAGTATAATAGAATGATAGAGCTGAAGTTGCATACGTAAACATGCAATGCAGTTACCTAAAAAAGTTCACTCCAATCACTTTCTTAGGAGAGATAGATGCTCAAAAAAGTTTCCAAAATTTTTAAACAGTAGTTACTCCATTTTCTCAATGTTTTGATAAAAATTTAATATTCCTAAACTTTCAACGCTCACTGCATTTATATAAACTGCATTTAAATTTTATTTCATACTTTATAGAAGCTAGCTGAAGTAACCACAGATCTTGGCTAACATGCTGTCAATTTTTTATATTTCGATTTTTTGTTGCATTTGTCTTAATTCTTTTTCTTATTCTTTTTGCATATTTACAAACTTTACACATTCGATAGATACAAGAAGTTGCAAAGCAACGTACGAATTTAACTTAATACTTTTGCCAAGTTATTTTGTTGGCTTTGCGAAACTTATTTTTACTATACGATCGTGTTGCTAAGTCGTTGCGAATATTCAAAATTTGTGCAAAGCAGAAAGCACTCAGAGTTTGAAAGCGTTTCTAAAGTTTTGCAATGTATCCAGCTCAAACGAAAGAGATAAGAGTAGAATAAAATATAAGTCGCAGACAATAAAAGGTTTTTGTTGCATGTGGATTGACTCTGTTGTTGCGATTTTAGTTGTATCGCAGCAAAGAGATGGATGCGCAAATGAGTTCAATTTTATATTATACATACATTTTCGCTAAACACTGCCAGGAAAACGTTCTAAGTCGCTAATACACTTGTATAAATTAGGTCATGACTTGAGTTACTGGGTGCCCAAAGTTAACTTTACGCACAAATTAATTAAATATTTTGTTTTTACATTGACATTTAACTATTTTAAACACGAAATGGTTACGGCTGACAAAGTCACAGCAAAATATACCCCAATATTAGGTACAAGGGCAGAACATTTTACAAAGGAAATCGAGAGATTTTTTTTTACATTAGTTTATATGAAAAATTTTTACATCTCTGTTTTTAGTATCGCTCATTTAATCGAATAACGACATAACTCTAAGAATAAGATTTGTTCTTTAGAAATGTTCTTTATAGCATGCTTCATATTGCTTATAAATTTCATGTTATTATTTTGAATACTCACCGCGTTAGAAGAGAAAATGTATCTATCGCTTCATATAAGGTCTGAGTCAATTGAAAACTTTAAATGCGTTTTATGCAAAATGCTTTTTTTTAGTTATGTCGTTACTCGAGGAAATGAGCGATATGATTTTATTTTCTTATAATAATTTATCGGAAAACTGTGTGAATGAATGAAATTAAAAATAGAAGCTAAATTAGGGTGAAATCGGATCCCTGAATTTTAAAGAAAATTATAATTTGTTGACTTTTGTTAGATGCAAATAATCATCTTGGGTAATTATAAGCGTTATCCGAATTTGTGATATTTATGTACGATAAACACAACAAAGATCAATTAAATCTAGCCTAAAAGTATGCAATATGTTCATTGCTTCAACCGGCGAATAAATTTCAAGAAAACAATTAATAAGTCTTTATATCAAAAAGAAAATCAAGCTCTAAAATATTGTCATTCAACCTTAATACAAAAAAACACCAATTTTATCTTATTACTTATTGAGCTGTGTGGTTTTATTTACATGAAATTCAAAAGCTCGCTGATTTTACATCTAACTGCTCAAACTCTAGACATTCCAGATACCATTCCTGGTGCTTACCCAAAGGGCGAATTTTCGGGATTCGAGGCCCCCATTGGATCCGAAGGCGTATAAAAAATTAATACAAATAAGACTATTATAAGCAAATAATTATGGCTTTTAAGAAACCATCGAGCAAATTTTGAAAATATTTTTAAAATCTTCAGATCTTTTAATATCTTAACATATGTTACATTTTTCAATTTAATTTTGAAACAAAATTTTAGTTTGAATTGTTTTGAAGTGGAAAATTACATATTTAAAAATTAAATAATGTTGGAAGGTAATTGCGTTTGTTATTATATTTTAATATGCAGTGGCCGACAAAAGTCTGCATACAGCATCAAATTCTTGGTTTCTTCAAAGTTTTAGAATCTTAATAAAAAAACAAAGAATATAGAGGTTATTATATATTAGAAAAGGGGCATAATAATTTTTGATCTATACAAACACAACTCAAAGTTCGCAATATTAAGAAAAATTTTACACGAAAAAAACCAGATAGATAAAAACCAAACCAGATAGATAAAAAAATGCAATAAATTTATCTTTTTATTGCTTTGTATTAGAAAACTGACTATAAACTTTTATTGGTTTGTGCTTTTAGTTTTGTCTTATAATACTATTTTATACTAATACTCACATAATGAAACCACGAACCTGAAGTTAACTATCATGCAAAAATATTACATATTTATAAAGGAACCTTTATCCAAATTGCGAAATGTTTAAAACTTAGCCGAGAAAAGTATATCCTATTTTTAATAATAAAATCGAATCTAAATCTATTTCGATCTAACTGCGATATGGTCTAACAAAGTTGCTCTCGAGAAGATATTCCGACTTCTTCATTAGAAACGTATGCCAGCATCTGGGAACTATTCATTCAAAACTAGCTGATCTCATCAGAATACTTTCTCACAAGTACGTCCATTCAAGAAATGTGAAAAAAATGTAAATTAAAAGAATTTTGTAACACTTCTTAACTGAAAAGTCTTTTCTAATATGAAGAAATATGTGAACATAATTTTTCACATTTTTTTTAATACGAGTCTTTGCAAATTCTAAGGAACGTTGATATATAAACGACTTTAAAAGTGGAATTGTGTTTAAAACATCCTTATTGTGTATAATCACATCACATTTCATTAATGAACTTACTTCTGAGAAAGTTTGCCGAATTTTTGTGATTTTGCACATGATTGCACTTGTTATAATTTTAGGGGACACTTTGGGGTATACCTATAGCCTTTAATATTCATCGTTCAAAGATAAAATATATGCTTAAATATTAGTTATAGAGCGAATAAAAAAAGTATTTAACTTTGGACTATATCATTTCTTCAATAAAGTCACAAAATAGTAAAACAAAGAAGAAAAATTCACATTTTAGTAAGAGAAAAATCAAGCATAAAATGCTTCAGTAGCTGCTTATGTTGTTGTTGGTTTGGTTTGTACCAAAATTGCTTTTTATTAAAAAACCCTGAACTAACACTGGATTCGTTCAGTATTGAGCTTTTATATTTAGTGCTTTCTACTGGTTTTATACTTAGCACATATTACACAAAAGACAAAGCTCAAGGTCACCGAAATGTCATAATAATTAGAAGCATTGGAAATTTTTAAAACTAATTCTGAAAACATGTCATCACCAATTTTCGATTTTTAAAATACAGAGTAAATATGGAGAAAAAAATACTTCTACTATATAAGAAAAAAAATTTCATTATTGGTTCCGTAGACTTTTCAAAGATATGACAGTTTTTATTTAAAATTAATGATTACACTGTGCGCTTTCTTGTACAATTTTTTCCTGTATATGACAATTTCATCGTTCTTCAGCAAAATTGTTTCTTTTATTCTGAGCAAAAAATTTTCTGAACAAATAAACACGAAAAAGATAGTTTGACATAGTATTAAAAACTTTTACAAATCACATATTTCTGGCCCGCTTTCAACGCTTTAAAGCAATTAAAATAACTCATACGCTCTGATGATATATTTTTTTCGTTGCAACTTATGCTAACCTTAGGCTAGACTTTTTGTAATAACCACTCGGTATATTTGCTAAACAAAGTTCAATACAATAAAAGCTTATAATATTATGCTTTCCACTAACTCATATTCATTTAAATTTGTTACAGACTGAAGGAAATGCCAAATTTGAAGCATCTAAACTATTATACAACTCATATAAAGATTTGGTCACTGATTTTTTACTTTAGCCAACAAGAAATTACATGTTTACATTTGTATAAGATTTCAAAAATGTTAAGACGCTAAGAAGCCAATAAACCACATATTTGTAACCGATTTAAATGAATATTAGTCCATATGATTAATATAAGCATAAGGTTTTTATTTTTTTATCTATTTTAATTTTTTGCACCAAAAGTTTATTGATATGTGCAAACAGTGTTGCAGAATATGAAAATATGGGTGCAACTTGAAAGATTTTTGCACAATATTGTGTTTTAAGTGTTGTTATATTTACCCAAAGAAATATTGTTTTATTTTTTAAAAAGAGTAGCATTGTTAAATTTCTTTTAAAAATTTTCGTTTATATTACTCTTGTTAATAAAAAAAAAAATGTTTTTAATATAAATATTTGCAAATTCTCTGAGTTACAACACGCTTGTTATTATAAAGATATGCTTCTCGTTAAATTCTTGGTATACTTATTTTGTATTTATAAAGATAGCATCATTAAAAAAAAACAATGTTGTCAATCATTGTATTACTACATTTTTAATTGTGATTTTTCTGCCTATTGTCAAAAAAATATTTATGTTTTGTTTTACTATTTACACAACTATCTTTAATAAGAATGGTTTTTCTTTGTTTGACAATGCTTGCTCTTTCTCTTTTTTTGTATTTAACAACACCTATCTTGTTGAATTAAAAAGCTTTCTTTTGGAGTCAAAAATAATAGATTTTTTCAATAGGCACAAAAAAATTTTTAATGATACAACATTTAATTTGGGTGTAAGAAACACATTTTCGGTGCGAAGTAAGTAATTTTAGCCTTTAAATACGTCAAACGTCATTTGGTTTCAAAATACGTCAAAAAGACGTACTTAACGTCATTCTGGCAACGCTGGTTTGGATAGCTAATGTACAATCCTTTTGATCGATTATTAAGATCTGCTGCACCATAGCTTCACGCATTCACAATAGAATATGTAGGATGGCTTATGCATAATCCTTTTAATATGTTCTTGTCATATACTGCAACATAGCTTCAGTTAATACTTAACATTGAAGGAACCACATAATACAAAATATTTGTTTGGATTAGATGGTAGCGTGCTGGACTAAGGACTATGGACTATGGACTAATCGAAAGGGTGAGGGTTCGATTCTCATTGTTGTCATAGAAATATTTTTAATTTTATATTCTCCTGTTGCAATTGACGCAAGCAAAAAGCAACAACAGTTCTAAGAAAAATGGTGTATGGAAAAAGAGTCGTTTTTGAGATTTCACTCAAGCAAATCACAAAACGAGGCGTAAAAATATTCGCTTCAAAAATAGTTGGGGTCCAAAGTGATTACATTGCGGTACACCAGAAGTTACTTTTATGAGCTCTAATTTGATGTTATTAATTTTAACGATTTGATAGCGGTTTTTTATGATTCTATCCAATTCAGCTAGTTGGAATGAAAACCAAGGTTATGCAGCATTTTAAGTAATTTGTTATTGCTTACTTTATCAAATGCCTTTCTAAAGTCAGTAAAATTAGCATCAGTTTGAAAATAATTTTCAAAGTTTTTTATAACATAGTTACAAAAAAATACATAGTTTGTTGCAGTAGACCTACAGGCTCTAAAACCATATTGTTGATCAGATAACTCAGAGTTGAGTTGAGTCGAAATCTTGTCATAAATTATTTTTTCAAATAATTTAGGGAAGGAAGAGATTCTGCATATCGGTCTATAGCTACTTATATTTTGTTTAGAAAGCGACTTGTGGATTGGATCAATAATAAACAATTTCCAACTTTCGAAGAAGATGCCACTGTCTAATGATTCTCTAAATATTTTAAGAAGGGGATAGATAAGGATACCACGCAGTTTTTAAGTAGAATGGGTACAATCAGGACCTCCCATATTTTTACATATTATCCCAATGTGCACAAAAACGGATGCGGATCCGTTACGAACCCGTTATGAGTCCGTCAGTACGCACTACGCTTTCTTATGCTTCGACGGACCCGTTACGAACCCGTTACGAATCCGCCAAAAGAGTCTGAAACGGATTCGTATATGAAGTCCGAAACGGATTCGTATCTGAAGTCCGTTACGGATTCGTTTCTGAAGTCCGTTCTGAGTTCGAGGCGGATCCGAAAAAATGGAAAAAGCAATTCGTATTTTTGAGAGGAATCGCTCTTATGTTTTGACGGACCCGTTACATACCCATTACGAATCCGTCAAAAAAAATACCACAACGTTAACATAAAAGACAGTCTTAAATTTGTTTTACAATTTCTTATTTTATTTTCAGTGGATTAGGGATACGAAATACAATTGTGTACTTATTTTTATTTTAAACAACTTTTTTATTTCATTAGGCTCGTGCTCCTCAAGCTCTCCTTCAAATCGAAGAAAAGTACTTGTCAGAATTTTTAAATAATTATCATTAGTGATCAAGTTAAATGTGACTATAGGATAGCCCCGTACACAAGATATTTTTCGAAAACTTTTTTAATTGCGTGAATTTTGTACGCTTTGTCATTATAGCAGTAAAAGTTATTGGGATGCTTCAATGAAAAATAATGTTAAGCTGTTTGAAGAAACAAGTATGAGCCATCCTGGAACTCACCAACACACTCGTTTATTTGATATTTTGAATTATTTTTTTTACCATTTAAACTAGCCTCCACTATTTGATTACAAAATAATTTTTTGTTTTAATTTACGTTTAAATTCCTGCAAAAAGTTTTCGAATTTGAATGCGTCAAACTTGTTTAGAGAACCTATATTTTTAACATCTGTAGCTAAATGCGTCAAACGAGTCCGTTGCAAGTTCGTATTATTTAAAAAAAAAGAGTCTGAAACGTCTGTTTCGTATATGAAGTCCGAAATGGATTCGTATCTGAAGTCCGAAACGGATTCGTATCTGAAGCCCGAAAAAGATTCGTATCTGAAGTCCGAAACGGTTCGTATCTGAAGTCCGAAACGGATTCTTATCTCAAGTCCGAAACGGATTCGTAACTGAAGTCCCAAACGGATTCGTATCTGAAGTCCGAAACGGATTCGTATCTGAAGTCCGAAACGGATTCGTATCTCAAGTCCGAAACGGATTCGTAATTGAAGTCCGAAACGGATTCGTATCTGAAGTCCGAAACGGATTCGTATCTGAAGTCCGAAACGGATTCGTAACTGAAGTCCGTAACGGAGAGAGGAATTTCATACGAAAAAGGATCCGTTCCGGATGCGAAACGCAATCCGTTTCGGACAAAATGTACGACGATGTGAGTTCGTTACGGATTCGTAACAGATCCGTTTGGCACAATGGGATATCATTAAGAGCTCCTTCTGCATCTTGTTTATTGAAATGAAAATCCCAAATATCTAAATTAACTGGAGCAGATGATACTTCGTAAGTAGAAGAAATGTCACTATTCGAGTACACAGACTTAAACTTAGTTTTCAAAAATAAGTATAATAGCAAAAGGGTACAGAACTGCCACCTAAGTAAAAATAAACTATTTCCAAAATAGATGCCAGATCATAGATACACAAAATTACTCTTTACTTCTTTAAACTAATAGCGCATTCTTTTCTGGAAAAAAATTCTGCATTTTTTCTGACCTCTTCAAGAGTTCCGCATTTTTTCAAATGCATTTCATAACAAATGCAGAATTTTCTGACCTGTAAAATTCGGCGGTTCTGCATTCTGCTCTCTACTAATACCAACATAAAAACAATAAAAAATAATTTTGACAGTAATATTATATGCTGTGACAATTGTGAGAAGCAAAATATGCCAATTTTGAAAAATTGTTTAAATTTAATCCAAAACAATTTTGATTAAAGTGGTTACTTTCAATAAAACTTAACAGCTCGATGAGTATTTTTTAAAAATTCCAGGCAGTCGGCACTATACATAACCTCAAACGTAAATACATCGGAATTCAAGACAACAGTGCAGCCAATATCAAATGCAAAAATGTTGCATTTTTTCCGTTCTTTTCTCAGCTCAAAAGAAGTCAACATTCTGCAAATTGAGGTCAGAATCTAAAAAATTCTGCTTTCTGTTAGGTCAGAATTTTTTTCAGAAAAGAATGCGCTATAAGTATCTCGTAAATAACTTAACGCCCATAAAGAGACACTATTTTAGATTCTTTTTTGAGGCTCTTTTCAATGGACACATGAAAAAAACCACAACCAAAACAATATATCTAAAGAAATGCTATAAAGAAGATTTTAAGTGGAAAGTTAATGAAATATTGAAAATAATTTTATTATATTTCTCACGTCGTAAAAGTTGAAGGATCCATATTTGCACTTTCATTTAAATATTTTTACATTTTGTTCAACTTTAATGACTTTATCTTTTCTTAAATTAGAAGAAATGGCAAAACGGACGTTTATCCATTTTGAAAATTTTTTTAAACATATATTTCTTGCAAGCGTCCCTTAATGCTTTGGAATGGAACAAAGTACATTTTCGGCAAAAAGAAATCAACAACAATATTTTAATTTTTCAGTATAGTACTTTGCAGCTAAAAATTCGCTAGAAAGTATTATACTGAAGTTTTTTTAAATGATGAAACTGCATTTTTGACCCCGTTTGTCAAAAGAGTATATTTAAAAATAGTTATTTATGTAGACAGATAAGAAGCTTTAATTTTATCTCCATAAGTTTAAAAAAAAAATTGAAAAATCAGCCTTAAAGAAAATTTTAAACATAATTAAATTTTTTATAGACAATGAATATTCTGAATTCATATTCTCAAATTGGATAATTTTTAAAAATTTTTTCTATAAGTAGTCAATTTGACCTTTTTACTAAAATATTTAAAAATAAAAATGGCATTCAAGAATAATAATAATAATCCCTTTCATTTAAGAAAATCAATCATCAAACTACGTCAACACCGTAGTGGTGTTAGTTTTAGTTAAGTTCGGCATTGCATGGTACATAGGCAATTGGCAACAAACGCACATAAGTACATAGCATCATATTGGTACCAATACCTTTTTGTTATGAAACCCCCCTCATGGAAAATTTAGGCTACGGGCATGCATTAGTCATACCGTTGCCATCAATTTAAGCCCAACATAAATATTCAAACTCTAATATTGTACTGAGGCAGTGTTACTTCCCTTCACTGCGTTGACAATTTCTTGGCTGCCATCTGATGAACTGTCATTTATGTTTTCGTAGTTTTATCGCAGATTGCTTAAACCTGAGTCCTGCACAAGATGGCGTTTTACTAATTATCATTACCTTGGATTCATACCGAGAGGTACGACAATAAATAAAACCTCATTATATGTATGTATATGGCACATAGTCACGATTAAATCTACTTGATGACTTCAAATGCAAGGGACAAGGCAACCAGTGGGACCAACAGCAGAAGCAGACTAATTAACCAAATTGAAATTAAATGAAAATGTCTGTCCAGCATATCATTGGACCGCCACAATGGCAGACAGACAGACAACAATGTAGAAATTATTAAAATTTCCTCTGCAGTTAGGGGTCGTCCATAAACTACGTTACCAATTTAGGGGGGGGAGGGGTTTTGAAATGCACTACGATAAGTAACGGGAGGGGGGGGAGGTGTTTAGATATTGTAACGTTACCAAAAATTAAAAAAATCGACGAAAAACCTCTAATTAATAACACAATCATTTCAAAAATTTTTAACCTTACATGTTTATGTTTGATCGTCTAAATTGATGGTTAACTTTTGTTTCAAAGATTTCTTCCACCACCTTTTCCCTTGACACAGGAACCTTTTGGTATTCCTTCACCATCTCAGCACACGTCTGAAAAATTTGGGTCTTTGCTTTTGCGACAGGCTTTGACTTTAAGGCCTGAATGTTCTTGATCAAAGGAGATACCGTATGACGTGTACTGTCCTTCTCAGAAAGAAGAAATCGGTTCAAGGTCGTGTCCTACCTGCGGCTTGTATTTCGTTTTTAAAACTTTTATGAATTGTCATAAGTTTGTATTATATCGTTTACAATAAATCGGAATAAAAAAATACAATTTAAATAAATCAATTTTCAGAAAGCATTTACACAAAAACACAGAACTTGGTGTAGCTCGGGTACTCTGTCAAAGACCAGGTGAATTTCTTTGCGTTAGAAATGAGGATTCACCTGAATGGGTCGACATAGAATCCGATGATAAATTCTATTTTGAAGAATCCTCAACAAAGCTACCAGCTTCTTCTATCCCAGTGATTGAGAGCATCGAATCTTGGATCGCAGATGGAATAGCTTTTACAGATGATATTAATTATTGATTTTTTTCCAATTGTTCCTTTAATGTATGTAGTCATACTAGTCACTAATAATAGTGAAAATTATCAGAGCTAGTCAAAAAATATAACACAGAACAACACTGGTAGTCAATTTTAGTATATACATTGATAAAGGTCTTAGCCTATTACTTAGATTCTTTGAATTGACTCCGGTTCTTGCGATAAACCGCTATTTTAAAAATTAAGGAGGTTTCATCTTAGATTTAAACATAACTCCAGAACAGTAAGTCTGATTTGGTTAAATAAAAAATTCGAAAATCCGCAGCTAAATTGCCCCTAAGAAACATGCACAATGTTTTTGATTATCTGAAAAGTTTCGGAAATATTCAGAAAGTTCTTCTGAAAAAAACATTTTTTATGCAAAATTTTAACTTTTTTATTATTTTATAATTCATAAAAATTTAAATATGTCGAAATAGCTCTTTTTTGATATTAAGTTATAAACACACATATGTTACAAAGAAAATAAGCCATATTTCATTAAAATCTTTTGGCGTGTTTTGCCTTAATTCAAATTTAATGATGTTATTTCATTTTGATAAAAAACTGCTAAATAAATACACAGGAGAAAATTCCAGATCTGAAGCTATCCAAAAAATCAGCGGAGCTTCTAGCATCAAGACTTAAAGAAAAACGTTGTCTTCAGCCTGGCGTATCAGTTAAGACTTACCGGACTATAGAACGAGATATTCTTCGATACTTTGCAAAGGAGGAGAAAATCGTATACTGTTAGAATATTCCTGGACTTTAAAATGTGTGTTACTGCATAATGGCAACAAATTAGCTTCAATTCCGATAGCACATTCAACAAAACTTAAAGAATAATACCAAAGTATCAAACTTTTTTTAGAGAAAATTGTGGTCAGTGGCCAGTGGTCAGTGTGTGTTGATTTGAAAATGGTTCACTTTTTATACCATGTATCTTAATTGGCTCCAAAAACTTATGCCGCAGAAAAAAAATTCTTTTTTGTTCCCCTGTGTAATCATTCGAATGAATTAATTTCATATGTCACGTTACTTTATGGGGGGGAGGGGTTTTGAAAAGCACTACGAAAAGTAACGCAGGGGGAGGGAGGGGTAAAAAAAACCGGAAAATCAGTAACGTAGTTTATGGACGACCCCTTAGATTGGAATTGAACTAAAACAGCCATTAAGACTTAAGACGCAGCGAATTGAAGACTTGATGAGGCGGAAGTGTAAAGTATTTGTGTGTGTATATGTGTGCATTTGTGCTTGCTTGCGTGGGTTTTGGTGAAACATTAGCGTCTGTTCTTGTGGTTAGCATTTATTGACAAAAGGTAAGAAATTAGCGTGAACAGCTGCTGGTAATGTCAATGTATTATTATTAAAGTGATCCAAGGAATGTTCGTCGGTGGTAATGCAAAAGAATTTGCACGCTTATAAGGAATTTATTAGTATTTAACGAGCGATAATGTGAGGTTAAAGTTTAAACAAAAGAATTCTTGAGGCAGTAACTTTATCAGCTAGAGAAATTATATATGGTGGCAATGTGAGTCGTACACGCTAAGTATTTGGCAGGTATTTGGCCTGCAATCCTGAAGGAGAAGAAAGTAAGAAATCGACTCGTTCGAGTAAAAATACTTGGCAGCCGAGAACGATAGCTCGATCAGCTTATAAGGCGAGCTCTCCTTTTCGGTGTAAAATCAATAAATTTTCAAGCAATACCTTGTAACAAATTTTCAGCAAAAAGCACAAGAAAAAGTTTACCTAATCTGTTAAAAAGGTTTATCAAATAATTGTTAAAATACTTTTGATAACTTTGATATTTCAAATCATGTGGGAGTGTGTTTTATGGTAAAAAAAGTTGCGGCAGCCATCGATATATTTGCAGCAACAACAATTCTAGATACGTTATTATTACAGTATTAAAATTTCATATATTTTAAGTATTTTTTAAAAAGTATTTTTAATTTTTACAAACGTTTTTTATTATTTTTGAACCACTTTTGAGGATATTAAATTTATTTAGTGATATAATTTCTCAGAAACACCAGCATGTTTTCTAACTACAGTCAAACATACATAACTCGAACTAATCTAATTTGAATTTTATATAATTCAAACTACGTCGTGTTGCGATAGCATATAAAAATAAAAATTCATACAACTCTTCTTTTACAAGTCGAACTTCCATAGCTTGTATCAAGAGCGTCCGCAGGATTTGTTCTAGGGGGGTCAAAGGCAAAATGGAGTGTAGACTACACATTAAGAAAATGTTACCTATATAATACTAGTATTTTCTGAGGTTTTTGGTATTAATTTTGTTATCATGATACGCCTGTTGGCGCACGCTTGTACACATAAGAAAATTATATATATTCCAAAGATGGGGTAAAAATCTTTCTTGTATCATGCCCGAAACATTTTCAAATTTAATTTTTTTTCATGTAATTTAAAACATTTTTTTCTCAACAAATATTCTTATTAATTTAGTAAATTAAATCAGCGGCCTCGATAGTCTAGTGGTAGCGCGCTTGACTATCGCTCAGGGGTCCCGGGTTCGAATCCTGGCTGGGCCATATTCCTACGCTTTAACCTTTCTTTCCTTATTCCTAATCAAAGGAACTTAAAAACACATCAATCTACGACGAAAAGTTGCATTTGGTGGTGGTAGCAATAGTTTGTGGAGAGGAATGCTTAGTAACTTGATTTGACTGAGGTCAAGGCATAACACCTGCTTCAGATTTAATATGACATATTTCTACAGCTTCTGCCATATTAAAAACATCCTACACAAAAGTTTCACTTGATTATTCAATTCTTTCATTCTGTGGTATCACAACGGACCAAATATATGGTCTAAGTGGGCTTGTCCAAAGACCTGCCACCACCTTAATCTAACCTAACCTAGTAAATTAAACAATGTGAGGTCTCCTTTATTCCTACATAAAATCACATTAACGACTATTTAGCCCCCAAGTTTTTCTCTTTCCAAATAAGAATACAAAAATTTCCAATTATTTTTTTTTTTTTAAATTAATATAACCAGCAAGATTTTTAGAAAAAAATTTTCAGTCTTGGAGGCCTGTAACTCATAAACCACTTCCGAGCGGCCTTAAATTTCAATATCAGATTTTGATTTAGGAGGTAAAAATCGATATTCTTGAAATGTTCTCCGCATGGACATCAACTGACTTATTTCTTTTTTCAACATACATCAGTTCTAGCAGCATGCAAGTTACTAAAATCAAGTTTGGAAACACACCTGTTATATGAACTATTAAAAAAATTTGTTTTTTTTTAAATCAAAATGTATGAATATATCTGTGGTCACAAGGAATAACGACTAAACCCAAAGTATCGTAAAAAACGATATTTTATTTGCACGAACTACGACCCATTTTTTTTAAATATATGAACCGTTACAAACAAAATATGTACAGACACACGTGATGATCAGTTCTGAGCAAAAAGTGGATATCTGCATACTTCCAAAAGTTGGCAATAAAGTAAATTCTATATCGCTTTTTTACGATATTTTGAGTTTAGTCATTATTCCTTGTGACACCAGATATATAAAGAGGAACATGTACAGATGGGTTTTGGGATCAATTCATTTTCTAAACATATTCCAGAACCTCCCTGCATAGCTTGCTTCTGAATACTAGATGTAATATAAGCACGTGACACGAAAAAATCCAGAAAATTCTTAAAATGGGTGGACGTCTGTTCAAAAACGTGAATTTGAAGAAGTATAAATAAATGTTTCAATTCGAGTATTCTATTTAAATTTTAGCCAAAAATTTTGAGCATAAGATATTCTAACGCAAAAGCATTTTCTAAAAAAGAATTTGCCATCAGATTTTTTTAAAAATTAGTGCATGATTTAAAAATAGCCTATTTTAGAATCTCCTAAATTTTTTTCGCTTTTGAATCAGAAGCTTTTCCCTCGCCTAGATCGCTGCAGTTTTCTCAAATTTAAATGCTGCATGATTGTTAGCAATTTTATTAAGTTTGCGAAAAATGTAAAAATTATCCAAGTTGGATCATCTTTATGACAGAAAAACAACTTTTTTTTAAGCCGACTTTGCAAAAGCAATTAGTTTTTTAAATTCATTTAACTTTGTTTTCTTCTTGTGTTTAATTACTTTAAAACATAAATTCGCTTATTGTCCAAGTTCATTTGCGTTATTGGCTTAAATGCCCCTTACCATCTGTTGCTCCGAAGAATGATCTTCAACTAATACGGATATCATTCCTTCGTAAGAACAACATCGTAATTTCTTCCATTGCATTCGTAGTATTTACTATGGCTTCGTACTATTTAGTATTAGTTGAGTTTAAAAAATGTACAACCAAAATCTTTCAGCCTGATTTGTTGAACAATTACCGAATATAAGGAAATGCATAATTGCAAGGTGGCCATGAAGCTAAAAAACTGTGATTCAAGCCCCAGCTAAGACAGAATTTTTTTTTTTTTTTTTGTTATTAGTAAATGTCAGTGCTGTGAAATCGGCATTCATATTCAGAATTTTAGGGCCAACTGAATAACTGCATAAAAATGCATTCAATGAATGCAAAATTGATTTATAAATAAAATTTTTAATTCAGATTCATTTTTACACAAATAATTTACTATTCATTTCAGTTATAAATTTTCGTTATTAAGAATAATGAATTTATTTTTTTGTTCATTTGAATGCTATTCACAAAGAATGCAATTCACAAAGAATTTGAGAATTTTTGATTATTCTTTTTTATTCACTATTCATTATTTTTTTGTTATTCATTTGTTATTCACTATTAATTTCGTACTCATTATTAATTTTTTATTCATTATTCATTTGTTCTGTTTTATTCATTTTTTATTCATAGCCATAAATAAGAAATAAATAAGAAATGGGTAATGAATTAAATATGAATAATGAATAACAAATGAATAATGAAAAAAGAATGAATAATGAATAAAAAATGAACAATGAATGAAAAATGAATAATGAATAAAGAAAGAATAGTTGAAAATTCTGAAATTCTTTGTGAATGGCATTCAAATGAATAAAAAATTATTTATTATTCTGAATAACGAAAATGAATAATGGAAATGAAAAATTAATCATTTTTTTAAAAATGAATGTGAATTTAACATTTTTTTTTATAAATCAATTGAATGCCATCAATCTTACAAGATCAAAATTCTTGGACTAATTTTTAAACCAATCGTTGGAATCATGCATTTTTTTAATACCCTTTCTATTAGAATTCAAACTCTTCAAAATACTAGACATTTTTTAATAAAACCTGGAATAATATTTAACACAGGTTGGATTAGTCTTTAAAAACATCGTTCGGCTTGGTTCGGTTCTTATGCATGTTTATCATTTCTTTATAAAGGGTCCGTCATCTAACGTTTTTTTTCAACTAGTGCTTATTTCGTGAATGGTAACACTTAGCTCATGTCTGATTTAACAGATAATTAGTTTTTTCCTTCCGCTGAACGAATATGGTTGTGTATATGCTTGAACAATGCTGGGAAATATTGCGACATTACTTTGAAAATCATGGTAATGTTGCAGAATGTGTGCGAAAATTGCGTACGGATTTTGGAAGAAGAGAAGCACCGTCAGCTCCGTATGTTCGTTATCTTGTGAAAAAAGTGAAAGAAACTGGTATCCTCATCGATAAACCAAAGCGTGAAAAGCCAAAAGCAGTGCGTACACCCGAGAATATTGCTGCTGTGGCAGAAAGTGAGCGTGAAGCGCCATCAACATCAATTCACCGTCGTTCTCAACAACTGAACATTTCGGAGACATCTTTGAGACGAATTTTGCATAAAGACCTTGGTATGACGCCATACAAAGTCCAATTGGTTCAGGAGTTGAAGCCAACTGACCATCCAATGCGTTTTCGCATCGCTAAGTGGGCCTGCGATCGACTTACAGAAGATGCCGATTTTGCCAAAAAAATCATCTTTTCAGATGAAGCTCATTTTGATCTTGGCGGGTATGTAAACAAGCAAAATTGTCACATTTGGGGAACAGAAAACCCGCACGCATACATTGAAAAGCCGATGCACCCAAAACGAGTCACTGTTTGGTGCGGATTTTGGTCCAGAGGCATAATTGGGCCATTTTTCTTCGAAAATGAGCAAGGAGTGGCCGTTACAGTCAATGGCGATCGTTATCGGGCCATGTTGAACGAATTTTTGTTCACAAAAATTGAAGAGTAGGAAATTGTCAACATACCGTGTGGTGGCGTCAGGCCATTACGAAACCAACATTACGTCGATTTCCAATAGAGTTGAGAGAGGATGAAATATTTTTATCCCCCCGTCAAATATATCGCACGACGTTGAATTCGGTCCAGGAGCACGTTTCGATTTTAATTCCTTAACGAATTTCTTTATATTGCTGTTTACTTTTCGCTAACGAAACTTCCTCAATATTTCGATATTGGGTTCGTGCATGATAAATCCCAATGTTTCTGCATTGCATCTTGCACGAATTTGGAACATTTATATGAAATTTTCGTCAATGAAATGTATGGCTAAGTCAGCATGTTTCGTCAAGGATCAAGAAAATTCGTACATGATTCATTTCAGATTTCTTCAAGACTGGAACTACTGGGTTATAATAATAACTGATAATTTTAGCTCAATTTCTAAATGTTATTTCGAAAATTTAGATAAAAAGATAGAAAAACCTTTGCGTAAATATTCACACTTATTGGAAAGCATGCAGTGAGTAAGTGGTACTTCTATGTGTGGATAAGGAAGCAAAGAGTGATAAGAAACGAGGAAAACAACATACAATTTTTTTTGAGTCAGCCACTACAAATTAAATAACTTGTCAACTGACTCATTTAGAAAAATTTTCGTTAGTATTTTGTATGTATTTTCATAAAAGCTAGACTTACACAAGTTTAATGTTAAATTTTTTGAAATAACATACGATATTACAAAATCAAACCTTATAAGATTAGAAACTTTAATCTACTCTTATCTAGTCTGTTTAACAAATGCTTAGGCTTTTGGGGTCAGATCGTAATGAAAGTTTGAGAGTTTGTATGTTTGTAGTTCATCCTATTATCAGCTGATTTGACCCTATTTTTAAACGATTTTGATGATTTTAAAAATTTTTCATTTTCAAGGACATTCTAGAATGAAAAGAGGACGTTATATAGGAAAAAATTTCATATAATAAATATTTGTCCCAGTACCTATAACTTCATATTAAAGTCTTTGCAATATATTTTTTTTTACTTGATGTCATTTTTGAGGATATCTTAGAGCAGGAAGATGTGATCAGAATAGGACAAAATTTTATATCAGTCCTGTAGCCAGACCAAGAAGACAGAGGGGGCAGGCATGAATCTTGGGGGGGGGGCAATTTTTTTTTTTATTTAAATAAAAAAATTTGTTAACGTGTGAAATGAATACATTACACAAATTTATTAAAAAACAGTTAATTTTATAATATATACATGTACATATCTATGTATCATATCATCTTTTCATACATGAAATTAATATATATCAAATAATTCAGGACTTTGTAATAAAATAAGGGTAATAATACAAGATTTATTTAAAGTGGCTAGAAATATAAGAAAGAGTAGCGAAATGGGCTAACATATGTATAAGACATTTTTTAAGTAAAACAAATAAAAAAATTGAACTAACCCGCTTCCGTCAATTGCATCAAACTGATGCAAATTTTTTATTCAGATTTATATATTAAGCACAAACATGCATGTTTTGATTTAAATCTTTTGCTGCTTTAAATTTTTGCTAGAATTAAGATTTGCAGTTATTTCTTATTTTAAAATTCATAAACATTCATCATGCATAAAAAAAATTAAAAATTAAAAACATTTCAATGAATTATAAATCCTTTTCGTATCTGCATCAAATTGGTGCACAAAGTGCTTTTCATTACCGAAAAAAAAAAAAATATTAAAATTCAAATCTTATTTTTTGGTAGCAAATGTTGGTGACCCAGTAGAAATTTGGAAAATTGTTACAATTTGTCTGAAATGTTTTGTTAAACAAATTTCATATACATATTCAAGTCATGAATAACGTGAATGTGTATATTTTTTGTTATTTTAAACTAAACTAACTTTAAAGCAATAAACAAATACAGCAACAAAATGCATATTAATTATTTATTTAAAGTTTTTCATTATCTGATTTGGCCAGGGGGCAAACGGTTGTAGTAGGGGTGGCATTTCCCCCCTTGACCCACCCTGGCTACAGGCCTGTTTTGTGTAGCTCCATTTCATGTCTGTGCTAACAGAACTACTCTTTAAGATATTTCATACCTAAAATATCTTAAAAAAAAACCTAATATTAAAGACAAACCGGAGCAGGAAGATGCAATCAGATCGAAATTAAATGTTGAGCCAAATCGATGCTATGTACTTTTGAAACTCGCTCCATTTAATTACATTTGAGCATACATGTAATTAAATATTGTGTTACTGATTGTTTAAATTTAATAAATACTAAATTATTTGAATTATAATTATTAATTTTTTTCTGGTATTCATGAAATTTTATAAAATACGCTAACTGCATTTGTCAAGCCGTAGATTTCAAAACGCGACTTTTTATGTGTAACTTCTTAGCCTTATATTTAGAAGTTACTAAAATTTTCGAATTCGCTTCTTAATTGATTTAGTTAAAGATCTTATATTTATGAAAAACACCACTAAATTTCACAACCTAATCTACTAGAATTTCCAAGTTAGAGATTTTGGACCGCCATAGCGGCTGAATCACTGTGCAGGGCCGTATCCAGGATTTTTTTCGGATGGGGTTTGCTAAAAAAATTTCATCTCGCTACCAATAAAAATAATTTCAATAATTTCATAAAATAAGTTTTCATTTCTAAAAGAAAAATATAGGATAGAGCGATTATGATTTGATGAAAAAAAAAAATTTATAATTTTCACTAAAAATTTAACGCATCGCTAAAAATTTGATAGCGGATATTGTTCCTTAATTATTTGCCTTGAAAATCATTTATATTCTAAATGAGCTTACTAAGTCGTTTTCTTGGGATGGAGTGAAACAAAGGAAATGGGAAAAGTGCCAAATCTTCCTACTTTGAAGACGATTTCACAGAGCCTTAGCATGATGGCGCATTCCACACGGTTGACAGAAAGAATCTTCAGCCGATAAATTAATATTGTTTTGTCTATGTTATATTTTCGGGCAGTACTTGTAAGCGTTACAATCTTCTTTTAAATATAGAGTAGTGCTTTTTCAAGACCTTCTTAATCAATAATCCTTTCAGAGTGCTTTCAATTGTATATTGTATATGATACTAAAATGATAATAATAAAAAGCATTGTAACAAGAAAAATATCAATAACATCTTCAAGAAAATAGTATGAGGATTTTAATATTTGACAAGTCCTCCTACTAAGTAAATATTAAATCATTCTTTAACCAATCTTAGCTTTAAATTTTTAAATTTACTGACACTATCAAATACTATTACACAACTGATGATATAATAATCTCTATTGCATATTTAATAGTTGAAACTGCTAAGAGTAAAAGGAGTAACGTAAAACCATTACTTTTCATAAAAAAATATTAGTGGGGAAAATTAAGAAAAAAGCATGACCAAAATTGAGAAAAGTATAGCAGAAAGCACGGCAAAGATGCGACTAGCATCTTCATATGACAGACAATAATTGACAATTGTGTGCACTCCGCACGAAGCATGGTTGCCGCTATATTTGAAAATGACAATACCTCTTTTCGTCGAATCATCCTCACTCTACCCTAAATTTAATTTTAATGCTTAATGCTCTAAAACTAATTCCATATCTAAATGCATCGTTAAAAGTCGAAATGGAAATAAAATCGTTGAAATGAAATGAAAATAAAAAAATAATTATTAAAAAAAATATATTAGATCATAAAAACATAAAAAAGGCAAAAAGAAGATGTATCAAAAACCAAATTTTATAAGTATATAATAACAAAAGCAAGAATAACATTCAAAAAGAAAGTAGTTAAGCACAGAAATAAAAATTTGAAGCTTATAAGAAAAAATTCAACCACCTGGCCTTTTTTGCTGCAAAATTGTTGATAACTTCATCATTATTAATATCAAATCTTAGACGCACACTAGGGAGTCCAATCCCGGAAGTTTTTCTCGATTCCAGGATTATTGCGATTGAAAATCTCAATCCCGGGATTAGTTCGGGATTGAAAACTTTAAGAAGTAAAAAATTCAAAAGGTTTTTATTACAATTTTTTATTATTTATTGCTTGAAACCAAAAAATGTAAAGTAATTCATTTATAAAGAACCAAAAAAAAAACAAAGCACAACATATTAAGGGTATTCGCAATTGCGTTGTTATCAGTGTTGTGAAAAACCCCGTTGTATTGATACCACGCGCTACGGGGCAGTTTTTATATTTTTTGTTGTTTTAAATGAAATCTCTAAAAAACTAAAGTGCGGAATTTTAAGTAACCCAATGATTAAGTAAACAAACTTGGTTTTTAAAGTTCCATAAATAACTGATCGGTTGCCAGTTATTTTCTTATTGCAAAAATGGAAGATGCTCAAAATTCAAGTTAAGGGGACATTTATCAATTCAATTCAATTTATTTACATTTCTCTTAAATATCTATTTAATACAATACATGTTTTATAAAAAGTTTAACATTAATATCAATAAGTATAATAAGGTAAGAGATAAGGTAGTGAGTGATAGGTGGAGTAAATAAATTACTATGTTACCCATCACGAGTTAATATTAAAATGTAACTTACATTTAATTTTAAATTTTAAATATGTGCGGAGTAAAGACAAAAGACTGATAGAATGAAAAATAGAAGGGAAAAAAATAGAAGAAGTATAAAATTTGATGAAAGGAGAGGATACTAGACTAAAGTCTGCAGGAGTAAATCAATGTTATCCAAGTTGAAGTTAAAAAGCCAGGTGCCTCAGAAACGACTTCATATAGTTTATGACTTTAACGCTAGCAGGTAGCATGTTGTATAGGCGACAAGCTACAATTGAAAAGCTATTCCGGTAACCAGTGGTGCGGTAGGCTGCAATCAATACAGAGTTCACTCTCCTGAGATTATAATGACTCACTGTATAAGAAATTAGGTTGCTGTGTTTTTTAGAGAATACTTCCAAAACTTTATAATAAAATAAGTGTTTAATAGGCAAAATATTAGCAGATTCAAAATGGTTCAAATGAAGGCGACAGTCGTCTTTCATTAAAAATTTGTTTAATGATGCATTTTTGTAAAGTTAGCAATGGTTTCAATTTGACATTGTAAGCTCCACCCCAACAACAGATACCATAACTGAGTTTAGAGTGAAACAGACCAAAGTAGAGCATTTTTAGGACTTTAAATGAACATAAGTTACGCAGGCGATAGAATTTTCTTACAACAGATTGAAAATAAGTCTTTAGAGAGTTTGAATATTCATTCCAGCTCAATTTATTGTCTATTATTATGCCTAAATATTTAAATTATTGACAATTTCAATTTCAAAGCAGTTCATGTCGCAGTTACATACTGGATTATATGAATTTGGATAATTGGAATAGAGGACAAACTTTTTACAAGACGGGTCGTGGTATTTAAAACATATTTCTGAGAGATCTTGAGTGGCTAGTTTAAAAAACAACAATTTAGTTTTGTTACTTATAATTAGTTTGTGCCTGCTAAACCATTTTCTCAGCAATTCTATGTCAGCGTTTATCATTGCGGTAAGTTCAAGCATAGAAGATGTTTTATATGATATGCCCAAGTCATCCGCAAACTCTGTAATACGACCGCTCCAATTTTGCGGAAAAATTGAATTCAGATAAATAAGAAACAAAATTGGACCAAGGACAGAACCTTGTGGAACACCAATATTAGTAGTGGCTGGGTCACTAATAGTGTTACCAATTTTTACCCTTTGAATACGGTTACTTAGATATTGAGAAAACCATTTGTGAATTGCTCCTCTAAACCCAATGGAATTCAGTTTATCTAGAAGAATTGAATGATCCACCATATCGAACGCTTTAGTGATATCTACAAAAACTGATGCAGTCAACATTTTATCATATATTGCTTTATTCACGAAGGTAAGAAAGTCAAGTAGAGCGTCTTCCGTTGATTTACCTTCTCTGAAGCCGAACTGACTATGACTAAGAAAAGAGTTCTTCAAAAGAAAATTAAGAATATGCTTTTTCATTGCTTTTTCAAAAACTTTAGCAATGGATGGAAGCAGAGAGATAGGTCGGTAGTTTTGCATATTTCTTTGATCGCCTTTTTTAAAGAGGGGAATGACCACAGCGCTTTTGAGTTCAGGTGGAAAGTCACCAGACTGGACACTGAAATTTAAGAGATAAGCTAATATATCGGATATATTGAAAGCAACTTTCTTAAGCAGAGCGTTAGGAATGTTGTCAACACCACAAGAATTGCTGTTATCGAGAGAATTTATTAGTTTAATAATTTCCATTGCAAAAATACTTTCGAAAAGAAGCTATGCATTGCAGGCGGATCAGGTAATATATCGTAATGCTCTGAGCTTGTTTGGCTATGAGCAGCAGCTTTAGCTATTGATACGAAAAAACCATTAAAGGAGTTGGCTATTAAATTTTCGTCAGAAGAAGGAGCACCATTAATATTCAAGTTTATTTCTGAGTCACATTTTTTATAATTACTAGTAATTTTGTTTGCTAATTCCCATTCTTTTTTCAAATTGCCTCTGGACTTATGAAATGCATTTTGGTAAAAACTGTCACGAGCTAGAGGAATATCATGTTTTAATTCTTTTACCAGTTTGTTTAAGCGATTTTTTAAAGAACTATTATAAGGATGTTTTAACGATTTCATCTGAAGTTTATTTTTTAGTTTTATTTTACGTAGGATATTATTTGAAATCCACGGTTTTAGTTTTACATTTTTTTGTTATTTACGCACTTAGAAGAAGTAGCTAGATCTATATAAGATTTGAATTTACTTAAAAATTTATTGTAAGCTATGCATACATTATGTGAATTATAAACATCAGACCATGACTCTTTTAAAAGCAAATTGTTAAGACATGTATTGTCAATTTTAAAAACAGTTTTTGTTTCATTTTTCTTAACGCAGGTAGCGACATTATTTTTAAGCACGATGCCTGTCATGCAATGGTCAGTAATATTCAAGTCGTTATTTATACAAGTATATAGTTCCTGACTACTTGAAAAACGACCCAATAAATGATCAATGCAAGAACCAGAACTTGGCCTAGTGCAATCATTAATAAAAGAGTAAAGACCGTGAGTTGCGATTATGCTATTGTAACGATCAACAGAGTCATTATTCAACAATGTATCAAGATTCAAGTCCCCCATAACAACTTAATGTTGGCATTTTTCCTTGCTTAGTAAACTATTAACATTACTGCCGTCCTAAGAAAGAAAGTCACTAACGCCAAAATTTCAAAATGTAGAAAAAGGCAGATTCGGAACCGCGAATGAGCTTCTGATTTTTGTGTCAGGCTAATATTACCCATTTTCAACTCTAAATGGCTGAAAAATTTAGTAAAGTGGTCACTTCTAGTGTGTTTCTTAGAAAGATAAAAAACGTTAAAGCTAAATATCTCAAAACTACTCAAATGGAGATAAAACTTTTTTACTAAGGAGGGTAGATTACACACCTAGATTTTTAGCAAAATCATTTTAGCAAAATGAAATTTTAGAAATGCAAAAAATTATTTGAAAACCAAAAAATACTTTACCGATCGTTCTATCCGTAGTTAAATCTTTAGATTTATATGTGTACAATAATATATTACAATTTCGGAACGATCCAATAGTTTTTTTTATCACGCCTGCCAACTCAAAAAATGTGATTTCTAGAAAAAGTGCTCAAAAGTTTTTAACACTGATTATACGGCATTGACGCTCTGCGCTTAAAACCTTCACCATTTAACATAGAAATTAATTTCGAATTTTTTATCATTAAAAATAGATTTTTTGAGGCTTTTTGAACAAAAATTAATCATAAAAAAATCAATTTTTAAAAAATTCAGGGCTATACTGTTTCCTTAAACACTTTTATGCCATATATTAATAAAATATATTAAATTGGGTAGATAGTTTATTTATTTGCATAGTAACAACCGCTATAGTGGGAGGTTACTAATGACAAATTCTATTTTAAAGTGTGCTCATAATTGTTGTTTTCAACTATGGCAAAAAAATCACAATACTACGGTACCACACAATTGTGAATACCCTCTTTTAAAGAACAAAAAATATAAAAAAACAGTTTAAGGTATTATTATATATGTAAATGTTATTAATTTTTTTTTTAAACACCGCTTTCATGTTTTTTGCGTTTAAGGCAAAATAAGGTTTTAAAAGACTTTTCAAAATTAAATTTTTTGTTTTCGTTATTTTTATAGTAATACATTAAACTGATCAACGCGTCTTATTTTTCATTAGAGAGTTTTGCTCGAATATTATTACAAATATAACCCCCTGATGAGAAGCACCGTTTCGATTCAATGCTAGTTGGAGAAATGGTTGTACGATAGTCATAAGCAATTTGTAAGTTTCGATCACGATTGCCTTCACCACAAAACAATTTTATTTCCTATGTCAGAATATCTGACAGTTCTGAAATACATAGCTGACATCCCGATATTGCAAATTCTTCTAAAAATGTGCAAAGTCTTTGCTCCAGTAATTCACACTCATCGCCCTAACAATCTTTTTCAGCTTCAATAAAAGCTTTTAATTCTATATTCATAACAACTTTAATTGAAATGGTTTTTTTTTAAAGAAAAGATCAAAGAACCAAGGCATGTGCCTTATACAAACAAGGTTTGGTCTTTGACCTGAAAGGAAAGGGATAGATTTATTAAGAGGAATTGATTAGAACCATACGTAAATTATTTATTAGGCGAAACAACCGTGAAAGACAATTTGAATTTCTTTTAACTGTTGTTTGTGTCCTTTAATTTTTTGTCCCTTTATAGCTTAGGTGTTCTTGTCCTTTAATTCCACATTTTCCACAATTTAGTTGGGATTTTTAGTTTTCCATAATTCTTAAATGCAGGAAAAAAAACAAAGAAAGTGACAAGAGCCATGCCCAAGCCCGGATTCGAAGCAGTGTCCTCTGGGTTGATAGTCTAGCGCACTCTTCACTAGACTACAAAGGCCGACATAGGTTTCATTTACATGAATATTTTTAATAGAAATTTTTTATTTAAAAATCTTGGAATTTAAAAGGGCTTAAATCGTACGGGATTTCGAGATCCTGTGATAGACTTTTCTAATGCACACTCATCAACGCCAAGCCAGTTAGTCTGTCTTGTCCTTTTGAGTTCCACAAGTAAGTTTTTAGCATTTTTAATGTTGAAAAAGATTGTTCTGCAGTACAAGTTGCAACTGTTATAGTGGCATATATTTTTGAAAAAAAAAATTTACGGAAAAACCCCAGCACTAGCACTATTTGGTAACTATTGCTTCAAATATTGCTTCAAACCTCATATTGCTTCAAACCTCATACCACCAAGTTTGTTAGTTCAATGTATAAACAATCTTGCCATTCCCTTATTTATACTTTTCAACAAATCCTTATCCTTAGGTGTTTTTCCATCCTACTGGCGATAAAAGGTCTGTTGAAAATTACAGAGGCATTGCCATCTTGTCAGCTATACCAAAATTATTTGAAAAGATAATATGTGATAAGCTGACGAGTCTCATTAATCCCCGCTTAAACGAGCAGCAACATGGGTTTCGGAAAGGCCGATCGACCACCACTAACCTAATGATCATGGTCTCCGATGTGTTAAATCAAATGGAAAAAGGACGCCAAGTAGATGCAGTTTACACAGACTTCAGTAAAGCATTTGACCGTGTCGACCATAATATCTTAATTTTGAAGTTTGAAAAATTTGGTATTTCCGGTTTATTACTCAATTGGATCAAATCCTATCTCTGCGAACGATCCCAGATTGTTAAATTTCAAGGCATTTTTTTAAATGATATACCGGTCACCTCTGGTGTACCACAAGGTAGTCATCTTGGCCCAATACTTTTCAACATTTTCATTTCAGATTTATCTATTACTCTTTGTGACATTCCCCATCTTATGTACGCAGATGACCTTAAAATATATAAGATCATTAAATCAGAAGTTGATGTAACTTTCCTACAATCGAAACTGCTGTCCCTTGAGCAATGGTGTAATCAAAACAAACTTCACTTAAATGTTAAGAAATGTTGTGTGATAAGTTTTTCCCGTAAGAACTTGATACCAGAATGCAGTTACCTCTTTAATAATATTGTTCTGAGCAGAACCAACCATATTGTAGACCTTGGAGTTGTCCTAGATAATAAGCTGAGATTTAATCTACATTTTGATAAAGTCTTATCGAGGGCAAAAAAACAGCTAGGATTTATAAAAAGACGTGCTAAAGAATTCCAAAATGTGTGGGTAACCAAAACGTTATACTGTACCTTAGTGCGACCACTTCTTGAATATGCTTGCATCATTTGGAATCGAGCCTTTGAATCTCATAGCGACAAAATTGAATCCATTCAAAAACAATTCCTGCTTTTTGCGTTAAGAGATATCTTTGACCCCCGTGACTATAACAACTTGCCACCGTATGAACAAAGACTCAGGCTCCTCTCTCTGATGCCTCTATCATCAAGAAGAATTTACTGAGTTCATGTTTCACATTTGATGTTATTAACGGAGCTATTGATAGCGAATATATCTCCAGCAAAATTACACTAAATGACCCAATTAGACGTACTAGGCATACGCGGCTCCTAAATGAATATATTCACCACACTATTTACGCAAATAATGAACCCATTAGTAGGTGCTGTAGAATTTTTAATAATATTAGCGAGCACTATTCACCATCCATACCAAAATCCACATTTAAGCGAACCCTCTCAAAGTCTCTCTTTGACTCGGAATAATTTGTCCTTTTCAAGCACTGCTCCCTACAGAGTTATGCTTCTTGGTCTAGTCCCCCTCCGTCATCCCCTAAAAGTAGTACTTAAGATATATTAGCGTAGTTTAAGTATTCTTTTGAAATTAGTTTAAATAATATGTAAGTAAAAAAAAAAGAAAAAAAAAGAGAGTAAAAAATGTAAATAGAATTAGTAAATTGCCTTGCTTGGTGAAATAAATAAATAAATATAAAATTATTTTTAGTGCTGCTTTGGTTTGCCTTTTCACAATTCACAACGTTGCACGTTGCATCGAATCCCTCCCCCTAATTACGGCCCTGGTAGGCACTATAGAGAGTATCACCAAAACTAACCTATTTTTGACACCGTCGCAATTTTATTTGGATATAAGGATATTCGCATTTAGGCATTTGAATAAAATTTTCGAAAAAAAATGTTTTTTAAATGGCCCCTTTGGTCCCTTTTTATGTTTTCGTTATATCTTTGTGTTTCTTGTCCGATCGGGAAAAATTTTTTATGTGTGCGTTTGCTGATTTTTTTTAAAAGTTTTCTCGATTTTTTTTTTAACTGAAATTATTTTTTCTCGACTAATCACACATTCGTTCTTAGTTCCTACTATAAAATAAAATTCTTAAAATAATACAAAACGAAAGATCACCAAAAATCAATAAAACAGTGGGAACAAATTAAAATAATACAACCGATTTTTCAGGTATCCGCAATATTTGTTTGGGGATGCATTTTAAGTACTTTCCGCTTTTACTAATTTAGTTAATTATTTTAGCTCGACTTGAAAATGCAACAGATTTAATTTAATGCGACCCAAATGCAAACAATTAACCAATTTCTATCGCTTTATATAAACAAAAGGATAAGGCCAGAAACCGCGGCACGCACAGTGTGCTGAGCCCTTATAAAGCAAGGCAAGCCCTTACAAAACTTTTGGCAATAAAACTAAGGTAACTAATTTCAAAAATATGAAATGATTCCATCTAAGCTCTGTACTTAGTTGTTGCACAAACTGTGCTTAAAAATAAAATTTTCGACATCTCTGAGAGATGATATAAAAAAAAATACACAATGTTTCGTGCTCTCAGCTAAGAATACTTCAATTTCGTTTAACAATTTGAAACATTGCACTGAATACGATTTCGAAGGGACTAAAATAAATTTGCCCAACTATTTAAAGGAAATATTGCTTACTCTCAGAATGCCCACTCTCTAATTCAACTCTTATTTCAGATGCAATTTTATTTAGTTGCAAAATATATAAATATTCTTTCTTTTGTTTATTTTTTTTTTTTTTTTTGAAACACAACTGAATTAACGAAACAAATAAAATTGACCAGAGAGAGCGTATTAGGTTATGTTTGTTTTTAAAAACATTTAAATCAAAATTTCCATACAGTTTTTTTACAATAAATAATAATTTTTGAAATGTAATAAACTTTTTTTTTTTGAAAAAGGGCCATATAAAATTTTAGCAACATAAAAAAAAGAAGCGCAAAATAAAAACAAAAAAAAACTTTGCAAAAATCGAAGAAACCCATTTTTTTCTATATCATTTAAAATTTTTTAATTTTCATTAAAAATTAACCAATTTTTACATAAACTAGCTATAAAATGTGTCATAGCCTTCTTGTTTATGAAAAAAGAAGAGCCTGGAAGTAAAAAGTGGATAATTTATTAAAGAAAACTTAAGAAAAATTTATGAAAATCGATCAGACCAAGCTCAGATCAAGCTTGCAAATTTTTGAGCTCATTTTAAAGTTAATTTCATTTCTTGCACAATGTTATTCGTACAAAACTAATGATTTTCATTGATTGAAAATGATTCTGCTTATTTAGTTTTTATAAAGACATTAAAAATGCTCAAAATTTTTATCTGTATTCCAAATAAGAACAACTTAATTTTCCTTAAATAAATAGATAAGGTTTTAAAATCTCGCATTTCTATATTAATAAAAATATTCACACTAAACTCTTTCTCTAAGTAATTGGTTTTTATTGTGCATTCTAAGGTTTTGTATATCAAAACCTTTTTATTTTTGTCCTAATTCACCGCACTGTGCTGCGGGTCAAACTTTTTACTCGGCTACACAATAAGTTTTGTGTGGCGCCAAGTTTCACAACACAAACAAATATTAAAAACTCAAAAAGTTATGTGTTTGTTTAGATTATAATATTTTTGTTTACCATTTTTTTTTTGTGTGTTGTGCGGTGCTTTTTCTTATTTTGTGCAAGAATCATTTAATAGCTTTTAAGTCTTTGTTGTCTTTTTGAAAATTGTTTATTTTTCATGTTTTATATCTAGTTTTTGCTGTTGTGATTGTTGCTTTTTGTTTTGTTTGTTTTGTTTGCTTTCCCGAAAGTTTTGTCACCTTTTAAGCATCACTAAAATACACGTTTTCTGTGAGTTTGCGTTGTAAAAAGCTGAAACGAAAAGCTTTTTGTTATTGCTAAAAGTCACGATTCTATGAGCGGGCACATTTCATGTGCGCATACCTATAGCCGTATTTGAATGTGTGTGTGTGAGTGTTTTGGTGTATTAGTGTGTTGGTGCTTATGACGTCTAACTACATAGCGTCCAGCAAGTTTTAAACGCTGGATTCCTTTTTTGCAGAGCTCGAGGTGAGGACTGGTGGCAACAGCTTGCCTGCTTATCGCACATTTTGATGTCCTTTGTGCAGCATCTTCTGACTGTACATTGCGTTGCATAGCATTGCGTTACGCTGCCTGACTTTCCGTTACTTGGCGTTGGAGTTGGCGTTGGCGTTACGTTGTGCAAATGACATTTATGTGAGCTTTTGTAGTTCGCTTAAGTGGATTTATGAAGATTGCACTTTTGTAATTTAATTCGTTAACTTAAATGCGAAGTCCTTGCGCGGCGAATTGTTTTTGTAAAACTCTAACATCAGAAGTAAGGAGCAAAGAACACTGGCAAGAGAAATGAAAAATATACAAGAGATAAGCAAAAACTTTTGCTGGCAGAGGACTCTGACACAGCAATGACAGGACATCGAACTAAGGAAAATTTTACTTTGTGTTTTTTTTTTTGTTTTTGCCTTAAGAGGACAAAGTTTATCTGTTCATTTTTCATATTATTATTATTAATTGAAATACTTAAGTGGTGTATGACAATCTAATAATATTGTAAGAGATTCAAAATCATGTTATAAGTCTCAACCATCGAGACAAATTGTAAGAAGAAGATATTTTTTATATTTCCTTGGATATACTCTTGTTATACGCATTTTGTGTTGTTTTTAATTTATATAGCATGCGTCGGTCTTCTGTAAAATCATGTATAGGGTACGCATATCAAGTATTCCGTTATTGGAAGGCAGTGACTTTGCTGACGTTTAATTAACCTTTTTAAAGGCAGAGCAGATATTTTTCGCACCAAAAACCTTGCTTATATTATATACTATATATATTTTCACAACGTGTTTACCAAAACTGTTGGTGATAAAAATATCTCCTCTGTCTTATTAAAGACGTCTTATCACTCATCTAGCATTTTTATTACAATCACCGACACCAAAGAAAGGCTTGATAAATACTAAGGGGATTGATAAATACTAATAAACTAACTATCACAAAAGACGCTGAACTTTCAGGTTGTCACGACAGAAATCGCTACAAAAACCTTGGAAAGATTTTGGACTATCGGAGAATTGAAATGCGTGAGGTATCTGAGGAGTTAGGCATCTCAACTGAGCGGGTAAATCACATTTTACATGAATATTTAAATAGGAAAAAGCTACCCCACATTAAGTGCCGCGATTGCTAACACTCGATTATTAGCGCAGCCGTGTGACCACCTCAAAGGACTGTTTAGCCTTTCAATCCGCAATCTAAAAATCTTTCATCTGCAATCCGCAGTAGTTATTTGTGACGTTTCGTAACCAAAGACAAAACATGGATACATCAAAACTCACCAGATACAAAGAACACCCAGCTAGCACAGATCTCGATTTGTAACAAAAATATGTTATAATTCTGTGGTATTCCAGTTCTTTAAAACACATTTTGTCACTTATGGGTTGTATAAAAGTTTCAAAATGTTATTTGTAACAAATCATTCGTTTTGTTGCAAATAAGTTAAACTACGGTATTAATTATGTTACGAATTAATGCACTTGTTAAAATATTTTATAAAGTTTTGAAAAAAAATAAGTAATTCTTACGTTAAATTAACACCATTACAACATTTATTTTTGTAGCAACTATAAAAAAATATTTGTGTATTGTAATTGTAACAAATACAGCAACGAGTTAGCAACCTAGATGCGACTAAGTTGCTTTATGTTTCTATTAAGTTATATCAATGTCACCACAACTAAATGTTCAAATTTCGGCTTAAAGACTTTTTTATTAAGTTATAGGGAAGTCACTAAAACTAAATTTTTCCAATTTTGTTGTGACGCACTAAAATCCCATAAGCAAAATATAAAATTTTCATAAAAGTTCACAAAAAATTCTGTGTTGCTTGTCAATTTCTTTGTGTAGGCTTCTACTACCATACAATCCATTTTTGTTTTATTTCAGCGATCAACGAGACTGCCAAATTGAACAAATTTTTCGTTGAATGGCAATGAATCATTGTGAAATTATAAGAATTTGTTTTGTTGCAAGAAGGTTGAAACGAGGTTTTTATTCAGTTACAAGAACATTGGAAATATTCATTGTAATCTTATGCTGTATGGAGGTTACTATTCAGTTGCTATAACTTAAAGAAACATTATTATAACTAAAAAAATGTAGTTAGGAAAAATAACGTTGAATAGACGTTTCTATTAAGTTGCAATAACATTGAAAATAATCATTGAAAAATTGTGCTGTATTAAGGTTATTATTCAGTTGATGCAAGTTTAAAAAATATAATTATAATTTATATTATTCTAGAAGTTATTATAGAGGTTATTATTCTGTTGCAAGAACTTTAGAAAAAAGCATTGCAACTTATATAATGTAATTTGTTACATGAACGTTGCATTGAAGTTATAATTCAGTTGCAAGAAGTTTTGAATAAAATTGTTGTAAGTAAATCTTGCATTAAGGTTTATTATATATTAAAAAATATTTGTATCTTTTGATATTTAGTTAGTTGCAAGAACTATATATTGAGGTTATTATTCAGTTGCAAGAACTTTGGAAAAAAGTTTCTAAAAACTTCATACTCGCCATATTTGATTTTTTCTACACTATTAATTTTGATTGGAATAATTTAAATACGATTTTTTTTTTAGTATTTACTATTTACTAGGAACTTAAAAAATATATTTAGTTTATATTTAAACATTATTACGCGGAAATGAAAAATTCGAAATATTTCTTATTCCCAAATTATTTTAAAAAATTTTATTTTTTGGCTATAGCTCTTCCTATTTTCAATTTAGTTTAGCATCTTTTTATTACATTCTAATTGTCTTCGACTTTAAAATACACTCAAAAAAATTAACACTGGTTTAATGAAAATTATATTAAGGAATTGTGTATGCAAAACTTTTTAAGAACTTATATTTTTTTTTTTCAATCAGGAATATTTATGTCATCAGTACTCCATCCTTGTTAAAAAATCTGTCGTTTCTGTTGTAGCGTGCAACTAAAGTTTGTACCAACAAATCATTTGTAACATTATTATAACACATTTTTCGCCTAATAGCAACAAAATAAGAGTAAAATATCTGACTTTTCAGTCTTAATTACGTTACAACTATGATTTATATCTGTATTGGAGACTCCTTTCCGACACTTTTACAACCTTTTTGTGCAAACTGGGCAGTCGAAAGCAGTGGACTTCTTCGGTTGAACGTGCACCAAAAATGGCTAAGAAGAGCCACGGTGCAACAAGATCATGACGACAGTTTTTTTAGGATTTATGAGAAGTCATTTATATCGATTACCTTAAAAAATGTAAAACTATCACTGACGAATATTATTCACAACTGTTGAACAGATTTGACATTAATTTGAAGCTTAAACGACTACATTTAGCGGAAAAAAATTTACATTACCACCATCATAGCTAGGGCTTGCAAATTCGGGTTGTTTTAGTGATCCCGGGATTATTCCCGGGATTCAAACTGTATTGAAAAATTTTAAATAATCTTATACATTATAGGCAAACATCAAATGTCGTACACTTTTTCGATATTAAGTTTAGAATAAGGGCAATGAAACTTATATCATTCGAAAGGTAGTGCGCCCTATATGTGCAGAATCATTTTTGATTTTAAATTAATGACCTCTCACCCGAAATATTAACTTTGAAAGTTTGTATTATTTTTAGTAAGGAATCTCAGGGCTAGGAAGACGTAGAATAGTGAATAGTGATGAAAGGTCGGGCTGCAAAATATAATTGCATTTTTGATTGGTGAAATTATGTAAGATCGAATTTTAGACATTGACAATATGTGAGACAAGTACTTGAGAGATTTTTCGCCATCTCTCACGGATACCCTACAATAAGCCTTTTTTATGTTACATGTGTGAGTATCTATTGTGAAGCTGAAATTTCTTACAAATAGTAAATTCTGAAAAAAAGTTATGACGATATCTCGAAAACTATATCTTTTCTCAGTACAACGTATTTTTGTATGAAAATTCCTGATTGAGCAAAATAACGTTGTACGAAAGTTTTTTTTTTGGGTAATGTTTTTACAGATAATGTTTTTAAAAAAATTTCGTCTATTTTGATATCAAATTTATTGCTATAATTTGAAACGTTAGATTTTCTTAGTAAAACACATTTTCTTAAGCAAGGTTATCGCCTCAGAATGAGAAAAACTATTGAAATTTCAGAAAGTTGGTCGAATTTCGGCCACAGGCGACACTAGTTCTTATAATTGAACCGAATTCAACCGAACAGAATAATATTTTGGAAATCGAAAACAGTGTTCTACAAACTTTAATAGCAATAAAACGCAATAAAATTATTTTTTAAATAATAATTTTTTTGCATAAAAGGCAATTCAAACAAAAAATTTAAAAATATTATAAAAATTAACAGTGAAAAGTATAGTTAAGAGATAGTGAAATACTAATTGTTTCGTGTTGGATTGTTAAATTATATTTTGTATTAAAAATCAACAGACACATCAGTTTTTTATGTAAAATTTAAATTTGTAAGCTTTTCTGTCTTATAATTTTGTTCATCTAAAAAATCAATTTTATTTATTGTTTTTATATTCTTACCACAATATCGCTTTCTTTTTTGTTTTTATTTATTTTAGATATTTGAATTTAGCTTTAACTAAAGTTATTATTATTATTATTTTATTATTAATATTATTTAATGTTTATAATATTGTACACTAAGACTGGGTCTTTTATAGTACATCAATTGAAATAAAGTACATTAAGAATCATAACTTAACTTGCTAGATTAAAGCTACAATTATACAAATCAGAAAAAATTTCAAAAGTAGACAAAATTAACTATTATTTATTAGCAAAAATATTATGTATGAAACATCAGGAACGAAATATCCTAAGTAACTTATTTAACTAGTAGAAGAAAAAGATAAACAACAGCAAGAATTGAATATAGTTTAGGAATAAGTTTGTAAGAGATGTATAGAAAAAGAAAAGAAAACGATAGATAAAATAGAATAATATTATAGATTAAATTGTATATCAAAATGATTATATATTGCACATTTAAAGCTGGTACTTAATACTATTTGTTTTAAATAATTTGGTAGTGAATTCCAAAGTCTAATGGTGCTTATGAAAAAGAATCTACTGCTGTTTAAAAAGTTGTGCCTAGGAACGATTAGATTTGAGGATCGAGAAGATTGTAAGAATTGAAGTTTTTCATATAAATATTCAGGACTTTGACAGTAAATAAGTTTATGTAAAAATATAATGATTCGAACGTTCAAGTAATTCATTAAACCGCAACCTAAAATGCCTCTACTTCTGACAGAAATATGATCAAATCTATTAACATCATAAACATATCTAGCAGCGTTATTAAACGCAACAAGAAGTTTATGTTGCGACTGTGAGTCAAGCTGGCTATACACAACGTCTAAAAAAGATATATGAGGCATAATCATTTGAACCACAAGTACAAGCCAGGATTTTTTACTTTGCTTACAAATTCCAACTGATTAGACCCAATGAACAATGGCGAAATATCTACTAAGCCTGAGTCAGTCCTCGCAATCGGCAGAACTATTGACTTAAGGGGATTTATAAGAAGCAATTTTGCGGTAGACCACCTGTTTAGCGAGAGTAAATCCAAGTTCAATCTATAGCTCAAGTTTTCTAAAAGACAAGCTGGCCGAGAAATGTAAATGTCATCGGCGTACGCATGTATAAAAGAATGTTTACAAATGGAGAAAACATCATTAATAAAGATAGAAAATAGAAGTGGGCCTAAAATCGATCCTTGAGGAACTCCTGTTTTTATTGTTTTAAGGTTTGAAAATGTGTCACCAACTTTTACTCGTTGCTTTCTGCCTTCTAGGTAATGAGAAACTAATTTAACTGCATTATTACTAAAGTAAAAATAATGTTGAAGCTTATTACAAAGTACACTCAGGGAAATATTGAATTTTGTACACGGCTGCCATGAAAAAGATGAGGCTGTAGTAGCCATACTAGAGTTATAATATATGAAATGAAGTCACCTTAGCTGAAAGTTTATTGCAAGCACTTTATGTAAGCTCTCATAGCCCTAATTGAATCTGCAATAATCATAAAAAAAAAACAAAAATTATGTTGAGCGTCTTTTGAAAACAAGAGCTGTGGTTACAGTTGTGATACATTTAGTATTGTGGCTACTGCAACCAACTTTTAAATATTGCGTGTAGAGAAACTCTAATACGGCTATTGTAGCCTCAATACGGTTTTCACGCTTTTACTGAAGATACTAAAACCACAAAAGACAAATTTCTCCATTTTAGTTTTGGCTTTGCAGCGTGCTTGTTGGCAAACTTTGATAATCGCTTTACTTTGATAATAAATATTATGCCTATTGTTTTGAAAAAGGCATGGACTATTTTACAATTCCTTTGTCTAGGACTATTTGTAAGCATGTTTCAGATGCATGCTAATGGTTTGTCGTTTATAATATGCGATTTTTAAAGTTTCATAAAAAAAAATTTTAAAAAAATAGTTTGTAAAGTTCTATGAACAATTAAAATTTTATTTTTTTTTGATCAAAAAAGTAATATTTTTCAAATGATTTGAAATAAAAATTAAAAAAATATTTAAAAATAACACTTTTATTTTGCAAACGGCATTAAGAAATTGGTGATAACCTTAAAAGCGCAGAGGTAAGTAGCTTAAATGGAAAAAGTTCTGACAACCTCAACATAAGGATTTATGGCTATCAAAACCGAATTCCTCTCACCATTGCAAGAGGCGCTGTTATGACCCCTCCACAATTCGGCTGTCAAAACTGAATTCCTCTCACCATCGCAAAAGGCGCTGTTATAACCCCTCCACAACTCGGCTGTCAAAACCGAATTCCTCTCACCATCGTAAAAGGCGCTGTTATGACCCCTCCACAATTCAGCTGCCAAAACCGAATTCCTCTCACCATCGCAAAAGGCGCTGTTATGACCTCTCCACAATTCGGCTATCAAAACCGAATTCCTCTCACCATTAAAAATTCTTATAACTTTCTGTGAGGTTGTCAAAACCGGCAGAGCATCTCTTAAACAGGAATCCAAAAGCCCTTGTGGAATTTGTCAGAGCCTCGCATATTAAATTTTTTGAGAACCGTAATATTACGGCTAGAATAAGCGAAGTTTTGATAGCATCGCCAGTTCTGTGAGTGTAAAGTATGACAAATAGAATCAAAAGCTTTAGAAGAATCAATAAGGCAGAGAAGAGTTAAAATGTTTTGGTCATACGCTATCCTAATATCATCAACTCTCTTTAATACTGCCGTCGAACAGCTGTGCCCAGCTCTAAAGCCAGACTGCAATGGCGATAAAAGCTTATTATCAAATAAAAATTCAGCGATTTGATCAGTCATAATTCTTTCTAGAACCTTGCCCAGGTCAGGTAATATACCAATGGGCCTGTAGTCCTTGGGATCTGATGCGGATGCAGTTTTAGCTACTGGGATTACCGTTGCTACTTTCCACAACTCAGGAAATTGGGAACAGGTAAGTGAGTGGTTTATGATATGGGTTAAAGGACCTCATATATAAGGAAGGACAAGTTTAATAAACCTAAGAGGCATTCCATCGATTCCTATGGCGTTAGAACTTAACTGCATTAAACATTTAGCCACACGATCTTCATTAACACACACAAATTCAAATGAGGGAAAGTCAGTGTTATCAGGTATTGCAGGTGCTTCAAAAATGTTAGTAAATGTATTCGAACTAGAACTTCCACTGCTCAAAAAAAATCATTAAGCACATTAGGGTCCAAATTGCGGTCTTTCTGTTCATTGCTAAATACTCTTAGTTTTTTAATATTTTGCCAAAGCTGTTTAGAGTTTAGGTTCGGATTAAGCTTAGCACTGAAGAATTTTTTCTTCTCCAAATTAACTATTAGAGTGGCATCATTACGCGCTCTTTTGCAATTGTCCCAGTTTTCATTCGAACGGTTAGAATGAAGCATATTTCTTAATTTAATGGCACGCATAACACGATTAGTGCCAGGGACAACAGGAATTATTAACTTCAACTCTACGAAAAGGAACATTAAGGTCGTAGACAATATTTAATTCGTTCATGAAAACTCTTAGTTTTTCGTCCACAGAGTCATACAGGTAGCAGTCATTTAATCTCATACTAGACAGGTCACGAAAAAGTACTTCAAAATAAACAGATTTGTAGTCCCGATATGAAAAACTTGCTTGTGAGCACTACCAAAGTTTACATTAACACTACAGAATATTAAATCATGGTTCACTCAGAAAAATATTTCTAAAAAATCTAGAAAAATAGCACCCAATCGTTAGAAAATCGGTCTTCATTTAGCGCCATGGCCGATTTTCTAAAAATGACGTATATATTTTTCGTTAAATTGACACCAGGAGTGGGAAATATTTTAGGAAAATTATTTAATCATTTACGAACTATTTCGCTAAATTGAAGATACTTATCGCAATTGTGTTGAAATCTTATTACATTTTAATAAGTTTTTCTACCGTTTATTTATCATCAGCTATAACTAAGAGAAACATTTTCTCTTCAAATAAGAAATTTTCTGCCGTTTATTAATCAGTGGCTATAACTACGAGAAAAATTTGCTTTGAAAATAAGAAATTTTCTACCTTTTATTAATCATCGGCTATAAGTAAGAGAAAAATTTTCTCTGAAATTAAGAAATTTTTCAACAAATTCCTGGAAAAATTTTTTAGTTTTTGCAAAAAAAAACCCTTTTTAATGATTTTAAGCAGCTTACTGTGAGAATTATGAAACAAACAATTTTATTATTAACATTAAATTAATTTGAAAAATTACCACTATCCGGAGACTTGAACCTCGGCCGCGTGAGTGTAAGTGCATGGGCTTATCCATTCGACCATCGCTGTTGTTCAACAATCGTCGCTTAATTTGCTTCATTAAGACTCGTTCGCTTCGTAAGTAATTTTAAAGCATTTTTTCTAGAAATATAAGAAATGCATCTTTAAAATAAATCACTTGTGGTATACAAAAAAAGAAAAACTTACATGTATTTCTATAAAATATCCAAGTTTTGTAACTTATGTTTCTCCAAATTTAAGAAATCATGCTGTAGAATGTTGCGAGCAGACTTGATATCAATACAATGTCATTTCTTATATTTAAGTATAAAAACTTGTCTTCAAATCTAAGAAGCTGTTTTTATAACATTGCAACGTAATCAAGACGTGAGGTCGTTAAATCATGTAAAAATTCTCTACATTAAGGAGAAACCTCTATGGAATATAGAAAAACCCATGCCTATGAATTAAAGCCACAGTTTCTTAATTTTAGGGAAGCAGATTTTTTTGAGTGTTCGAGAGGAAAGTCATTTGGTCAAATTTAAAAACTAGGGAAATGTCGGAAACTAAACATATATCAAGTAGACTGTCCATATCTTGTTGGAATATTGGGATTCACGGGTTTTAAACCACACGTCGTTGAGTGAAAAAAAAGTTCTCAGTGGCAGAATCAGTGCGGAGCAAATTAACATTAAAGTTGCCACAAATAATCAAAGTAATAAGCTACTTGAGAGATCAGTAAAAAAAGATTCAACACCATTACAACGATGGGGGTTATAAACACACGACACAAGAATACTAGTAAATTTATTAAAGATTTCTACATTAAGGAACTCACACATACCACTACTTTTATTTACAAACCTAACAATTAAATAAGACTTACAATATATAGCCACATCTCCACCTCGTTTTCCACACCTGTCACGGCGAAAAAGTTTAAAGTCATTAAAAGTATAAAATGAATCAGGTATATTATATTTAAACCATGTCTCAGATACACAAATAATGTCAGCAGGAGAGTTTTCAAAAATATATCTTGCGTAGTCAAGTTTAAATCCATTCAAACTTCTAGCATTAAAATGAATCACATTCAAACCATTATATTGTTTGCATAAAACATGAACTAAGGCTTTGTAATTATCAATCGCACCATTAGAAGATTCATCAGAAAAAATCATAACAAAGCAACAAAGAATCAGCTTTAAACAAATAATACATCAAAATAAATAAAAATAAAGTACTAAGACAAGTTAGGTGAATGAGAAAAGACAGTAGTAGATATAAAAGAAAGGACAGTTAATAGATAAAACTTAAAGATCATATATAATAACAGAGGCACAATAACATTAATTTTAGTTTTACAAACATTCTCCGATAAAAAGGCAACAAAACAACTTTAATACTTTAGTAAGAGATTCCAGCTATGCAGTCAACGCTCGTAGTGTCGTAAACCAATTTGGCCTCTCCATCACTCGATGCTCTTACAAACACATAGCCACGCAGTGAGAACGCAGCAACAAGTCGATTCTCTCGCTTCAGTTTGCTAGCATACAGCACAACCGCCCGGTTTGTTTTGGTAAGGCTTTCGTGAAGATAAAATTTTTCTCCTCCTCCATACCCAATATCATTGAGTGTAGGCTGACGCTTTTTGGCTTTGCGAAAGTTTTAAGATCAATACAATTCCCTGCAGCATCTGAAAATAACAAGCGAAACGACGGAGAAGAAAAATTGAATATATTTCCAATTTGTCTTCTGACAATTTTTAAAAAAAATTTTTAAAAATAATCATAAAAAATTATAATTTTATTATTTAAAACAATACGTTACAAAAAAACTTTATTGTATGATGGCTAAATATCTTCAAATTAACCTTTGATCATCAACACATGATCATGTGATCATGTGATCATGTGACATGATCTCACAAGTTGTTAAGCCTCATTAAGATAAAGAATCTTGAATGGACAGTATGTATAGCGTTTTGGCAGCAGTGGTGATAATAAATAAATTATTAGAAGATGAAGATAATATTTAAGGTGAACTGTTCCAAAACTACATTTTAATATATATATATTCAGCCCTATCATGAATAATTTTTCACGCGGAATCGAAAATGGGATTTTTCATTTTTAAGAGAAAACTCAAGAACATTTTGATAATTTTTAATGCAAATTTATTGATTAACCATTGGTGAACAAATTTGCAAAATTTTCTTGAGCTTTATCTTAAAAATGAAAAATCCCTTTTCCGATTTCGTGTGGTAAATTATTCATGATAAGGCTGATTGTATATTTTTATAAATTTTTATTTTAAAATTTTTATAATTTTATTTAAACATATTTTTGTAAAAACTTTTGTTGAAAATTTATCCAAGTCCCGGAGTCCCGAAAACGCAGTGATTTTACATTTCAAATCCCGGGACTGACGGAACCAGAAAAACTCTGGAATCCCGGAACTGACGGGACCGGAAAAACTCCGGGATCCCGGGATTGCAAGCCCTAATCATAACAAACCGGCACACACGTCCGTAGTTGACATGGAAAAATATCCATAAGTTTGGCTTGTAACTTCTATCCCATCCTGTTTATTCTGCAGATTAGGCCCTCTGCGATTATTTCCTATTTCCCAACCTGAAAAATGGCTTGGCCGTAAAATATTTGGGTCGACTGAGAAGGTCAATACTGAAACAGACGCTTTTTTTTGAGAACTTTGATGTTGCAAATTATAGACCAATTTCCGAACTCTCTTCTATTTCGAAGCTTTTTAAAACTATTGTGAAAGAGAACCCTATTTTTGCCACTAAGAGTATCATTTCTCCTTCCCATTGCATCGGGATGCTCGACTATCACGAATTAAGTACTTTTCTTTGAATATTGTTTACCAACTTTTGTCTTTGGTTTTCAAGTAGATGTAATCTATACAGAATTTCAAAAGCTTTGGATAAAGTTTCTCATACTTATAAAAAAATTAGAAAAAAATAGGCTTTCATTCAACTTTGTTGTGCTTGATTCAATCTTATCAAGTTATTATTTTGGACCACTTTTATATATATCTTTGAGATGTTTCAATGATATTAAAGCTGGTTCTTAAGATGATCTAATGCGGATAAAGTGCGAAAAAGCTGTAGTAGCTGAACTCTATTGTTATTGCATGTAAAAAAATGACCTAACCTTTCCATATCCTATCCATAGAAAACATTTTTATTGCAATTTTCTTGTTCAGCAGGCCAAAATCTATAAGAAAAATTTAGTGGCATTTTGATCACATATAATTTTTTTTCATTTTGGCACATAGTCACTTGATACTTAACGCGAAACACAAAAAACCGTGTGGAGCTTTGTCGGCTGGTTAGACAAAGACGCCAAACTTTTTGAGAATTATTTATACTTGTGTGTTTTATAAGTTTTCTCTAATAAGCAGTGCTGCACGATGGCTGCTTCATACCGGAAATGCTCAAAGGTACACCAAGGCCAAAGGTACCCCTGTTTCCCTTCCCCCATACAACTCAGAACTTTCTATAGTTGCTTCTCTCATTTCTATCCGATTCGTAAAGTCAGAGTATATTCGATTGAAAATATTTTAATAAAACACATGCCAACATCTAATGAAATGTGTTGTGTACAAAAGAAAATAGCAAATAACTTAATGAAATGAACAGAATTTTAATTAAGCCTCAACGAGAGTCAATTCCAAGTGTCCGAAACTAATTAAATAATTTCATCTCATTCTCATTCTGAGTACGAATATATTTCCTCCAAAAATCAGAGTTGGCATGAACTCACTTAGCAAGAACTTAATTATATAATTGAAGTGAGGATCGAATCAAATTCTACACAACGAAGCCACTTTGAACCACAACAAAATCTTCATAAACCCTATCAAATGTCAAAGAAAGTAGCATCGAGAGAGAAATAATTTAACAAGTAGTACCGTTACGAACTAACAAACGAACGGTCTAACTTTACGCATCGCCATATTCCAGATTGAAGTGTTTTGCAATGAAATAAAATCGAATTGAATATAGTTACGATACGTTAACGTTTCATTAACAATTGCAAATTGGTTTCAATTCATTGCAGACATTTAAGTATTGCTGCTATCCACATCGAAATCTTTAATCCTGTCCTTCTGCTCTGCTTCTTAGTGGCAGTTTTAATTTCATTCTCGTTTGAATGTCCTTGTGTTGAGTAGCAGCAGCAGGAGTATTGACATCAATTGCCCAAATCACTGAGCTAAACAAATTCATTGAAATTGCAATTTATGCAAAGCTATCCCGTAACATAGTGCTGCTTTACACGCCCTCCAACAAAGTGGGCGTAGTCTAATGACTTGACTTTGCCAAATGTATGTTTGGGACTTTTGCGTTAAACGCATACAAAAGCATTTAATGGTCACTGCGGTCACTAACACTGGCGCACACATGAAGATACGCATTAACACAAACTTGGTTGTCATTGTGTGCGTAACTGTATGATTTGTGTGTGTGTGTGTATGTGTGTGGGACCAACAACCAACACAGCGGCACTACAGCAAAGTGACTAATTAATTAAATTGTATTTGAATGGTAAGAAGTGCTGGCCATACAGGGTGTGCGAGGTTCGCAAGGAGGTGATTGCGCACAATTTCAGTGAACATGGCAAGCAATAATGTAACTTATGCGAAGTGTTTGTAACTTCAATCTATCTTTAGTGTGACAACAAAAACAATTTGTAAAACAATATGTTGTGTCCAGTCAAGCTGCCCCTTAATGATTGGAAATAATATCCTAACGCATTTGAAAGTTATCTTCAAATACACGAGTACTTCTTCGAGAATATTGAAGGTAGCCAAAATTTAAAAGAAAATATTGGTAAAAATTAAATAAATAGCTGAATAGGGAAATGGAAGAAATGCAGAGAGTTGTTTTAGTATCCTTCGTTTAATTTTGTTCATTTTTTAAATAAATATTAAGTATTTTAACCTATTAGCGGCAAATTGGTATCCAGATTCTGTGTAAGATGAAATAAAATCAGTTTTTAACTACAACGAGTCTGGACTAAAAATTATAAACAGAAACTAAAATTACAAAAACGTAGTTGAATATGATTTGGATATGATAAGAATACAGATCTTTCAATACTAATGTTCCATTAACTTCAAGCTATATTGTGTGTAAGAGATTTTTTCTCGAAGGTTCAGATTTAACTAAGCTGCGCTAGGATCAAAAGAAAGACGCTTGAACTCTCAGTAAATTAAAATTATATGTCTTTATTAGGGAGTCCAATCCCGGAAGCTTTTCTCGATCCCGGGATCCCGGGATTAGTTCGGGATTGAAAATTTTAAGAAGTAAATAATTGAAAACGTTTTTAATACAATTTTTTGTTATTTATTACTTGAAACTAAATAATATAAATTAATTCATTTATAAAGTAACAAAAACAAAACAAAACGCATTAAGGATATTCACACATGCGTGGTTTTCAGTGTAGTTAAAAAACCCCGAGGTGTTGTACCACACTTTACCGAGCGGTTTTTATATTTTTTCTTGTTTTTCATGAAATCTCTAAAAACCAAAAGTGTGGTAATTTTAAGTAGCCCAATGATATGATTAATGAACGTGGTTTTTAAAGTTCCATTAACAACCGATCGGTTGCCAGTTGTTTTCTAATTGCAAAAATTAAAGAAGCTCAAAATGCAAGTTAAACTTTTTTATTTCATATATTAATAAAATATATCAAATTGGATAGTTAATTTATTTGCACAGTAAAAAAAAGCTACAGTGAGAGGTTCCCAACCACAAATTCTATTTTTAAGGGTGCTCATATTGTGATTTTCAACTATGACAAAAAAATCCATACTACGACACCACACAATTGTGAATACCCTTATTGTTAATAAACACAAAAAACATAAATAATATTAATGACTAGCACATTGTATTAATTTAACCCTTTCAGTAGATTTGCCTAATATATTGGGCACGTCAGAAAGTCATTTTTATATGTATTTATTTTGCAAAGTTTTTTTTCAATTAAATCGTTTGGTTCTATGAAAAAAAGATGAACCAACATGATAAAAATAAATTTAGAGATATATTTGACATTAAAGTCAGTTGGATTTTCGTTTTTGTTTCGTTATGCGAAGAAAAGCAAAAAAAAATTGTTTGGCCTATTTTATAAGAAAAAATCAACCGGACAAAGATCAAACTTGAGTTTTTGTATCTTTTTATGGCTTTAATGATAAGAATATTAAGAGGGTTTAAAAAACAAAGATCTAAAGGGTTGAGAAACCTTTAAAAGATTAAAAAAAAGACTTTGTGCCGAACAGCAGCAAGACAATATTTTCTTTGTACAAGCTTGTAAAACGAAAGTTTCGCAGTTTAAAATGAAAGGTATGTTTTTTTTCATCCTTTTAGGACCTAAATGATAGGAATATTACCTCAAAAAAATTATTTTGTTCTTAGTTTAGCCTAGCCATTGAAAGGGTTAAACAACAAAATATATAAAAAAGACAGAACAGTTTAAGGTATTACTATATAAATGTTACACTTTTTTTTTGTACACCGTCTTCATTTTTTTTTTGTGCTTAGGGCAAATTAAGGTCAAAAAAAGACATAAAATTCAATTTTTGGTTTTAATTATTTTTAAAGTAATACATTAAGCAGATCAATTCGTTTTATTTTTTATTGCACAGTTCTGATTCAATGCTAGTTGGAGCAATAGTTGTACAATAGTCGTAAGCAATTTTTAAGTTTCGATCAGGATGGCCCTCACCATAAAACAAAATTATTTCCTAAGTCAGAATATCTGACAATTTTTAAATACATAGCTGACTACCCGATGTTGCAAATTCTTCTAAAACTTCCTTTAAAAAAAAGCAAAGTCCTTGCTCCAGTGATTCACACTCATCGTCCTAACAATCTTTTTCAGCCTCAAAAGTTTTTTCTAATTTTATATTCATATCAACTAAAAATGAAATTTTTGCATTTACGTGAATATTTGTAATAGAAATTTTTTTTATTTAAAAATCCTAGGATCCAGGAAAGGCAATCCCGGGATTTAAAAGGGCTTAAATCGTCCGGGATCCCGGGATTCCCTAGTCTTGACTTCCCTAGTCTTTATGTTGTGTATTTTATTGAAAAATCATGTATGGGCTATTCTACGATACTTTGCATAATAAGCGGAATCGAGTTTTCGATCGATTTTCGGGACAAATATTGATTAGATCGAAAATGCACGAACTTGACCGGCTTTTTTGAGGTTAAATTAACATAATTACATCATTTCGTTCTAAAGAATCATTCCATTGCAAGATTTTTACTGTGGTTTATACACTCTAAATAATAATGTGGTGTGAATTGAAAAAAACACCAATCAAATATTATTTTTTACACCACTTGTGCAATAATTATTGAGTTAGAACACGTTAATAATATTCAATTATGTTAAATTTTTAAATTTTTTTGATGTTAAAGCATATTACTCTGTTCAGTTTCATGTGTAATTCCACTCAAATCTCCATTTAAAAAGTGACAGCTGCGAAACAAGCGTGTAAATTTTCACAACATGTTCGTCAGAGCAGTACTCTGTTTCGCTGCGTGAAATTATCGCAACATGTTTCTGAGCATCATTTTTTCACGACAATTTAATTGTACTGCCTATTTATTTTGAAGTGACAAGAGAGATATCATATGAAATCTCCCAACTTATTCTGAGTCTCTCTGAGAAACGTTGCCATAGGAACTCCTCGCAGCAAACCTTAAGTCAGCAATTTCACGCAACAAATAAATAGATGTTGCCAGCGAAATTTCACGCAAACGAACTGAGTACTAGGCTTAATGATGAGTGACGTTTGATAGAAAAATTATATTTTCGAATATTAGACTTTTGCAGTGCTGCAAAATTTTACTTTTTGGAACATTTTGCTTTTGCTGCAAAAGCAGTTGGCGTATCATGATGCTATACCGAACAGACAATAAAAAAGTAAAAGAAAGTAATTTTTTTTTTGTATAAAAAAAATAGTTTTTTAATTTGCCGCTTTAGAAAATTGCCAAAAGTGTCGCTTTTGTAAAGTTGCCGTATGCGGTAAAATACATATAGTGTCAAAAATGGGTATTTCTTCAAACACCATTTAGAGTTTAGGAATGTATCTAATGTAGATTTTAAATTAACACCATTCTGATAATATGAAAATGTTCAAACTTTACGAAGTTTCATTTTATTTTTGGATCTCTTGATTTTATCCATTTGGATAAACTTTATTTCACGTCAAATAAACACCGATTGGTTTTTTAGTTTAGCTTCGTTTTGGATATTATTATTATATCCATTTGGAGCGACACAAACGGACACAATAAAATTAATACTGTTCGGATGGACCCTATGTAACACCATTTCGGTGTAATAGTAACTCCGTTTTTATTGTAGTGTACTGGGAATTCAAACATACAAAATGGCTGGATCGAAGAATTGCGGACTTGATCTCTTGTATTATTGGAATACATTTTATATGAGAAGGCTCATGATCGCCAAATTTCATTATCAAGCTTTCCTTAGTTCTTATCTTATAAGATATATCGTCTGATATATCGTCTAAAAATTTAAAACTTGTTTTAGAGATTGAATAGATTTTACTTTGATGAGCCTATCTACTCGCGGAAAGCATTACACTTCACGTGCTCTCTCGCGATTAGTAATTAATCAATTAACCAGTCAAGTCAAATATAAATGTTCGAAGAACTTTTGGTCTGTTGTCGGGATGTTGAAGTGCCTTTTCTGATGGAACCTTTGCCCTAGTACTAACTGTCATTGGCTGGTCCTTCGGGGTTAATCCGTACTAATCTGTCGTTAGAGACCAGAAAGGTCGGAGCGGGTTACACCTTGTTTAATTCGGGTTGGTAACTCCTGTAAATTACTAAGAGAATTATAGAAGATAGAACTCTCGATAATTTCAAACAGTAAATATTAGGAAGGTAAGCAGCCACCTGATCAATATACTGTCACCTTTATAATTTGAGGACATGTGACGGGGAAACCCAAACCATCTTAGTAGGATCCATCAATGATGGGGAAACCTAATTATCACTAGCAGCAGTACCATACACGCAGAGAAAAGACATGGTTGAGACATTATTACTGCAGTACTAATTTGTTTACTGAAATTATTGTACTATTCCTGCAAACATAAATTTGTACCTTAATAAAGTCTTTATTTACTAATTGTGGTACCAAAAATAACATTATGGTTCAAATCCTACTATCGTCAACATATTATAGTTGGCTCAACTATTAGTTGCAGCAAAAATTTTGTGTTTCTGTCAATCATGATAAATGTGAATACATATTATGAAAGAGACAAACATACATACTAGAATTTTGGATGTTTGTCTGAACTAATTTTTGATCGTGGGTAAACGAATCAGCACATTGCCAAAATCGAAAGAACTTGTTGTGTCTGAACAGTTTTGCAGGAAACCTTTCACTTCATTCAGAGACAATAAGTTTTATCGATTCCTCGTTATGTGCCGTTTCGTTTGTCAACTCTTTAATTACTATGTTTTGTTATAAATTGACTTATCTTAAGGATTGCACGCAGAAAAATTACATTTTCGACTTTGATTGTAACAAACGTATTTCCATTTACCGTAAATATTGCTATGTTTGTACTCAATGTACCATGTTTATGAATGACCTTAGTCAGGCGAGCAGTAGTAGCAGCTGTAGTCTACTGGTAGTCTGCGTGGCTCGTAAGCAAAAGAGACGCGGTTCAAGCCCCAGCTCGGACAGAAAGTTTTTCAAAAAGTTTTTCCAATGGAATTAATATTTCTGTTCGGCAGCAGTGATATTTTAAACCTCTAGGGATATTTTAATTAAAAGCTGTGGAAAATGGTGTGTATTGAAATAAAAAAACTATTGTTTCTTTAATATTCTGGTTCCTAAAAAGAAATTTATAATAAAGTTGTTGCAATAATTTATATTTTGTCCCAATAAGAGAATAATGGTTGTTTCAATAATATTTTGGTTCCTTAGGAAAAATTTCTTTTCTAAATATAGTTGTTGTAATCATTTTACCATGATCATAGAAACCATTACATTTTTAAGAACATGGTATCAACAATCATAATGCGACAGTCTTTAAAAACATGGCTGTTGCAAGTATGATTTTCTTTGTGTCTAGGTATTGGTCTATTGCTGTGAGTGTTAGGGGACTCTGTCTGGTGGATCCTTTGAACTCCAAAGGGGCGTAGGCCCACGCTTCATATTTGGTCTACGTTTAACACAAATAAGATATCTGAATGGCTGTTCGTCTATCGACACGATCACAGTCGTAATTTTAGAGCTTTCGTATTGAAATTTGGAATTTATTCTGATATTCAAAAAACAAAGATCAAGATTGAAAATGAACAAATCGGATGAAAACCAATCTTTCCACCCTCCAACTATTATTCATCTTCCGAAAAAACACAATGCTTATGCATTATAGGCGGCATCCCCTGAGCGTTGGTTCAGTCTAAAAAAAAAACATGCCTAACTCCCATACAACGTGATTTTATCGAATTAGTAAAATCTCTGAAAATGCCACAAAAATAAATGTAATGGCTTGAAACTTCGCACAAAAGCTTTGGTCGCTAAATTAACCATATAATTGAAATTTTTTAAAAACTGATGAAAATCACTCCTACCTCCAATACATGGCAAAATGGTAAAATCCCTTTAAATGTCCCAAAAACTAATGTTATGACTTACAAAAATAAAAATGTTAGATTTATTTTCTCCGGACCCATTTTGCCGTGCCCAATCGCCATACATCAAATAAATCACACATTTCTACTAAGCAGGTCATAGAAAAAAACGTAGATCTTCCGTATGAGCAAATATGTATTAGCAAGCATTTTTTTTTTTTTGGTTTTGTTAAACTCACTTGACGGAGAAAACTGTTTTCTAAATTTGTATTGTGGTTAAGCAAAACTTGCGCTTGAATCTCAGTCACTTCAAAATGATGCTAGATTTCAGCAAAAACTCATCAAAATTTGATATTCCAGTTTATAATAACTTTAATTTGATTAAACTTTTATTAAATTCAAACAGTTTATAATAACTTAGCAAAATATTGATTAAATTCAAACAAAATTTTGCTAAGTTATTATTGATTTAATTCAAATATAAAATATTGATTAAATTCAAACAAATTTTTGCTAAGTTATTATTAACTGCAAAAGCAAATTTTTACTTAATTAAGCAAATATTTGCTAAAATATTATAAAGTGGAATAGCAAATTTTGGTTAGGTTTTTTTGAAATTTAGCATATTTTTGAAGTGAAATAATTATTTACATTGAATTAAATTAAAAAATGACCATTATTCGGAGACTTGAACCTCGGCCGCGTGAGTGTAAGTAAGTGGTCTTATCCATTCGACCATTGCAGTTGTTAACTTATCGTCACCTCATTCTTCATTAAGAATAAACGTGTGCTCATGTGATTGAAAGAACTTTGCTTGAATTTTGTAAAAATTTTCTATTTGAGTTTATAGTAATTTAGCAAATATTTGCTAGAGTTTAGTAAAAATGTGTTATTTAATTTTATTAAAAATTAGCAAATATTTGTTTTAGTTTAGTTTAAACTTGCTATCAGTTTATAAAAACTTAGGAAATATTTTCTTGAATTTAATATAATTTTTCTTTTTCCTCAATACATGAGGAGTGATTGTAATTTAGCAATCTTTTTCTAAAATCACACCGTCATTGAGCAAAGTTTTGCTCAAGCAAAATAATTATCTCCATGCTCTTATAATATTTTCGTGAATAACTTTTAGTCAATCTTTCTTAAAACTGTTTTTTAGGCATTTTTAAAAATTGAATATTTAAAAATGTTTTCCCACTTTAAGTGCTTACCTTTATGATAAGCTTAAAATCATATATTTTTACAATGTAAACAAAAACAATAAAATTTGCCAGACAAAAACGAGTTTTTAAATTTATTTTGATATATAAAACATAATGGTCAGAGCACAAATAAAAATACTACCATATTTTAAAAAACAATATTAAGCCAAATGTGAATAACAAGATAAATATTATTTCCAGAAAATGCCAATTTGACGGCTTAGCATAACAAAACGGTTTCTACTATTCAAAAAATTCCTCTTTATTTTTTTCACCCATGATATTGTGTATTGAAAGCTATAAAAATTATGTCGTAATTCTCAGAAAGGTTTTTTTATTTTAAGTTAATTAGTTTTTTATGATCTATTGAATAATTACATGAATTAAGATTGTGAGCTTTAGATCAAGTAAGTTTTCCAGAAGGCAACAACAACAATAACAACTCTGTATAGAGTCAATCACTTAGCTGACTAGACAGTCTGTTTCGGAAATCGCTACATATTCCTCTTCAGTAGTCTTTGAGTGATTGATTAAACTGTGATCAACTCACTGTTTAAACTAGCATATGAATGTGCAGATTCTGGAATTCATTCTTATGAATTGTATGGCTGCTAATCATATGACATTTCAAAGCAGTAGGCTATTTATAGATCACCGCCATCAACTCTATCAAGGGTTGCCATCTGTTCTAGTCGCTTCTTCATTTATTTCAATATTCCAGAATCTCAATTTATATCAATTCTGAATTCCAGAATCTGCACATTCATATGCTAGTTTGAACAGTGAGTTGATCACAGCTTAATCAATCACTCAAAGACTACTGAAGAGGAATATGTAGCGATTTACGAAACAGACTGTCTAGTCAGCTAAGTGATTGACTCTATACAGAGTTGTTGTTGTTGTTGTTGCCTTCTTGAAAACTTACTTGATCTAAAGCTCACAATTTTTATTTTAAGTTGATATTTATATTGCTTTTTTTAAACTTTTTGCGAATTAAAAAGTAATATCTTTTGGATTAAAAAATTTTAAACTTTTCCTTGGATTAAAAAGAATTCTTTTTTTGGTGTTGAAACGAAGCGTTCTAGACCTCCCATAGAACTTCAATACCTTAAACACTATATTTTGCCATTTATGAAAGTTAAAGCTTTCAAATTTGGTAGAACGATGAACTTTATAGAAACTAATCACAACACAAAATATGTGCGATATAGAAAAGAGTCCTTGGCACCACCCATACATCTCCAGAACCAAAAATCAAGTGCTCTGAAACTAACCCACCGATTGGGTTCAAACCTTCGGGAAATACTTACACTGGTGTCCGATTATTACGGTACACACATACAACATTAGAAGCAAATTTATGAATATATAGAGGTAAGGCGTAGCAAAGCGAGCCGGGAAACAGCTAGTTGTAGATAAACAATATGCATTCTGTAAGCATTAAATAGTGGCAAAACAATAACATCAGCGATTTTTACTTTTTTTTTTTTCTTGCATGAAAAATTTCTACTTGCAATCGGCATGCACACACAAAAAATTGCATTGTGGATTTTGGCTTATCAAACATTTTTCTATTTACCGTAAATATATCTCGCTTTTTTTTTATTTATTTACTTGATTGCTAAACCTTAACAGGTTTTATAGCAAATTTTCTAACCATATTTTGTTTATCATACATGTTGCTATTTTTGTGACAAGCATTACAATGTTTGCTTACAATTCCAGGTAAACATATTTTGATTTATGTGACAAAAAAACTATTTTTGCGGAAAAATAAGTCCACAATGTTCATATTTTATGCTTCTTAAAGTAATACCATGCTCATCAGTGGCTTTAGTCAGGACACGATTGGTGATGGCCGTAGCCTACTGGTAGTGTGCTCGGCTTGTAAGCGAAAGAGCCGCGGTTAAGTCCCTGTCCGGGCAGAAAGTTTTTCAAAAAGTTTTTCAATTGAATTAATATTTTTGTTTAGCCGCAAACATGGCAAACCTCAAAGAGCAAAAAATAAATAAATTAAGTAATAATAAATAATTAAAATACAATATAGCAACAAATAAGCTTACTTGCCTAAAATTAATTTTATGTTTCAGTAAACATAATATATTTATTGCAACAAATAAGCTTATTTGCAGTGAACATTAAAGTGAACATAATTTGCTTCCGTAAAACATTTCATGTTTACCGTAAAATAAAAACTCATTTCTTGTAAAAATTAACTTGTTTGCTATAAACAAGTTTTTAAACATAATAGCATCCTTCGATATTATGTTTGTGTCAAATATATTTCTTTTCTGCGTGCATATTTCGTGTACTCATGCTAATCTAGACTTACTGGGATATTGACGAGAAAAATCGATAACAACGATATTGCTTATTTATATTAGTCCTGGTAAATAAAATATTAACAACTTTCAATAATTACCTATGGCAAGTGAAATTAACGATTTTATTGCAAACAACTACTTTACAATTAAGTAAAAATCAACTGCTTGTTACAGCTACCACTCGGACAACAGTAGCAGTTGTTGATGATATTGTCAAAGGTCAACAAAGCGTATGACAAATAAAATAATGAGTTTTTCAATGTAACAATGAAACCAACCAGTTCAAGCATCAACGAGTATAAATCAACACAAAAGCTTATCAAAAGTCCTTCATGACTTACGTTACGAAGGCACGTAAAATCGATTAGTTTGACCAAGGATTGTTTGACCAATACAAGAAACGGAATTAAAACCTTTTGTAAAATAAAGCTTAAGTCAAGCTAATAATCAACAGTAGTTAAATGATAAGCATCCAGCATCATCAACATCATTGTGAGCATTGTGAATGAAGCTCATTAGCATTACTGTGTTTATAAATGACTTAACTGAAAACTATTCATGGTTTTAAATTTTAATAATCGTTTAGTCATTATAATAGTTTACATAACATGCTGCATAGTATAGAAGTAGAAACTTAATGATATTGAATAACATATTTTAAAATGTGAAGCAATGAATTTACATTTGGAATGCAGTTCAGAATATCTATATTTTACTATCAGAAACCGTAGATGGATATAGAAAATGTATGCCTAGAAAGTTATTTGATTTTATTACAATTTCAGAAGAGAGATTTTAAAATGCAATTGAGTTAAAAAATTAATATGGAAAATTGATAAAAATGTATCAACAAAATTATGCTAGATTTTTTAGTATTGGCATTAATTTGACAAGCAAAATGTTCTTCCTCAATATAATCACTATTCGTATCTAAATTGAAAAGTTAAATGCAATAAAACACGACAAAAGCAGATTAGAAAATAAATTTTCTTTGACTTCTAGCTGAAGTTATTTGCTGTTTATATGCAATAAAAGAAGATCTTCAGTCAGGTAGCTCAAGCATTTCTTTTACCTTGTTGGAAATATGCAAACTGGTCTGTATGACAAGATATATACAAAAAAAAACACATAAAGCTCACTGTAGCAGCAACGACCACTTACAGGATATTCATTCGATTTAACCTGAACTTACACACATTCAATTCCCAAATAAATAAAAAAAAAACGACAAAAACATTTACAAAGATGCATTCAGACGTCGCTTAAAAGAATTTACTCAAGCGTGAAAGTGCTTTACCGACAACCAAGACGAAGACAACAAACTTGTATACGAGTTGAGTGAATACTGACGCTACTTGAGCATAAATTGGGCTACTCCACACATAAGCACCTATGCAATGGGAGAAGCTTATCTCTAGTAGAGATCATCATCAAAGCGTGCCCTTCAACTTTGTGTGTATTTTCAAAAAAAGCAGAGAGTATAGCTAATGCTTAAGAAAACCCTTGAAAGTATCACAAGCATATACACACAGCACGTCTGACCTCAACTCAGAGCAAACTATTAAAAAAAGTTCGCAAGGAGAAGAAATAAGCACCCAAGAAGTAAAAACTACAGCAACTGCTGAAATAATATCATTACTTACATTTCATCTTATTTCTTCGCCTACTCACGCGAGCCTCCACCATATTATTTAACTTTCAATTCCCACTTCAATTTCGTAAATTGAATGAAAATTTTATTCCAACAACAAGCATATAAATCGGCGCCAACTTAAGATAACAAAATAATGTTGAGCGCCAAGCTTCTCAGGACCATTTTTGAGACTCAGAACAACGTGAACTCGTTGTTATTCTTAAAAAATAAAACGGAAGTTAATTTACTACGTAACCTATAGTAAATACACATCCGACTGAAAGCGGCACAAAAGAAGGCGCACAAATTCCACCAAAAAAACGAAGGCACCCAAAACATCGCCTTTTGCAGAAGTAATAAGAAACTACTGCATCACTTTGCAACTATTTGCTACACAATAAAAATGTTGAGCGTGTTTTTGTTGTTAAAGTGGTATTTGTGGTGGCGGATGGTAGAATCATTTAAATAAAACTGCATTCTCTAGCCTCAGAAAAAAACAAACACTACGTCTATTTTTTGCATATCACGCAAATTTCCGCCAAAAATTCAACCTACAATAGCAAAATAAAAAAATTTAAAGGTAAAGTATATACAATTATACCTATATAAACCAAATAAAAAAAATTAAAAAGTCAGAAAAACAGGCGGAAGGAAGCTTGCTAGAAAAGCAAAAAAAAAGTACTCAACTCTTACCGAACAAAGCATTCGCTCGCATTTGTTGCTGTGGCAAAAATACAATGCATAAAATTCCCTAGACCGGCATTTATTTTAATTTATACCGTAGCGTAGCGCAACGTAACAAAACGTAACCCAACGTAATGTAATGTAATGTAATGTAATGCAATAGCAATTCGCACAGCTAGCTCAACCTCTCGTTTACGTTTTCAGCCTAATGGAGTGCTTTATGTGTGCGCAAGAGACGGCAACAATTTATTTCGAAAATGCATTTACTCTAGTATTAAGGTTTGTTCCCATTTTTTTCACCTTCTATTGTTTTTCTCATCATTGTTTCCCTTTTTCTCCCTTAAATTGCAATTTGCACAGGAACTTAAGCCATAAAATGAAAATTCTCATTTAAATGGAGACATTTTCGTTAATGTTTCGTTCTTTAAAAAAAGAACGTCCAAATGATGGCCAAAAAAGAAGAACGCAAAATATTTAGAAGTATGGAAGTATATAGTTTAAAAGCATTAAATTAAAACATTCAACAAATCTCAAAAATCTTTAACAAATCTTTCCATTCATATGGAAACAATACGAACAATAATATTCGATTTTTTATTTAGATTTTATTTTCATTTTATCTTTATAAATTACACTGATCTACAGTGAAAAGCATTCGAAATAATTTTAACTAATTTCTGCTTATCTACCCATGCTGAATACGAGCTGGTAAGCAAAAGTCAATTATTAGTTTTAGTTTTCGCTATACCAACATACGCGATTCGTCATAACATACTACATCTTCCGTACAAGTATGATAGTGTGTAAGTCACATAAGTTAATTGGCATGTTAAAAATGTTGAGTTCCAGTTATCTGTTCTGTATTACAAGGTGATAAAAGTGTTAAAAGTAAAAAAAGTTGCATTTTTTTGTAAAATGTCTCGAAAATGTGTGAATAATCCTGACAGTTTTTGTTATATATGTGGTGAGTTGATATTTAGTAAAGAAAGGTGTTCTATATCACTTCTAGTAAAGAAAGCCTATACTTATTACTTTAAAGAAGAGATAAAACACCAGCATAAAATGTGGGTTCCACATTTCTGCTGCAATCCGTGTGCTACAGGTTTGAGAAATTGGTTGAGTGGCAAATAAACATCATTTCGTTTCGCAGGGCCAATGCAGTGGCGAGAATCGACAAATCACGCGTCTGATTATTATTTCTGCCTGACAACTCATATATTTGGAAAAGGCAAATTTGTTTAAAAAAAAAGAAGAATGGCATGTTGTATCCAGACATACCATCGATAACTTGTCCTATGCCCCACAGCAATCTTCACCCGATTCCAAAGCGTCCTAACATTGCCGACGACGAAGATAAATTCACACATACTTCCCCATCAATTTCCAATATATCTGATTACGAAGAACCTAGTACATCTAGATTTATTTCCGGACAATTTTGGTGCAGGACATCGCTATCATGGAGAAACGATATCAGGTTAAGTGGAACGTTTCAATGTTGGTGAATTATTGCTAGACTATTTCTCGCAACACTACAGAAGCAGAATACAAGAAGGTAGCGAAAAAACCACGTCGCAATTCTGCTAATGAATAGAAGAACGGTATGATTTCTGAGAATTTTCGCAAACAATTTTTTTTCTATTAAAACGAAACTAATTTTTATATATAATTATTATTTTTGTGTTCAGCACGTTAAAATTAATAAAATAAGCTTCTTTACCTGAAGAATACTTCTATAAAGTCAAAATTTGTCGATCAGTGTTACTATTTGTTGTTTTTATGATTTGTTTTTTTTTTTTTTTTTGAGACATCCCAGCGGTTAAAATAGGCCTGAAATAATACATTCTCTCAGCTTGAGCGGTAATGGTAAAGCCTGAGTATTCAACACACCACTTGATTTCCTTTTCTTATAAGATGTCATACTTACTTAACACCTGCTATTGTATAGCGTACACTCAGGTTTGAATATCCCAAGAATATTGCTCCAAAAATGCAGGCCTCAGGGAACGCTAAGGAAGCAGGCCTTCTATCAGGTATTGAATACTCTGGAGTTAATATTAAAAAAATGCAGGTAAGTAATATACAGTCACATAGATATATATATATATACGTACCCCCCTCCAAAACTTTTTTCTGACCAAAGTATAAGCTTTCCTTACAAAAAAATGATATAGGATAAATCTAAACTTAAAATAAATTAAAACGATAAGTAAAAATTTCAGAAACAAACGATTTATTAAAAAAAACACAGATTTTCATTTTTCGAAATGTTTAATGGAAACCAAAATAAAGAAAAATTCAGTATTTTGTTGGTCCGCCATTGTTCTCTAAAACTGCGCTCAATCTGTTTTTCATCGAAAATAATAGTTTTGTTGTTGTTTGCATTGTAATTTTCGACCATTCTTTCATAAGTGCATTTTTAAGATCATGTTTGTTTTTTATTGTCCTATTTCGAACATGGCGGTCCAACTCATCCCACAAATTTTCGATGGGGTTCAAGTCCGGCGACTGGGGAGGAGAATGAAGCTGCTTTGGTACATTGTACAGCAACCACTCCTTAACAACAACCGCTGTGTGCTTGGGGTCGTTGTCTTTTTGGAAGTATCAGCTTTCCGTGAAGCCATTTTATGCACCAATTCCATCAAACTTTGTTGGAGTAAGTTCAAAATTCGAATAGATCCATGGTTATGTCAATAAACACTAAGTTTCCTAACCCAGTTGCCGACATACAACCCCATACCAAGACCGATCCTCCTCCATGCTTTATTGTCGGAATCAAATTTCTCGGAAGGAGCGCCTCGTACTTTTTGCGCCATACCTTCTGCTTGCACAATCACAACCAAATAGGTTGAATTTGCTCTCATCGCTGAACACAACGTTCTTCCAAAACGTTTCATCTATATCAAAATGCAGCTTTGCAAAGTTAATACGTTTTTTCATATTAATAGCACTAATAAACGGTTTTTTTCGGCTATGAAATCCACTTTTCCTTAATACACTTGGCATTGTTTCCGGGTGTACAATAACAATTTTGGCATTTGCCATATATTTAGCTATATCTATTGCTGTTTTTTTTTATTTTTTTCGGATTTAATTTAGAATATGTCTTTTTACACGTGTATCAATGGGTGACCGTATCTGGGTTTCTTTTTCAGTGATTTGGTTTCATTATAATTTTTAATCACTGTTTGTACACTCGACTTTGGACGTCCTACTATATTTGCGATTTCACGTAAAGATTTTCCATTTTTTATGCTTAAAAATTAGTTCACGCACGTCAAAACATATTTCCTTAACTTTTGGACCCATTTGCAAAAAAACTAATTAGCACCTGATCATAAAGCGGTTAACATAAGACTAGAAGTCATAACTGCCCATAAAAAAATATACATTCATTCAGATAGATGAAACTCTCGTATGTATACTTTTCTGTGTTTCAAAAAATTATGTTATTTTAATTTAAATAGTAAATGACTTACAAAAAACTATTTTTCAATACCTTTTATTCAGGTTTTTTGCAAAAAATATTCCTTTAATTTTTTTTTTAAGGAAGTTTAAACTTTGGGCAGAAATGAGATTTTGAGGGGGTACGTATATTTATCTGTGTGACTGTATATAATATAACATAATATAATACAATATATTATTGTATATATATATATAAATATATATAATTTAATATAATATACATATATACAATATTATTTTCATTTATAATTTTCTCATAAAAATATTGTGAATAATTTTTTCAACGTTCTCCCTTTTTTCATTTTTGCATTGTTAGATTTTTATTTAAATTTCCCAAAGTTATTTGTTGGCACTACGACTTCGCTTCTAATCAGTCTCGGGCTAACGGAAAGCACTCATAAGCATTTGACAGCATTACACCTTCACTTCTTAACTCAGGGGCATCTTCCGGTCTGAGGTTGAAAAAACCCAAATTTTCACAGTTTGGACAATTTCAGGGAAACTATGAGAAAGCTTGAATGGAAATACTTATTCTAAAATCAGTAATGATATCGTTTCTGAATTTTCAAAGCAAAAAAGATCCTATTTCACAACAGATTTCATCAGGCATTGCAATTGCTGACCGCTGGGATATAAAATAATGTTGATGTACTTATTTCATATACATGTTATAGTTTGACTTCTTAAGTATATTTGAAAAAAAAAATTTAAATTATCGATAAATAAATCCGTGGCAGCGATTCTTCAGAGGCGCCTCGAAAAAAGTTGTTGTGCGGGGAACACGATTAGAGGTTAGTGGATCATCTGAAAAAAAAATCAAAATGAGTTATTTTTTAATGTTTTTTTTAGTAGCGTTTTGAAGTCAAAAACGCGATTTGAACTGAAAAATTTAGGTTATTTTATTATTTTAAAATAGGAAAAAAAAGAAAAAAACGCTTCGCATTACCTGTTGATTTATGTGTAGAAAAAGTGTAAAAAACTTCAAAACGATCGGTCAAGTAGATTTGGCGGCATCGTATTCACCGACTTAAAAAATGTTGTTTTCCAGAAAATCGATTTAAAGTTTTTTTTTCAAAAAAAACAAAAATAAAAAATCAATAAAAGGTTATAACTTTTTATTCTTACACAAAATCATTAATGCCAGATCCGTACAGTAAAACGCTGTCATTCAGGATGTCCAAGCACTTTTTTTCTCTTGCCTGCTTTGCATTCTACCCTCTTTACTTGTACTTGCAGCTTGTTCAACCGCTATGGTTATTCGTAATTCGTCAAATGCACGTGCCCATTGGTGAGCACTTGGGCCTGTAGAGAAGCCTATTTCATTCAAAAAGGACAGTAGAGCAAAAGATCCTTCATTGAAAGTGCATGCTGCAACATTTGCTGCAATTTCAACAATGATTGCAGTACTGCCCACTGATTTTGGAGAGATTTTCCAAAAAGGTTTATTGAAACTTTCGTTGTTTTTCTGCGTGAAGCCTTCAAGACACCAATGCAAAAGTGCGTCCTTGCTCAAATCTTCGTAGATTGGCTTTATGGCTTCCGCAACATCTGAAGGAAGGGCACTGTAGCTGTGTTTGAATGAGTCCAGTGTATGCATAAAAATCGAGCATGAGGTCCGCTCAATTGAAACGCTTCATCTTCGTTAGTCTTAGCACGATTAACTGAAAATTTTTAAAAAATACTCTTAAGATGTTGTACATTCAGAATAAAAATATAAAAAAAATGTCTCAAAATTTTTTGAAAACAGTACCATCCTCTTAAAGGATTTATAGATTCTAGCTGGCAATTAGTAATTACAGTAATTATTTGTTAATAATACAATAATTAATAATTAATCAATTATTAATAATAAAAGATTCTAATGTATCTATATTAGACCGTCCCATTTTTTTACTTTTTCGAAAAGTTCCCGAGCCATGTTGAATTCTGATTTTACTCTTAAAAACATGAATTTTGGTATATCACACTCTTATATTAACTAACGGTAAATATTCGCGCAAACGGCTTAAATGCTTTTTGGCTAAAAATTTATTTTGTCGAAAAAACCAAAAATTTCTTCTTCAGTATAACATATTACATAATATGGCTTAATATGAAAAGGTCGTATCTCAACTTTTAGCTACTTTACAGGAGAAGGAAAAAACTGAATAAAATTGGAATGATTTGGCAATATGTTTGTTTTTGAACGCAGTTTTTTAGTAAAACAAGCAGGAAATGCAATGACTACTTTTATTTTCAATTTTTTTTAATACTAATGAAGATATGTAAGATAGGGCTTTTAGTTATTCATATTTTTGAAAGAAAATTCAAGTTAGGGCTTTTTAATACTAAGGTGAAAATAAGATCTTTTAATAAAACAAAATAAATAAATAATTCATGTTATAAATAATGAAAAAACTCAACAAAAAATTCAAGTAAGAAACATATAATAGGTCACTTTTAACCAAAATTAGTGTCTAAACGGTAATTTATCATAAAAATAATGACAATCTGATGGAAGGAATCTCTTCAAATCCTGCAAGTGGTCCCACTTTTTCTTCGTTAGTGGAATTTTTTCTTTGTGAAGACTTTCGGCGGGAATTTCTGCATTAATTCTTCTAACTGATCTCTGCGGAAGCAAGGCATAGTCCTCGGTTATTCTAGTTTTAAAATAAATTACTCCGGATGGTTCATATGCAAGAGCTCGTATCATGCTTACTGTCGGTTCACCAACGACTCTGCCTAATATTTAAGACAATATGTGAGTATACTTATGTACCTATAGAATTAAGTTAGAGCGCAATATTATTTACCTGGACGTATAGATGAGTACACTCGTGAAATTTTTTTATAATTCAAAAAATACTCATAATGCAAATGATGTACTTGTAGAGGTGTAAGAACTTTGCGCGCTTCCTTTATAAGTTGAACGAATTGAGATGGCAAATTTATTTGCTTTTAATAAGCGAATGAGTTGCATCGCATTCCATTTGGGTATGGCCACTTATTAAATATTTTTGTTCAACAGTTATATTCGTTTCCTTACAAAATGCGAGCAACGCATTAGACAAAACAACATTACGATTTTGGTAAAAACATCCGTCCGAGTAAATTATTATGTGATGTATATTTGGAGAACGAGCAGTGAAATTTCGCAAGTGCTTAATAAGGCATGTTGCAAAAACGGAGGAGACTAGATTGCCATCTGTTTCATCCCAAACATAATTGTCTGAATCGTGTGTGACAATATCGTAGATGGTAAAATTATGCAGTTGCAATTTCATTTTTTAATAAGCAGCACTGGCATTGATTTGAGGCAGCAACTTCACTGCTTGCACATCCATACAAAAAACTGCACATAGTCCGTCTTCGGCATTTTTAATATCGTTGTATTTTTCTTCACGCATTTCTTCAATGGCATCTCTATGTTTTTGATAATCTTCGTCCGAGACATTATTTGCTTTGTGAGATACAATTTAAATATTTCCTTTCGAGTGGCCTCGGAAAACACTGAACAGTTTCTCAATGCACTTTTAACACAATACTGTGATGAACAAGACTCACCGAGTTGTCGAGGAGGTTTTTGGGAAAGTTCTTTCTTGGATATGCCCACATATTGCTCACCTTCCATTCTTTTCTTTTTGTTGACGTTTTCTTTCCATTTGGATTTATTCGCAACGCTGTTCCTCTTGCGAATATCATCTGATTTTATAGCACCGGAGTCAATATTTTTTGTTGCGCAATTCATATTATTCGAATTTTAATTATTTTTGTCACTTCAATTTATTTTTCACGCTTCAATTATTTAAAGTATCAGTTCTCCACACTATTATATTACAATAATGCAAATTTCATTCAATTTCACAATTTCGGGGAAAACCCACTACTTTTTATTCCACCCAGTGGCAGAGTTACTATGCGACTCTATACTGCGACTCTATACTATAATATTGATTGCTACCCTGTTATTTTTGTGACTGTTACAATAAAAGTGACGCTTGTTTAAAAACTAATCCATCAACCACATCAATAAAGTGCATTAATATTAAAATGAGTTAGGGCTTTTTTCTTCGAAGAACTTTCACAAATGAGATAGGGCTTTTTTTTAAAATGTTTATAAATTTTTTATTTGTTAACATAAAAACAAAAAATTTGTAACAAATGTGTATTTGAGGGCCCTTCGCCAGAATATGCAAAAAACGCGATTTTGTGAAAAAACGAGATACGACCTTTTCATATTAAGCCATCAATATATTGCATATAACTACGAAACCAATAAAACAATTTTTATCAAATTATACTTATTTTAAAGCTAATAAAATTTTCCACCTTATGCTATAATTGCATTCACTGCACAGTGAATTTTTTCGAAAAAAATTCAATTTTATTTTTATTAAGCGTAGCTAGATAAGTAGGTATATAAGTTATATGTATATGATTGTATATGATATGACCTTTTATTGCAAGACATTCAACTTTATTTTTGTAATTTGCAATTATTTAAATGACTATTTCTGTGGTCACAAGGAATAATGACTAAACTCAAAGTATCGGAAAAAACGATATTTTTATTGCACTAACTCCGACTCCCACTAACTTTGGAGGTCCGATCCACACATGCCAGTGGCAACCCCATTTTGCTGATTTTTTTCATGTAAAGTTCCAAAAATGGTGATTTTTTTTAAATGTTTGTATGGGGAACCCCCAGGAGGGTTCCAGGGGTTGTGCCACTAGCATGGGTGGATCGGCCCTTCAAAGTAAGTGGGGGTCGGTCATACATTTGGACTCGATTGGGGCACTCTAAATGGGTCAAAGAGGGATTTTTCAAAATTTGACCCTACGGGACAAAAGTCAAAAGTATAGTTCCTCGGTTTCTTAAAAAAGTTTCTTATTTTGATCCCAAGAATACGATTTTCACTGAGCAATGGGCGATTTTTAAATCGACCCGCCCTACATTGTATATGATAATAGCTTTTATTGCAAGACATTCACTTTTATTTTTGTAATGTACAATAATTTAAATGACTATTTCTATGGTCACAAGGAATAATGACAAAACCCTAAGTATCAGCAAAAACGATATTTTTATTGCACTAACTCCGACCTTTTTCACAAAATATATGAACCGTTACAAACGAAATATGTGCAGACATACATAAGTGATACTCTTTTATGTTTAAAAAGTGTTTTCCTGCATCCTTTCAAAAATTGGCAATAAAGAAAATGGCGTTTAGCTTTTTAAGGATAGCTTGAGTTTAGTCATTCTTCCTTGTGACCACGGATATTATGCTATTGATCTGATATTGATCATTCTTCAAAATAACAACAATCTTACAAAAGCACGATCTTTAATGCATTTGTTTTTTTAGTAGGGAAATTTATAATCTCGTGTATTTTGGAAATTTGTGCTTTTGTAAAAAATTTTAAAAATTTCCTATCAATTGAGAACGGTCTTTTTGATATAATTTGCTATAGTTGTTGCAAAACATGAAATTTGAAAAGCTTATTGATGAAAAGCACAATTATTTTCCTCTGGATATTATGCTTAACTCAATTTCATGTCGAAAAAATCTTCAAGCACAATTAATTGGTTTTTTTATTCGCGTATCTTCCATATCAGTTTTTTTCACTTTTTTTTTATAATCAGCAGTCAGTCTTCAATTTAGTATTTCAATAAATAGTAATTCTTTGCTATTTAGGATTTTAGTATTGTATATATGCAATAGCGTATTAAATGCATTCCTTTTTTTTCTTAGTGTAGAGTAAATATATATTTTACCATTATGCAAATGATATAGTGCAAGACCATTTGCTCTGGATTGTGAATAGCCCTTGCATGTTCTCAGCATTACGATGCATTCTACTATTGCATTCTACTGTTATTTTTTTTACAGCTTTTCTGCTATAAGTTGGCCTTTTAGACCTTCGATGGCTTTACTATACTATATAGTTTTTCAATATTTTTTCTTGTAAGAAATTTATTAAGATGCATTTTTCCTTGTAAAGTACGAAAGAAAATTTTTTGGATATTAAAAAATTGTTAAAAATCTAACTATTTTAAATGATCCCGCAGATCGAGACATAGGGCTTCTTAATATGGTAAATAATACGTGGACAATGGATCCAGGACAGCAAGATCCAGGATAAAATTGAATTTTTTTTTTTAAATTCATTATTCAGTTGTGTTGCTTTTTGGTAAGAATGCCGTTTCATATATCGAAATTTCACGAAATTTACATAATCAAAAACTTCTTCCTCATGTTTCTTGTTATTGGGGTATATCAGTTGAAGCTATCAAATTATCGAAAAAGTTTTAATCAAAATTTCACTTTGCAGAGTTTTTAAAAAAAAAATTACTGAACGGAATGCAATGTTTCTTATGGTATAAGGTGGAAAATTTTATTAGCTTTTAAATCAGCATAAATTGATAAAAATGTTTAATTAGTTTTATAGTTATATGCAAAATACTGAAGAAGAAATTTCTTGTTTTTTCAAAAAAATTAATTTTTAGCCAAAAGCATTTAAGCTGATTGCACGACTATTTACCGTTAGTTAATATTAAAGTGTTATCTATCAAAATTCATTTTTTTAAGAGCAGAATCAGAAATCAACGTGTTCCAGTAACTTTTCGAAAAACGTCTATATATTATACAAAACTTTTTTTTTTTCAAAACCAATTTTCAATATATAAATTTAAGAATTTTTTAGATGTAATTTTAACGTCGATATTTTTGCAAAATTTTTAAATTATTCGGCAACAAGTTGTATTGATGTGGACCAGAGTATTGTATTCGTTTTTTTGTTGTTTCAAACCTGCATCTAATACTTTTCAAATCTGTTTTAAGTCTTGTGAAATGACATGTTTGATTGCGTTGAAAGCTTGAGACATGATAGCCAAAGTTACGCAAATTCTTACAAACATATCGCTCATTTCGTGCAAGACCGTCACAACTAAAAATTTGAGTTTTTTGAGTTAAATATATAGAAATATGCATTGCTATCACATTTTTAATTTGAATGAATTCCAGATCGCTTTGCTGTGAATTGACGGTTTTACAGATACTTGTGTCGTTTTGACCTTTGTTCACTTTTTTGTAGCAATAACGTTTCATTTCTATTTATACCAAAATATATTTTAAATTTCTGCATAATTTTTCAACAACAACGACTTATTATATCTTAAACCACTTTGTAAATAGCAATCCAAGCAAGAAACCTAATATTTTTGAAGTTATAAGGTACCAACTCAAAATGTGACATCTCATTAGCTCTTAAGTATGTTATCATAATGCAGCATGAAACATTTTTTAAAATGAGTTTTTGTAGTAGTAATGTCACAACTCAAACAGACAGTTGCATAAATATTGCTTAAAAATTCACTATTGACGCAAAATGAAAAATTTATGTCATTTTTGGTAGGAAATTTAATGGCCTAAAAATATTCTTAACAATTTTCAGACCACCTTTACAATTAATAGTCGTCACGAATTTCAAAATTTCGTCATTTCAAAATTTCAAAAGGCTCTCCTGAAAAATACTAAGTTTTGAAGGCCCAACCAAAATAGACGAAACGAGACGATAGCATTTTGACGAACGTCTGCACTCGTTACGGATGTTTACGGATTTAACCCAAAATGAAACGATTTGCTCAACTCGTCTTAAACAGCTGATCAGTAGGCAATCGAGTATTATTTATTTATTTATATTGTGCATTTTGTAATTTTTAATAAAGATTTGTGAAAAATTAGTGAAATAATGGCGAAATTGAAACAAATTGATGAAAATAAAATAAAAACCACTCTGCACAGCTGTTGTTGACGAGTTGCTACGCTAGCAGTTCGGTTCTTACGGAATAATACGTCTTGTCAAACTGTTTCGATTAGTTTCGTTGGGCCTTGAGTTGTAACAGTCTTGCACGAAATGAGCGATATATCAGTAGCTGCTTTTTGTATAGCCCAATAACCAGCAAGAAAGTTTTTGAAAATTCCTTGTAAAGACTTGGTGCTGAATGTCGCATAGAAAAATTAAAAATAATTTTTAGGGCAAGATTTTGTGCTGACTGAAAACTTCTTAGGTTTGTGGCTTGTTTATGGGCATAGACAATTGGCAGATTGGTCAAATGACTGTGCATAAGCTATTGGTATATTAAGAGTTTTGTTCTTTGATTCAGTTTAAATATAAATTTATGCAACATTCCTATGGCCGATGATATCTTGGACTTCAGACGCTTAATATGGTTATCCCATGAGAGATTTTGAGAAAATTTTGACACCCAAGTCTTTTACAGTTTAAGATTCATGCATGCTGTATGCTTATTCGGATCAGAGCTGTAAAAGAATGCCTTTAATTTGATTTTATTCACAAAAAAGTGAATCAGTGAATAACGAAATAAGAATTCAGTGAATGCAAAATTGATTTATAAAAAAAATTTTAATTCACACTCATTTTTAAAAAATCGTTTAGGTATTCATTTCAATTATTCATTTTCGTTATTCAGAATAATGAATAATTTTTTTCATTCATTTGAATTCTATTCACTAAGAATGCAATTCACAAAGAAATTCAGAATTTTCAGTAATACTTTTTTATTCATTATTCATTCGTTAATCATTTTTTATTCATTATTCTTTTGTTATTCATTATTGATTTTCATAATAATTATTGATAAGCTGTAAAAGAATACATTTAATTTGATTTTATTCACAAAAAATTGAATCAGTGAATAAAGAAATAAGAATGTATTCAACGAATGCAAAATTGATTTATAAATAACATTTTTATTCACATTCATTTTTAAAAAAATGATTACTTATTCATTTGAATTATTAATTTTCGTTATTCAGAATAATGAATCATTTTTTTCATTCATTTGAATACTATTCACAAAGAATGCCATTAACAAAGAATTTCAGAATTTTCAGTTATTCTTTTTTTATTCATTATTCATTTTTTATTCGTAATTCATTTTTTATTCATTTTTCTTTTGTTATTTAATATTCATTTCTTATTAATTATTCATTTTTATTTTTTATTTTTTATTCATTATTCATTTGTTAATCATTTTTTATTTATGGCTTGAAACAAAAATTAATAAAAACTGAACAAATAAAAAAAATGAATTATGAATAAAAAATTAAAAATAAATAAAAAATTAATAATGAATTAAAAATTAATCTATATATATAAAAATGGATGTATGTATGTGGGTATGTGGGTATGTGGGTATGTGGGTATGTGGCTATATCACATATAGACTCCGAAACCGCTGAACCGATTGTTTTGAAATTTTCAGGGAAACTGAACCCACATCTTGAGAGTGTTGCTGTGAGGTTTGGTAACGATTGGACAAGGGGGCGTTGTACCTCCCATACAAGCCAAATTTGCGCTATCGACCACAAACAAAAAAAAAGTGTATATATCAGACGGTTTCGATCGTAAAAAACTAAAATTTGGCAATTTTGTTCAGATGGTTAGTGTCGGTAACTGTACAAAAAATGGGCGTGGTCAAAATATATATACGCCCATTTTTTCGAAATCATGGCAATTGCGAAGTTATAGACATTTTTATAGTGAAACTTGCTGTGTAGGTGCTCTAGGAGGCGGTCACTATATATAAATGTTTTCACGCCGACTTTTACCGCCCACAAATCAATATCTATATATATATATAAAAATGGATGTATGTATGTGGGTATGTGGGTATGTGGGTGGGTATGTGGCTATATCACGTATAGACTCCAAAACCGCTGAACCGATCTTTATGAAATTTTCTGGGAAAATAAAGCCACATCTTGAGAGTCTTCCTGTGAGGTTTCGTAACGATTGGAGAAGGGGGCGTGGTACCTCCCATACAAGCCAAATTTGCTCCATCGATCATATACAAACAAAAAAAAAGAAAAATATTTCACGGTTTCAATCGTAAAAAACTAAGATTTGGTGATTTTGTTCAGATAGTTACTGTCGGTAACTGTACAAAAAATGGGCGTGGTCGTTATACAAATACGCCCACTTTTTCGAAATCATGGCAATTCCGGAGTTCTGCACATTTTTACAGTGAAACTTGCTGTTTAGGTGCTCCAAGAGACGAACACAATCTATAAATGTTTTCACGCCCACTTTTAACGCCCACAAATCAATATCTATATATATATAAAGCAAAACGATGTGTGTCTGGCAGTGTGATGTCTATAGACTCCAAAACTACTGAACCGATTGACCTGAAATTTTGGCAGTCGATTTGTTTCAGGTACGAGATGGTTGAGGAAAAAATTTGCCACACCCCCCTTTTAGCGCCCCCAAATCAATAAAAATGTTATATTTCAGTCGGTTTGGGTCGTATATGGCTAAAATTTTGTAATTTAGTATGTACGGTTACTGTCGACAACTGTCCTAAAAATGGGTTTCCACGCCCCCTTTTACCGCCCACAAATAAACGAAAATGGTTTATTTCAGACGGTTTTGGTCGTATAAGACTTAAATTTGGTACTTTGGTTTGTGAAGTTACTGACAGTAACTGTACGAAAAATTGGTTTCCACGCCCCCTTTTGCGCCCAAAAATCAGTGAAAATGCTATATTTCATGCAGTTTTGGCCGTATGAGACTAACATATGATACTTAAGTTTGTATGGTTACTTTCGGCAATTGTACTGAAAAAGGGCGTCATCGCTATATAGCCACACCCACTTTTTAAGAAACCATCAAAATTGACTACTGGGTCGATTGAGCTAAAATGTTGGCTTAGTTTGTACGGTTACTGTTAGCAACTGTACTAAAAATTGGTCTCCACGCCCCCCTTTTACCGCCCACAAACCAATGAAAACGTTTTATTTCAACGGTTTGGGTCGTATTAGACAAAAATTTTGTAATTCAGTACATATGGTTACTCTCGGCAAGTGCACTATCAATAGGCCTGCCCTACTTTAGTTAATCTCACTTTTCGGGGAGTTAGCGTCCAGTGAAGTAAAGTGCGCCAGGCTTAACCTAAATTGAGCTGAAATTTGGGCAGTCGATTTGTTTCGATTACGAGATGGCTCAAGGGAAATATTTTACCGCACCCCTTTTTACCGCTTGCAAAACAACAAAAATGCTATATTTCGCACGGTTTTGATCGTATTAGACTAAAATGTGGTTATTTAGTGCACATGGCTACTTTCGGCAGCTATACTGAAAATGGTGAATATATTTGACATTTCTTGACATTTTCGTGTATGGCAGTAAGGCGGTCTGTGGCAGAACAACGTTTGCCGAGGAGATAGATTGTTCCTGTGAGGTTTGGTAACGTTTGGACGAGTGGGCGTGGTTCCTCCCATACAAGCCAAATTTGCACTATCGACCACAAACCAAATAAGGGATATATATCAGACGGTTTCGATCGTAAAAACTAAGATATTATCATTTTGTTCAGATGGTAACTGTCAGTAACTGTACAAAAATCACTTTTTCGTCGCAATATATATACGCCCACTTTTTCGAAATCATGGCAATTCCGGAGTTCTACACATTTTTATACTGAAACTTTCTGTGTAGGTGCTCCAAGAGGCAGTCACGATACATAAATGTTTTCACGCCCACTTTTAGCGCCCACAAATCAATATCTGTACATATAAAAATGAATCGTGATTTGTTCGGATGCTTAAAACTTGAAAACGACTAGACCAAATAGGATACTTCCTTCTACTGGTTTGTTCGTAACTGCTACGCAAAGGTTTAGGAAAAAAGTAATGCCACACCCCTTTTATCGCCCACAAATCAATAAAAATGCTATATTTAAGAAGGTTTTGGTCGTATTAAATTAAAATTTGGTAAATAAGTTCTTATGATGACTGTCACTAACTTTAATAAAAACGGGCGTTGTCACACTTCATATACGCCTACTTTTGGAAATATCACAATACTCCGATACTATTGGTCCGATTGAGCTCAAATTTTGTAAGTGGCTTTGCTTTGAGTACGAGATGGTTTAAGAAGAAATGCCACAACTTCTTTTACCTCCCATTAATATAAAAACAATTTGTGTTATCGAATAGCGTTATGGGTTGCACAGCTTAGAAATTCGGTATTCGACCACAATTTAGACGTACCGTTTCAGTGATGAAATTTTATGGGAGTTGGACAAGGGGGAGGGGCACCTCTCATACAATCCAAATTGGTGATATCGAATAGCTTTGAATTTATAGGAATTCAGCTTTGGAATTCAGTTTTTGACCTCAATTTACACATGCAGTTTCAATGATTTTTTTATAGGGCGTTGGACAGGGAGGCCTGACATCTCCCTTACATCCCAAATTTGCAATATCGAATTGCTTTGAAGTTATAGGTTGACAGCGTAAGAAATCGGTATTCGACCTAAATTTATACATGCACTTTCATTTCTTACATTTTATGGGCGTAGGGAAAAGGGGAGTGACACTTCCCATACAACCCAACTTTGTGCTATCAAATAGCTTTAGAGTTATAGGTCGCACAGGATCGGAATTCAGTATTTGACCAAAATTTACGCATGCAGATTTACTGATAAAATTTTTTAGAGTTTGTCTGGGGGCGTGGCACCTCCAACTTAACCCAAATTTGCGATATCGAATAGCTTTGGAGTTATAGGTCAGCCTCGGAATTCAGTATTCGACCCCAATTTACACATGCAGTTTCATTGGTAAAATTTTATGGGCGTAGGGAAAAGGGGAGTGGCACCTCCCATACAACCCAAATTTGTGTTATCGAATATATTTGGAGTTATATGTCGCACAGTTTTGGTATTCGGTATTGGACCTCCATGTACACATGCAGTTTAATTGATTACATTCTATGAGGGGTGATCAAGAGGGCGTGGCACTTCCTATACAACCCAAAATTGTTATATCGAATAGCTTTGTGGATATAGGTCGCACAGTCTCGGAATTCAGTATTTGACCTCAATTTAGACATGCTGTTTAACTAATAACATTTTATGGGCGTTTGAATAGGGAGAGTGGCAGCAACGCGCCGGGTTTCAGCTAGTGTTTTTATATTACGTAAATATATGCTTCAAAAAATAAAACAAAAAAATTAACATATTTTCTTTTTCAGTAAAAACGTCTTTCTAACCTTTCATCTTTGTTTAGTTTGTATCTCTTTTCTTGAGTGCATAATTTACGTAAAAACAAGAACATTTTAAGCAGCGAGTAACTGCAACCGGCTTGCTTGAAGTCTGGATAGCTACCAGAGATAAAGATATAGCATAGTAAAATTAGAGAAGGTATATGCATTTCGGAGAGACAGGCTGCCGAAACTGTCAAAACGAAGCTGACAGCTCATAGGAAATCTTAAAACGATTGAAAGCGACAATTGGCCTCATTCATCGGAGTCATAGTAGAACTAGACAAGGTAGTGTTATGGCTGCATGTGTTCTCTTTCTTAGTGACCATAACTTAAGACGGTTTTGGTCGTATGAAATTAAAATTTGGTAAATAAGTTCGTATGATAACTATAAATAACTTTGAAAAAGTGGGCGTGGTCACAATTCATCTACGCCTACTTTAAAGAAAATATCAAAATACTTCGAAACCATTGGTCCGATTGAGCTCAAATTTTGTAAGTACGCTTTGCTTTGAGTACGAGATGGTTTAAGGGGCAATGCCACACCCCCTTTTACCTCCCACATATAAATAAAAAATTGTTGTTATCGAATAGCTTTAGTTAGAGTTATGGGTCGCACAGCTTAGAAATTCGGTATTCGACCACAATTTAGACGTACCGTTTCTGTGATGAAATTTTATGGGAGTGGACAAGGGGGAGGGGCACCTCCGATACAACCCAAATTTGTGACATCGAATAGCTTTGAAGTTATAGGAATTCATCTTTGGAATTCATTTTTTGACCTCAATTTACACATGCAGTTTCAATGGTTTTATTTTATGGGCGTTGGACAGGGAGGCGTGACATCTCCCTTACAACCCAAATTTGCGATATCGTATTGCTTTGAAGTTATAGGTTGACAGCGTAAGAATTCGGTATTCGACCTAAATTTATACATGCATTTTCAATACTTACATTTTGCCGTCGTAGGGCAAAGGGGAGTGGCACTTCCCATACAACCCAACTTTGTGCTATCAAATAGTTTTAGAGTTATAAGTCGTACAACGCCGAAATTCAGTATTCGACCTCAATATACACATGCAGTTTCATTGATTCAATCTATGTTCATTGGTAAGAGGGGCGTGGCACCTCCCATTTAACGTAAATTTGCGATATTGAATATCAGCGTCAGAATTCAGTATTCGGCCCCAATTTATACATGCAGTTTCATTAATTACATTTTATGGGCGTACGACAAGGGGGCGTGAAACCTCCTATTTAACCCAAATTAGAGATATCAAATAGCATTGGGGTTAAGGTCTCACAGCTTTGGAATTCAGTATTGGACCTCAATGTACACATGCAGTTTCATTGATTACATTTTATGAGCGTTGATCAAGGGGGAGTGGCACCTCCCATACAACGAAAATTTGTGATATCGAATAGCTTTGTAGTTCAAGGTCGCACAGCGTCGGAACTCAGTATTCGACCAAAATTTACGCTTGCAGATTTACTGATAAAATTTTTTAGAGTTTGTCGGGGGGGCGTGACACCTCCAATTTAACCCAAATTTGCGATATCGAATAGATTTGGAGTTATAGGTAACTCAGCCTCAAAATTCAGTATTCGACCTCAATGTACTCATGCAGTTTCATTGCTAAAATTTTATGGGCGTAGGGAAAAGGAGAGTGGCACCTCCCATACAATCAAAATTTGTGCTATCGAATAGTTTTGGAGTTATATGTCGCACAGTTTTGGAATTCGGTATTCGACCTCCATGTAGACATCCAGTTTAATTGATTACATTCTATTAGCGGTGATGAAGAGAGAGTGGCACTTCCTATACAACCCAAATTTGTTATATCGAATAGCTTTGTGGATATAGGTCGCACAGTCTCAGAATTCAGTATTTGTCCTCAATTTAGACATGCTGTTTAACTGATAACATTTTATGGGCGTTTGAATAGGGAGAGTGGCAGCAACGCGCCGGGTTTCAGCTAGTAATGAATAAAAATTGAATAATGAATAAAAATAAATAAAGACTAATATTAGAATAATGAATAAAAAATGAATAATGAATAAAAAACTAATAATGAATAACAAAAGAATAATGAATAAAAAATTAATAACGAATAAAGAATGAATAATGAATAAAAAAAGAATAATTGAAAAATCGGAAATTCTTTGTGAATTGCATTCTATGTGAATAGCATTAAAATAAAAAAATTATTTATTAGCTTCTTTTTTTAAAAAAAAGATCAAAGAACCAAGGCATGTGCCTTATACAAACAAGGTTTGGTGTTTGACCTGAAAGGAAAGGGATAGATTATTTAGAGGAATTGATTGAAACCATACGTGAATTATTAATTTGGCGAAACAACTGTGAAAGAATTAGAATTGCTTTGAGCCGAGGCTAGTGCTATGCCTTAACCTCTGCAAGCATTTCCACAATTTATTTGTGAATTTTTAGTTTTTCCATAATGAATAATTAAAATGAGTAATTAATCATTTTTCAAAAATAAATGTGAATTAAAAATGTTATTTATAAAACAATTTTGCATTCATTGAATGTATTCTTATGTATTTATTCAGTTGTACTTAAAATTCTGAATATGAATGCCGATTTTACAGCTCTAGTGGCTTGGGACTGTAATTAATAAAAAATAAATAAAGAATAACAAATGAATAATGAATAAAATTTGAATAATGAATAAAAAATTAATAATGAATAAAAAATGAATAAAGAATAATTTCTTAGCTGTTTAGTAGTAGTACTTTGAGTACTGCTCTTTCAATGTATAATGGCAATGTCACCTTTTGTTTGAGTTTTTATCACAAATTAGTTGTTGGTATTTTAATGTTGAACTCTCGGAAGAAAAGAAAAGAACAAAAAAATTGGAGAGCAAGGCTCATTTATAAGGTTGTGGCATTTGAGAGCAAGCTTGGTCAAACTGTCAGAATGAATGAAAAGAAATGAAGAAAATGATTGCTTAGAACAAGCAAAAGTACAGTGACAGTTCGAGCAAAGGCGGAAAAAAGTGCATTTCTCTCAAGTGCCGCAACCTTATAAATGAACCTTGCTTGAGAGTTTTTTGTTACTCATAAGCAAAAATAAAACAAAGTCCCGTTGCCAGTGATCGGTTGATTGTTGGTTTTTTATGGGTTCACTCTAAAAACAAAAAACAACACAAGAAGAACACGTGTTTTTCTATTGCTAAGTGCTCAGGCAAAAATAGCAAAAAAACAAATACAAAAAACTCATTTACTTCCCACTGCTGCGCTCTGCTTCATATCAGTGGCAGAATGACCCGAGTGATTTGAGTGTTTGTGTCGATCATGAGTATTTGAGTATTTATATACAACAACCATAAGTATTTATGAACCGAAGAAACCCGATCTTCACCCTATCCGACTCATGAGATAGGATACTCATATTTATTTGAGCGACTATTAATATCATATTAAAAAGAAAATATCAGTATTGATAGAGTTATACTGCTGAGAGTAAAGAGCTTAATTTTAACAGGAGTCTTGTCGCCCCCACTTTGCGATCACTCCAACCCTTTCAAATTGGCCGCTCTTTTAGCTCACTTACAACAACTTCAATATTTCTGTGTGTGTTGTAATTCAAAGAATTGACTTCGTCGCCGCATTGCACTCGGTGTTGCCAGGTGCCTTTCACCATTTACCCCTAGATTGGATTTCAAATATAAATAATTTTATATATTTATTTTTAAATCTAATCGTTTGGTTCTATGAAAAAAAGATGGACCAACATGATGAAAATAAATTTAGAAGGATTTTTGACATTAAATTCAGTTGGATTTTTGATTTTGTGCCGAAGAAAAGTAATGGCTTGTGCTATAAAAATAATTAATCGGACATAAATCAAATTTATATTTTTTTATCTTTTTAGGGCTTTTTATTTAATGATAATAATATTAAGAGAGTTAAAATACAAATATCTAAAGTGTTGAAACCTTCAAGGGATTAAAAATAACTGTGTTTGCGCCAAACAGGAGTAAAACAATTTTTTCAATGAAATCAATCAAAAAGTTTAAAATCAAATTTATGTTTTTTCATATTTTTAGGACCTTAATGAAAGGAATATTGCATTAAAAAAATTATTTTGTTCTTGGCTTAGCCTAGTCATTGAAAGAGTTAAAAGGCTGTGCTATTGGGCGTCTTTAACAAGGGCAGAAAGTTGCTTCAGAGTTCTCAATTGTCCAATGTAAAATTGACCTAAAAATGAAGACTTATTTTTGAAAAGAGGCTCCGTCTCCAACTTTTTGATATATATTTCGGCTTATATTTTTTTGTCCATAGTTTTCCCATGCTTGGATTGTTTTTAGTTTTTACACGGAATCATTCAATTGCAAGTAAAACGCGAAGCAAGTTTGAAGTGAAGTGGGAAATGATTGGTAATTTATTTGAGGTGCTGCCAATTCAGCTGTTTTTACAAAGGATTGCTGAAATACCCAAGAAGCCAAATATCTTATTTTTTAAAATTTTTTGCATATTTTTAAGAAAAAGTAAAACACTTTATTTCCAAAGGTAAATTTTTCAAATACCTCTAAAAAACATAAAATCTCCCTAAAAAATCCCCTAAAGAATCGTTACCCCTAAAATAACTCAACACAATTAAAAAACCCCTACATCTAGGGGGAAATCCCCTGACCTGGCAACACTGATTGCGCTGTAACATCAAGAAATAATACTCATAGCATTGTTGTTGTTTAGTGTTATTACTGGTGTGTTTATTTTGTCGGTATTTTCTGGATGGTTTCAAAACTTGTTGTTGAATAGGGAAAACATAGGGCTTAAGTATTTTTAATGCTCTATGGGCTACATATGAAATCGATTCTAAAAAAGAAAGCTCCAAAAGAACTGGGCTTTATGTCAATAAAACAAATTGTAAAAAAACACTATTTTCTATTGCTTGCAAGCAAATTTACAACATATTATATACAGTTTGTATGCATGTGTTAGTTAAATGATTTCCACCATATTCGCATGCATATCATGGATTTCTAAGCAGCCGCAGAAAACAGAATGTTGAGCAAACATTCTTCAGAATACGGCGGAATGTTGGGCTGCTTCCAGTGTTGTTAGCAGAAAGCTGGAACCGAGCAAATAGTTGCAGGTCAGACCAAGAATCAGGTCGTACTTTTGTGGAAATAAAATTTAACAACAGCAACTTTGTTGCCGCTGCTGCATTATTTGCTGTTGCTGCTACTGTTGCAGTTGCACACCTTTGAGATCTGTTTTATGGTTTTCAAAATGGTACATTGGAGCTGTGCGCAAAGTCCAAAGCCAATAGAACCAAGAAAAATAAAACACAACAAATCAAAACAAAAAAAAAAAACAGAAAAATGGCATACCGACAAAAACACTTTTGCAGAAACCAAAACGGAAATAATTCACGAAAAGTGGCATAAATTGCATAATGTGGTTAGCTATGAAGCTGGTCTGGACCTCAAAATGCGAAGGCAGGATGTTGAAAACCGAAAGCGGTTGCTTTGTGGTTAGGTTGATGATGAGAGTTGAAGGTGGCTCGGGGGTCATGAAATATAAATAAAGTGCACCATGCAATTGCATGATGTGTATGTGTGTGTGTGTGTGTATGAGTATGTGCAGCATAAATAGCACAAAATGAGAACGCTGCAACAGCAACAAGAGCATCAGAGCAAAAACTCCAAACAAAAGTATTATCCTCCGGATGAACACCTCTGTTCAAAGACATTCCACTGGCTGCGTAATTGAATTAGAATTTGTGGTAATGGAAGTTAAAGAGCCAACTTGTGGCCAAGCGTATGAAAAAACAAATATTTATATATACAAAAATACATTTTGCATAACTACGATGCCGGTTGGTGGTGAGAAAATTTTAATTAATATCAGCAGTTGTGAAAAACTAGAAAAGCAGTTACCATTAAACAAAGTTCAGCTTGTATTTTACATAAGCAAGTGGAACATAGAAGAAGTTAAACTTAAGGTAGCCAAAAGAAGAGGCAAAAATTTTCAAGTTTTAGTAAAAACTTTAATACTTCAAAGTTTATAGTTCACGGAACTCGTATGAAATGAATAAAAAATTTTCCTAAGCTTTAGTTTTTAGGTCGATTCAATGTAATTAATATTTTAATACACTTACGCTTTGTTGACATCTCCTTGACATATCCTTTGTTGACATATCTGTGATAGTTTTAAAAAATAATCAACGATATTGTTTGAACAGACTCACGCATAGTAAAATACCACAAGTAGTAGCGACAGCTCTATAGTTTCAAAAAAGTATAGTCAAAAAAGTCAAACAAAAGAAAATCAAAAAGAGAGCGTGCTATGGTTGCTATGGAAGCTGATGCAAAATGGAGATATCAAAAATGTTTTGTGTCAAAATGTTTTTTAGTTTTCTTTTGTTTGACAAATGCTTACCGCAGCTCGCGAGAAAATAGGTAGTTGTCAAGGCTCCTAATAAATGGTTTTATCATGGACTCACGTAGAAAAATTGTATAAGAAAATCAATTTTAAATTTTCAATACCTTACCAGGGCAATTAAGGTGGTAGAAATATATTTGTTTATTGTGAGAAATCAATCCAATCTGTTAACAGTATGGTAAAGTATGTCTATAAGCTTTATAAAAAATTCAAAAAAACGATTTTTTGAATAGAAAGCACCCTGCCAAAAATTGCTGTTTGACTCCAAATTCATATATACAGGGTCAATTCCTAAATCTAAATACGCAGATAAACTATGATCTTTCCAAATCTTTCCAAAATTAATTAAATGACACTCATACGCAATGGTACACTTTCATATGAATTCAAAAAAAAATGAACACAATTTCGTATAAAGATTGTATGATTTAAATATATGATTTTTGGTTATTTTAAATCAAACTTTAGAAACTAAATGACACTCAAACGTCGATGTGCGTTTTTAAATAACATCAAACACTGTCAACGAAATTAAGCGGAAAATAAATGCACTACACCCAATAGCACCCGCTGAGTTTTTTCCTTATAATTTATCGAAAATAACGAGAGCCAACGTTTTCAGGAAAACAAAAATTTAAAAACGAAACACTATGCACTTTCATGTTTTAAAATTTCCTCAAAAATAAGTAAAATCGAAAAAATTTATAATCGAAATTTTAAAATTTTTGCCATTTTCTTATATAAAAATTTCAAGATTTTATAAATATTATTTCTGTTTTTGCCTATCTTCTAATGGTAAAAACATATATGATCAAGCTCAATTTTTGGAACTTTGTTCAATGTTTTTAATAAGTGAAAATTGTGTTTGTTTTTTTAATTTTCAAATTACTTTGTGAAGAAACCATTAGATTTTTTTGTTTGTTTATTATTCTTTATAAATATTATGTGTTTATCTTTTGTTGTTATGGAGATATAACATTGAATCTTCTTTTTAAAGTTCACAATTAATTAGAACTCTCAAGTTATTCATCAAATTAGAAGCCCATCACTCTTTAATACATATCATTTATCTGAAAAAAATTGCTTAATTCTGACACAAAACTCAATAAAACGTTTCTATCATAAAAAGAAATCCTTTTATATAATAGTAAGTATAGATTAGTTTACGCATTTTGTTGCTGTACATACAAGTTTAGTCAAAATAATAGCAGTGCGTAGCACTAATTCATAAAAATTTAAATCAGATAAATCAACAATAATGCTATTTTTCTCTTTGCTTTTATTTACGGTTGCTTGAGAAATGCTCAAAATAATTGAGTCACAAAATTTTTAAATGAAATAACGGTTATTTGCTAATAACCTCTGATATACCAAAATAGTAGCAGTGCCCGGTATGTTCAGCTCGTGTGTTCTTAAAAAAAGTTTTTCAAGATCCCTTTTGTATTTTTTGTATTGTCAAAAACATTTAATAAAATGACCATTTCCTATGAACTGCTATTATTTTAACCGCCTTATTTTTGAGTAGTATCTTTTCAAAAAATTAATAACCAGGGAAAAACTTTATTCTATTTAATTTTTGTTTTAAGTACACTCTTTTGAATTAAATTAAGCATGTCGGGCCATAACCGCAATAAAAGTGCAACCAACACGAAATCTAAAATTCACTTTTTAAATGACAAACGATAGTACTATAACAAATCCATCAACTCCCAAAATTTCAGATCTCTAAGTTAAACATTTCTTAAGTTATACCGATCACAAATATCGAGTTTACATGTACTGCTTTTGTAGACAAAGCAAGAAAATTGCTTCTCCTGTAAAATTTTGTTTTTGTTGGTTACACTTGTTTTGCGGTTATGGCTCGATATTTTAAAAATAAGAGCATGAACTGATTTTTCTAAAAAATTTTTTAAATTTTAATTTGTTTGTATTAATGCTTACTGCTTTTTTTACCGAAGATGTATGATTTGGTTCTAGGCCTGCGATATAATAAATTATTAGAAAACTTTCTGTCTTCGTTTTGAATTATTATATATTTCAAACTATTTTGTTTTCTAACTTTTTCGAAAATCTTCAGGAGAATTGTATGTTTTAAATAAATATTTGGACAATTTTCGCATTGTTCACACTGTCGCTAACTTGGTGCATTTTCCACCAGATTTAGTGCATTTTGAACATGAGGTTTGGTACCTTATGCATTTTTTGGACTTTTTTTAGTTTCGGAGGGATCAATTCAAAAAATAAAACAATTGACAATTAAGAATATGGTGAGGTTTAGAATTTAGTTTAGTGCTGAATAAATTTAAAAATCTAATAAATCTGGTGCATTTTTGAGAAAAAAGCGCTTTTTTCACCTTTTTGGTGAATTTTAGAATTAAAATTTAGCAACACTTATGAACTTCTCGGTTACTTAAAAAAAGCTTAGCTATGTATTTTGTGTAGTGTAGACACAAACCTTTATTCGCAATTCAGCAGCGTTGTCAGCTCGTTGACAATTTTGTGTTTCTGTTCCTAGTCTTGCCACGCAGACACTTCATCGCCCATCACTGAACTTTTAAACAAGGCAACGTTCCAACAACGTTGAATTTAAAAAAAGCTTAGCAAGATTGTATTCACCTTCGCTTTTTTTTATTTTATGAATTGAATAAAGAAACCCCTATAAAAGCTTTAATTTTTTTCAGCTATTTTCGCACTTGATTTACTTATTTAAGCCATTAATTAAAAAGTAAAATTACGTTCTAATATATTAGGAACATAACACAAAAGCATCTAAACCATAATTCACAAAAACATTTTCCACAATTTCAAAAAACCGGCGAATTCGTTCGCCTCAGTTTGCTCTATCTCGCACAATTTTTCTCAGCTTACTTTTGCCGACAATATAAAGTTCTAGTGTTACTTTTTCGTAAGGAAGCAGGATTTTCTAATTTAATGAAGGGTTACTCACTTGTTCAAGAATGTTTTATTTTAACAATATTTTTGCAACAAAAATACTTTTGTGAAAAAAAAGTACACAATATTATTTTTAAATAAGAACTAAAGCAGAAAAACTTTACAGCAAAGAAATAAGGACAGATAACAATACTGTTTTATAGCTGTAGGTTCTCTTTCGAACTCAATTTTAAAAAATGGCTGCCAGTGTTGATTCTTTCTATGCATCATTACCAGATCTGATTGATATATAACTTATGAAGTAAAGCAATAAGCTTTAAAACTATACGAAATAGCTTATTTTCGCATTTGAATGCGTTTATAGTAAATTTGTCTGCAAATGTGTAAATTTTGCAATGCACCCATAATCCTGCATGCATAATCTGATGTATAAATATCAAATTCGTTTGAATTAAAACAATCAAATGCGCAATCACGAAACCACTTTTGACTCAGGGAACGACGCTTATTAAAAATATATATACTTTTCTATACAGGCCACGCCTCTTTTTGTACGTAACAAACGTTTTAAAAATGTTTATATACCCTGACCTCTTCAGGTGTATCGAGATAACAGACTTGACACCAGCTAACTAAAATAATGAAAAAATTTTAAATATCCTGTACCTTCCTGGTCTAACAATTTTTTCCCATTACACTGGTGTACTCCAAGTCTTTAAAAATATCTTTTTTACGTAAAAAAATATATGACGCGCTTATAAAGAATTCTTCGAGTTAAAAAACAAAAGGAAAGAAACGAAGTTTCAGTAGCTGTCTATACTTCTTGGTAGCAGTTTTTAGTCGCTTGCTGTGCCGTTTTTTTATTTTATGATGAGCGAACCCGAATCTGTAAATACCCTACACCTGAAGAGGTCAAAGTATATTGTCAAAACGTTTGTAACGCACAAAAGAAGGAGCGGCCAGTATAGAAGTGCATATATATTCTTGCTCAGCGTCATTCTTTGAATGAAAAGTGATTTTGTGATTGTGCAACGTGAATGTTTTAAATGCAATCGAGTAAAGTAGGTATATAGTATGTATGTATGTAGGTATGTATGTAGGTATGTATGTAGGTCAAGCTTTTAGATATAGGCAAAAATATGCATACGGTTCTTTTTCTGTTTATTGAACCATATATTTTTAACGAATCGGCCAATTTCAATCGCCTTTTAAGGTCTTGAATAAGTAATATTAGACGTTGCCATTTCTGTTTACTCAAATTCATTATATCTTGTAGTTTTGAAAATATTGGTCTTCAAAATTTCATATATAATGCTGATTTACACCCGTGTTACTTATTTAATTTTTCGTTGAGTTTATTTTATTGAAACTTCGTTTTTTCCTTTTGTTTTTAAACTCGAAAAATTCTCTTTAAGCGCGTTATATATTTTATTACGTATATATTTTAAAAGTCTTGGAGTACACCAGTGTAATGGGAAAAAATTGCTAGACCAGTTTCTTAAACTTATTTTTTGTCGAATAGTAAATTTTAGTAAAACATTTTATTGTTTGCCAATACAATTGATGACTTAAGAATTATTTATACTGCAGTTTTACAGTTCTAGATAATTTTTGTCGGTGTTTTTATAAAATCTGTGGTATTTTTACATTAAAAAAAGTGGTAGCATCGGTACCGTACACAATACATGTTGCTGTCTCTTTTTTGCGTATCTTGTGTGTAATGTCTTATTGAGCATTAAGTTAAACAGGTGTTTATTACTTGAGAGTTGCAGTGAAACTACTTATATTTCATGTTACAGAAGTTGGTATACATCTTATACTTAAATGTTAGAGTTGCCATATTCTTAATATTTAACACGCTCTTCCACAAGTTGTTTTATATACCAATCCTAATTGATGGCAACAATATATATCAATATTCTTATATAAGTTAAATATACATACATTAAATATTGGAAATTTTACAATGCATTTCATTCAATTAATTAAACTCGTAATTTTACAAAGTAATTCAAACGATTCAAATTCTTAATACATAATTTACATAAACCAATTTAGAAATCCTGGTTGAGACCGTTAAAAATTTTAATACATACTTTGTCTATTTGAATCAATTAATTTCTGTTTCATAAATCTTTTTTTTAATTCATTAAAGTTATCTCTTATTTCTAGGTCGTAGTTGCATACGTCTGTTTGTTTCTTCAGCAGGCAAATCAGTATTTATATTTTCTTTGATACTGGGAGTATTATTTATCGAATTCTCTATTATCTCTTTCTCGCAAATTTGAGCTGCACTTGTTTCATTATTTAATATCTGATTAGTATGCCTTTTTATTTCTCTATGGCTGTTTAAGAAAATGCAATTATATGAACGAGGCCCAAGTTTGTCTTTTATTGTTGCTCTTGACCAACTTGGTTTATTTGGATTATTGTAGTTTCGTATCAAAACGACTTTTGTCCCTTCTGAAAATCAACATTGCGTTTCCCTTTATAATGCTCAATACTTTTTTGCTGTTTATTTGTGATTATTTCAGTTGTCAATGGAGGTTTAAGAGGACTGAATCGGGTTTTTAAGATCCTACCAAGAAATAATTTTGATGGGGTATCACCAGTTGTACAGTGACTTGTGTTTCTATAGTCCATAAGAAAACGATTAATGATTATGTCTATATTAGGTTCATTATTTTGTTTCAAGTTGGCACAAAAGGATTTTTTGAAAACTTTTACAAAACTTTCTGCCTGACCATTTGTTGCTGGATGACCAGGTGCAGTCAATACGTGCTTTACATTGTTCTTTTCAACGAATTCTTTGAATTCCTTGGATGTAAACTGAGATCCGTTATCTGACACAATCATATCTACTATTCCGTATCGACAGAATAATTCTCTTATTTTGGAAATTGTAAATGTTGTTGTAATATTTTTTGTTTTGAAAACTTCCACCCACTTTGAGTGAGAGTCAACAATTACTAGGAAAAAATTATCTTTTACTGGTCCAGCATAGTCGATATGAATACGGCTCCAAACAGCGTTTGTCGGTTGCCATGGTATAAGTGCACTTTTGTTAGGATTTGACCGTAGTTCCTGACATGGTTAACAATTTTTTATTAAATGCTCAACTTCGTTGTCAATTTTTGGCCACCATACATATGATCGCGCAAGCGCCTTTGTTTTGACAATGCCTAAATGGGACCTATGTAGTTCTTCAAGTATAGTTTTCCGAAATTTTTGAGGTATTAATACTCTATAGCCCCAAAGTATGCACCCAAGTTCAACAGTGAGCTCGATGCCTTTGTTTTTGAAGGGGACATATTGACTACCTTCCAAATTAGAAACTGTCCCTGTTAGAATTGCTTCTGACAATTTAGAAAGAACTGGGTCATGACGTGTTTCTGTAGCAACGTTTTTGTAATTTATATTTAAATAATTGTCTTTTTCGACATAATTTATGAAATTTTCTCCTTTTGAATTGGTTTCACAATTCGAAATTTGTAGTATTCTTGATAAACCATCAGCACAGTTCGAAGAGCCCTTTAAATACTGAATCGAATAATTGAAACCCGATAGTATAAAGGCCCATCGTTGCATACGCGCAGAAGCCATTAATGGCAAGCCTTTGTTTTCACTAAACAAAGTTAAAAGAGGTTTATGGTCTGTTTTTAACACAAAGAAATTACCCAGTAAGTATTGTTTTAATTTTGTTACAGAATATATTATAGCTAAAGCTTCCTTCTCAATTGTGCTATAATTTTTTTCTACCTTGCTCAAGGCCCTTGAAATAAAAGTTATTGGCTTAACTTCACCGTTTTTAAATTTGTGAGATAAGATTCCAGAGACTGCATTATTGGAAGCATCCGTAGTAAGTAAAATGGGTAAGTCTGGGTTAAAATGAACTAATACTTGATCTGAAGTAATATCAGTTTTAATAAATTCATACGCACTCTGATATTCCAAAGACCACTCAAATTTTTTGTTTTTTTTTAATAACTCATAATTGGTTTGGTTCGCTCGTCGCCATTGTAATGTCTTATTAAGCATTAAGTTAAACAGGTGTTTATTACTTGAGAGTTGCAGTGAAACTACTTATATTTCATGTTACGCTCATATATACAGAAGTTGGTATACATCTTATTCTTAAATGTTAGAGTTGCCATATTCTTAATATTTAACATTGTGGACTTATTTTTATTTTTCTCAAAAATAGATCGAAAAAAGAGCTTTTGTCTCGCAGAGAAATTGAAAATTTTTTTCAACACAACGAATCATTCATCGCAGCGGACATTCATCTTTACTGGTCCAAAATTTGACCCTTTGTGTTTATTTTTTCAAGTACTCGAAGCTGTAAAATTGCGCTAGCTAAATTTTGTCGGTGTTTTAATAAAACTGGCGGTATTTTCACATTCAAAAAGGTGGTAGCATTGGTACCGCACACAATACATGTTGCTGTCTTTTTTTTTGCGTATCTTGTTGACTTTGTTTTATCGTGCTTTAAAATAGCTTGAAAAGAAAGCTTTTGTCTCACAGCTAAATAGAAAAATTTTTTAACACAACAGATTTTTCAATTTTGTTAGTTTTGCGCACATCTTGTTAAGTGTGGCAAGCAACGTTTCTATTGTCAAATAGAGCTTAAAATTGGAGAACTTTTTTTCACTATTATAAATTGCTTAAGTACTATTGCTAAGTCAGCATTTCCCACCTTTCGAGCCGACGAACTAGCTGCCATCATCATCAAATTTGTATCGCTTGCTGTGCTCATACTTAAATCAGATGCTGCCTTTCCTTTTGCCCGTTCTTATTTTTGGCTAAACTGAATGCAGGGCCGCCTTCTTTTTCTTGGGTTTCTATCACATTTAATTACTGTTTCTGTATTAAACTCATTTCACTGTACTCCATCTTCGTGTCAAACTAGAATTTACATTTTTCACTGTTTTAGAAATAATGTTTATTAAGTCATCTATAATGCGTATTTTTTGTTGCAGCAGACTTAAAAATAACTTTGTAATGCCTTTTCCTTTACCTTGCATGATGGACGTACATTTTCGCGCCACACGTTGTAAAAACCTGCATTTTGAAAATGGTAGATGTCTAGAATAAAACATACCATAGATTAAACTTCCGCAAAGTTCCATAATTTATATTAGAATTTCTTAGTTTAAAATTATCCATCCTACATCACTGTACTAATATTTTTTTGTTCCTAGGTGTTTTAAAAAAGTTCTACCTTTCTAAAATTTAAGATTTTCTTATGCCTTTATTATAAGTTTTGTCGTGAATATTAAATGTTACCTATTAATGATCTATTAAATTATAACATGAACTAAATTGCGTGCTTTAGATCAGGTAAGTTAAATATTATATATTAAATTTTTATCTAACACAAATTTTTTGATACATTTATACACATATCAAAAATACTTACCCTAAGATTTAATCTCCATTCTTAAGTTTTTTTAAATACATCTTCAAATAATACCACAATACAAATTCTATTCGCACACAAACTCTTACTTCAGGAGCTAACAAAAGTAACGGCAGATAGTAAAAGTGTTGTTAACCTTTTTTCGAAACTTTAAAAATAAAGGTAATGCCAGTTAATCGTACAATTTTCCCCATTGTGCATGGGAAGGAAATAATAAAACTTTCTAATGGGTGAGCTGTCGTAGAAAGCTCAAAAAGCAAAAAATAAGGAAAACAGGAATAACAGAATAACAGAATAAGTCACACGAAAAAACTAGTAGAGAGAACCGAAATACTGACTTAATGGCAACGCTAATGATCTCATCAAACCCTTTAATAAAGTCACTGTGACAAAAAAAAATTTACAAAACAAAAGTGTGTTTGAAGATAATCTTGATGATGTCAGAGATCTTTTAATTACAAAATGAAAAAATTGGCAAAATGTTCTTCATATATCAGAATTATGAAGATAAAAATTTCTACAAAAAGACTATTTTAAGAATTGCATGTCTTTAGTAGAGCTGTAAAATCGGCATTCATATTCAGAATTTTAGCTCCAACTGAATAACTACATAAAAATGCATTCAATGAATGCAAAATTGAATAAATAAAATTTTTAATTCACATTCATTTTTAAAAAAATGATTAATTATTCATTTTAGTTATTCATTTTCGTTATTCAGAATAATAAATCATTTTTTTATTTATTTGAATGCTATTCACAAAGAATACAATTCACAAAGAATACAATTCACAAAGAATTTCAGAATTTTCAATTATTCTTTTTCTATTCATTATTCATTTCTTATTCGTAATTAATTTTTTATTCATAATTAATTTTTTATTCATTATTCTTTTTTTATTCTTTATTCATTTTTTATTCATTATTCATTTTTTATTCATTATTCATTTTTTATTTATTATTCATTTCTTGTTCTTTATTCATTTATTATTCATTTTAGTCCCAAGCCATAAATAAAAAATGAATAACAATTGAATAATAAATAAAAAGTGAATAATGATTAAAAAATTAATAATGAATAACAAATTAACAGTGAATAGAAAATTAGTAATGAATAAATAATGAATAACAAATGAATAATGAATAAAAAATGAATAATGAATAACAAGAGAATATTGAATAAAAAATTAATAACGAATAAAAACTGAATAATGAATAAAAAAAATAACTGAAAATTTAGAAATTCTTTGTGAATTGCATTCTTTGCGAATAACATTCAAATGAATAAAAAAATTATTCATTATTCTGAATAACGAAAATTAATTATTGAAATTTTACAATATTTTAATTTTTTTTTTTTTAAATGAATGTGAATTAAAAATTTTATTTATAAATCAATTTTGCCTTCATTGAATGGCATTCTTATTTCGGAACTCACTTATTCACTTTTTTGTGAATAAAATCAAATTGAATGCATTTTTTAACAGCTTTGGTCTTTAGGTAAAACTGGATTTTTATAATCATTACGTATTCATTACGGTGTACAGTAGGTAAAAGACACCAAAAATGGAGAATTATTGACCAGGAGCTACGTATCGAGACAAAAATAGAACCAAAGGGTCGCTGATCACGAATCAGTAAATTTTGAAATTCTAAATGGAGGCCATGAGCAAGCTTTCTTCTTAAGTAAAGACTGAATTGAGATAAAACTTTGTAGCCAGGGTGTTTTAGGTCGATTGTTAAACCTGACATCTCTCAAAGTCAGGCTATAAAAGATGCTATTTTTTTTAAAAAATAATAGCAGCACAAAAGCAAAATACTTTTTATTGGAAATACATGTACATATTTAAAATATCAGGCGACAAATAAAATTATAATCCATAATAAAAATTCAGAAGATTTTAAAAGACTCAATGATTTAAAACGAAAAGGTAATCAAAAAAGGAAAAACTGTTTTGTAGAAAAATACTAAAAGTTAGATTAATAACATTTTAGTACTGTAAATAAAAAAAAATTGTAAAAAACTCAATCAAATATAATAAAAGAGCATAGGTAAGGCCCTCTCCCAGAATTTTCCATGGAGAAGAGGATATTCTTGGTGCCAATATAATATTTATGTTAAGAATAATGGACATTTTTGTACAAACTTGATAACTAGAGCGGATTAATTTGTTCAAAACGAATTTCAATCCCTGAAATATTTGATTTTCGTATTCAACATTAAGTTCTTTGAAAAAAAATGTTCGGAGCATATGGATAGGTTTAATTTATTTTCCAATAAATTTTGTTTAAAATTTGGTTTTATATGAAGTTCTCTGTGGCGTATGAGTGACATTTAATTTTTATTTTTTTTAATTTAAAAAGAATAACAATACTGCATATGTGCTTTCAACTTGTTTGTTTAAAATTAGTTTACCAGAGTTTTTCATGTTTGAACTGATCGGAAAAATATAAATTTTCACTCAGTCACAAGTTACGAGCAAGAGAAACTTCGGTAAATTTTTACTCTTTAATTGATTTATTTTTAATATTGTTTCCGCAATAAGTTTATTAACTTTGATTGTCATAAAAATACGCGATTATTTTGCAGCAGAGGCCTAATATTAAGGTTATAATGGATCTATCAAAAGCCAAAACATTACTTTTTTCAAACTGTCGCCATTTCGCGAAAAATGGCCATGTCGCTATAGCCTGAGCTAGGGATTACCAATCTCATTTATTAACAATCGTTTTTTTAGATGACTATAAGAGTTGAAATTGTGTCAACATGGAGGCACCCTTTTTTAACACCCTCACTCCACCAGCCTGTGGAGTTACTGAAATATTAATAAACACGTAATAAGAAAATAGTAAAAATAGGATAGTAAATATATGAATTGGTTCTTTTTTAAGAAATTCGGGCCTCCACACTAAAATACTGCCTTAAAATCATGTTTTTATCTAGAGTTTCAAAAACACGGTGAGGTTCTTGATTTGTTTTTCATAAATTTTCAGGTAAATTAACACCTTGAGTTTTTGACAGTAATTTATTGATTCTTAGTAGAAAAATATTTTTTGTTTCAAAAATACTTAATTTAAAGTGTCACTACGCCGTCAAATATCACGTTATGAAAAAGGTATCCAAAGATGTTTATGTCATCTGATATAAAAAAAAAACAAAAAATTTTATAATTTAAATTGTATTTATTGGAGCTTGAACCTTTGATATCAGTATATAGTTTAAAGTAAGAATAATGGCAGTCATTTGAATTTTTAGCAGGTGTTTTCAATTTTTTTGCTTTTAAAGATCTCTAAGAAAAAAAAACCGGCCAATGTTATCTAAAATAAGATTTAGGATCCAATAAATTTAATCTGCTTTAAAATAAATAAAAATCCAAGTTAATCCATAGAGTTGTTCTTGAGATATCGTGGAGACCAGTTTGTAAAACATGATTTTTCAGAAAACGCGTTTAAAGATTTGGTAAACAATTGTTTCGAGTGCGTTAGTGAAAATATGGGTTTCTTTCGCATGCGATAACTTTTTATGCAATTATTATTGATTAAACCGCTTTGAGAACATTTGCATCAACATCATAAGTTATCAAAAAATAAAAATAATGAAAATTTAGTCTTTTGGTCGAGCTTTATTCGCAAAAACTTTCAATTGAAGAGAAAAATTGCGTTCCTCCTCATCAATTTTATTCAACTAACGAACGATTCACTTTGCTTTCCTCATTCGTGAAGAAAAAAACTTGAGCGCTCTTATGTTAAATATTCACAGTGATCAAAACTTTTTCTTCGCTCTTTCATAGTATTTCTTCGTAGATTGTGCTCTTCAAAAAACTGACTTGAACAACGCCTTCCTTTTGTTATTCATTTATTGTTTCTCGCTTGCGAGTTTTTGCAAACATTAACTCATTTCATTGGAATTTTTGCTTTCGCTCATTTATTGACTCAACGAGTGATATTGTTAATTAAAAAAAAAACATACCTGTTTTATGATGAACTATATTTTTTGTGTTTTCAATGAAATATTTAAGTACATACTAAAATTTTACAGTGTTCTTTTTTGTTGATTTATCTTAGTTTCTTATAATTTCATTAAAATATAAAGATTTTTAAATTTTTTTAAAAATATAAATATATTATAAAGAAAAGTACGTAATCCTTCAATCCTTTCAATTTACTATGTGCAAAGTGTTTAACTAAAGTTTCGCATCACATAAAAGCGAGCGATTCAATGATTTTATCATTTCAAAATCCACGAGCGATGAAAACTCAAAATCTTTCATCAACACGATGTCGCTGTTTTAAAATTTTTCAGCATAAGAACTCACTAACGAGGAAAACAGTTGAGGAGTTCAAAGAAGGGTGAATATTTTATCCGCATACGCTCTGAATATTTTAAAATTATAAACTCATAGCCAGTGTTGCCACGTAGTTTGATGAAAAAAGTATCCATGAAAAATCAAGAAAGTATCCAAAAGTATCCACTTATCAAAATCCGAAAACCAATAATATATTCATTTTTTTAACACAAAAATACAACTTTCATATTTTTAAAAAATGAACCCCAAGTTTTTAAGCCTCCATTACAATTTTATTTATTTAATTTTAAGAATGACAAATATTTTTAGTAAAATTTAATAATATGAAATAAAACATGTATAATAATATTAAAAAAGAACATAAATTTCGATACTTCTTTCTTTTCTATGTATTGCTATTGCCCTTTATTTACATTTATTTATAAGTAGAATATTTAGCCAAAAGCAATAAACAAAACAATATAAACCCTTTAAAAAGTAGGTAAAGTGAATGGAAAAGTCTTAAACTCGATTCCTTTCACTTTCATACCCAGAAGGCATTCTTTTGACATATACATGTCATTGGGAGGAATGCTTTCCTTAGTCTTCTCTAGAAGTGCTTCAAAAAATTTTTCAATGGAAGATTTCTTTGAGCCTTTCAATGAAAGGATTCTAGTAGCTGTGTTCGAGAAGAACTCTAAGAAGGCATTCCATGGAATGAAATGATTTTTGTGGTTTGGGGGTTAAAAAAATCCCTGGGAAAATATCCCTTTTCCCAACATTTTCGCGATTTTGGTGTTGGAAATTAGAATGGGTTTTGTTGGGAGTTTAAAAAAATTCCATGTAAAGTATCCGTTTTCCCGATATTCAAAGCATTTTGGTGTTGGAAGTAGTAAGTGCTTGGGTTTAATTGGGGATTAAAAAATCCCACGAAAAATATCTAAAAAATATGAGGAGTATCTATTTAACATTTCCATAAAAAAACCATTTTACATAAAAGGTCCTATTTAACATTTTTGAAGAATCTGTTTTTACTATGGTTTAGCACTTCAAATATACACTAAATATATAAATTGTGTGTGCGTTCACAAAAACCAACATGAATTTTGTGTTCACTGATCGTATGTACTTTTACATAAGCTCCAGGTAATTATACATAGCTTGAGTGTATTCATACAAAAGCTTGTGTAAAATACGAGAATAATTTATGTAAGAGACGTAAACGTAAAACTCAGACGTAAACTCATAAAAACGTTCACAAATCTGGCGTATAAAAAATTTATGAACGGGAACACTGTCTTCGAGTATTTAGTTATGGGTTCTGTGCTGTCATACATGAGGTCATATTCTCTAAAATTGTCTTTATGATTATGTTCATGAGATAGGTGTGCTCATACATGAGTCTGTAAATAATGCACTATCTCTATGCAATTGTACATGACCTCAGCACGCTTATATGTAATGGTATGTAAGAGTACGCTATTTCTATGCAATTATTCACAGAGATTGTGAAAATTTTTAGCAACCGTTAGTTCGTCGAATACAATTTGCAGCTGCTCTCTTACTTTTTATTGCTTTGTTGTTGTGTAAAAATCGCTACTATCTTGCGTTTGTTTATTTGTTTTTGTGAGTTAAGTTCGCCAGTATGTTTGTTGTTTTAATTCTTCTTTGAGCTTTCAATCATATCTTTATTAGCAACAATTAAGCGTAAAAAGTTATTTCAGTTTGGTTTCCCGGTTTGAACGGACATTCAACACCGGAATTACAGCTCCGCTAAAACAAAAGATTCAAAATTTGTTGATATTTCGTGGGATAATCTCAGAACTTCAGCTTTGCTACAGCACACGTCACGATATTCACGATTATTAGAAAAGTGGACATATTTTCTAAAATACAAAATGTTATTTTTTATTTTGTCGTGAGTAGTTAAGATTCTAGATCAATAATACTAAACACGTGCCCAAAACGTTAAACACGCTGTATCTTGAAAATTTTACAATATAGGAGGAAACTGAGTGCGGATTTAGAACCAGCGTTTAAAGTACATATTGGAATGATAACGGGTTTACCGGATCCGAAAATTGTAGACTAGTATTATTTATCCAAACAAGTCTGAATATAAGAATACTTTTGACCGCAACTGTGAATGCTTAAACTTATTTAATGAAATATTCTTGTTTCTCTTGTATTTGTACATCGATTGTGTAACATTTTTTCACTAAGATATGAATCATTCATGCCTACTTTGTATTTCCACATGGGACTCATGAATTGTTCATATTTATCTCTTGAACTATTCTTGCTGCCCATGTATTTTTACACGGTAACATGAATTTTGTTCAATAAATTCATGATTCATTCATGTTTCCCTTGTATTTGTTCATGACAGCTATGGAATTTTTACTTGATTCGTGTATATTGTACATAAAACTGCAAGTTTATATTGTACGTTGGTTTCCTGAATAGTTCATGTGGCTCATGTACTCGGTTACTGGACCAAAATACATGAAAGCGATTCACGCTGAGCAAGTAAAAATTCATAATTAATGTGTACCTTTTTAGTTTAGTGTAGAATCCCATCATTTGCACAGATAAAAAATTAAGAAAATAGCAAATATTTACAATATTTTATGCATCAAAGTTTATGTTTCTGTTCAAAAGGGCCTATTTCCATATAATTTCACGAATACTGAAAATTTGCTTTTGAAGATATTTATTTTTAAACAAAAAGTACTAATATCTATACAAGCTTTTAGTTTTTGTAAAATATTTAATCAAACGGGCCTATTAAATATTTTTAAGACTTAATTAAAAGTTTTACTTAAGCTAAGGAACTGATTATTCAATGAATGAAAGTCCTAAATGAATCCTTACCACTACAATGCAAAACCGACAAAGAATATGAACGTATTGAGCACGTTATAGGGCAGTTGCGTATTTAGTTAATTAATTATTTGTATGAAAACTTCTTTTGAATATTTTATTGCTGTGTTTACCTATACTATTATATAAAAGGAGACTCACGAAATTTGATCCAGAATAAGCTCAAAACCCACTGAACTGATTTTGGTTATTCTTTTTTTATTCGATTCCTATGATAATATAGATTGTTATAGCTTTCCAAGTTTTTCGAAAAATGTATTTTTTAATTATTGCAAAATCAAGCATTTTATTTGATGCATACATTCAACCAGCAGCACAATATAACAGCAAACAAAGTTTTTCTCTCTTTGTCGAGAGAGCTTCTCTCAATATAACACGACAGCCATGTTGTGTAGTTTAGCTGAATTCACTGATAACCTTCAGCATGTTTTTGTCTGATTTAAAATAATGTTAATCAAGTTGAGAGCGTGCAGAAATGTTTCTCTCTGAGCGAAAACTTAATAAAAAAAAACTTTTAAAATATGCTGAAGGTGATCAGTGAATCCAGCTTTACTTTCAGGGAGATTCTTGCTTTCATACAGTGTTAATTAATTTTTTTTGTTAATGTTTTGAGGGGAGTTACCAGAATTTAGTTATCTGCATTAATAAGGTTTTGCAGCCTTGCCAGCTAGCTTTTTCCCACTTGAGATTGTGTTAGTCTATCTATACGAATATATAAAAGCGTTGTGACACTGCACGGATGTTTGACAATCACGCAAGAACCACTGAACCGATTAACTCGATATAGGTATCAAACGATTTGTTATTCCAACTTTATCGTAATATGCTATGTTAGATTTGCCACGTCTACTTTTAATGCCCACTTTTTGCAAGAAATGCTATATTTCAGACAATTTTGGTCGTATGAGACTAGAATTTGGTAATCTTTTTACTTTCGCTAACTTTACTAAAAATAGGCATGACCCACTTAAGTTAAGTCCACTTTTCGGGGGATAAACTTGTTGTAAAGCAAAGCGCACTAGGTTTAAGCTCAATTGAGCTGAAATTCTGGCATTCTATTCTGCGGCAGGACAACGTCTGCCGGTCAATACTATACATCAATAAGAATGCTGTATATATCAGAAAATTCTGATCGTCATGCATTGACGTTTCAAACGAAACGTCTAGCATGTGCTTTGTTCGAAGGTCAATTTACACTTTTACAAATTCACAAAACGATCATAAAAATTTCATTGAATTGGGTCAGGACAAAGTCTACTATAACTATAACGTTAACTATGAATATAAAGATAAGGAAAAAGATTAAAAGATAGATTTATGTATATAACTTTAGAATAGTTGGAAATATTTGAAATATTTTTCATAGAATTATTTTTTAAGCTTTATTTGAAAATTTTTTCACATAAATTAGTTTTTAAGCTGTAGAACATTGCAAAAAATATAACAAAAGCATTATAGGCAAATTGTTTTTCATCAAAAAATCATAGAGGGGATAGGTGGCCAATGATTTTTAATGATAGACACTGTTTATGTCAAAAAAGATTATTTTTTGCAGATAAATTATGTTATATGAAAGAATAAGAAAAATGAAAAAAAAAAAAAAATTAATATTAAAATAATATGTACAACAAAAGTAACTTTTGGCCTATTTTTGAGTACAAGTTGGATATTTAGAGGTTCTTTGAAAACAACATAAAACATTGTATTTGTGAGGAAACAGTAAACCTGGCGGAAATGTTTGCTGCTAAGTCAAAACATGAAATTTCAATCGTTTTTTTTTTCTGATTCTGAGGCTTAAAAAATGAGTTATACTGAGAAAATCTATAGTTTTGAGATATCGCAATGATTTTAATGCCATAATAACAGGTTTTTTAAAACATACCTAATATCCATACAAAATATTTCCGAAAAGAAAAGATTTTAATTTTTACCGTTAATTTTATTAATAAACGACTGTCCATACAAAAATGCATTGTTTTGCACTGAGAAAGTCTATAGTTTTTGAGATATTGCCATAGTTGTATGTCATTATAGCGGTCTTTTTTTTAAATTTAAGAATGTATTTATTTTCAAAATATATGTAAAAAATTACAAAAAAAAGAAAGCCACTTAGACTTAAACACTAAACACTTAAATTTTAAGATTGTAAATTCTTACACGGTATTTAATATTTTTATCGCTGGCGAAGCAGCGGGTTTTTGCTAGTTTAATAATATGCTTAAAAATCTAATCACAAAGGCCTATTTTTTCAGTGACTGAGCAAAATTACCTATTTTAAAATTCTCTTTAACTTTAAAAACGTTTAAATTTGTCATATATTGCATCATATATTAGCTCCGGGTAGATATAAAAATTCGTTAAGAAGGTCTTGTAAGAAAGAATTGTAAACACAACAAAAACGATACTTTTTTCAGTTTTCTTCAACTTCATACAATGTCAAAATAGGACCTTGTGAACAGACTCTTCTCATATATTTTGATTTTATGTAATTATTTTACTTTAATTGCATTTCAATGCCATTTAAATGTCTTTCAGAAGTTATTTATAAGAATGCCTCTTGAAAGAACTACTTTATAAGGCTAAGAAGAAGAACAGTTTGATCTATAGAATGTCTTATGGAAGCAGTGTCCCTAAGAATGCATGTCACATTTGCATCAAAAATTTTGCTCTGTAATTGCATTAAAATATTCGATTCGGAACACAGCGGCGGTCAACGCAGAAGAGGACGACCGCATCTTCGTTGGAAAGACCAAATAGAGGACAACCTGACGAAGCTTGAAATTTCCAGCTGGTAACAGCAATTCAGAGACAGAAATAGCTGCAGCAAATTCTTAGATGAGTTAGTAAGCAAGCAAGTAAGTAATTGCATATCAATGCTTTATCAATGGGTCCGCCAAATAACTTTTTTATTTGAAAATTCTATAAAAAAAAACTACTGGATATTTTTTCAAATTTCTTTTTTATTTGAAAGTACAATCCTTTCGGTTAATAATGAAAAATAATTTCATTCAAATTGCTGCCTCGGCTAGCCATGCAGTAGCCTACACGATCGGTCCAATTTTTAAGCACATTATCGATTGTGTGCAGCTGTATTTCACCAATGGCTTCACGAATATTGTCCTTTGAAGCATCAATTGTCTCTGGTTTGTCGGCGTAGCACTTATCTTTGAGGGCACCACACAAATAATAGTCCAACGGTGTCAAATCGCAACTCCGAGGTGGCCGAACGACATCAGCTCTGCGGCTGATAACGCGATCATCAAAAACAGGGCGCAAAACATCGAGTGTAGCTTCGGCTGTGTGGCACGTAGCGCCGTCCTAATGAAACCAAATGTTGCCAATATCCCCCTCTTCAATTTTTGTGAACAAAAATTCGTTCAACATGGCCCGATAACGATCGCCATTGACTGTAACGGCCACTCCTTGCTCATTTTCGAAGAAAAATGGCCCAATTATGCCTCTGGACCAAAATCCGCACCAATCAGTGACTCGTTTTGGGTGCAGCGGCTTTTCAATGTATGCGTGCGGGTTTTCTGTGCCCCAAATGTGACAATTTTGGTTGTTTACATACCCGCCAAGATCAAAATGAGCTTCAACTGAAAAGATGATTTTTTTTTTTTTGGCAAAATCGGCATCATGATTTTCAAAGTAATATCGCAATATTTCCCAGCGTTTTTCAAGCGTATACACAACTCTATTCGTTCAGCGGAAGGATAAAACTAATTATCTGTCAAATCAAACATGAGCTAAGTGTTACTATTCACGAAATAAGCACTAGTTGAAAAAAAAAACGTTAAATGGCGGACCCTGTATAAAACGAAACGATGGCAGTACGTCGTGAGAGAAACGAGTAACAATATTTTTTGATGTGGAAAAATGTATTGCTTACCGTGTTTCGCACCACGTTCAGCCTTTGTTTCGTTTTACATAAAGATGCAGTTAATAAGGGTTCATGACGGTACAATCTTTACTAGAATTATTAAGTCTTATTACAATTTGCAATCGCTACGGGAATCACAAGGGTAAAAAATTACAGATTTTTTAAAAAGTCGCTTTTCTATGCAAGAGTAAAAATATTTTTAAGCAACTAAAATTTGTATTTAAAATTAAGTTTGATTTAAACTATCAAACATTTAGAATTTGTATTTAAATCATAGAAAATCAACATTTTTCAAAAAATATAAAAGTTCTTTGTGAATAGATTGCTTTATTGCATTTTTTTAAAAGAAAATATTGCCCAAAATGTCTCAGTCCCATCATTTTTCTTAAGGTTTTTGGCGAATTTAAGAGACTGCTTACTTTTTATATTTTGCAAGCAAAAACATATATTCATATTAAAAAAAAATTTTTTTATAAGTATCCAAACTTACACTGAGGCTTAAAAAAAAAGAATCCATCAGTATTTGAAGGAAAAAGTGTCTAAATGGATCCAATTGGATCCAAACGGCAACACAGCTAATAGCAAAGATAGCTCAGAAGAGCGGGAGCGCATTTTGATTGCTTTATGCACCCTGCCTTAACAGGGCTTACATATTATCGAACCTGTTTGTCAAACGGCGGCCATGTTGAACCAATTTGATAGTTAAGAAGCTAATTTGACGGTTTGTCGAACCCGTTGGCCTGTTGGCAAAAGTTTTTGATTTTCTCCTTCAAACCAGGGTTGTGAAACAAAATTATGGCGAAAAACAACAAAAAATCTTAGCTTGGCTTAAGAACAGATTGCTTTTATTTGATCGCTGCCTCTTTCTTAACGGGACGTCTCGACAGGCAATAATTCATTGCTTTCCATCTGTCAATTGGCAATTATTGCTAATCGAGACCACTCTTGTTTGACAGCCATTTTTAATTTTTCTCCAAAATTTTAAATGTGTATATCTATAAAAATCAAGAAGCGTGCAGAATAAATTTATAAAATAATAAATTTATAGAATAAATGATAAAATTATATGTTGATTTCGTAACATGACAAAACCCACCCTTGATATATTGCCATTACTTGCAATGGAATTTGACAGATGGTAAGCAATGGATTATTGCCTGTCGAGACGCCGCACAGTTTGTCTCATAGGAATAAATCAAGATTTTTGTTGTGGCAGATCCTAACAAAATTGATACCGTTTTTTTGGAAATACTTCCACTAAGAAGAATCCAAATTTTTTTGCCAATTGAACAATTTTTGTAGACTCTACAGCTCCTTAAAGTCAACCATTTTTATGCATTTTGATTGTTGTGGAATATTTGATTTTGGACATCAAGCAAAGAAAAAATTGCTGTAAACGCAATTTATGCCCGATTCTTTTGTTTTTTTTAATTTTGTTTCAAGATTAATATTGTAAAAATAAATGAATTTTAATATATTTTAAATTAAGCTAAAACTAAAAGTATGAAAATTATCCAAAAATAAAATTTTTTTTTAAATATTTTTCAAAAATTTGCAATTTTTGAGAGAAAAAAAAAACATCAAAAAACATCTCTTTAATTTCTTAATATATTTTAATATACATATTTATCTTTCAAATTCCAAAATGTGATATCCGCCTGCGTCCGCCCTTCGGAGTTATCACGTTTTGAAGAATAGTCTAAAAATCATATTTTCTTTTAATTAATGGAAATTAGTAATTTGCACATCTTACAAAGAAAAAATTGCCAAAACTGCAATTTTGGCCCAATTCTTTTTATTTTTGATTTTTCTTCAAGATAAGCACTGTATAAATAAATAAATTTTAATATGTTCAAAATTTAGCTAAAAGTAAAAAATTTAAAATACGCCAAAAAATAAATTTTTTTGTAAATATTTTCCAAAAATTTCCAATTTTTGAGAGCAAATTAAAAAAAAAATAACAAAAAACATCTCTTTTATTTTCAAATATATTGTTATTTATATATTTTTCTTTCAAAATTCCAAAACATATTAATCTTTTTTGTCCGACTTTTAGAGTTATCGTATTTTGAAAAATGGTCAAAAAATCATATTTTCTTCTAATAAACGTAGCATGTAGTGAGGAATTTACTCCTTTGAAATGTAAACAAACATATTTATGGGTGACTAATTTCGAAAATGACCTAAGTCCTTTTTTTTAATAATCGTTTTCATTAGGTAAAAAACTAGTATGTTTATTTCTATTAAATCATTAAATGTTTACTTTAAAAAAAATTAAGACTTAGATCATTTTTAAAGTAATCTGTATGAATTGTACTCTACGCTCAAAAGTAAGACGTATCAGTTTGCAGAAAATTGTTATTAAGAGGTTCTTTAAATAGTGATTTTAACTTATTATGTTTGTAAAAGTAATTGGAGTATGAAAATCTATTGTAAAAGTTGTAAAAGTAAAAGTAAAAGTAAAAGTAAAAGTAATTGGAGTATGAATTATTTTGTAATTGTTTGTTAAAATGCTGCTATTAAATACAGGTTAAAAATAAATAATGACTATTTATGTTAAAATGTAGGGCATTCTCATGCTTACATATGCCAACATATTTGTTTTTACCGTTTTTTCTCAGCGAAAACATTACAAAGATTTTTAATTTAAAACGCCAATAATTATTACTAATAATGATTTATTTAATTGTTGGATTTCTGCCGGTCCACGCAATAAATATTTGTTTTTGAAGTCATTTATTAAAGATAAAATTTGTAAAATCCCATACATTGAAGAAATAATTGATGAAAATCTTAAGTTTTTTATATTGCAATTGGAAACGAAGTGGAAGCAGTGCGGATATAGTAAAAGCAAGCTTATTAAAAAGTATTCCAATTGGTTAAGTGCCGAAACAATTGTTATTTCTGATCCAAATAATGTACGCAATTAAAAATAAAATTTAATATTAGCGCAGTTAAAAATAACGTTTACATTTCAGCAACCAAGCACAAGTCGCGGAAGGCCTGAAAAGGAGTTCCATTTGTTATCAGAACAAATGAAAAAAAGGAAAGTGGCTCACTTATTATCTGATTATTCTGATGACGAATTACAATATGCATCAGAACTTGCTTCGAGAAAAAATAATCATGGTTCAAATATTAACAGTCAAAATTGTCTATCAGTACAAATGGCTTTGTCACTGTACTTAGATTTGGATCTCTCGGAAGAAAAATATAATATTCTGCGCAACACTGTCAACGTCTATCATAAAAATTTATTTCCGAGTTTGTATGCGATACAAAATTTTAAGAAACGATTAGTACCATCTATTGAAGCTTCGGAGAGTACTGCAGAAGCTAAAAGTGTATTAGAGCTCTGTAAAGATGCAACAGATAAAATGACTCTTATTTGCAAATGGGGTATGGATGGCAGTTCAGGTCATAGTCGATACAAACAAAAATTTTCTTCAGAGGAACTTAGCGATGAATTTTTATTTTTTATTGCATTCGTCCCAATCAGGTGAGTAAAAAATTCGACATTTATATATTTCTGTATAACAAACAACCATTTTTATATTAAGGTTAATTGATTCCGCATCCAAAGAGGAAATTTGGGTTAACAGTAAGCCCTTCTCTACTTTATTTTGTCAACCCATCAAAATATTATTGGCAAAAGAAAACCGGACATTAGTTGTGAAAGAAAATGAAGGTATCAATAGACAAATAAGCCATTTAGAGTGTAATATTTTTGAACTAACTGAAAAATCTGTTGAGGTGACATATAAAATGCACTGCACAATGATCGATGGATCAGTTGCAAATACGCTAACGGAAACAAATTCTGCAAGCAGATGCTTCATTTGCAATGCTAGTCTGGTTGAAATGAATAAAACGGATTTATATAAGCCTCCAAATATAAATACCTATCAATATGGACTGTCAACGCTTCACTGCTGGATTCGGTTTTTCGAATGTTTAATACACATAGCATATCGTTTGCCATTTAAAATATGGCAAGTAAGAGAAGAGAACAAAGCTATTTTCTCTGAAAACAAAATCCGCATCCAAAGAAATTTTCGGGAAAAAATGGGCTTGTTAATAGACGTTGTTAAACAGGGTTCTGGAACCACTAATGACGGAAGCACCGCACGGAAGTTTTTTGTTAATTACGAAGAATCAGTGGAAATAACTGGCATTAACAAAGATCTAATTTATAACTTCTCATTAATATTGAGGATTTTGTCGTGTGGAAAAAACATTAAAATTGATGAGTTTAGTAAGCTCCTTCTTGATACCAGGAATTTGTACCTAGATCTTTACCCTTGGTATTATATGCCTAGTTCTGTCCACAAAGTTTTAATGCATGGATGTGAAGTTTTAAAATTCTTTGATTTACCTATAGGTAATATTTAACTTTAATAATATTAAGAAATAAATAACAATTTTTTTTTTAATTTTTGTAGGAAATTTATCAGAAGAAGCATTGGAGGCTTCCCACAAACACATTCGATATGCTCGTCTTAGCCATACGAGGAAAAGCTCACGGGAAAATACAAATAGAGATCTGATGACATACCTGCTGATTTCATCAGATCCTTTGTTATCATCTCAAAGAAAAATCAAATACAAGAACAAGTTATATGAGGAAGATACGTATATGCTTTATTATATTGAAACGGAAAGAACCGAGGATACTTAGGTTTATATTATATAAATACCTATTTTTTGGCATACATTTTTTTATTTTGTTTTTAGTTTTTATTCTTTTAATCAATTAAACAAAAAATATTTAATTTAATAATACAAAGTGAATTTAGAATTACAAAAAATATTTTTTTTGCAAAAACATATTTTTTTTACATGAAAAGTAAAATATTCGTGAAAAAGTGCATATCAAACTATAAGCATATCTTTTTTTAAATAAAAGATATTGCCATAAAATTTTCAGTTTTAACAAGTTAAGACCTTAAACTTTTCAAATATATATTTTTATTTTTTTTTTAAAGTTTTTATAATTTTAATATTTAATTGAAAATAGGGAAATTTCAGTTTTTTTTAATTTTTAAACCTCATTTATGGCGTAAATACTTGATGTACATAAGATCTGATTCGATTTTTGAAATCAGCAGCCAAAAAATAATAAACATGCCAAATTTCGTAAAGATCGAACAACTCCTTGTATATATTCCTCACTTTTGTATGGGCTCAAAGTACTGTGCGCCGGGTAGGGCATTCGATTTGAATTAATGTCACTCATACGTCACAGTGCACTTCCATATCAAATCAAATTCTTTAAACGAAATTTTGGGGAAGTTTCCATATGCTCCCGAGGAGTTTATGTCTTGCAAGTTGAACACGAAAATCGTTGACTCCAAGACGAAAAAAATAATCCGCCTTATTGATTACACTTAAATTTTTTTTTAATGTAGCTTTAATTTTTTTTTTTAATAACTATTAGAATAAAAGTAGTCACCATGGATAACTATGCTTTTCACTGGGTTAATTTTAGAGATAAGCTCCCATGCAATAATCGAAATTAAGAACTTTTTCAATGTCTTTCTAAAAAAAATGCAAGGAATTACCTCAGTTATCTTTTTTTAAGTTGTGCCACAACGTGTGGAAAAACGTGTCTCAAAAAATACTGAAACTAAAATCCAAATTAAAGAAGTGCATAAGATAAATGTAATTGTTAAATTGTAGATGTATGAAATAAAATTTTTACTGACAAAATGTTTTTAGAAGTCACATTTGTAAAAATTTGAATATTCACTCTGTGAAAAACAAAAATTTGCTAGCAAAAACATCACTTTTTTTCTTAAACGGCTCTTCAGAAAAATCAATCTCATTTTTATAAATAAACTTATATATAAAAAGAAGCTATACAGACCATTTCTAAGGGATGATCTTATTTTTTGAGTCTCCCATTTTAAATGGCATATTGTTTTTCTGTGCTCAACAGAATTCGGCTTCAAACCCATTTTTATAGCTATGTGAAAGATGTTCAATCCAATTTGTTAATATTTTTGTAGATAGAGTCATGTAAAACCAATCATGTTTAAACTCAACACATTGTCAGGGTCGGGGGTTAGGGTTTGCACTAGACGACTGTTTTTTAATTCACAAAACAAGAGTTTGTGTTCCTTATTACGCCTTGAATTTAACTGTTATAAGAAATAAATAATTTAATATTGCTATAATTTTAGCTGCTGTTTAAAGGAAATTTGCAACAACTATTAAGTATTTCAGTTTTTCAAAGAATGCATGTACGTATGTATATAGCTTGCATATACATTTCCTTACATTTATATAAATTTTACATGTGTGTCTGTTGTATAGCTGCAAAAATGCACTTAAGGAAAAAAATGGTGCTACATCCGCTTCCGGATTTTTTGACGCTTTCATTGCTGCTGCACATTGTTAGCGCTGAGTATAATGGGTTTCCTGTGCTGGCAATGCACACACTCATTCACGTACTCACTCACACAGATACCCACTCGCATATACAACGCACTTGAGCATTTATTTTCTCTGACATAACATAAAATATTTTATTTATTATGTCCTGTTGCAAAAATTTCTCTTAAATTTTTGTTTCTTTTTTAACATTGACATTGTTTGCCTTTTATAAAAAAATGTATTACAAATTGCTATTTGTTGTTATTTTTAAAGTGTCTAAAGTAATTATTATCATTGTTGTTGCCTTCAAATTGCAAACAAATAATAGTGTTTTTTCCATCCATTTTTTTTTATTCACAAACTTAATCGATAGCAATTCACAAAGCAAAGTGATTGATTTTTGATGTGTTACTAATACTATTAACAATTTATGTGATGCTGATGTTGTTGCTGAACTTGTTTTTGCATTTTAATTTTTATTTTTACACAAAGTGCTTTCGTAATATTAAATTATTTTAAATTAAATTCAAGTCGATTAGCTTGTGATGGGAAATGTGGTCATATCTTCATTAAAGCAATTATAATGTAATAAAAACCATTATGATAAAAAATTTTACTTTTCACAAAATTGAAAGTAATATGAGTAAACGTGAGCACTTAAAGTATATTTATATAAAAATTTGAATGCTATATTCCTCTTCTTCCAAATTCGATTAAGTGTAAAAAAAGCACACTGAGAGAATTCCTAAGTCCAGATAAATGCCAAACTATTACCTTTTCGCGAAAAAGGAATAATTTAATTTTTGATTATAAGATAAAAGATACTGCTTTAAGCCGTGTAGATGCTGTCAAAGATCTTGGTATATGCATGGATTCTAAGCTATCGTTTAACGTTCATATTGATTACATTTGTAAAAAAGCATCTTCTTTGCTCGGGTTAATAAAACGCTGGGCCAAAGAATTTAATAGTTTGATTACAACTACAACGCTGTATTATGCAATTGTGCGACCTCACTTAGAGTATGCAAGTCAGGTTTGGTCCCCAAGTTACAATGTACATGTTGAACGTATAGAGAGAATCCCAAAACGTTTTGTTTGGTTTGCTCTAAAGGGCTTAAGTGTAACTGACACTTTAAACCTTCCTCCTTATGAGGATCGTTTAAAACTATTAAAAATGCAATCTTTAAATGAGAGAAGGAAGTCTGCAGATATCGTATATTTACACCAACTCATAACTGGTGTATTCGATTCACCAGAACTCCTAACTCTTATAAATTTTAACACTAACCGTAGAAGCAGTAGAAATGCTAACAATTTAATTTACTTACCTTTTAGTAGAACAAATTATATTGCTACTGCTCGCATGAGTACCTTTGTTAACAACTGTAGCTTTTTTGATGTTAACTTATCGAAAGGTCAACTCAAAAGTAGATTGAAAACTAATGTATGATTAGATCTATGTAAACGCATAGTTAGTTGTTATGCCTTGTGTTGTCCTTAAGCCCAACCCATATTATGGTGGGTAAATTTTTCTCACTTTATATTGTTTTAGACCGCTTTTATCGATATCATTGAGATATTTTAATGTTATTTGGGCTGGTTCTTAAGAAAGTGCAAATAAAGCTGTAGTAGCTGAACTCTATTGTTATTGCAGAATTTGGCACAGTTATTATTATCAATGCTCATAGCTAGTGCACTGAAAACGCACATTTATCGACTGAGAGCAATTGATCATAAAGAAAGCATTTGTCCTCAGAAATGCGAAGCAAGAGAAAATATATGATTGATGCAAATACCCGCTGCTTTGCCTGCGATAAAAATATTAAATACCATGTAAAAATTTTAAATCGTAAAATGAAAGCATTTAGTTGTGTTAAAACAAATTCAAAATATAAAAATTGTTGTGTTTGTTTTGTTTTATTATGAAAAAATGGTATATATATTAAGAAATTTCTTTATTTAATTTGAATAACTTATTTTAACGGTTGTTGTTATGATGACATAAACTTACCTGGCTTTCCTTTTTTTACTTTTGAAAAAGTCCTGCATAACAGCATTATAAAAAAATTTGGGTAAAAAAATTTTAAAATTTGTAATCAAAAATGCAATTTTTTACATACATTCAATACATTCACAATACATTCAAATTTTTATTTTCAGAAAATAAATATATTCCTCTTAAATTGTTGTAGTTAATCGGCCTTCTTCAGTTTTAAATTGTTGTTATTGGGCTTCAACCAAATAACAGTTCTTCTTAAATTTAAAAAAAAAACCGTTGTAACGACATCAAACTTTTGGCGATATCTCAAAAACTATAGACTTTCTCAATGCATAACAATGCATTCTTGTATGAACAGTCGTTGATAAATAAAATAAACGGTAATTTTCTTTTCTTTTCGAAAATATTTTATACGGATATAAGGTATGTTTTAAAAAAAACCTGTTATTATGACATTAAAATTCTTGCGATATCTCAAAACTATAGATTTTCTCAGTATAACTCATAAGCCCCAGAAAGAGAAAAAAACGATTGAAATTTCATGTTTTGACTTAGCAAGCAAACATTTCCGCCATTTTCAAATCGATTTTCATCCAATTTTCTTTGTTTGAAAGTTAAGTAAATTAAGAAATTAAGTAAATTGGGAAAATAAGAAAAGGTTTACCGTTTCCTCACCAATGCAATGTTTTATATTGTTTTCAAAAAACCTCTAAAATATCCAACTTGTACTCAACAATAGGCCAAGAGTTGCTTTTGTTGGACATATTTTTTTAATTTAATTTTTTTTTATTTTCATTTTCCTTATTCTTTCGTATACATAATTTACCTGCAAAAATTGTTTAATTTTGGAACAAACAGTTTCTATCATTAAAAATCATTTGCACCTACCCCCCCCCCTATGATTTTTTGATAAAAATAAATTTTCTTAAAATGTTGTTATAGTTTTGGCAATGTGCTACAACTTAAAAACTAATTTATGTGAAAAACATTTTAAAATATAGCTTAAAAAATAATTCTGTGAAAAATATTTCAAATATTTCAAATTGTTCCAAGGTTATATACATAAATCTATGTTTTAATCTATGATAATGATAATGATATATTCATAGTTATAGTTATAGTAGAATTTGTCCTTACTCAATTCAATGATTTTTTGTGATCGTTTTGTGAATTTGTAAAAGTGTAAATTGACCTTCGAACAAAACACATGCTAGACGTTTCCGTTTGAAACGTCAATGCATGACGATCAGAATTTTCTGATATATACAGCATTCTTATTGATGTATAGTATTGCCCGGCAGACGTTGCCCTGCCGCAGACCACCTTACGCTATATACGAATTTTCATGCTGTCCGGAAAAAAAAATGTATATATTCGCCATTTTTAGTACAGTTGGCGAAAGTAGCCGTATAAACTAAATTATCAAATTTTAGTCTAATACAACCAAAACCGTTCGAAGTATAACATTTTTGATTAATTCTGGGCGGTAATGGGGGTGTGGCAAAATTTTCTCACTTGAACTATCTCATACTCGAAACAATAGAGTGCCAGAATTTCAGCTCAATTGAGCTTTAACCTAGAGCGCTTTGCTTTACTCCAAGCTTATCCCTCGAAAAGTGGACTTAACTAAAGTGGGTCATGCCCATTTTTAGTAAAGTTAGCGAAAGTAAAAAGATTACCAAATTCTAGTCTCATACGACCAAAATCGTCTGAAATATAGTATTTTTTGCAAAAAGTGGGCATGAAAAGTAGACGTGGCAAATCTAACATAGCATATTACGATAAAGTTGGAATAACAAATCGTTTGATACCTATATCGAGTTAATCGGTTCAGTGGTTCTTGCGTGATTGTCAAACATCCGTGCAGTGTCACAATGCTTTTATATATTCGTATAGATAGACGACTAACACAATCCCAAGTGGGAAAAAGCTAGCTGGCAAGGCTGCAAAACCTAATTAATGCAGATAACTAAATTCTGGCAACTCCCCTCAAAACATTAACAAAGAAAATTAATTAACACTGTATGAAAGCAAGAATCTCCCTGAAAGTAAAGCTGGATTCACTGATCACCTTCAGCATGTTTTGAAAGTTTTTTTCATATGAAGTTTTCGCTCAGAGAGAAACATTTCTGCACGCTCTCAACTTCATTAACATTATTTTAAATCAGACTAAAACATGCTGAAGGTTATCAGTGAATCCAGCTTAACTACACAATATGGCTGTCGTGTTATATTGAGAGAAGGTCTCTCGACAAAGAGAGAAAAACTTTGTTTGCTGTTATATTGCGCTGCTGGTTGAATGTAGGCATCAAATAAAATGCGTGATTTTGCAATAATTAAAAAATACATTTTTCGAAAAACTTGGTAAGCTATAACAATCTATATTATCATAGGAATCGAATAAAAAAAGAATTACCAAATCAGTTCAGTGGTTTTCGAGCTTATTCTGGATCAAATTTCGTGAGTCTCCTTTTCTATAATAGTATAGACAAATGAGCAATTTGTGTTAGAACTATTACTAAAGTATTTTTAATGTACGTGTAACTCTCATAAAATGTTTTGCCTTGATACAGCTTTAACATTAAGATGCTTTAATAAAAAATCTACCAATGACATCGACAAAAGTAAGCCTTGATCTATTTTATGATTATTCCTAAAATATTTTGGCTGTCACGATAACCGCCAGTGAGTGAAACCATTTTGAAATATCCTCAAAAAAAATCAGTAAAAATTTCAGCTGGTGTTATTATTAAAAAACCGGTTAGAAATAATAGTACTGAAAAAGTTCTTCCAAACAGTGCAGAGTACTCAGTCAAAACATCTCTCAAGTTCTTAGGTCAAAGGATAAATGAAAAAAAGATACAGCCCTGTGAAGCCAAAAAAAAGACTATCCACAGCCAAATAACATAACGGAATTAAAAAGATTCGTAAGTATGGTGAATTTTCTAGGTAAATTTGGTCCTTTTATTTCAGACCAAAGTCAACCCCTTAATGACTACTACGAGATAAGGTAAGGATTACCAATGGGGTAGTTCACATCTTTTCAAGATTATCTAGATATGCTCACTAGATCACCAGTGCTGAAGTTGTACGACCCATAGCATAAGACAATAATTTCATCAGTTGCTTCATCATATGAACTGTGATCTGTGTTGCTACAAAGCGATGGAAATAAAATCCTTCGTCCGTTGGCATATGCTTCTAGGCTACTATCTCCATCAAAAAAAGGGTGCTCCAAATTGACCAAAAGTAGCATTGCCGATAACCTGGGCTTGTCAAAAATTTCCTAAGTTGCTCACTGGTATATGCTTTAGCATTGAGTCGTATCACAAACCATTAATTGTTATATTTACAACAATAACTTTGGATGAACTAACTAATAAAATGCGTGTACGAAATTTACTACACCCCTGGTAAGTTTTTAGTAGCTGCCAATGCACTTTCCCGACATCCAATTGAAACAGACATGGCGGATGGCGGAAGATCAAAATAAAATCGAAGAAGAACTTCGAACATTTGTTAACAGCGTTACTGCTTAGCTTACTAGTTACACAAGAAAAATTAAAAACAATGAAAGAGACTCAAAATAACGATCACATTTTGAAGAAAGTAACTCATAACTGTTTAAATGGGTGGCCTGACACATACAAACTTGAACCTGCGATTCCTCAGTATTACAACGACAGATACAGTTTCTCAGTGAACAACGATATTCTCATGCACAGTTGTCGCATTGTTATTCCTATTAAACTTCGCCAAGAAATTTTAGAGAAAATTCATGCTAGCCACATGGGTATTGTTAAATGCAAAGCTAGAGCAAACAACCAGTATGGTGGCCAGGTTACACCAAAGACGTTGAAAATTACATATACTCAGAAAAAAATGTCCAGAAAATCTAGAAGAATAGCTCCTTATCATTAGAAAATCGGTCTTCATTTAGCTCCATGGCGGATTTTCTAAAAATGAAGTATATATGTTTCGTTAAATTGACACCAGAGTGTAAAATAGTTTAGAAAATAATCCAATCATTTACGAACTATTTCGCTAAATTTAGGAAATTTAGCCCAATTGTGTTGAAATGTTATGACATTTGAGTAAATTTTTCTACCGTTTATTTATCATCGGCTATAACTAAGAGAAACTAAACTAAATAAAACTAAACTAAAGTTTTTGTATGGAAATAAAATAAAAAAATCAAAGATTAAGTCTTCTTTTTTTGTAAATTATTGGAGCGAGTGAGCGAGCGAAGCTCCCATGGAGCAGCTTGTTTGAAAAATGTTTGACAGAGCATAACTTCTAAATGGGTTGACCGATTTTAAAATGGTTTTTTCGATCCCTTAGGCGTTACGGGATCAACTGTTATTTCATGACTTTGATGCATACTATTGTTCGGGGTTTAAATTGCTGCTGCCAAATTGGCAAAAGCATCAAAGTTTTTACTTTGGCTGCGCTTTAGCAATTTATTTTGCAATTTTTAGAAATAAATTTTGCTTCGGCTGCAAACTACGAAAAAAAACAAATAGTTTCAGCTGCAGTGAGCGTTCGGTTATTCAGTCGTGCTATAATTTTATAACATTATCGAAGCCAAAGCAACAGCAAGCTATCGCATTTTGAAGTCGTCTTCTTGCTGTTGCTGTCGCTTTTTAACAATTTTCAAGCAGGCTTAACAGCAGCAGCTATCGATTTTGGCATGCAGTGCTGCTGTGCTGTAGCTCTTTTCAATCCCTACGCTACTGCTATTGCTTGTTATATTTTTTAGCAGCTTCGGCAGAGAATGATAAATGTTTTTATGTTAAAAGTAAATATTTATAATGTTTATTTTCTAATTGAATTTATGTTTATCAGGACTCAAGATAAAATTCTTCTATATCTCCTGAAATTGTATAAGCACGCTCTGCACAAAATTTATAAGAAACTGTGACAAAACTTTTAACATAAAAAACATTCATCATTCTTTGCCAATGCTGCTAAAAAAGGGTACGTAGTGCTTAGTTCTTCTTAGCAAACGCATAAGCTGGCTACATAAATTGGTACTTGAAGATGCATTTGAGTTGGGTCGCTTGCTCTAATGAACTTTTCTCAAAGCGATAAAAGTAAAGATATAATATTGTGTTGTCTCAAAAAATGGACATATTTCGTTTTGTAATTGTTAAGGAGATTTGCGTAATGAATAAACTTACCCGATTCTTTTTCAACGGGTACGACGGGTAAACTTTGATGCTTTTGCTAATTTGGCAGCAACAATTTAAACCCTGAACAACAACAATGCATCACAGTCATAAAATAACAGTTGATCCCGAAACGCCTAAGGGTGCGAAAATCGACCGCATCCCCCTTCCATATGAATTTTTTCTTCACTCCACCAGCTCTTTCACCTCCGTAAATATTCGTACTCTTACACTGGACACTCTGTATACGTATGTATTTTTGTTTTGTTTGTATAGAAATTTGAATGATTCGATAAATTTTCATCAGATTAATATAAATTACTTACAATACAAAAGCTACAAGAACGCCAAATTAATAATCAATTAATAAAAATTTATGCGAAATATTCTAAACACTAGCACTTTTTACTATTATTGATACTTTCTAATTGTACACCAACAAACAAACGCTAACTTGTCCTTCCGTGTCCATCGGTTTTTTGACAGATACATAAATTTGTTTTGTTTGTACAACAAAAGCAATAAGAAGCAGTAAGCTGAAGCAAAGTGAATTCAGAGAACAACAACAACAACAACGAAACATTTGGAAATATTACAACTAACTTATAAGCTAAATAGAATTTCGAAATATTTTGGCTTCGTTAGGAAATAATATTAAAGGCGTAGAACAGTTTAGAAAAATACATTTAAAATCGGTCAACCCATTTAGAAGTTATGCTCTGTCAAACATTTTTCAAACAAGCTGTTCCATGGTAGCTTCGCTCGCTCACTCCAATTAAATGTACAATTCAAAAATTAACGTTCATGAAACTCACTTCATGAAACTCCACTCACTTCTATGAAATCACTTTTCGCTGGTAGTTTTTAAAAAAATCATTTCAAAAGAATCTATTAAATCAAATTGAATTTCAATAACTGCCGAAAGCTGATAAAAATTTGTTCAAATTTTAATAATTCTGACGTAACCAGCATTTAAAATTATGTTCGTTTTTAATGTGTGACAAAAAAAATTGCTACAAAAAAAAAACGTCATCGATCATCCAGAATGCGTCATAAGTAGCTCCATACAAAATGTATGGGAAAATGTATTTTCTTCATATGTTTTTCCGGAATTTTTCAGGATATTTTTTAGGTATTCTTCTTGTTTGGCCGGAGACCAGTTCGAATTGATATGAATCATCGAAATCGGTCCAGCCGTTCTTGAGTTATAAGCGTAGTTACTAACACCACTCTCTTTTATATATACAGTAGGTGGAAAAAATAAGTTGCCAGACCTTTTCATTATTTCCAATGACTTTTTTAGGCTCGTAAAAAACTTAATTACTAATTTTTTTGACTGTACTGTAGCAGTACCGTTGTGAGAGAGGTACAATGCAAATTCTGAGAAGCAATGCTCGTTTCTTCTATACACGTGGTGCAAATGATTAATCTAGATTGAAGTTTCATAGTAGAAAAAATAAGTTTCCATGTGGGTTTCTTCAGTTATTTAAATAAAAAAGGCAAACAAAATAGAAAATTTTCGGTTAAATAAATGAAAAATAAACTCTGTGACGTATGCTACTATATTTTAAAATAAAAATATTGGTAATTTATTTTATTTATTAATTTTCGTGAGTATGTTCTAAAAATGAATTATTTTAGATAAAATAAGTGATTTTTTTAAAGAAATATGGCTAAATTCAAGCAACTAGTTGATGAAGAACGTAGGACAATCATTAATTTACATGAAAATGGACACACCAACAGGTACATTGCGGGTATATTTAAAAAATCGCACACTGCTATTGGTAAGGTGATTAATGCCTATAAGTCGGAGAAACGGGTGTCTCGAAAGGAAAGACCAGGGCGCCCAAAAGTTACAACGTCCAGAATTGATCGGCAAATTTTGCAGATTTCTGAAGCCGGTCCCTTAAAATCGGTGCCAAAAATCAGAGCACAGCTACTCAAGGAGGGCAAGGTAGCCCCATCGATTTACACCATTCGTAACAGGTTACGCAAAGAAGGCAAACACGGTGGGGTTGCTCGTAAAGTTCCCTTCGTAAGCAAATTAAATAGAATGAAAAGATTGCATTTTTATGAAGAACACGTTCTAAAACCTCGAGAATTTTGGCATAACATACTATGGACGGATGAGTCTATGATAAGACTGAAGTACTCACATGGCATGGTTTATGTTTGGCGGAAACCAAATGAGAGCCTTTCTTACAGATGCACTCTTCCAACTGTTAAGGCTGTAGAAAGGGGTCTAATGGTTTGGGGATGCCTTTCAGCATGTGGTCCTGGAAAAATTGTTATATTAGAAGGAAAAGTAAACGCTTCGTTGTATCTTAAAATTTTGGAAGACACTGCCATTCCTGAAGGCAGACGCTTAATAGGTGTGGATTTCATACTCCAGCAGGATAATGCGCCTATTCACACTGCGAAAAATGTATCTGAATACCTTTCTTCACACAATATTAAACTTTTAACATGGCCACCACAAAGTCCAGACCTTTCTCCAATAGAGAATGCGTGGGCAATGCTCAAAATTCGAGTGGCAGAGGAAAAACCACAAACCTTGTGCGAATTGTAAGACAGCTTGATAAAAAACTGGAACAATTTTACGTCTGAAGATTGTTTGAAGCTGGTTAATACCATGCAGAACCGATTGGGACAAATGAGCATGCGCAATGGTGGCCATTGTGGCTATTGAACGTCTTGGAAACTTATTTTTTACACATTAAATTTTTTTTTTTAATTTACATTAAAAAAAGTATTGAATAAAACATTTTGCTTATGTTTTTATCTTCTTTATAAGCCTTAAGATCATTAATTTCATAAGCAATAAAATTAAATCATAATAATATTAACAAACAAACACTACACGGGTTTTGATCTACATTGCTCCGTTGGAAACTTATTTTTCCCACATACTGTACCTATAGATTAATAAAATTTTAGAGACAGAAAAACTTTTACAAAAAAGAATTCTCAAAATTACTTAAACGATCGACTTTAAACTTTTCCTCAGGTCCGAATTCTGAAAAATGTAAGTCAACTTTTAATAACTCATGACTTTAAACATTCCTCAAAAATTAAACCAGGTTTAGACTCATATCTTTAATTCGAAAGCTTAAAAACTTTAAAAACTCTTGACTACAAAAGAGGCACATTGAAAGGGGCAGAAAGATTTATTTAATAAAAACTTGTTCTGTGCCATTATCTACGAAGAGGCTGTATTGCAATGCCGCCATAAACAGAGCTAAAGAAAACGCAGAACTTGCAATAAGATCCATTTGCATTTTTGGAGTAAGCCAAGTAACTCCAGCTACAAAACCATGGATGCTGAAATTTCAATTTTCGAAAACCGCTCGATTGAAGATTAAAATCAGGTGATGGTTTAAGTATATTTTCTTTAAAATTTTTCTACGCTGTTCGAATTAGGAAGGCTTTTTCAGTATAAATGTGTATGTCATTCTTGTTTGCTTCACTGTTATCATCACTACCATCATCTACAACTGCCGATGCCAAGGTTAGTGAAACAATAGTGATGGTAATTTTTAATGTATCGCGTTTGATTCGATATATCACGATGCATTGGTTTTCACTATTGTTGTTTACACGATTCAACTCATAGCAAAGACTTTTACACGTATGTAAATTCAACTTCAGTAAATGCTTTGTTAAGTTTTTTTAGATCATATTAAAGTGATTCAATGAAATAATTATTTAACTGAAATAATTTTTATTAAAATTTCGACCATCTGGGAGGTTTGAACCACGAAAAGCCCCACTTGCCAACGGCCCTGGCGTAGATGTCAGCAATCGTTTGACATTTTTTTAGCGTTGAAGTTTATGTACGCAAACACAAACACACCCGAACGAATTAACACAAACTTTTTCATTCCATAGCTTCACTGGAAGAACGGCTTGGCAAAAATTTGTCACACAGAGTTTACATCTCTCTCAAATAAATCTCTAGAGGAGTAAAATATATAAGCTGGTTCAATTATTAATCTTACCAACAATTCCCCAAACATATGCACCCCCTTTCAGTCAGCCTTCTGGGGCTTCCCTACAAAAAACTCAATAAATGAAGAAAAAATTTTAAAACCGTTCAGAGCTGTTATTACCCCTGAGGTGATTCTTAGAGCAATAAAATGTGTAAGATGGTCCCAAGTATAATATTTAACAGATTCCGCGTTGCACATGTCTGCCATCTTTGTGGGAAAGTAAAAGAAGAGAGTGTCAAACTGACTAAAAAAACTACCCAGTAAAAATTTTTTTATACGGGAACTCAATTTCTTATGGTATGGATGCAGAAGTGATACATGTCAGTGAAATGAACTGCCGAAGCAGCAATATTGTATGCATCTCTCGGCATTAATACTGCATTCATACCATAAGATGCATGCTGCATTGCTGCTACGGCAGTTCATTTGACAGACATGCCGTCCTAGGACATACTCATAGATAAAAGGACATACCTATAGAAAAAGGTTGCTGAATTTCCAAGTGAATTTCCAGCTGAAAAATTACCATTATCCGAAGACTTGAACCTCGGCCGCGTGAGTGGAAGTGCATATGCTTCTCCATTCTACCATTGCAGCTGTTTACTAATCGTCGCTTAATATGCTTCATTAAAGATAAACGTACGAGCACCGAGCAAGAAAATTAACGCGTTCGCTTTGTTATTAGCTAAAGCAGAACAAACTTAAAAAATAAACCAAAACAAAACTAAAAGCTATTAAGAAAAAAAAAAGTCTCTGATGGGATTTGAACCCACTACTCAAGATTCCAAAATACATCAATAAAAACTAAAGCCCTAGCTTACCGAGCATTTCGCAAATCGCATTTCTTGTGATTTTGTTGAAATAATAATGGCCGCATTCTAGCCGAAAAAGTGCTCAAGAACTGTTCCACAACTTTCGGGCTGAATGGTATGCTCTCACAGAACATGTTCCTTGAGATGTCACAATTTATATAGCGAAAATATTTTATGCTACTTCGCTACTTGAGCACTTTTTCGGCTAGAATGCGGCCAATGTTGATATCAAAAGTGCTACGACGAAAACACAAAGTGTCGGATAACTACAATATTCATGAAAATATTGAAGTTGTTGTCTCTTAAAATTATTCGGAATTTCACATTGGCAAATATGATACTATATTATGATACAATTGGGTCAGAATTCGTGAAATCGACACGAAAAAAATTTCTATCATTATATTTTTTTTAATATTAATTTATTAGATACCTATGACCATAGTTAATTATTGGCAAACGAAAAATTAAAAAAAATTTTTTTTTGGCAAAGTTATTGTAAAGTGAAATTTTTCGTCACTTTTTAAATAAAGTCTCGCCATTCGCAAAAAAACGAAGCGATTAAAATGAAACTTAGGTATATCATAGATAATGAATCAAAGATCAATAAATTGTTAAATAATTTAAGAAAAAAAAAATTTTTGCACAATTTTGGCAACGATTTTTTGTAAACAATTAATATTTTTAATTGTTCTGCGCTATTACAAGATCTTAAAAAAATAAAAAAGTAACAATAAATTCTTAAAGAATTCAAATCCGTGGAGAAAAGTCTAGAGCAGCAATTATTTTAGAAATTATGGCGAAATCAACGCTGCGCTAAATAGCAAATTTACACTGGACGTTTCATTTTCTATAAGAACCGTCATGAAATTTTTCTTTAAATCTGGGGAAATTGTTTGCGAAATAATAATTTGTTTGCAAACTAGTTATTACATTAATGTTTATTGTCGAAACCTTTTACAATCATGTATTACAAAAATTATTTACAGAATTATATAAACAACAATATTGCTCGAATTTGACATTTGTTTACATGCAATTTTATTACAATCGATAGGTTGAAAAGAATGGTACTGTCGCGTTCCCTTAATAGTTTTAACATTAGAAAAACGATTTTGCAATTTTTCTTTTTCCTTTTCATGTTCAGTTTTAGAACAAAATTCAAAAACGATGTTATCAAAATTTTCTTCTGCCCACTGAAATTATTGAATTGGAGTGGTGATTTGATTATCGATTGGCCCTTGCAAGCTTGCACGAGATGCCAATCTTTTGACGGTTCCTCCCACTCCATCACACGCACCTTTTCCGTGCGAAGTTGCGAAAAAATGCCACTCAGTCTCAATATCGAAATCGGCCTTATAGTGCAGTACATTGATAAAATTGAATTTGTTTTTATATTAAGCTGCACACCCGTCAGAAAAAAAATAGATTTTTTTTTACATTGTCGTTTCCAAAAATGAGTTGCAAATGATTTATCATCTTTTTATTGAATAAATTAACAGCTACTGTAGCATGCTTGTTATTTTCGGAAATTTTCAGCTTTGGCAACGCAACTATATTATTTTTTTTAATTTTAATTCTGCACGTATGAATAAAAGATTCAGATTTGAATAAAAGCTGCTCCACTTATCCGTAATTTTTTGGAGTCCCTTATAAACACGATTGTGTTTCGGTACACTCATCGGATTGCAACATGCATTTGGTGAGGGTATTTTTGCTTAATCCTCTTAAAAACCAATTATAAACAAATATTAATTTTCTACGATTCAAAATACGCTGTTTGGCAGGTGTGGTAATTATCACTGCTTTAAAATATTAATGTCACTACCCAATGTTTTCGTATTCTGTTCGAAATTTTTTATGAGGAGCAGCGTTGATTTCGCCATAATTTCTAAAATAATTGCTGCTCTAGACTTTTCTCTACGGATTTGAATTCTTTAAGAATTTGTTGTTACTTTTTTATTATTTTAAGATCTTGTAATAGCGCAGAACAATTAAAAATATTAATTGTTTACAAAAAATCGTTGCCAAAATTGTGCAAAAATTTTTTTTCTTAAATTTTTTAACAATTTACTGATCTTTGATTCATTATCTATGATATACCTAAGTTTCATTTTAATCGGTTCGTTTTTTTGCGAATGGCGTGACTTTATTTAAAAAGTGACGAAAAATTTCAATTTACAATAACTTTTCCAAAAAAATTTTTTTTTTATTTTTCGTTTGCCAATAATTTACTATGGTCATAGGTATCTAATAAATTAATATTAAAAAAAAAAATAATGATGGAAATTTTTTTCGTGTCGATTTCACGTATTCTGACCCAATTGTTATTATATTTATATTGAATGTATTTATGTTGTGCTATAAAAGAACTTAGTTTTTACTGTACTGATGCTTTTGGTTTATAAATAATAATAACAATAATGCACCTCACTTAAAAGTAAAGAGGAAGTTTTTAAAATTAAAAAAATATACCTCTTAGCATTAATATTATAACCTGACACATTCCTTCCATCGGCAGGCCTGCTTCGTTTTTCATCTGTGTTCGGCTGCGCAGTAGATTTTTATTTCAGCGCACTTGTGTTGGTATCTTAAATATATTGTTCTTGATATGGTCCTATTATGTTTACAAAAGTTTGAAATTAATAAATTGTAGCAAAGTTTAATTTTTTTATCTCTCACATTTCGGATCATAAGGTTAGGTTAGGTTAAACCGGATGTCTTCGTGAAGGCTCACATAGACCAATTCCGGTTCTTAGTGGTACCGGTAGTGAACAAAAGGAACCTTTGTGTTTGTTTTTAAAAGTCTTTAAAGATTTGCGTTGAGTTCGCAAACCTTAGGAGGGATTCTAGAGACACCCTGGCTACATCTTTAAGCGACGGGAATGTCGATGAGCCTAGGTATTTTAGTCTCGATCTAAGTAGGGCGGGGCATGTGCATAGTAGGTGCTCCAGAGTCTCCACTGTGTCCGGTTCCTTGCACTTCCTGCAGTTGTCATCCGTGGTGATGCCAAGCTTCCTCGCGTGGGCTGCCGTCATGCAGTGACCAGTGAGCATGCCCACTAGTGTCCTGCAATCTTTGCGCGGGCGTGCCAAGATGAACAGAGTTCATTTTTCGCATTGTGCATTGCACATGGTTTTCGCGATCTTGCACGATGTCGTATCTCTCCATCTACGATTCGTAGATATTCGATATTCGATTGTCGTATCTCTCGATCTACGAGCTACAACTCTTGTAGCGGAGTAAGTACATGTTCTGCGAGTTCTGATTCCAGCCCGCCGCCTTCCTTTGCTAAACCGTCTGCCATCTCGTTTCCCTCAATGCCCTGGTGGCTAGGGACCCAGTAGATGCGCACTCTTTTCGAAGCGCATAGTGCATCTAGTGCATCTCTGCCAGCTAAGACACTTTTGGACTTGATGCCAGCGGAGCGCATGGATTTGATCGCCGCCTGACTGTCAACGAAAATGTTGATGTTGGAGTGTTGTGTGTCCATGCTGAGGGCTATCTCAGCAGCCTTCCTTATGGCAAATATTTCCGCCTGGAAGATACTGCAGTGGTTCGGCAGTTTATATGGCTGCCTTATATTAGGCTCTGCGCAATACACCGCCGCACCTACCCCCGTAGGCATTTTGGAGCCGTCGGTAAATATGTTGACCGCCTGCTGTGCTTGTTCTATACCTTTGCACCAGTCCTTTGGTCCCAGAAGAGTTCGTGCTTTGGAATTGACGATCGTGCGAGGCACCATGTAGTCCGTGCTACTAGGTAGATCCTTTCCGATTGTACAATGTCCAAAATTTTGAATGTGCATGTTGCCTGCTGCCGTATAAGTCACCAGTCCAAATTTGTTTTGCTCATTCGTGCAACAGTACATTTTGAATGCTATATGATTTGTTCCCCTTCATTTATAAATAATACGTTCTTTGTAGCATTTTCAAATTAAGTTACATATTTAATAGCTGTAGTCAAAACTTACAATACAAAAAGTTTAAAAATTCTCATCATTGTTATTAAATTAGTGAATTCTTGGTCACCAATGGATTACATTGTGATTATTATTTTATTCAACGTCATCAAAAATGTCCACAATTGGTTACACCATCACAAATGTATCTACCTAGAAGGAAGACCATTGAGTTTGATAGATAAATCCTTTTTCAGAATTTTTATCAGTCAATCATATGAAACTCCGGCTTAGGCGAAGATATTTTTTCACAAGTTTTAACTCTGATGCGAAACTAAGTTCAAACGAACGTTTCTTTCCAAAAAGATTCATTAATGAAAAAAATAGTTTTGTTTCGATTAGTTATATGTTTATTAAGGCAACAGATGCACTAGACCAAGTCAAATGCTACTTTGTATGGTATCCTCCATGCCCTCCCCCTTATAAAAACGATGGTTGCAAATGAAGTAATTTGAACCCTTGAAAGTCCAAGAATTATTAAAAATGGCCCGATTCTGTTCGAAAATCTAGTTTTCAAAGAGCTATTTCAGATGATATGTATTTAAATTTTTCTAATGCATTTAAAATTTGCGTAAAAAAATTAAAGTACCTATTTCTATGTTAAACTTGCTAAAAGATCTGATTCCAGACTTAGATTTTACGTAAAATCAAGTTCGGTCCCAATAAACGCATTTAAAGTCAAGATATTAACATTTTTTCAATTAATTTTTTATTCATGTTTGTCCTTTGCATTGACCTAGGACATTTTTTCAAAATTAATTAATTATTTCAGCCCATTTTATGGTAATAATAATTAAAAAAATTAAAACTGTATTGACCCATTTTTTAATGAGATACGATATTTTTTGTAAAAGCATAAACTCTAATAACATTAGTACCTTTTTCTACACGTCAAGTTTTCTTGAAAGCAAGTCGAGTTTGATGGAAATTGGAACATAAGGAAAAGGGAAAGAACGGACTTAAATGTGCCCAATATAAGTTAAGTCAATTGAGAGAAAAGCACTCTTTTTTGGCCTTTGTTCGAATTGTAAAAGTAGCTGTTAGCTAACAATTGTACAGATGCAGATTTTTTTCTTGACTCCCTTTTATCCACTCTTACAGTTCGACCGAGCTTCTCTCAAGTGTCTTAACTTGTAATAATCAACCTTGAATGTACCTTCCAGTTCTTGACATTATGCTTTGTTCTTTTGTTTTCTTCTTAATTTTCATTTTATTTACGGAATGTACGTAAAGTTATCTCATTCGCAATCAAAATGTCTACCGAAATGCATTATTTGATCGAGGAAAGCCGGCATCATTATCCAAAAATAATATTGCCTAACTGCAAGCACGTTTTAGACCGGTTGGTGATCTGCATTTTGTAGACAAAAAAAACGATCGCCTAAAGTAGGGGTGTCCAAAGTCGCCCGTACGGGCGTTTTGCTCATATGGGCGTTCTGCTTGCCCGCAGCAAGCAGCACGGGCGATAGGATATGCTGCAGGAATTCGGGGGTAAAAAGAACGAGGGACATGCATAAAGAGAATGAGAAAGAGCTTACGAAAAAGTGCCATTTATATCGTGATCAGTGATGCCAGAAAAATGTTAAGCCTGTAGCTAAAATGGCTAACAGAAGTAGCTAAAAAGAGCTAACCAGTTTTTATAAGCTAAAAAAAGAAAATAGTTGAAAAAAACCCAACTTCTATATTAAAACAGATTATCAGATTAATCAGGTTATCAATAATACTGATTGATTTGTGAATCCAATGTATTGCTGCATAAAAAAGTATTAAAACTATCTTTATTCAATTTTGTATACACAAAAATAAATAAAATTGATAAAATTGTATGTTTATTAAATTGAATAGTGGTATCTCGTTCTCGATCATTTGTGATCAAACATTTAATAACACGCACAACACAATTGATCAATAGAAGCTAGGTCAAAGTCCTTCTAAGGGCTGAAATGGCCAGTTTTTTTTTTATTTTTTATGCAAAACTATTGTGCTTTCTTTTCGTACATTTAATTACAGTAGTCAGCACAATAATAATTTATTTGTGGCTTGAGTCACGATTGCGCTGTGAAGCTCTTTTAACCCTAGAACCATAATGTACGTAAATTTTGCGTGTAGGAAATTTTCAAATTCCGATTGCACAAGTGTGCGGCAATCTAACGGGACCAAACGCCAGCAGTGCTTCAATTAGTCATTTTTGAGTAAACAGAAGTGCCAAAGCAGCAACATTTCAGTCGTCTACATGCTCTGAGTGCGAGAGCAGTGAAAGTACGTAAAATTTACGTAGCATTAGTGTTAACAGTATAAATTGTGTGCGTAAATTTTACGTAGTGTTTGTATTAAAAGTATAGAACTTCCACGTAAATTTTATGAAGGCTTAGGTTAGTGATTAAAAATGGCAGAACAAAAACCGTGTTATTCAAAGCGTTATCTTAATTGTGAGGATGTAGAGGCTATTTTGAACGCCAGTGACATCAGTGATGTATGCGATACTGCTGAAGACGGAGAGGAAGAGGAGGAATTTGATAGCGATGATAGTTTGGCTGATCGAAATTATTACCCTGTTTCAAATGACGAAGCAGAATTTGAAAAAGAATTGCAAGAAGCCTGGAATACAAAACGAAAAACATCTTCTGTATCGGAAAAGAATAAGAGCAGAAAAGCAGAAAATGAGCTTAAGGACTGTTTTCTCTTCAGAGTTGGAACTACCATTAGATGAAGCGATTTGGGATCCACCTGCTTCATGAACAACTTACCCGGCCGTGGCAGGAAAAACGAGTACAAACTATCTCAACCATGCCCAAAAAATTAAAGGAAAATATAACGGAAGTGTTGAAGATAAGCAAACAAACAGGATCATCAATATCTGACGAACAACCTCACCCGGAAAGGGGAAAAGAACTTACTGCACATTTTTCCACTACGCAAAAAGACGATTGACTACAACGTATTGCTTTGTGTGTAAAGTGTCTTCAATTTGTGGCGAACATCAACTTAAAATTTGTTTAAACTGTTGTAGCCTTGAATAAATAATGTTTATTCATTCAATTTAATTTCTTTTGTTTAAAAACCTAAAGAAGAAATTAATTTTATGTTTGTTTAAGAGTAACTAATTCAATAAAAAACAAAAAAAAAATCAGACTGAAAAACCTGAATAAAATTACAGTACGTAAAATTTACGTATCGTTAGTATTAACGTAGTATAAAATAACGTTATGGTTCTAGGGTTAAGAGTACTTAACTTAGTACAAGCCTAAGTCAAAGCTTGGCTTACAAAAACAGTAACAATTTTTTTAATATATCGTTCAATTACGCGTATGGACGCAAGGCGCATTATTGATCCCAAGCTCATGTCAGAAAGTGAACTTCTCAAACGGCAGTTTTGCATTTTTTTTTTTTTTGCATTTTCATTATAGAAAATAGTTGCTCGCAGGAGAATGTGCTTCCAATCCTGCTATTATTTTGCAATAATACCTGCTGAGAACAAGAGTATAATACACAATTTTTTTACATTTCAGGGAATCTTAGCTTAGTTGGGTTTCCAATGTAGTTACTTCCACAGTATTTTTTGTAATGTTTAAATTGAGATTTAGGTAGCGTTTCAAGGCAAGGGAAAAATTTTAAAATTACATTCTTCTTATATGTATTAAAAGTTAGTGATTCCAAAAAACTAATTTTTGACTGAACGCTTTGATTGAATTGTTCATTTCATAAATTAAATTTTTTCACATAAATTCATGTTTATAGAAGAAGTTTTCTATAATTTTAAATCGTAAAATTACAAATAATAAGGTAATATTATTTTTGATAGAAGTAGTGTTTATATATTGAATTAAAATTATATCGTTTGTATTCTCAAAAAAATAGTGGCATAGTAACCCGAGTATGAGCGTCTGCATTGCGAAAATTATAATTGCTCTTATTGCGCTCAGAGCCGCCCAAAATCAATTTTGCATCCTCAGTGAGATAAAAAACTGGGTGTTTTACAACTTCAATCGAAAATACTTTGCAATAATTCCAGTTACCGTATCGAGTATGCATTTTGTCATAAAAAACAAACAATTCCAGTAATTTTTTGACCTTCAAACTTTTATGGAGAAAAACTATTTTTTTTTTCTTTTTTGTTATTCTACGCCAAAATAAATGTCAAAATTTGTCTGATATTCTACAATATGTGAATGATACCTGCGAAAAAAATTATACACTTTGGTCAATATTCGCCACATAACTGGTATTTTGGTATATATTTTACCTTTGAACGTTCAATATTAAATGCTGTACGTTTACCCTAAAGTTTGAACAAAAATAAGCAAACAAATTTGTGAAAAACTGCGCTGTAAGACGTAGTTATACGTCAAAGCAACATTGTTTTTTGTAGCTATGTCAAATAATAAAAACCCTTTTAAGGTAAAATCGTCTTAAGTAAAATCGTATGCAGAATGTGCAATACTGCTTTTTCATAACAGCATGCTCTCGCTCTCACGGGTTCTGTACATCTACGCTCTTCATCCTCTCACAATTTTCCGCTCCTCTTTCCGCTTCACCCCCAAATTCAGCACTGCCTGCCCTCTGTCGACGCACGGGCAAGAATTCTGGACGGCCATAGCCTAAAGCAATAACTGTGTCGTGAAGGAATTAGTGAGTATTTGAAATAATCTCGGAAAACATTTTGGAAAACAAAGTGATGATATGACTTACTGGTTCAAAAGTACTATACCATTTACTGCGGTGAAGCTTGACCTTTAATTAATAGGAAATCTTTTTCAGCTTCGGCACATAAATGAACGAATCTCCAATAAAGTTTTGACCAAATTCGGCAATCATTCATGGTACTTATCTGAAATACTTGCATTTTTTGATAAAAATATTAACGTAGAGATAAAACTGGCAAAATCAAAAACGTCAAACAAGCTTCCATCAATTTCAATTCCATCAATGTTTCGAATTTATGAATCGATAATTTCGTTACATCGAATACTGAACAATTTTTCAACTCATTGTTTGTGAATGTTTCGAGTGATGATGGTTGCATGAGGTTTTAGGAAATCGATCTAAATTGTTGGATTCAAAATGAAAAATGCTTGAAGGCAGAAGAAGTCCTCAAAAACATTTCTGTCGTTAACGATGTTGCTGAGAAAGCAATAAATCTTATAGTCCGAGAGGCAGCGTTGCAACTTTTCAAGGTTTTCTGAAACAATAATTTTTATATAAACTGTTTGTTTAAGTATAATAAATAATCAAAACAAGAATCAGCTGATAGCGTCTTACTGGAGCTGGCCGTGAAAAACTGTTAACTATGTAGAAAAACAATTAAAACAAAAGAATTTCTGAAGACTTGAAAATTCGTGGAGTTACTGTTAGAATAGTTAAGTTTGAAAAAATAACAGTCAGCTGCATAGAAAATTCGGTATTAGTCGTCAGCTACCCTTATGAACCGGTAAAAAAATGTGAAAGTAAAAAGTATTTCTGAAGTCACGAAACTTCTATGGCGTATTTATAACACCTTCAAAAGGATAAACAAAATAATCAGCTGTACTTCTAATGATGGTAAGACCGTCAGCTGGGGGGTTGAAGGTGTCGAGTGCGCATAAGATCTCAGCTTCAAGTAATTAATTTAACTAGCTAACTGACATCTTTCAAGTAGTATATCTTCAGCTTGCTATTGATTTCATTAATAATAGTATACAAACTGTTATATATAAAAATTTCAAGCTTTATTAAATTTATTTAATCCATATTTTGTTACTTTAAACTTTTTTAAAAGTGTGTTTCTTTTTAAACAAGTATTTTTATATTCGACTAAAAAATATATACATTGTCGGACTTGGTCTGAATGCGTTCGATCATTCCTTTGTGTATGTCTTCTAAAATGTCAATCGTATCCATCATCAATGCATTTAAAAATAAAGAACATGGTTTATTATTAACAAATCAATAACATTGTTTAAAATATTGGTTGTTCGATAATTAATGTCGTTTTTTCTTATGGATGACGTGAACTGCATATTTCATGTTTGGTTTTCTATTTAATTTTTATTCCATTTTAAAGGTTAGCCTTTCGACTGTTTTCTTTTAAAAACTTAGCGTCGTTAGTTTATACAAATTTATTAAAAATTTGTTTGAAAATGGCAAATCATAGAGACCATTATCAGCATATTTTACTGTTTTACTTCCGAAAGGGCAAAAAAACGGTGCATGCTCCGAAGAAATGATATAATGTTTATGGCGAGGACTGCCTTACTAAAAGCAAGACCCAACAGTTCTTTGATAATCCGTCAAAAATTGACAGAGCTCAATTGGGAACTGATGACACATCGACCTTCGAGTCCTGACTTAGCACCATAAGATTACCATTGGTTTCGCTCCCTTCAAAACAATTTTAATGGTAAAACTTTTGATTTCGATCAAGCTGTTAAAAATGAGTTTCACCAGTCTTGCCCTTCTAAAAACCAAGACTTCTTCGAACGTGGAATTTTTCAACTTACCGAAAGATGGCAAAAGGTCATCCAACAAAATGGTCAATACATCATTGATTAATGTTTGTTGTTAATACAAAAAATTCATGAAAATATGAAAAAACGACTTTAATTATCGAACAACCTATAGTACAAGTTTTCACAGTGTTTTACCTTTCATTAATAATAGTATAAAAACTGTTATATATAAAAGTTCCGAGCTTTATTAAATATATTTAGTCCTTAATATAATTCTTAAACTCCTTTCAATTAATTGTATCCCTCTTCTTCGCTTGAGTCTATTGATGATTGATGATTGATGATAATAGATGAAAGACTCATTTGCACATAGGTTTTCGATTTTAGTTAATAATTCATCATTTATGTCCATAGCTTCGCTCTTTATCAAATTAATGGTTTTCTCTACTGTGTAAAGTTTGTTCGCGACCACGGTTGGTTTTGCATTTCTTATTACAAAAAATTAATAAAGGCCCTGTTTCCTCAGTCATCATCAGCTATCATCTTCGTTCATTGAAATATTTGTAGCTGTAGGTTGTTCACTTGCTTCAATATGAATTGCAGTTGGTCCATTTTAAACGGCTTGGACACCTGTACTGGTATCCTTAGCTCCTTGGACACAAGTGTTTCTATCCACATGAACATTTTTGCTGCTCGGACCTGAATCTTCTAGATTTTGAGTGCTTCACACAAAAAATCTCGTCAGTAAAATCAAACGATATTTGCGGTCACTTTACCGTCAATACAATTGTTGTAGCACAGTTACTATTTTTTCGTTCAAAATTACAGAGCAAAAATTGTAACTTAACTTTTAACGTTTCGAACAGTTCAAGTTAGCAGCTAATTTTTTGCAATATGTTCTAAAAATTTCTAAAGTAAATAAATAGCAAAAGTGTGTTATGGTGTATGATATAAAACTGGTATCCAACCAACTTTTTTTTGAAACGAATAAGCCATCAACTTTTGCTGTACATGCACTGTAAAAATTGTTATTAAACAACTTCTGCGGTAGAGCTACCGTGAGACTGTTACTCAACAAGGTTTATAGTAGGTTGCAATTTCTTAACGGTAGAAATAACAATTCGCATCGTTTGGCTCGTTTTCAATCGATAGTTTACCGTTCGTATCTTTCAAACTAGTCCTCTTGCAAACTAGAAAAATAGTTATCTGATATAATGAATTTTAAATTTTGCTTCTTTTTCAATGCTATTCCTTTAATACAAGGTAGGAACGCATGCGCACACGTTACTAAACAGACTTACCCATCTCTTTGTAATTCTCATTGTATTGCAAATGACAAAAAGGGAACAATTTATTATTTTCAAGGTCATGTGAAAACAATTAAACTTTTACAGGACTACAATTAATTTATTTACATTGTGAATTCCTTGTTTCTTAATCACAATAATTACAAATCATTTGTTATTTACCTTGATACAGATGCCGTTTCAGATCGTGTATTTGTTCTATGTTTTGCAGGTAAAGCGAGTGATTCTTTTTTTTTTAAAAATTACAAACAATTTATTATACAAACAAGGCTTGGTCTTTGACCTGAAAGGAAAGGGATAGATTATTTAGAGGAATTGTTTGGAACCATATGAGAATTATTGATTAGGCGAAACAACCGTGAAAGACAATTTGAGTTGCTTTTAACCGAGGCTAGTGTTATGCCTTAACATCGGCGCGCATTTCCAATCCTTAGTTGTGTTTCTGTCCTTTAATTCCACATTTTCCACAATTTATGAATTTTTTAATTTCCATAATTCTTAAATTAAGGAAAGAACAAAGAAAGTGAAAAGAACCGAGCCCGGATACCAACCAGGGACCTCTGGGTTGATAGTCTAGCGCACTCTCCACTAGACTACAAAGGCCGACTATCCAACATTATTTATTTTATTTGGCAATTTAGCATCATTCATACACAATTTATAGTTTTCGCGAATCTCCAATATATTTTTACAATTCTCCAAAGTAATCGGAGTAAATCTTAGTAAGCTTTCAGATTTCTTTGAACAAAATGCACAAAATGGTTTTACTTCTTTCGACATTTTGAACACTTATAAAGTTGACGTTTTGAAGGAAAATTAATATAATGAAAATTAAAATATCGGCTGGTCAACTAGGCCTGCTTTAAAAAAACGAAACTATTCTACAGTTACGGTATATGCAGTTACGGATAATACTTGTCATTCAGAATCCAAAGAAGATAAACAGAAAATACATTTACTCTCTCCAATTAAAGCTAACGGTTATTTTTGAGCACTTTATACACTAAAGTCCAGTATGGTTTGATGTATATATATTATTAAATAATGTTCTTGATTTGTCAACAAGAAACTATGTTTTGTTTTTAAAATGCGTTGATAATGGATACGATTGACATTTTAGAAGACATACACAAAGGAATGATTGAACGCATTCAGACCTAGTCCGGCACTGTAAATATTTTTTAGTCGAATATAAAAATACTTGTTTAAAAAGAAACACACTTTTAAAAAAGTTTAAAGTAACAAAATATGGATTAAATAAATTTAATAAAGCTTGAAATTTTATATATAACAGTTTGTATACTATTATTAATGAAATCAATAGTAAGCTGAATATATACTAGTTGAAAGATGTCAGTTAGCTAGTTAAATTAATTACTTGAAGCTGAGATCTTATGCGCACTCGACACCTTCAAGCCCCCAGCTGACGGTCTTACCATCATTAGAAGTACAGCTGATTATTTTTTTTATCCTTTTGAAGGTGTTATAAATACGCCATAGAAGTTTCGTGACTTCAGAAATACTTTTTACTTTCACATTTTTTTAACTCCACGAATTTTCAAGTCTTCAGAAATTCTTTTGTTTTAATTGTTTTTCTACATAGTTAACATTTTTTCACGGCCAGGTCCATTACTCTTGATTCAGCTGATGCTCAGATCATTGAACGACTGATTAAAAGGAACCATTTAAGCAAAAATTCATAGTTTCAGAAATGTTTTTCCATTTGCAACGCTGCCTCTCGGACTATTATGTCGAGATACAACGATAAAGTGACGTCATTGGAAGTGGAAAAACAGGCTCTACTTCACGTGTTAGAAGACCATTATAAACTCAAAAGCAAATATTTCGGAACGCATGCAGTAAAATAAAATTTATTCACAATGATTAAAATTAATTCCTTTAAAAATTATATTAAAAAAATATCGTATCTCATTCAAAAATGGGTCGATCCTGTTTTAAATTTTTTTAATTATTATTACCATAAAATGGCCTGAAATAATACATTAATTTATTTTGAAGAAATGTCCTAGATCAATGCAAAGGAAAAACATGAATACAAAATTATATGAAGAAAATGTTAAAATGTTGACTTCAAATGTGTTTATTGGGACCGGACTTCATTGTACGTAAAATCTAAGTCCAGAATCAAATTCTTGAGATAGTTTAACATAGAAGTAGGCACTTTTGTTTTTTTCCGTAAATTTTGAATACATTAAAAAAATTTAAATGCATTTCATCTAAAATTTTTCCCCGAAATCCGAATTTTTGAACAGAACCGGGCCATTTTTGACAGTTTTTCGTCTTTCAAGGGTGGTCTTGCAACGATGGTTTTTTTCAGGGAAGGCCACGAAGGATCCTAGATACTTTAATAAAATCCATACAAATGTGACTTGCTCTGAGAAGCATTAAAGCTGTGTCATTTTAGTGCTTCTTATCTCACATTATGCGTTAATCTCTGGCACAAGTAACACCAACACCAACACCAAGATCCACATGATCAATGATTCTAGAGATAAATGACAACAGAAGCCAAGGTGCAATATTAACACACACACACACACACGCGCAGATACGTAAACTGCAATCAGAATGTGTTGAAGCATTGGGGACATGGAGTTCTTAAGTTTGTCATAAGGGAACAACAAACAACCCACAAAAACACAACAAAACAAGAACAAATCCAACAAAGCGCATTATGCTTACTTACATCAACACACTAAATATAAACGCACACTCACACACACACATTTCAGCAACACGGTTGCTTACACTAGCGTTGTTGGCTTCATTGTCCATTTGTTGTTTTATTTTGTCGAGGATATTATATATGTCCTGTTAAAGGACATACGAATGACCGAGGAGCGACAACATCTTGCAGGTTATCATCGTCTTTCCTGCAAGGTTGGTTGCAACTGAGCTAGTTTTGTGTTTCTGTGTTGCTTTGTGTGTACATGTGCTTGTTGCACCTCAATTGTTGTTGCTTTGTTTTCTATTTTTTTCCGGCAAGATGAAGCAATCCATATAGAAATAACAACAAAAGAGAAAAAAAACTTCAAAACGAGCCACAACGCCAAAGTTTTTCATGCCAGCTGCAGAGTGCTGCATACACAAAGGCTTTGGTTCTTGACTTTTTGTTATTACGTTTAGATTTTCCCTTATATTTACTTAGGTCTTCTTCTTCATGGTTTTTATTTTCAGCCATTTTCTTCCTTTTTTTGCGCTAGCAACAGGAACTCAGCGTGGTCGAATTTCAAAAATTTAACATGCTTGCTTTCATGTCATTACGACCACCTACAATCGGTGCACATGCAGCTAAAATGACACAACAATAACAACAACAACAATATTAACAACAAAAATAGCATATGTTCCATAACAACAACGTAAACGTTTAAACCCATCAAAATAATGGTTTTTCATGCACGAACTGACAAAAGCTAGTGTGCCAGTTATAATGTTGTTATTGTTGTTCATTTTGTTGTTTTATTACCAAACCTTAAGACGATCTTCAGCTCTCTCCTTTGAGTTCTATTATAGTTTTTCCCTTACTCTTTTTCATCACTGCTTTTAAACGCTTTCGTTTCGTTTGCAAAAAAAAACATATTTAAAGTCATTTGCTAACATTTGCCAACATCTTTCAAAGGTAGCCTTTCCATGCATCCTACAACACTGAAAAAAATTTTTGTTTTTTTTTTAAATTGGTAAATCATTGCAATCAGCTAGATGTTAATAATCGATTTTAATAAATACTTTCTTGAGATAAAGGTTTCATATAATTTGACAAAAAAGAACTAGACATCTTTTTGTTACTTTCAAAATTTAGTTATCAGAAAACTTTCTCAGGCCTCTCTTATTCAGACCGGAACTCAAACAATAATCCATTCAACCCTGAAATCAAATCTGGAAAATTAAGGCTTTTTTAAAAAATTCAGGAATAATAAAGTTTTCTGCTGGAGAGAAAACAGATGTAATATTTGTTTTTTAAAAATTTTAAAAGTCCAAACTTTCGCAATACAATGGAATGGAGCATTTTTGACAATTGTGCCAAATCACTGTTTACAACTAATGGTGTATGCATAATGGTCGCCGGTACTCATTTTGTTACTTTATTTTGAGTCTCCCTTGAAAACAAAAAAACGGAAAGCCACACGTTAATGCGGCCCATAGATAAACGGTGGTAGTGTTCAATGCAAATGCGTCATGCAATATTATTGGATTTGCATATAAAACAGTAGGGCAGTTCACGATATTGTTGCATCGTTGCATATGCAAAATAAGCAGCTTTTACAAAAACAAAAGGCATTGATATGCACTTGCAAAATGCATGCATATGCTATGACAAAAGGATGTTGCATATGCAAACCCAATCGTATTGCATAACGCTATAGTGAACGAATGTGCTCATTTCGCATTGAACACAAACACCGATACTTTCTGAACAGTGCTTATTGAACAGATGTTGTCATTGCTCACATTTTTAGTGGTAAAAAGCTTCATTTATAATAAAAATTTAGCAAGTAATTATCTTCGACTGGGCCGAAGTAAAATACCCCCACGGACGATGATTTTTCCAAATTTCATACCTAAATTTTATACTAATTGTTAAAGGTTTTGTGCAAAATTTGAAGTCATTAGATTAATTTTTGTGGAATTGAAAGAGATTTTACCATTTTGGTTTACTCACTTTGTATGGGAGGTAGACGTGATTTTTATTCAACTTTTGCAAATTTTATACCAAAAATGCATATTAAAGGTTAAAGCTTATGTGAAAAATTTTAAGTCATTAGATTAGTTCTTGTGGAATGGAAAGAGATTTTACCGTTTTGGGGAAGTCACTTTGTATGGGAGATAGGCGTGGTTTTCATACTCAAAGTTTATATTACATAATAAAGACACTGTGCAAAATGTGAAGTCAATAAATTAGTTTTTGCGGAATTTAAAGAGATTTTACCGCTTAGGGTAAGACAGTTTGTATGGGAGGTAGGCGTGGTTTTTATCCCATTTATGCAAAAAGTTTAAATTAAATATTAAAGACACTGTGCAAAATTTGAAGTCATTAGTGTAATATTTGTGCATTTTAAAGAGATTTTACCGTTTTGGTTAAGTCACTTTGTATGGAAGGTAGGCGTGTTTTCATTCGATTTGGCTCAGTTTCGAACTTGACCTCCATTTTTTAATAAAAAGCTTATATATTGAACTTCGTTACAATAGCTAAAAAATTACGGCTGTTTTCGTGACCACAGACGGACAGACGGACAAGGCTTAATCGACTCAGGAGGTGATGCTGATCAAGAATATATATACTTTTTCTATACCGGCCACGCCTCCTTATCAGCGTTACAAATGGAGTGACAAAGTTAATATACCCCTATTACGTTTTTTAAACGTGGGGGTATAAAAATGCTAAAGAAATGGAGGGAGGTTAGAAAAGGAAAATTAAAAGAGGAAATACCAACAAAAAATAGACGGAGGAAGAAATTCACAAAATTTTGGATTTTCTGTTGTAAAGGCAACAGTATTGTGAACTGCCCTAGTCTTTTGTTATAGCAAATGCATGAATGTTGCAAATGCATATATATCTATCCTTTTTGTTTTTGTTAAAGCAGCTTATTTTGCATTTGCAACCATGCAAAAAGATCGTGAAATGCCCTATGTGCAAACATAAATGTTCTGTAATTAAAAATACATATGCTACATAATTCTATTGCTAGCAGTTATTTTGCAGACAATTTGGGAGAAGTTTCAAATGAACACGATGAATATATCAAATGGAAACTTGATTTAAAGGAAAAAATTTCGTTGCATTGCATGCAAATAAGTGCCGGAGCGTGAAGCCTGATGGTTTCGAGACATCTTATAGTCGTCGAGCAAAAATACAGAAATAAATTTTTGACACAGAAATTTAAAAAATATTTTAAGTGGTTTGGTCAATATATCTTTGAAATACAGTGTCAATCACTATTTTTTATCTTGTTGTCGATTCAGTGCGACTGCTGCGCATTTTAAAATTTAATTTGGTGTTGAGAAACTCAATCAAAAAGGTGTGCTGTATCCAATGTAAAATTCACATTCAAATTCTCTACTTTAAAACATTGGAATTTTATCAGAATCTTTTGAAGTGAAACTTCTTTAGAACCGTTGATATTTGAAACTCGATGAAATGAAAAAGCGACAGTAAAAAGAGACAAACATATACATTTTTTGGGTTGAGCCTGCGAGATAATGAGATAGAATAAAGATATACAGCGTTTTTTATTACCCTCGTCTCCTCTTTGTGAGGTATTTTATAGTCTACACTCTAAAAACTGATTGAAAAATCCTTACGATAAAAGTTCCCAAATTTCACGACACTTGAGAGACTTCACGCATTTATAGCGTTTTTTTTATAAGCGAAGGCAAGATTGAAAGACATCATTTTAGAAGAGAGTTTTTACAAGAGCACGAAAGAGATAATTGTAGGTGAGAGGATTCACGCATTTCTAGCGTGAATTATTTATAATTTTGCTCTATGGGAAAAGACAATAAATGTAAGCAATCAGTTGCTAGCAATTATTATAGTTAATTCTCGTTAATTTTTGTCAGTGTACCCACTCTTGTCTACCAAGCGTTGCATATTGAGTTCACAAGTTGGCCGAATGACTAAGTTCAGACGAGCATAAATGAATGGAATGAATCCAAATATATTGTTATTTTTCCATCTAAAGAAAACACTCTGCCAAAGCGAAAATTAACTTCGAACGAAATCAAAATTTTGATGACGGTTAAGGCCAGCATCAATCAGTCAAAAAGAGTAAAAAAGAACCAAAACGAGATGAACTTCATAATTTGATGGTCGTCTGAACTCGGCCAAAAACTCTGGAAAAAAATAAACATTGATGCTAACTCGGCTGTGAGGTGGATAGTGAAGGCATTAAATACGATAAAAGGTCTCTGCCCACTTGCAGCACGTAGCGAAACGACAAGAAACTAAAAAAAATAACTACCATGTTGTATACATGTATACATGCTCATTAAGCGACGACGAAACGGCAACGACTGTTAACACCGAAGAAAAAGCCGGTGGTGATCGTTGCAAAGAATTCTGACCGGCTTGACGATCGCTTTGCTTACAAAAATTACAATGGATTCCAACTGTTTATTGTGCAAGGTAAAAAATTCACCACCGATAGGTCGTTTTTAAAGCATAGGATGAATCCAAAATCTACGATTTTATTAGTTTTCTATATCTTCTTCATTTAATAGCAAGGCCATTAAAGCTAATTGTGCATTAGAAAATTCTGCGCATATTTTTTTATTGTTTTTGCTTAATTAAAATTTTTGTTGCCGTTCCGTTAAGTGTGCATTGTACACTATGTTGTTATGTTGCCTTTTCGAAGCCGTTTTACAGTCGTTTCGTTACGTGCCGTAAATAGGTAGAAATCTTAATACGATCTGATAACAAGAATGATATATAAAGGATTGCGTCCTCAGCGCTCGAAAAATGAAATCTACTGCGCAGCCTTCGTAACATGTGAAAATCATATACACACAAAAACAAACGTACACAACAAACGAAACAAGGCAAATGAATCCAATTGGATTATTGGGAATCAAACGAAATATAAACAATGAAACAGCGAAACTGCTGCCAAAACAAATCGAGCAACGTAAGTCCTTTTTGCATAAAGATGTGAATCGGGAGAAAACAACGCTACAAAATGTGAATTTACAACACAAATAACTTTTGAGTCATTTATTGAGCCTTCTTGGACCTTTTTATAAAAAAAGATAAAAAATATATACACTGACCTAACGGTACAGTTCAACTTACTTTTGTTAATTCCTTTTATTGGAATTTTGAATAAAGTTTAAATTAAATTTAGTCCAAACTTCGATTTTCAAGTCGTTTTTTTCTCCTTCTTAAATAAATATCTTCTATTAAAAAGTCGTTGTACCAAAAACTTCTACAATTTTCTGATGGTTTTACTTCGAATTTGCATGGCGGCCACACACATACTTTTTTATTGTTACTTAGTTTCCTTTTAAATAGTTCAGATTCCTCTCCAACTAATACAATAAATAATATATAATAAAGTTTTTGGAAAAACTTTACACATCTGTACCCAAGACTGATTTAAGGACACTTTAATAGTCAAAATAAGTTCATTGGCTTAGCAGAAGTTGAGGTTACATCAAAATTATTTTCCAATTAATTATAAGCATCGATAAATGTTAAGAAAAGAAATAAAAAAAAGTTAAAGCGTAGGAGCATGCTTGGCGTGGATTCGAAACCAAGATCCTTTTATTAAATACAACTCCACTAACCGTATTAGCATAGCATTATAATATATCCAAAAGGTCATGACAACCAACCAGATCGAAAATTGAGCTGCTTAGACCACAACATGTATATTTTCAACTTACTGATGTTTTTATTTTCTTCTGTTGCATACGACTTAGAGCACAAATTGCCTGAAAACTATACGCAAACACCTTAACTCTTGCCAATATTTGCCGATTTGTGAATTATTAAGTCACAGGAACGGAAAGTCGCATCGTTTTTGCTTATGGTCCTTCGAGCCGGCTCATAAATGCATTGCGAGCATTAAATGAATGCATAAACTTAATCTTTTTCTGATAAATTACCGAGTCAAAGCTTTTGGTATTACAATTGGAAAAAACCCTTAAGCCCCAACTAAAAAGACACAGTTTCGATAGTATCGAAGGTGCACACGTAGAATTCTTTTTTATACAGTAAAAGAGAGAAATTTTTTATTTAAGTTAGTTTATATAAGTTTGTAGCATTATATAATAATTAAATAAACTACTATAAACCGGAATTTTGTCAAAAAGTGTAAAAAGACGAAAGCAATTAGTCGTTGCGCGTGCAATACCACGTATACGTATGCGTGAACGTATGGCGGATACGCGGTATTGCACACGTAATGACGAATGGATTATAATCAAATAGTTTTCTCTGAGTGTAGAGGTTTGTAGAAGCCTCTATTTTGCTTCTTACCTTGCCTTTAGTGTTTTAGTTGTTTTTATTTAACATTGTTAAGCACATATTTTTCTATGATGTTGGTTATATCGTCATTCTCGTTTTTGTATTTTTCGTTGTTGTACTTGTTGTTGTTGTCGTTGCGCTTTGTGTACTTTTGTTGCTGTTTTAAGTGAACATCTAGCCAGCTAGCTGGTTTCACTCTGTTTTCAAGGAGTCTCGAGGCAAAACGGAGCCCACTTATTATTTCTCACACGTTCCAATTACCAACAAAATAATGGCGTGCGAAAGAGCCACTTCAGCGTAACGGAAGTGATTGAAGGAAAATGTGTGCCCACACAAATTCATACACATACATACAGTCACACTTACACAAACACATTAATACACATGGGCAATTCAACATACGGTATGCGAGCACTCAGCCATCTGCCGGTAGGTCCTTCAAATCAGCACTTCTGCACCTGTTTTTTACTGGCACTCACACGGTAGGCTCGCTTGTTCGCTAGCTCACTTGGCAGAACCTTTTAAGTGTTAAACTTTGTATTTATTGTGCTGTTTGTATGTATAACGGGGATTTGCAGGATGTATAGTTGACTGGTGTTGGTTACTTCCTGTCTTTCATTTTAACCTACGACTAGGTTACTAAGGTAAAAAACTGTTTTATTTATGTGTTTTTTTTATATTTGTTAGCTAACAGGCTTACCAATGCGTTCGGACTAAGACGGTGTGTGTGTGTGTGTGTGTGTGTGTGTGTGTGTGAGGGTTTTGATATGCGTGTAAGGACAGCGACAAACGTTTTCAATTAGCAACTCATACATTTTTAAACTGTTAACTAACAAATTTTATAAAGTTGTTGAAATTTTAACGAAAACAGTTTGATTTTTAATAACTTTTGTCAGAGCTTTCATGATGTGGCAGTTAATTTCAAAATGAGTATAGAACAAGCTCAACCACAACCACAACCTTTGAATACGTTGATATAAAAAAAGAGAAACTTTAATAACTCTAATAAATAAAATATTTCACTTTGTTCTTGTTGTTCTTGTTGTTCTATTTTTCTATTTTTCACAATGTTGGAATATTAAAACTAAGTAAATTATAAAATTGAGTCAAGCCGACATGACGGGTCATGTGAATGTGCTCTAAGTTGAATTAATTTTGCGAACTTTTCTGATCTTAACTACTAAAAAAAAAATATTTTTAACGACTGCTTAACATAAAACAAACTAAACTGTGAACCAAAAATGTCTATTTGCAATTAAAGTTTCCTATATGACCTTGTTATTAATTATGTTGAATTTCTATGATTTAAATACAAATGTTTGAAAGTTTAAATTAGTGTCGGGCAGCTTTGCACACTTGAGCATGATACAATGAGTTGAAGGTAGTATTAATCGAGCTGAAACAGCTGTTCAGCGTGGGCATGCATTGTCAAAACGAGGTGATGACAATTAACGATGTTGTTTTTCTTAATTAAAAAAGGGATTTTTCTTAAAAGGGAAAAAATAATTTTTAAAACGGCACATTTTGCAGATTCAGTTAATTAGTCCATTTTTGTAGATTTTAAAAACAAAATGAAGAGATTTGAACAAAAGCCATGGCACAATATATACAATTATTTATCTCAGAAATTCTAACATTAACACAACTTTTTTATTTAGTATAATCACCAAATATTGCAAAATGTAACATAATTTTTAAAATATAAGTAGGACGTATGTAATAAAATTATAAGCTAAAGCTTCGCTAAACCTGCTTAAAACATAATGAGAACAATGTGACGTCAAAATGCTAGCTTCAAGAACAAAAAATTCCTTGTTATTTTTGTTTCGGTATACATTACTTGTTTTTGACATTTTATGCCCTCAGCTTGGCAGCGCCGTCGTTATTAATAATACCTGATCATTCCCAGTAGTTCGCGGCATCATTGACGAACTTTTCGTGATGATTTCTTGAAGGAAGTTTCTGCATGAGCTACTGGACTTAAAAAAAATTCATACAAAATATAATGCAAAGCAGCGATTGTCAGCGCCTAACTTTTTCCACGCTATTACAACAACTTGAAGATATCATGATTGTTGTAATTCGCCAAATCGTTCAGAGGCTAAGCTGCAACAATACAGCGTTTTCACTTCTTCAACGTTTCGGAAGGAATGTTACTTCACGAATTTTATTTTTCGATTTTAAGTTTCGATTTTAATTCCTTGACGAATTTTCTTTATATTCCTGTCTACTTTTCGTTAAGGAAACTTCCCCAATATTTCGATATTGGGTTCGTGCATGATAAATCCCTACGTTTCTGTATTGCGTCTTGCACAAATTTGGAACATTTATATGAAATTTTCGTCAATGAAATGTATGGCCAAATCAGCATATTTCGTCAAGGATCAAGAAAAATCGTACATGATTCATTTGAGATTTCTTCAAGACTGGAACTACTGGGTTGTATCATGCACTTGAGATTGTGTTTGTGCAGTAAAATATGTATTCATCTCACTTACAGAACGATCAAAGCTTCAGTGTTCAAGCGAATGTCAAGCAGATAAGATCTGCGCTTGCGTGTTCCTTGAATATATTATATTATATCTGTGTCGATAAGCAATAATAGCTTAAGTCGATTTAAGACAGAACTGAGTTATTGATATAGTTGTGTTCCACGAATATATCATTATGAACACACAAAATCTAGAACTTCTAGCATGACCTTAGCCAAAGGTATGACGCAAAAATTAAAGACCTTTTCATATAACTTATATGGCGATTGAAAACTTTGAAGCAAGATTTTTGGAAACTTTGATATAAGACTTAAGCTGTTATTGCTCATCGACACAGATATAACGTAAGATTACACTGTATAAAATTTTATGTATGCAAAATTTTTGGAAGTATGGGCAAATTTTTTATTTTCGGCATGGCGCGGCATTAAAGAGGTTAAATTAAAATAATTATGTATTACAAGGCATTACTATAATTTGCATGGCCAATATAAGGCAATTGCATGGCCAATAAATTTAATTATTTAAAAGTTGCACGTCCACATATCATATCATATTGTGATCAGTTCCAAGTACGTAAAATGAAAGCTTCTTCCGATGTCAGTTCGTCCTTGTCAAAACACAATAAGCAACATAAGCACAATAAAACAACATATTTGTGTTTTTATATTAGCCTGCCTTTTAACATTTCCGTCTGCTTATCTGTATTTCACATTATCCGTCTGTCAGTCTGTTTCCTTTTGGCATTCCGCTCACTACATATTTATTTAATTTCGCAATACAAATCCGAGCAAAAAAATATCCCATAATGCCTAGTAAGATTTTTGCAAAAAGTGCTTTAGCACTACTTTGTTTTCAGTGTGAGCTTTAAAGCACTCATTAATACATGCTCAAGATGAGAAAGTATAGGTGTGCAAAGCTGCCCGACACTGGTTTAAATCATTCTTGAATTTAAACACAAATTCTAGTTGTTTAATAGTTAAAAATCGTTTATTGAGCTTCAAGTCAGGTTAAAACAATTAATTGCTCTAACGAATTTTTTCCAAAGAAACAACAACAACATTTTCAATATGAAAAGGAAAACATCACTAGCTGATTTTATTGCAATTTTGGCCCTACTACAGGCTTCATCAAAAATCTTTATGATGCCGGCGGGAATCGAACTCGGGCCGTGTTTGCCTCGTGCAAGCGCATCTGAGTGCACTTCATCAAAGAGGCAATGAGATTTTCAGTGTCAATTTTTTAATTTTTCTTCCTTTTTTTGTTGTTGTTTTTATTTTAGTGTGTGACCAAAACCACACTGAAACAGCCTGAAGATTTGTCAGCAAATCTTAAAACAACTGCAGTAACCATGCTTTGTTAGTGGTGAATTCCAACAGACTGTTAGACTCCATATAATAACGTAAGCATAAGCTAAAGTAAGGCAAAAATAAAGCTTTACTTCTTTACAATATTCAATTTGGGCGAGAATTCCCCAGCTAGCACAAAAAGGTTGTAAAAGTGTCGCAAAAGAGTCGCCAATACAGATATAAATCGTAATTGTATCGTAATTACAACTGAAAAAGCAGATATTTTACGCTTATTTTGTAACAACTTAGGTTGCAATTAGGCAAAAAAATGTGTTATAGAAATGTTATAAATGTGTTGTTGGTACAAACTGAAGTTGCACACAACAAGATGAAACATGCTTGAAACATCCAAAAAAGTTTTTATTGTGTTAATCTTACGTTACAAGTCAGGTTAAGTAACGTGAATGTAACAAATATTTTGTTTTATTGAAGTTATTTTTTGTTATAATAACAGATTTTTTAACAAGGCAAGAGTACTGATAACATAAATGTTTCTGATTGAAAAAAATAAGTTCTTAAAAAGTTTTGAATTATTTTACATACACAATTTCTTAATATAATTTTATTTAAACTAGTGATAATTTTTTGGAGTGTATTTTAAAAGTCAAAGACAAATTGGAATGTAATAAAAAGATGTGAAATTAAATTGAAAATATGAAGAGTTAAACACTTAAATTTTACAACAAAGGCGCCACCCAAAAAAATAACAATTTTTTAAAATTGGAAATAAGAAATATTTCGAGTTTTTAATTTCCGCGTAATAATCTTTAAAATATAGATAAATACATTTTCTAAGTTCCTAGTGTCATATTGCAATGCAAATTGTAAAAGAATATAATATATACTACAGAAAATCGTATTTAAATTTATTCCAATCAAAGTTCATAGTGTAGAAATAAATCAAATATGGCGAGTATGAAGTTCTTAGAAAACATTTTTCCAAAGTTCTTGCAACTAACTAAATATCAAAAGTTACAAATATTTTTTTAAATTTGTTGCAACGGAATAATAACCTTAATGCTGCATTTACTTACAACAATTTTATTCAAAACTTCTTGCAACTGAATTAAAAATCCAACACAACGTTCATGTAACTAATTACATTATACGTTACATTAAACGTATAAGTTACAATGGTTTTTTCCAAAGTTTTTGCAAAAGAATAAAAACCTCAATACATCATTCTTATATCAAGCAAAATTTTATAAGTTACAATTATGTTTTTAAACTTGCATCAACTAAATAATAACCTTAATACAGCACAAATTTGCAGTGATTATTTTCAATGTTCGTGCAACTTAATAAAAACTTCAACTCAATGTTATTTTTCCTAACTAAATTTTTTTGAGTTATAGTAATGTTTCCCAAACTTGTAGCACCTGAATAATAACCTCAATACAGCATAAGGTTGCAATGAATATTTCCAATGTTCTTGTAACTGATTAAAAACCTCATTTCAACCTTCTTGCAACAAAACAAATTCTCATAATTTCACAATGATTCATTACCATTCAACGAAAAACTTGTTCAATTTGGTAGTCTCGTTGAACGCTGAAATAAAACCAAATCGGATTACATGGTACAGGGTGACTGATGAAAGTCGCTACCAAAAAAGAAATGTAATAACTTTTTTTCAATTCTTTAATTTGTTTTTCTTTTTTTTATTTTGCAGATTGATTTTTAGATTTAACAAGAATGGATAACTGGGACACCGAAACAAGAATTTGGATTGTCCGCCGCTATCACGCTGTAGTTTCCGTTCAAAGAGAGTATAGGCGCACGTTTGGCGGCAATCCTCCGAGCAGATGGACCATAATGAGACTTGTTAACAATTTTGCCGAGCATGGGACAGTTAACAGAAGACCTTACCATTGAAACAATTCAGTTCGGACGGAGGAAACAATCGCTGCTGTAGCTGCTGCCATACAAAACAATCCAAGAGTTTCGACAAGAAGCTTATCTGCCCAAATGGGTATAAGCAGACAGTCATTGCAGTCAATTATGCACAAAGATTTGGACTTATTCCCATATAAAATTCAAATGTCCAACAAACTGAACGCAGCAGACTTCCCGATTCGGTTGGAATTTTGCCAGAAAATGCTTCAAATGGTGGAAGAGGACGTAAACATGTTGAACTGTCTTTTCATGTCTGACGAGGCCCATTTCGATTTAAACGGCAACATAAACAAACAAAATTGTCGAATATGGAGTGCTTCCAACCCACAGATGCTCCATGAGACGGTATGGTGTGGTGTGCAGTTCCATCACGCTACATTGTCGGACCCTACTTCTTCGAATAAAACGGTCACACCGTTACGGTTACTGGAGACCGTTACTTGAGCATGTTGAGAGAGTTTTTTTATCCAGAATTACGCCGAATGAGAATTTCTTTAAACTCTGTGTGGTTTCAGCAAGATGGCGCAACTCCTCACATAGCCCGGCCTGTTATGACAGAACTGCGACGAAAATTTCCCATTGAGCTGATATCCAGAAACTGCACATTCCGTTGGCCCCCTGGTCGCCTGACCTTACTGCATCTGACTTTTTCTTGTGGGGTTATTGCAAACAGGAAGTCTACAAAGCAAAACCAACAAATTTGAATGAACTAAAGCAATCCATTCGAGAAACAATTGCGGCTATTCCTGTCTCAACTCTCCAAGCAGTAATGAACAACTTTTTGGTAATATGCCGTACATGCATCAACGAGCAGGGGGGGGGGGCATTTAAATTCCATTATTTTGAAAACTAATTAAGCTATATTTAATAAAATTGTATGAGCTTTAACACGAATAAAAGAAAAATTAATTCCATACACTGAAAAAAAAGTTATTTGAGTTTCTTAATGTAGCAATATTCATCAGCCACCCTACACAAAGAAATTGACAAGCTACACAGAATGCTTTGTGAACAATAAAATTTATATTTTGCTTATGAAATTTTAGGGTGTCACAGCAAAATTGGAAACATTTAGTTGAAGTTACTTCCCTACAACTTAATAAAAGCATCTTCAAACCGAAGTTTTGAATATTTAGTGGTTTGACATCGATATAACTTTATATAAACATAAGGCAATTTAGTCACATCTTGGTTGCTTACTCGTTACTGTATTTGTTACAATTAAAATACACAAATATTTTTTATAGCTGCTACAAAAAGAAATGTTGTAATAACGTTTATTTAACGTAAAAATTACTTATATTTTTTAAAATTTTATGTAACATTTTAACAACAAGTGCATTTATTCGTAACATTATAAAAACCGTATTTAAACTAATTTGCAATAAAACGAATGATTTTTTACAAATTGCTTATTCGATACTTAAATACAATCCATTTGATACTAATATTGTTTAAGGTACTATTAAAAACACAATTTTTTATTTTTTTTACCTAGTATTATTAATTTTAATGATTCAAATTTTTTACATAATGAATTATTATTCATGAGGAAATAAAAAAATTTGTTTTTGTCTTTATAGTTGTTGTTAATTTTCTACAGGGCGATGAAGTTAGCGTGTTTAAAAAATTGTTGCAATTGTCTTCTCGTCTCCAGCATTTACAAAGCATCTGAAAGTAACAAATCAAAGTGCATTCTAGCGTTAAGGGTTGTAGTTGAGCACTCAACCTACGCAAATAAAAAAAAAGAATAAAAAATGGTATGCGTTGAAAAATAAATGTTAAAAAAACACCTTTTTTGCCGAAACTATCAGCCATTCAAAAAAAATATAAAAGTTTTTTGGCTTTTTATAGATCTAGTGCTTAACAGATCTTTAAGGATCACAATGAATAAAGATTCATCGAAATAGATCAAGTAGAACTCCAGATATCTTAGAAGCCGATTCGAAAAACCTTGTTTCCAGAAAAACGCGATTAAAAATTTAAAGCTTCTTGAATATCGACATACGAATATAATATATGTTATAACTTTTTTTTCAATTTGATATTTTTTTCTAAAATTTTGCATACGTATTCTGAAGACTTTAAAGAAGCATATTATAATGAAAAAAATTGATTTATAAAGTTTTACACACTGCAAGAGTTCTTTAAAAAAAAACTGGAATACCACCGGATTATAACGTATTTTTGTTACGAATCGCAATCTGTGCTAGCTGGGGTGCACCACTATAGCTCTCATTTTTTGTTTTTTTTTTTTTTAATAAGTTTTCATGCCGGATCCAAAAATCGCCCAGGCAATGTCAATTTTTTTACCTCCTTACAAATCGACCCAGCCTAATACACACTGTAGCGGATGTTACTCTATTAATTATATATTATTTTTGTATTTATTGTTTAACGATTAAATTATTAATCGTTAATTCTTATATCAATTATTAAGTTAATATTACAAAAAATGGAATTGAAAGTTGATTGTTTATGAAATGTATTTGAGTACAATTTATGTTGCCATGACTGTATTTGTCGCAGTGAGTTTAATTTTAAAGCAATGTTTAATAGCACTCAAAACTGTTATGCTTACTGTATTTATTTAATTACGCTCACTAAACTTACTCTTACGCTTCAATCTCACAATCTACGCTTTAAATTCACAGGTAAGTTAATAGAAACAAAATATCTGGGAACGTTTAAACTACATCAATTAAACTCTTAATAAACATTTTTATAAAATCCAAGTCAAAAAATAATGCTCACTGAAGTTGGTTTCTCAGACAAATTTTTTTTTTGACCAAGCGCTTACTGGCTGTAATAAAACAATAGTAAAATTAATGTTTGCAAAGGAGTACTAAATAAATTAACCTCTTCTCGTTCCAATAAATTGCTTCTTACTTATTTTATTTTAATTATACAAACTAAAATGTACGCAATTTTCATTTCTGTGTAGAAATCGTATGCAAAGTGATCGCTCTCCAAAACAGCATTGATATTATGACGTACATGCGCAGAACGACAATTTTGTTGCACTCATTTTCTTGTCTTCGGCGCAATCTTTGTATTCTATCATTCTTGTATAAAGGGGATAATTTATTTATAGCGATGAAGAAATACAGACATTTTCTTATTGAAACTTGGTTTATTGAATTGAAATAAATTACATAATAAATATATTTATAAATAAATTTAAGCAAATTTATTTTTCAGTACTATTATCGAAAAGAAATGCATATATAATAGGGTGTTTTCTCCCATTTGTTCTCCTACACAAAAAAAATAGCTACATTACTTGATTGATTGTTTGACAGCACTTTGATTGCTTCTTTGTTTTAATTTTCTTGTTCTTCTCGTTTGTTGAGAAATTTGTAAATTCATTTTATGACCCGAATTAAAATCTTTGTTATTCTCATCAAAAGCATCTAAAACTTTAGTACTAATTTTAATTACATGAAATATAATTGAAACTTATAATCAACGCGTTCTATAAGTGCACAATATTAGAAATTAAATTAATGCAATATTTCTTAAATGCTTGCAATTGTGCTGCTTGTGTTTACTTTTTGGTTTTTCAAATTTTCTTTTATATGTATGCACCACGTGTTACAGCTGACAAGCTCGAGTGACGTAGTGCGCAGAAGATTTCATTTTTTGCGCACGGAGTAAGCTATCTATATATCTTTGTTTCATGGAACATTAGCATGCATTCGCATCCAGACTTCAAGCAATAAACATCGCCGCTTTCATCAAACTAAAAATCTTGTGTTTTATCGCTTCTATGTTTAAATATTAAGAATATACTAAGACGCATGTATGTAGACAACGTTGGCTCTTGCGGCTAGTATACCAATAAATTAAATATTAAAACCAGGACGGGTAAGCCGGACCGTTTATAAAATAAATAAGGGGTGTCCACTTGGAAAATACATTGACGTTTTTTTCGATGTAAAGCATCGAGACAGTGCATCGATACTTTCCGATATATCGTTGAGAAACATCGATGTTTTCTAAAAATCGAGTACTTTTTCTAGCATTACATCACAATGCTAAAGTCAGCCCCTTCCTTAACTATTTTTAATTTAACGTCTATTTTTATTTATAAAAAGCTCCTACAAAACCACTGTCCTTGCCAGCACGCCTTTTATTTATTTATTTATTTATTTATTTATTTATATATTTTATTGACATACTAATGCAACAAGGTCTTATTAACATATAACAGGGTTAATTATACAAGTTACTAATAAAAAAACTTAATAATAAATCTTATATAAAACAGTAATGTTTGAATTTAAATTCGAATAAAAGTATTGCTTGATAGCTTAAATTACAATTCTGCTTGTGTAAAAACTGAAAATTTACAATTATTGCAATGAGGAGAAAAAATATTCAATCGAAATTTAAATTGCACAGCATTGGTAATTGTTCTTAGATCAGTTGGTAGAGTGTTCCAAAGATGGATTGAATACACAAAAAATTGTCTTTCCGATGCCAGACAAGAATGACGCATTTGTATAATAACGTTTGATCTTCGTGATCTTGCAAACCCGCGTCTGTTGTACAGATAAACCGGCTCCCTTGTATAAACCACCTTGTGCAGTAAAATTAGTGAACGAAATTTCAGTAAATTGTCGAGAGTCATATTGTATAAACGTTTTGCATGCACGGAGATATGATCTCTACGTTTTAAGATATAAACATAACGAGCAATGTTGTTGAAGAGAACATTTAGTTTGTGTTTAAATAAACTGTCACAGTTAGCAAATATTTCGCACCCATAGAGCAGGGTAGGCATAAGGTACGATTTAGCCAGTAAGATACGTATTCTAAGGGGTGTAAAATATTGAGTTGTCCATAAAACACGTAACATACCCTACACTTTACCGATAGTGCTACCTATATGAGTGTTCCACGACAATGTTCTATCAAATATTATACCTAAATTATATCCACACATTCAAAATCACAATTGTTCAGTTTAATTTTTGGGAAGAGTGAAGAGTCAACTGGTTTTTTTGAGATGACAATGCATTTTGTTTTTCTGGGATTTAAACATAGGCCATTTGAGGTGGCCCATTCGTTAAGGCGTCGAAGATTATCATTTAGGTTCGAAACACAAGGGACTATAGACTCACGGACCTAACACAGAACCCTGAGGAACACCTCTATCATTAGGTAGGAATTTTGATACAATGCCATTTGAACAAACTGCTTGTGTTCTGTTGGATTGATAGATTGATATCAAATTAGCAGCAGTCGGGGAAAAATTAAACAGATTTACAAGCTTATTATACAACACAGAATGATCTACCGTATCAAAGGCTTTTGAGTGGTCTAAGAGCAGTACAAGGTTAATTTTGCTCTCATCAATACCTACTCTAAGGTCTTCAACAACATCAACTAGTGCTGTTACACAGCTTCGCTTAACTCGGAATCCAGATTGACATTCGTTTATTAAATGATTTCTATAAATGAACTTACACATTTGTCTATAAATTGTTAGCTCTAGAACTTTTGATACATACGACAAAATGGTTATAGGACGGTATTCATTGCACGTTTTTGGAATCGGTATTATTTTTGCCTGTTTCCAAGTGGAAGTCTATATAGAAGTAGTGAGAATAAAATTAAAAATGTGTTGTACAAAAGGTAGTAGTTTTGGGAGTAGGGCCTTGAGAAATACAGGATGAATATTGTCAAAACCAACAGCATTTGACTTTATAGCTAAAAAACACTCGAGAACATCCGTTTGCTCAACGCATTCAAAACAAAAACGTTGTTACTTCGCACGCTGTTAAGATTAGCGAAAGATTCATGGGAGATTGGTGGCTTTGGAAGATCTAGAAACTTTATATTTAAATCGTCTACATCAACATCATCACTTTTCCTACCTTTACACTTGCCCATTCCAATGTTTTTTATTTCCTGCCATGTTTTTTTGCTTTCAATTGCAGAAGAGAATTTTTCACAATAAAGTTTTGTTTTTTCTGATTTTATTTCTGCAACAACAATTTTCCTAGCATTTTTGAATTCACTATAAATCTCCGGTGTCTTAAAACTTTTCCATAGATTGTATAGTGTATCGCGTTGCAATATTAAGTTTAATTTTGTCGTTAAACCATGGGCGCTGAACAGGCTTAAAATTTTTATTTTTAAGTGGGACGAACTCCTCAAAAGACTACTGAGGTTGGATTGCAAAAAATTAACTTACTCATCGGGCGATTTCATACTGTACATACTGCTCCAGTTGATATTTGAAATTCCAGACTCGATACGATGGTAATCAATACTTTTAAAGTCGCGAAACAAAAATGACTTTGGTTGCGTCTTCAACTGAAAGTCGCACGACACAAAAATTATATCATGTTTTGAAAATGAAGGATAAGATATCTGATCATAAAGTAAAATTTTTGTTTCATCGTTAACAAGAAATATGTCAAGCTGTGTGTTAATAGTTTTTGTATAGTGCGTAGGCATAGTAGTGTTGACTGGAAAAAGTCCTAAAGTCTGCATTTCGAGAGCTAAGTGAGTTTCCGTTAAGAGATTGCTATTAAAATCGCCTGCAATAAGAATTTGTGAGTAGCCAAGAGAGATATTTTCAATGAGTTGAATAAGATTTGTCATATCAATAGTGCGATTGGGACGGTAGACATTACCAATAAGGAACTTTTCATTTGCATTGGATATAGCAATAAACAAATATTGAATAGAACAACAGGTATCTGACTTAGAAATTAGCTTACACGGGATATTATTACGCACATAGATAGCTGCACCACCTGCATGACCCAATCTGTCTGCGCGAAACATTTTAAAACCACTCAAATTGAACAAATTATCGTGCATATGCTCATTAAGCCATGTTTCTGAAATACAAAGAATATCAACGCCTGAACTCTCGAAAATATACCTTAATTCATCAATCTTATTAACAACACTTTGCGCATTAAGATGGCATATATTAAGTCCAGCCCTCTGCTTATACAGTATTCGAACTAAATTAAACGCGTTGTCTTTGGAACGAAGTCGATCGCTAGTCAACAAGTTTGACATGTGTGAGAAGAGGTGTATTTTTGCTACCATGCGTGCTCTTTTTGTAAACGGTCATTGCAATAATGTTATAACAAAAACAAGTTTATGCTAAACTGAAAATTTTAAAGATAATATATGATATTAATAAATTATTACATATATAAATAATTTTTTGGAATGAATCCGAAAACAAAGATAATATATAGGTTTATCAGTTACTAATGAAAAGAAAAACAAAATTTTTTGCAATCACTCTCAGATTCAGTTGTTGTTTATTTAAAAAAAAATAAACGCAATTCAATAAGAATATTGGTTATTCTAAAAAATAAATTCAAAACATAAGAATATTGGTCATAATTATTACAAAAAGTAAACACAAAAAATGCCTCCACGATCATCGAAATTACTGTATTAATGTCCTATTTCCAGTGTTCTTTTGGAAGACTTTGCAAAAACAAAAGTTTATTTAAACGTTTTCCTTTTAATCTATTTCGTTGCTGATTGACGATTTGTGCCGCTTTAGAAAATAAACGTTCAGATGGAACTGAAGTTCCCACCATCGTTAAGTATTTGTAAGCAATTGCATGAAGTTTGGGAAATTGATTTTTAAGATCATTCCAAATTTCTAATGGGTTCTCATTGAGCCTTCCTATTGGACTACGCAAGTAAATAGACAACACGTCAGAAATAGCATTGTCAGATTTTACCGCTTTCCAGCTCTTTTCGACCAATTTGTGATGATCGTCCCACAAAGGAAAGTTGTTTTCTGCTTAGTCAGAATGATCTGAAGGATCAGACTTCATGGTCTCACATTGTACTGCAGTTTTAATCAATTCCTTGACCCTTTCCACAGCCAAAGAGCATGCAATTGGGTCCGTAAAATGCATTTTTTTGGAATCTCGGCTCCAATAACGTGGCTATAGCGAGAGGAGTCAATCTCTCTATAACACCCATCCTCTTTTTAACCACTTTAAGGACCAGGGACTGCACTTCTTTGGCAAGAGAATCTTCGAGTTTTAGTGGTTTAACTTTCAAAATAAGGCAATGTATAAGTGGTATTACTTTGCTGCTTGTGCAGTACTTATCACCTGACACTTCCTTTATTGCAGCTTCAATCGGTCGCAGAACTTGTAAGACCCAAGAAAGAATTGACAATTCCGATGCAGACAGCATGTGTGCAGCATTTTTATAACGAATTATTATGTTATTAACAACGGTGCGAAGCGTAAAAAATCTCTCGATCATCTGGTCGGGACATCTTGTATCAATTTAGTTTCTTTCGGGGTTTCTTTACGTAATTTGTTACTGGCCATATTGCTCTGTTTGAACCATGTAACAGTATTTTTTACTTTAGTTATTAAGTTTCGCAGTTCTGTACATTGTTGAATAGAATTTTGTACCACCAAATTTAAGGTGTGTGCAAAACATGGTATGTGTTTTTTTTTTCAAAAGTCAAAATGACGGCCCTTATCATGTTGGCTGCGTTGTCTGTTACTACAGCCGAAACTTTATCTCTGTCAATACCCCATTCTGTAGAAGTCTTAAGAAGCATTTCAGAAATGTGTTCTGAAGTATGACGTTCATTTGATTGGTACACTCTAAGAGTAATTGAAAATAGTTCATTACCGACACCAAAGTGTGCTGTTATTCCTAAAAAACTTCTCATGCTCATTGTTTCAGTCCATATGTCAGTAGTAAGTGTCAGACTTTCTTTAAGGTCTGTTGAAAATTCTGCGTATTTATCATCAACCTATCGAGTCAATGCCTGCATTCAGCGGAAAGAACTGTTCCACAACTTTTGGGCTGAATGGTATGCTCTCACAAAACATGTTCCTTGAGATGCCACAATTTATATAGCGAAAATATTTTATGCTACTTCGCTACTTGAGCACTTTTTCGGCTAGAATGCGGCCAATGTCGTCTTATTGGGAAGCTTATAATGCGGCGCAATCACTTTAACCACATTGCGAAAGCTTTCATTTTCAACAATGGTAAATGGTTGATTGTCTTTAAAGGCGAACGCCTTTTAATCGAGCGAACAAATTCTGTGCTACATGAACACAACTGTTTGCTTAACTGTCAGATGCTGTTACTGACGCTGTTAAATTAATAAACGCAGAAAGAACGCAGCAAATTTAAGTGACAAACCTTTGCAGTTGAATTAAATTTACATAAAAATTAAGTTGAATCTAACTTCTGACGTGTAGAGTATCAGCACATTCAGAGAAAAACATCGTGAACTAAGGTAGTGATACCATTACAGTTCACAATAGTTGTCTGCGCTGAATGCGGCCAATGATCGCCAGATTTTCTATCACCTTCTTTAGTCAATTCTAACGCATCAGCAAAGTTGGTTGACGGTGGCAAATCAGCAGCTTTAGGGACTGGTTGTATATTTTTATTTGAATTTTTTGAACTCACACTATTTAACTCCTGAAAAGCAGCCTAATGCACATTTCTTATATGACCAATTAAGTTAGTTGTACAGGGCTGCCAGTGTTCGAAGCACACATTTTATTTTTAAATAAATCAAAGAAACCACAATTTTTTGTCTGTTCGTCATGAATATCATTTAATTGGGTTCAAGTAGATTTTCTTACATTATTTCTTGAATATGATATCTCGTAAATGGTCGCCATTGGCCTCTACGACATATTGTGCCCGTTTTGCAGCATTTTCCATGGTTTTCTTCAACATTTCGATGGGAATGGCGGTTATTTCTTGACGGATGTTGGTTTTCAGCTCTTCTAGGGTCTTTGGCTTGTTGACGTAAACCTTTGATTTCAAATAACCCCACAAAAAGAAGTCTGGAGGCGTTAAATCTGGTGATCTTGGCGGCCAATCGAAATCACCATTTTTTGACATCAAACGGCCAGGGAACAATTGCTTCAAAAAATCGATTGTAGTGCGGCTTGTGTGTGGTGGCGCGCCGTCTTGTTGAAACCAGTAGTGCCTGATACGCTTTCGACGAACGATTGGCATGAAAAAATTGTTTATCATATCGCGATAACGCTCCTGATTGACAGTAACTCTGTGGCCATTATCATCTTCGAAAAAGAACGGCCCAATGAGCATTTCAGCACAAACGCCGCACCAAACAGTGACTTTTGCATAGTGAAGAGGTACCTCTTGAATCTCTTGTGGATTTTCAGTGGCATAAATACGGCAATTTTGTTTGTTTACCGTTCCGTTCAACTGAAAATGAGCTTCATCGCTCATGATAATTTTATGTTCACTATTGACTTGTTTTGTTGAATGTAAATTTCAACAATTTTAGAGCGTTCGCGTGGCGTGTACTGTTCCATTGTAAACATTTGCTTGGAATGACGCTTCAAACGCGGTATGTCATTAGTCGATTTGGCATCACTGCGGAAAGTGTTGCCAGATGGGCGCTTCGAATACTGGCAACCCTGTATTTCCACAAGATTTTATTGCTTTTTTGCAAAGTCTACATTTTCCAAAGTTACGGTCTCCTTCAATTTTATCATAAAACTTCCACACACAACTTTTTTTGGAAGGTGTCATCGTTTTGTGCAATCAAGCTGAGAAGAAAAATAGTTAATTCTTATATACTGCTACTCTTATTAACATGAAAATAAATGAGTTTTCTTTATTTCAGTACATACCTGTTCAAGCGGACGTACAAGGAAACGATGAGATTTTAGTTTTGTCAGTATATTATATTCGAATTCTACCCTATTTCTATCTGTAAAATGTTCACATTCACGGCACAAGTAAAACCAAATAAAATTAAACGTTTTTATTCAAAGCTTACTATGACAGAAGAAGCAAACGAATTTGTTTTTATTCTTTCTCGCGTTACCAATATCAATTTGTAGATGCCACTTATGCCACGTTTACATTACACATTTATCTTTGGTAACTGTAACTGTTGCCAGTAGCGCAGCACAGGATTTTTAATTATTTTTATTTTTTATATAATAATTTCATTAGGTGGTTAAAATTCATTCGATGTTATACGAAAATACATCGATCCATTGAGTATATCAAAAGCTTTTCAAAACATCGGATCAAGTCGATGTATCGAATTGTAAACATCGAGTTAATCCGAAGCATCGTTGTATATCGAATATCCCTAAAATAAATAAAAGTTAAATTCAATTTCTTACAACACTATACTGTAATTTTGTTTTTTTTTTCATAGTTATCATAAGTTTTTAGATTAAAACAAGCAAAAAATCCAAAATTGTTTAATTTACAATTTTTTATTACTAAGTAAAAATTGATTTTGTTTTTAAATAGAAATTATTTTTTATTAAAAATGTATCCATATTCTAAGACCCAAAAAAAAATTAAAGACGTTGGAACAAAACTTAAATTATATTCAAATGATTTTCCCTCATAAAAAAACACAATTTCGATATTATCGTAAGTTAGAATTAACTATTTAGAATTTATTAGAAATTATCGTTTATTTCTTGCTGACAGCCGAACACCTTAAGACCCCTTTTTATTTTTGAAGACCGTATTGGCAACATTTCCCCGCCATAAACTGACACATTAAAGCTGTCATTTTTTTTTTCAAAGCGTACCAGCTACCTTGCCTTCTGCCACTCAGCTCCTATCTTCCCACACTTTTTTACAATACAACAAAGCCATTGTGCAACAGTAGTAGTAGCGGCGTCCAACTTTGAATGTGGGAAAAAGGGCGCCAGAAGACGGAGAAAAAAAAACACAATATAACTTCCAGCAGTTTCCGGTCATTATACGGAAACCGGAAACAGCTACCAATCGATTGAATATCCGGTCGCTGCTGTTACAGCTACTTTTTCTGCTAGGTATTTCTTTAACATCCGGTATTGTGCATTTCTATGCTGCTGCAGTTGCACATGTTTATTTGTTTTTGTGTCTATGTTTGTTTGGATGGATGCGTGTGAGTGTGTGTGAGTGTATGTGCATTTTTATGCATAAACAGAGCGCTAACGGAATTCATAGGTTGTGCATTTTGTACTGCAATGTTAGCCGTTTGCCTTGTGATTAAGTCGTTGTTGGGCATTAAAACGAAGCGTTTTACTGCTCTTATTGTTTCTTTTTGTTATTACTGTGTTCTTGTCTTGTTTCTCTTGTTGTATTATTGTTGTAGCACTGCCACAGCAAACAGAGTTCAAGGCACTTTTGTCTCGAAAGTGTGAAGTATTAAGACAGTCTTCTATTTCTACAGACACTCGTTCGCAATGTAATCATGTAAAGTGAAGACTATGGTAACTTAACAATATTAACTGGGTTGCAAATATTGTTACAATCAATGAAATACTCTTTACTCAGCATTTGTTCTTCAATTTTAACAATATTCAGAGCAGTTAAATATAAATGGGTTTATAATAAGTTTATAATAACTAAGCAAAGTTTTGATTAAATTCAAGCAAAATTGCTAAATAAAAATGCTAAGTTATTATAAACTGCAAAAGCAAATTTCTACTTAATTCAAGCAAATATTTGCTAAGTTACTTTAAATTGGAATAGCAAATTTTAATTAGTTTTTGCCGAAATCTAGCATATTTTTAAAGTGAAATAATCATTGACATTAAATTAAATTGAAAAAATGAAGTTTGCATGAGCTTAGTAAAAATTTTCTTTTTGAGCTTATAATAACTTAGAAAATATTTGCTTGATTTAAGTAGAAATTTGCATTTGCAGTTTATAATAACTTAGCAAAATTTTGATTAAATTCAATCTCCTTAATACATGAGGAGTGCTTACAATTTAGTAATCTTTTTCTAAAATCACACTGTGATTGAGCAAAGATTTGCTGATTTGCTTTTAAGCAAGACATTTGCTTAATTCAAGCAAAATAATTATCTCCGTGTATCTTTTCAAAAATACCTCCAACGTGAAAATCGAGCTTGCCTTCTTTTTTCAAAAGTTAAGCAATTTCGCTTTTTCTTCCATTTTGACGAAGACTGTTGAACGCAAAACATTTTTTGCTCAAATTAGTTTTTTGTTTCATATTTAGATCATATTCTGCAAGTTTAAGCAAAATCGGAGGTGATCAATATTGTTGGTCTCCAAAAAAAAAGGAAAATATAGCTAAAAATTGGTCTGGAAGTGACTTAATTTCAATCGCAAATATCTCTTATCTGACTGGAAAAAAGGAGTATGCCACTAAATTCTTCAAGCAAATAATTAGTTAACGTGTTTTGGCATTTTTGTGTGTCTTTTTTCGTCCCTGCAGTGATATCTACTCCATGTAAGTATCTAAGTTTTTAACTTTCCGTTCGAACAGTATAAATTTCCAGAATATATTAGACACATACTGACCGGCTTCAACTAACTTATACAAATAAAAAATACTGATTTCCTTTTGATTTTTTCACCTCTAGTTTCTGAGAAAAACTTAAAACCACACACTGAAAAAGGATCACAAATATTAAAAATCCATCGATTAAATAAATAATCGCAGATTTAGGAGGACAACTGCCCCCTTCTACCCTCCCCCTACATACACCCTTGTATGCTATGTTGTTCTATAAATTGAAGCCTTCAAACTTTCAAATGTGTTTATCTCCAAACTTGGTTTATGTGTGTTAGCACCTTTTTCCCCAACCCTTTAGTTCTAAAAACAATAGTTTTTTTATTTTCACAACAGACCCAGCAAAATAATTATTAAAGCAGCAAGAAATAACATGATTTTAAGATAATTAAGAAACATTTTTAATACATGGTTTTAAACTTAATTAATTCAATTGAGTTATGTGTACATAAACTTATTAAAGAAGAAAACAAAAAAGAAACTTAAAAATTTTGCGAAATAAATATAAAGGCACTAAATCTTTTTAATTATAAAAATAGTTTTAATAAGAAGTATGACCTCCATTGTTTTTGATAACTTCTTCCAGACTAGGGTGGATAGAAAAATTTTTTTTTTGATTTTTTAACAATGGGGTATTGAAAAGTTGTGTGTTAATGTTATAAAATATTTCTGAAAGTTTCAGGCGAATCGGATATTATCTTCAGTTTCCGCTTTTAATTTTACAATTTTATATACTTAGCTGTCGTTCGAAATATTTTTCGTTTTCAAATTTTCGCTAATCACTTTTGCTGTGATCACCCAGATTTCACCACGTGGAGGTATTTAGAATTCAAAATCCTTTTTTTCCACTTTTTTTTATTTTTTTTTATTTTTCTTTAATTTTTTTTTTAACATATGTTTTTGATTTTTTTTTTATTGTAATTTTTTTAATATTTTTTAAATTTTGTTTCTAAATTTTTTGTTTGGATTTATTAAGAAAGTTTTGTAAATTTATTTGATTTTATTTGAAGCTGTTTTGAAAATCTGCTTTTGTTTCAAATTTTGGTAAAATAGCACTAGATGCGATCCATGCACGAAAAAATCCATCTCTTGCTTGTTCACCGCAAACATTCGCTAAAGCTTCAGTGACAAGTTTTACGGAACACTCAATCGCTTAAGAATGGCATGGAAAATGTACAATATCTATAATTTCGGTATTATTTTGAATCATATTTTGGAAACTATCACAAGAAAGATGATTCAATGCCGGTGGAATTGAGATACTCTCTTCTTGTCAAATAATTATATCGAAGTAATCTTCAGCAGCAAAATTTAATGTAGGTATTTTAAATATGCGAACATCTTGCTGAACTGCAAAAGTATTATTTTTAACTTTTAATATACATTTTACAGTGATTTGTCTTATGTGTCTCCTTTCATCCATAAGCAGTGCCAGTAACAAATTTTCATAATGGGCAAAGTATCCATTACGCTGAATAACTGGGTCTATTATTTTCAATACCGTTCTTTCAAAATGTCTTGATTTCGCTGAATCATACTGAACAAGTGTAAGCTCCCGTACTGAATGTATGGTTTAGCTTTGATTTTAAACCATACCGGAACGTTAACTTGTACGACAAATTTGGCCAAAGTATGAAAATTATTAGAAGGATTTAAGGTGGAGACATAAAGCCGAAGAATACGATTGGCAATTGCAAGCCATCTCGAATGTGATATGTTATCTGGATTTATATTTATCAAACAAGCAGGCGTATTGCCAGTAGAAACTGCAAGAGCAATTTGGTATAGATATTTTTAATCTGTACTTAAATCAGAAAGGTTTACATCTGGTAAATTCGATGTAATAGGAACAAATGAAACTATTGAAAGATTTTCACACCCAAAGAGTTTCTTTCCAATTGGACCTGAAAAGGCTTTTGAACCACCAGTTGCTCCATCTAGTTCGAGAAACAAGTGCCGTAATGGGAGTATATTGCAATGCAGTAAGCAAATTCTCCACTGTAATGGATTTCTTAGTTCCATTTCTAGTAAACGAATTATTCCTCCCTTGGTTCCAGTATTTACAGGAGTCCCGTCGCAGCCAATCACTTTCAAATTATTTATGAAAAATTTATTACCTGTCAAAAAATTTACTAGATGGTTTTTTATTGTAATAGCAGTGCCAGAAGATGCAGTAAAATGTCCTATGTACTTTAAGACCGGTTCTGTTAAAACAACTACATGTACTTCAAGAATTGTTTTTCTGGAAGATTTATTACCAATTTTTACTAGGGAAATGGTGCGATCCTTACGACCATCAAAGTAATGTCAGTGAAGCTCTCTATTTTCAAATGCGTATGAGTTCTGAATATCATTTCGCAAAGACTTTCGATCTCTTCGAATCTTATTGCGATCGACAACCATTGAAGAATCAGATGTAGAAATCATTCCTACATCTTGTAAAGCTGAGCTAACAATAAGTGCTGCTGCACGATCTGATATTCCCACTCTATCGCAAGTCATTGCTACATTATGAAACTTGATATCGTTAGCAACTTTACGATCTGCTTTAGGTATATTAGTTACACGTCGATAACACTAATTTTAGCTTCATTATCTGATTCTGATTCAGTTTTTGAGTCTTCATATACCACATCGTTAGTTTTTGATGCAATTGCCGGTCTGGACAAGAGTTCCTGATCCGCAGTTCGCCTTTCACTTGTCCTTAACATTTTTTTTGATGCTATAAAATCTATCATTCCGATGCGCATTTGTCTTAATCCAATTTGGTCGAACAAAAATGGTCTTTCTAATATTGGAACTTTTGTTGGGCAGTGGCATTCGGAAAAATGTCTGCATTCGCAGGAACATATGTCAAAGAGCTTATACTGATATTCTTTCCTAAATGTTTCGACTTTAGTACTGAAATTTGGCTTAAAATAGTATTTTTTTAGTTCTTGCATTTTAAAGTGCAATTCTTTATATTTTCCCATAATTGTGCGAATAGTAATTATTGCTAAAGATGCTCTTTCCCAGATATTATCGATTCTATTTACCAAGATTTGATTAGATTATGAACACTTTCATATTTTCCAGACACCATGTTATTTTCTCTAATAAATGTGTAACATTTGGCGACGTCCTGGGTAGGAAGGCAATAAATTATCGACAAAATCAGATGGTTGCCCAAAAATATGGCAAATTTATAGAATTGCGTGTATGCGGCATTTTTTCAAACAATAAATTTAACATAATAAAAATTTAACATAATAAAAATGTTCCAGCCTTCTATGATGCTTTGCTGCTTTCTGCAATGAAAATTCAATTCGAATGATTGAAATGCATGCAATAATTTAATTCAATTTCATTTAAAAAATGTTTATTTTAAAATTTCATGGCATACCACGATAATTTCATAATATAAAAAAAGAAACAAGCGGAAAGAAATTTTCACAGTTTCTTGGGAAAATAATTTTAAGTTCCCTACATATATGATACATTTAGCTAGTTGAAAGATTTTCAAATGAACAGCGGAATCTGAAGACTACCTCCGATCAAGCCAAAACTTTCTAAATTATCTCTTTATGTATATTCACAACTTTTCCACATCCCCCGTTATTAAAATTTAGATACTAATTTATTTTGTCCGAGTCGCGATCCACCCTATTCCAGACGCCTTGGCATTGAGTTTATCAAAGTATGAATATGCATGGGATCAATTTCCTTCCACTCTTCTTGAATTGCCGTTTTCAGCTCCTTTAGGTCCTTAAATTGACGGCCATGATAGAAAACTTTGGTTGATAGTATGTGTTAATAAAAAGACAATGTGTTCTTAGCGAGTGTCGTTTATTAACTAACTGTCTCTTTGAGATCTCAAGTAATTCATTGTTATACATAGTAAGCTTAAACTAGGAATATATGAAATTGGTACAAACGTTAGGAATATACTGTAATTTAAATCATAGGGTAAGTAACATTGTTAATTTACACAACATCTTTCTTTTCATAAAATAATAAAAAATTAAAGTTATACATATATATTTTGAAGTAGTTAAACAATTGTATGTTTTGAAAATTATACCATAAGTAAATTGAAAGTAAAACACAAAATTAAATTCATATTATTTAAATTCATTAGTAAAGTTTTTATGTGAATTATTCCTTGAATCTCCTTGGTGGAATAACTTTTCTTCCCCTCTGTGTAACATAATGATCTTCAGCGTTTGTGTTTGTGTGTCTTCTTTAAGAATTTTATCAGGCCTATCTTCTTTAGTATTTTCAGATTTATCTTGTCTAGACTTTTTTAATATATGTTCTCTATTCCTGCGGTAGACTGTGCCATCGGAATCTTGAACAACATAAGATCTTGGTTCTTGACAATTTTTAAGAATTATACCTGGAAACCAAACAGAGGTTGGAGTTCTTTAAAAAAAAACATTTTCGCCTGGATTAACTGGCTTTAAATTTCTAGTTCTTTTGTTATAATTTTTAGATGAGTATTGACAATTATTTTTTATATCTTTTTTGTACTGACTGATATTAATGACATTTGGCTTAAAATTTTGTGGGACTGACGGTATTTTCGTTCTTAGAGTTCTCGACATTAACAACTCGGCTGGACTTGGCAGGTTACCTTTAGGTGTAGTTCGATAGTGAAGTAAGGCAGTGTATGGATCAGAGTTGTCTTCTCGGCATTTGACTAGGATTTTCTTTATTGTTTGAACTGAACGTTCGGCTAACCCATTGGATCTTGGGAGATAAGGACTTGAAGTTTTGTGTTCTATTCCCCAGTTTTGGCAAAATTCTTTGAAATTTATAGAATTGTACGGTGGTCCATTATCGGAAATAAATATATGTGGAATACCTTGTCTAGAAAAAATTGATTTTAGTTTGTTTATAACCTGAGAACTAGAATAACCGGAACTTAATATTTCAGTTTCAATATATTTGGAGTAATAATCGACTACCAATAAATATGGATTTTTATTTGGACCACGGAATATCAATAATTTCATGATGTAATAGTTCCTGTTTAGGATTTGAATTTTTATACTTCATACAAATTTCACAGTTGGATACAATATTAAAAATGTCATTATTGATATTGGGCCAATAAATTGACTGTCGTGCTAAGCTTTGACATCGTTGAATACCCATATGACCCTCATGTAGATGTTGCAACATTTTTTTACGAAGATTTGAAGGAACTAGAATTTGGTTGTTTTTCAGCAATACATCATCAATAATTGTTATGTCGTCTTTAATTTTGAAATAGGGCATGACAGTTTTATCGACTAATTTTTTATTTTCCGGCCATCCATTTTTGACATAACTTTTAATTTTTTGAAACATTTCGTCTGAATTTGTAGACTTTTTTATGTCTTCTATATTTGAGAAGGGTAATGAGAGATGCGACATTATAAAATTGCAATGAAGTGATATGTCTTCATCAATTTCCACTAAAGTAGTATCTTTTACTGCAGCTCTAGACAATGTATCTGCAATGTGCAAAAATTTTCCTGGCTTATATTGAACTGTCAAATCGTAGCATTGTAAACGAAGCATAAATCTTTGTAACCTTGCAGGAATTTTGTAGAGTGGTTTATTAAATAATGAGACCAACGGCTTATGGTCAGTTTCAACAATAATATTTAAACCATATATATATGAATGAAATCGTGTGCAGCCAAAAAGAATTGCAAAAAGTTCTTTCTCTATTTGTGCATAATTGACTTGGGCATCAGTTAATGACGCCGATGCGTATGCAATTGGATTTCTATCATGTAGTATTGTTGCACCAACCGCAAATTTGGATGCATCAACAGACAGAGTCACTATTTTATTTGGATCGAAATAAGTCAAAACTGGAGTTTTTGTTAACTCAACCTTTAAATTATTGAACTCTTTGTCTTGTTCTGAATCCCAATGCCATACCACATCATTTTTTAATAGATCTCTTAAATGCTTATTTTTGGATGACAAATTATTAATGAAAGATCCTAAATAATTAACCATGCCCAGAAAACGTTGCAATTCGGAAACCGACCTAGGTACAGGCATTTTTAAAATTGAGTTTATTTTGTCAGCATCTGGCTTAGTCCCGTCTTTATTGAAAATATGGCCAGTAAATTTAATTTCTTCTAAAAATATTTTTGATTTTGTTTTGTTAAATTTTAATCCCACACTCTGCGCTCTTTTTAGTACATTATTCAAAATTTCATTGTGTTCTTCAATTGTTGATGCATAAATCAAAAAATCATCAATATAAATTATCAGTCCGTTAATGCCTTCAAATAACTGAACCATCTGTGCATGAAAAATTTCAGGAGCCGCGTTTATGCCAAAGGGTAATCGTAAGAACCGAAAACGTCCAAAGGGTGTATTAAAAGTACATAATTTTGAGGAATCGTTGTCTAGAGAAATCATCCAGAAACCACAATTAGCGTCTAGTGAACTAAAAAATTTAGAGCCATATAATTTTGATTTACAGTCATCAATGTTAGGGAATGGATAACGCGGCCTCAAAATAGCTTTATTAAGATTTCTAGGGTCTAGACATAATCTCAAATTACCATTCGGTTTTTTAACAAGAACAATTGAACTAACCCATTCAGTTGGCTCAGTGACACGACAAATTACATTTAAATCAATCATTCTTTCTAATTCGCTCTTTAATTCATTATGTAAACTAAATGGTATTTTTCTAGGCGGGTCTATGACTGGAATGGCATTTTCTTTAAGTTTTAAGTTACATTTTTTTTTTAAATGTCCTAATCCTCTAAATACGTTTGAATATTTTTCTAAAATTTTTTCAGAAGATAGATTAATGACATTAACATTTTTAACTAATTTCATTTTAGACGCTAAATCCAGACCTATTATATTTTTGCAATTTATATTTAAGATATAAAATGTACTTTTGTAAATTTTATTTTCAAACATGAAGTCTAAGTTAATTTTCCCTAATACAGGCAGCTTCTCTCCACTAAAAGTTAAAATATTTGCTTTTGCTGATTCCCAATTTTTTTATATTTAACATGCATGCGGTTTTAAGTGATAAAATATTTGCCTGAGCTCCTGTATCAACTTGTAAAGTTGTTAATTTATTATTTATTTGTACCTCGACACTCCATTCCGACGCTTGTGACGTCACCTGAAGACTTTTTACCTCAGCTTCATTAATTGATAAACCATCTGCAGCACTCTTTTCGGCTCTCTCAGCCCTCTCAGCAATTTTTAAAATCATTCCAACAAAAAAATCTTCGTCTTCTTCTTCATCGACTTGTTCTTCTTTTTCTTTGTAGACACCTTTAACAAATTTTTTAATCGGCTGTCGTTGTTGTTGCTGCTGCTGCTGTTGTTGTTGTTGAAACGGTTTGAAAAAACACATTTTGGCAAAATGATCTTTTCGACTGCATACAAAACACGTGACACCAGCTGCTGGGCAATCTTTCTTTGATTCGTGCCATCGGATAAGACAATCCACAAACAAATATGTCTCTAACCAAATCCTCTCTTAAGATTCCAAATTCACAAGTTAGACTTAAGTTTTTTAATACTGTTGCATATTCGTCAATTGACTCATTGCTTACTTGTTTTCGCGTAAAAAATTTATGGCGCTCCATCGCAATGTTAGCCTTCGGGACGAAATAAGAATTAAGCTTTTTCACCAAATCTTCATATTTTATGGAGTCGATGTCTTCGTTGAAAGAATTAAATATTTGCAGCGACTCGGGGCCCATATGGTGCAAAAGTAATGCCACTTTCCTTTTATCAGATTGTTCCTCAAGATTTGACGCACGAAGAAATATTTTAAATTGCGTCATCCAGTTCTTCCACGTTGAGGCAAGATTTGATGATTTTATATTTATTGGAGAAATAGTCGTTGCTATCGACATAATTTGCTGAGATGTCGCCATTGTCAAATCTGAAGGAACACTTTCTTCGTTTTTTACTTCGTTTAGCATTGACTGCACTTTTATATGTTAATAATTAATTGTCTTTTAAATTTTTTTTTGTTTTTGACTGACTGTACCGGCTTAAATTTTTAACAAAAACCACATCTGACACCATGTTAATAAAAAGACAATGTGTTCTTAGCGAGTGTCGTTTATTAACTAACTGTCTCTTTGAGATCTCAAGTAATTCATTGTTATACATAGTAAGCTTAAACTAGGAATATATGAAATTGGTACAAACGTTAGGAATATACTGTAATTTAAATCATAGGGTAAGTAACATTGTTAATTTACACAACAGTATGGACCATAAGTTATCGATAGGGTTTAAATCAGGACTAAGTTCTGGCCAATCGAGAGCTAGACTCCAGGAACTCTGTAGTTTTTCGAGAGCGGTCAATTGCTGCATTGTCCTGTTGAAAAATATAAATACACAAGAACTTCATACAACAGCGATCATATAATACAGCGAGTCCATCTTGGTGCCAACGAAGCAGATTGGAGTAGTTCCTTTATAGCCAACGCTTCCCCAAACCATGAGGGAGGCTCCACCAAAGTATCGGCGCTGACGCTTAACTTTCGGAAGCACTTTTGCAATGCCAATATTTGTCTGAACCATCTGAATTAAACTTTTTTTCATCGGAAAATATGACCGACTTCCATTCTTCATCCTAAAATCTGTACTTTTCCGCAAATCGAAGTCTGGCCATTATGTGCCTTTGCATAAGCGTCGGCTGACCATATTTTTTTCAAATGAGAGTCCCAAATCTCGATTCAGTATTTGTTGCACACGACGTACACTGACTTTTAAGTTCATTTTACCAATTATTTCCTTTGCGCTTAAATTATCCTTAACAGCAAGTCTTTAATTTCCCTTTTGGCTCTGTCATTTATAAGTGGAGTTTTCCTGATCGCATTGCGGTCCCTTACTGGTCAGCCTTATTTATAAAATGACACAACTTAACCTTTCAAATAATCTCGCAACTTCGTGGTTGGCAATCCCTTGATCATTGTAAGCTTCGATTTTTTCTATTTCTGTCAATGGTTTTTCACGTGGCATTCTGTTAAAAGTAAATTTATTTTATTTGAAATCAAGGTTATGACTAAAAAACAGTCAAATAAAAATTTACTTACTCTTCACTACTTACGCTTCTGCGTTCACTAAAATTCAAATAAAATGCAAAATTGTGTAATGCGTTTATAATTACTTCGCTCCTTAAACAGTAACAAGTCTTCTTTTTTTAAAAATGAGAGTGGTCAAACGTGTCCACATGAAATAGTTAGAGCAGTTAATAACCCAATAACTTGTTTACATATTATGGCCCCATTATGAGGTTAATAAATTTAGTGAGATAAAAAACGTTTGCGTTTATATATTTCGTATTGTATTATTTACCATGATAAAGCTTATTATATACGTGTTGTATTTTGCTAGAATACTAAAATATTTTAATTGATCAATTATACCTTCTTCCGATTCAAATGTGGATTCCCAAATTAATTCCTTTGTAATATCGGTGATGTGTTGTTTTTGTTAAAATTTTCTTTGTTCTTAAAATGGATTTTCATAGCTTTTCTTCGCATATCATTTTCTATGTAAAGCATCAATCAGTTCTTCAACGTTAATTCATTGCAACATTTTTAACACAATCATATCCTTGCTATTTGAATTTATATCTTCAAAATCCATTAGTACAATTCTAAAAAATTTTGTTAAGGAAAAGCTTTTAAAAGCTTTTTTAGAAGCAAATCTGTTTTATTGTGTTGTGTTTTCAATGGAAGCCATTAAAAAATTCAGTTATTAATATTCAGTTTAAAACTACTTCTTATGGTAAATGTCAGGATTAACTTAAAATCCTGACGTTCCGTTTGGAGTGGATCTGTTTTATTGTTTCTTTATTCATTTGTCCGTGTATGTGTGTGTGTGAGTTTGTGTCTGTGCGGCAGACACAGATGAAATAATTTGCTTTATATGAATTTTCTCTGTTTATTGATTCAATTAGCAAGAAAGTAAAAATTAAAACCACAAAAACAACAACAACAAATTGGCAGCAACAACATGTGACTTGCTTTGTTTAATTGCATCGGATAATATTTCTTTGGCCACAGGATCATCATTGATACGACCAAGGCGATGCTATCAACGTATTGCTGGCATATGAACTCAATTCACAACCAGGCACACACTCACCCAAATCACACACATTAGTGCAAAGTACCAAAAAGATTATAAAAGCTAAGACTCTGTAGAAAATTTACTTTTAAGGTGCTTTATTTGCTAGGTCTTAGTTTAACCGTACTCAAGCTGAACGTGGAAGCTTGTTTGTTGACTGGCAAATGTGTAGTTTATTGAAAATATATCCTTATTTTTTGGTCTTAAGCAACAGTCTATAAATCTGCCTGAGTGTTTTTTGTTGTTTTTGTAGAGTTTACTAGTTATTGTTTTAACAATTTATTAAATTTTTACTCAATATTCTATGTGCTTGCATACAAGAGTGTGTGTGTGTGTGTCTGTTCAATCTAGTATGCTCTTAAATTTATTTAAAAGTGTTTTTGTTATGCCAAAAAACTTTTGAATGATGACAACAAAAATAGGGAAAAAACAACTTTTACCGCGCATGTAGCTAAAGCCATTTTCAGGTATTAATTACTTAAAAACAAATTTACAACTTCGACAAAACTTCTGCTGGCCGACATCTGTAAATTACCTCAAGGTAGTAGAGTACGAAAGAATATATCTTTGCCTTCTAGTCATGTTTGTACTGCATGTCTTGTGGTTAGTTAGGATTGCGGTGTTGGTCTAAAAGTTTTACTTAAAAGTTTGTTCAAGACGTTTTCTACTCATTCGCTTAGCTGCTGCTATTTCTGCAAGAGGCATACATACATACATTCAGATATATATGTCCATGGGTATGTGTGCGGGCGAGTGTGTAAATTTTACCTGGTTATTCACACACGATATTCATTGTGAGCTTTAGCTCAACACAACTTCAATCTTCCAACTTTAGTATTTTTTATTTTTGTTTTCTGTATATTTTGTCTTCTACGATTGGCTTGAATAATTACTTCAAAATGTTGTTACTAATACATTCCGACATACACACATGTCTTTGTATGTGTGCATTTGCGGCTTTGTTGTTATTATAATAAATTAATATAAATTTCTACAGAATGAAACCTATTCAAGAAGGCTTTTAGTAGATTAGCATTTCATGGATTTGAAGTGAGTATTACACTGCAGTTCATACTTGCCTTTACACGCTTAGAAATCTTGTAATAAATTTTAATACCAGCAAAGTCTTACAAGGATTTTTAATACAAAAAGTTTTTAATTTAATACTCCTCAATTGATAACAAAATGTTTAAATATATTTTGTTATACATTTTATTATAACTTACAAATATTATAACGATATTTTATAACCTTGGAACCAATTCGATGCTATGGTGAATATTGTATTTAACTTTTAGAACATGCTGTATTATGTTTCAATACAATTTTGTATACAATTTTATTTTATTTTATTTATATTATTTTATGTTAATTTTTTATGATTTAAATACAAATTGTAAATGTTTGATAGTTTAAATCATACTTGATTTTATATATAGAAATTCTAGTTGTTTGATAGTTTAAAATCGTTTATTGAGCTTTAGGTCAAAGTTGGAACAATTAATTGTTCTAACGAATCTTTCCAAAGAAACAACAACAACTACAACGTTTTTTCAATATGAAAAGAAAAAATCACTAGCTGATTTTATTGCAATTTCGGCCCTGCTAAAGGCTTATTCAGAAATTTTTGAGATACCCGCGCAAGCACGCACTAGCGAGATTTGAAGTGTAAATTTCTCAGTTTTTCTCCCATTTCATATTTTCACATTTGTTGTTGTATTTTTGCTTTACTTTAGTCTTTATGCTTATGTTATTATTATGGAGTCCAACATTATTACATATTATTTTATTTTATTTTCTTTTATTTTATTTTGTTTTATTTGGTTTAGTTTAGTCTATGCCACAATGTAACTTACACACTAGTTAAATACAAAAAATATAACACATTGTAATAAAAACATTTATAAAATAGAGTTAAAAACATACAGGGCTGCCAATATTCGAAGCGCCCATCTGGCATCACTGTAACTTTCCGCAGTGATGCCAAATCGACTAATAACATACCGCGTTTGAAGCGTCATTCCAAGCAAATGTTTACAATGGAACAGTACACGCCACGCGAACGCTCTAAAATTGTTGAAATTTACATTCAACAAAACAAGTCAATAGTGAAAACTCAACGTGCTTTCAAAAAAATAAATAAAGTGAAAAGTGCGCCTTCCAAGAAAACAATTTATCGTTTGTATGAAAGATTTACAACTGGTAATACTCTTGGTAACCCAAAGAGGCCAAATAAAAAGCGGCCAAGGCGATCGGATGAGAATATTGCAGCCGTACGAGCCAGTATTGAGCAGTCACCAACAACATCCCAAAATCGCCGTTCTCATCAGCTCGGCATTCCCCGATCCACTTTACAACGCATTTTACGTGTTGATTTGAATTTTTTTTCCGTACAAAATTCAATTGATAAACAAATTGTTGCCTACCGATAAGCCACGTCGATTGGAATGGGCCCAAAGAGTCATCGAAATGGCTGGAGAAGACGAGCAATTTTGGCATAAAATTATCATGAGCGATGAAGCTCATTTTCAGTTGAACGGAACGGTAAACAAACAAAATTGCCGTATTTATGCCACTGAAAATCCACAAGAGATTCAAGAGGTACCTCTTCACGATGCAAAAGTCACTGTTTGGTGCGGCGTTTGTGCTAAAATGCTCATTGGGCCGTTCTTTTTCGAAGATGATAATGGCCACAGAGTTACTGTCAATCAGGAGCGTTATCGCGATATGATAAACAATTTTTTCATGCCAATCGTTCGTCGAAAGCGTATCAGGCACTACTGGTTTCAACAAGACGGCGCGCCACCACACACAAGCCGCACTACAATCGATTTTTTGAAGCAATTGTTCCCTGGCCGTTTGATGTCAAAAAATGGTGATTTCGATTGGCCGCCAAGATCACCAGATTTAACGCCTCCAGACTTCTTTTTGTGGGGTTATTTGAAATCAAAGGTTTACGTCAACAAGCCAAAGATCCTAGAAGAGCTGAAAACCAACATCCGTCAAGAAATAACCGCCATTCCCATCGAAATGTTGAAGAAAACCATGGAAAATGCTGCAAAACGGGCACAATATGTCGTAGAGGCCAATGGCGACCATTTACGAGATATCATATTCAGGAAATAATGTAAGCAAATCTACTTGAACCCAATTAAATGATATTCATGACGAACAGACAGAAAATTGTGGTTTCTTTGATTTATTTAAAAATAAAATGGGCCCTGTATCTCATTTCATATGTAGAAACCAAAAAATCTAAATTATTATTAGCATTTAAAGAGTTAAACACTGGCAAAGCTCGATTTATAAGCGCATTAACTGCATAATTAGAGCGAAAAATTTCTAAATAAAAAGGATTATAGCTTCTAAGCATCCTTACAGGAGCATTGAAATTTACTATTTCCAATAATGCAGGTCAATCAATAAAACCATTAATAATATCAAAAACTTGTAGATGCAAATTGAAAGTAAATTTACGATCAAATACTACACCCAAGTCCTTAATTGATCAACAGAAGCCAAAAAAAAATTGAATTTGATAAGCGGACTGACGGTATGTGACAGAATTATAGAAAGTCATGAAAACACATTTGTTCAAATTTAGGAAAAGGCCATTTTTACAGCACCAGCAAATTATTGACTGCATTCTGCAAAAGCACTGTGTCATTGACATCAAAGTTTTTTAGAAAAATCTTAAGATCGTCAGCGTAAAGTAAGTGTTTACAATGAGATAAAGCTGAGGAAATGTCATTGATAAACAAAACAAAAGGTAACGGCCCCAAGATATTTCCTTGCGGAACACCTGACGATGCTAAATACGTATAGGATTTAATATAATCAAAGGCATTATCAAACTATACACTGTCTATTTGATTTAATCCAATTTAAAAAACTAGAGTGAAAACCTAATTTTTCCAGTTTCTTAATTAAGAGAGCGTGAGAGACTTTGTCAAACGCGTCCTTTACCATCCTTTACCAAAAGCCGAGATACAGTATTCCGAAAACAATACCAAATTAGACATAGTAGAGCGACCAGGAAAAAAGCCATGCTGGAATGGAGAAATAATACTCTTTAATGCAAAGAACAATTTTTTTTCTTGCAGTTGAAATATGTTTGTGTTTAAATATGCAAGTGCAGTTTAAATATAACGACAATATTTTATACATTTTGGAATCAGTTAATATTATGCATAATTTTCAATGCAAAATCAGTATTGCAAATAAATGCAAACTGAGCATTAAATTTAAATACTTATTTTTATTAAAAACTAATTTTAGTATTTATCCAGTATTTAATTTTAATACAATTTTTGTGTTGTCATATATGTCAGCCCAAAAGTATTAAACTTTATTCTAATATTTCTAGCCGTGTATGTATGTATCTGTAGTGTTCAATATATATGCCAGCATATTTCATTTTGGTCTGTGTTGTTGTTGACTGCGTTGTTGTGATTTATGTGCATGTGTGCTTGTGTGTGTATTTAAATAAGCCTTAATCATGTTTTGGGTTTGGAAATTTAATCAATGTAATTAAGTTTTCGGTGTTAGGAGCTTTAAGCTTTCTAAGTCAACAACTTCCACGATTTAATTGTAGTGAACAATAATCTTAATCATATGCATTATATATAATAACAATTCATAAATGTTAATTTATCTTGATCTTAATTGATTGTGTTTGAAATGCAGTGTTTTGGATTTTTAGCATTATATACACACAAAATCTAAAAATCACATATTACACTAGGCAACAAATTGAAAAAAAATGTCGGTGTCTATTTAAATTCAATTTTCGAAAAGGTGTTTGTGCATGATTTATTTCAACTTTATAGCAGATTTTCCTATTTAGTTATTAAGTACCGCATATTTCACACAGTTTCTCCATATTTGTTTTTTGGAGCAAGTTTGAATGCACACAAAAAAAAATTATGGTTTCTGAATAAATTTCAGAAAAAAGTCAAATGAACAAAAATGTCTTACTTAGCACGTTGCTTGTAAATTTAGATTATTTTTAAATAAAACAAGAAATGTTTAATGGAAAGTTTATGAATTACTTTTGAATTGATTAACAATTTACCTGATTTCAAAGAAATTTCCGAACATTTGAATTATTTTATTTACAACAAGCTGAAAGAAACCCAGCGCGTTGCTGCTACAGAAAAAATAACTGTGGAAATACTGTTAAAAATTTGAATGAGTTATCATGGTTAATTAAAAAATCAGTCACACTCACGTCTTGAAAAATAAACTTTATTCGTGCTCAATTTTTTTTATTTCCTTGGTCACTTTTATTTTATTTTTATTCTCGCTCAAGTGCAAGCAATAAGTTAAATACGGTTCCAAAGTTATATCGAAAATTTTTGCTGCTGAAAAAGTGCCACTCCCCCTTTTCCAACGACAATAAAATGCTACAAGTGAAACTGCACTCGTAAATTGAGGTCGAAAACTAAATTCCTAGCCAGATTAAAAACAAAGCAGGTCTGCCGATAGAAGGAATGTGGCAGGTTATAATTTCAATGCTAAGTTTAGAAGTCTATTTTTTTAAATTTTAAAAACTTCCTCTTTATTTCTAAGTGAAGTGCATTAGCAAATGTATTATGTTTTTTGGAATCTTGAATAGTGAGCTCAAATCCCAGCAGAGACATAGTGGTGTTTTTTTTTTCTTTATTTTTCTTAATGGCTTTAAGCTTTGTTTAGATTTTTTTTAGTTTGTTGTTTTTTTTTTTAGTGATTTCGTTCTGTTTTTTGCATTCATTGCTTATAATAACAAGGCGAACGCGTTAATTTTCTTTATCTGTGCTCGTACATTTATTCTTAATAAAGCAAATTAAGCTACGATTAGTTAACAGCTGCGATGGTCGAATGGATTAGCTAATGCACTTACACTCACTTGGCCGAGGTTAAAGTCTCTGGATAATTGTAATTTTTCAATCGCCGGCAACATGGGTTGGAAGCAAAGACGCCAGATGAAACTACCACCAAATTTCCCTTTTTCTCGCACTTAATTCTCACAAATTACCACACTCCCAAAATACCTCAAATTACCACAAAATAACTCAAAACTCCCACAAAATACCACAATACCTCAAAATACCACGAAATACCATAATACGTCAAATTACCACAAAATACCAAAATGCAGTATTAAGTACCATAAAACTAATTTCATTTTTGCAGTATCGCAACATAATTGCCAAGATTTTACCATATGCAATAAAAAACATTTATTTTTAAAATAATTCAGTTCTTTATATATTAAAAATAAACATATTGATTTCAGTTCTTTTTCTTAAAAATTAATAAAGTAAAAAAGGCACACATAATAAATTTATTTAAATTAATATTTAATTTTTATATATTGCGCTAGAATAAAGTTCATAGTGGACTTTATTAAACTGAACTTCTGTTGTGCAGTTCGATTTTGATAAGCTCTTAGCAAGCATAAAATGCTTGAAAGCATACACGCTCAGAAATCTTGGATGAAATTCTAATAAAAACTGTATTGTATATATGACCACACCAGAATTGCATTAGAATCTAATATATGTCAAATATTAAAATTGAATTCTAATCCCATAATACTAAATTCTAATACAGAATTGGAATAGAAACTAAGTTTAGAACAATACTATTCTGGTTTATATTTTAATACATTTGTATTCAAGTATAATGCTTCAGTTATTAAAAATTAATACGAATAAAAAAAATTTTTATTAAATATTAATAAAAATTGTATTAAATAGTAATACAAATTGTATCAAATTGTATTAAATAGTAATACAGATTGTTTTAAACAGTAATAAAAGATGTATAACATATAATACATATTGTCCTGAAAAGGTGAAAGGAAAAATCAACATTTATGGAATATATTTATGGAACATTTATGGAATAAAGCTATAAATCTTTTATATGTTTACTTACTTCTAAAATTCCAAGTGAAATAAAAAGAAAATATTTGGTCAACCAATAACAAAATATTTATTCATTTAAAGTTTCTTTTATAACATACGGTTTTTCGTTAACAAAAATTATTTCTATAGGTTTTATTTTGACAATGTCATATTTCAGAATCAGAATGACAATTTGACATATGATTAATAGATATTTGTATTACATTTTAAGACAATTTGTATTATAACTTGTATATAATACAATTTTTATTATACTTTAATACAGATAACATTAAATCACTTTTTTAATAGACTTGAAAGTATAAGTTTTAATCAAAAATATATTAAAAAATGCATGATTCTAACGCTTGGCTTAAAATTAATACCAAGATTTCTGAGCGTGTATCCGTGGAAAGCCGTGGATAACTCAATTTATTTTTATTAATATTTATTTAAGAAAATATTCGTTCCACATTAGCTGAAGAATGAGGAAGGCAAGATATATAAGAAACTAGCTGATATACCCGGTGTTACTCGAGAGTCATTTATATAAAAATTTTAATATACACTTTTCGATTAAATGTTTTTGTAAATTTTGGAATTTTGTAAGAACGTGTTAAATTTAAGTTTGAGACCACTATAAAAATATTAGTTAAAAAATTTACCAAGCTTTTTTAATGAAGAAATAATTTTATCACTGTTTTTTCACAATCAAAAACTGTTTTGTAGTTCTAAACTGAATTTACTGGCTACTGGTAAGCATGTTACTTGCACGTCGCTAATGAAAATCAAATTTAAAAAAATCTTCCTAACATTTTTTAGTAGTTTTTCCAGTTCGAAAATAACAATTGGATTGTCTCTAAATAAAAAATTAATATAAATTGAGTCTGATAGTTGATGCAATTTCTTAAATCTTCTGAATTACTCTTTTATACGAAAAATTGTAAAGTCGTTTTTTAATGTAAATTAGCAAAAAGGTGTAAGTTAAGAAAGCAGTTGCTTTTTAATTTTTATTATAGTATATACAGCAACCTGTAGCAATATTATCGACGTTAACAGATCGACATAAATCCAGCTGAAAAATCTGCAGGAACAGTGCAAGAAGTGCCATTATGTTATTTGCTGCAAGTTTACGCTGTGTGCGAAAAGAACTAAATTGGATAACAGTTACCGACTTTTCTAATATATTTGAATCGTGCCGGTAATGCAGTACTTAGTTCTAATTTATAATATTTTCCAGCATACTTTTCAGCATACTTTCGGTTAGTACGCAATTGAACCGAAAAATTTGTTCAATGCAGCCAAGCTTACAACCATGTCGGTACATTTAATTGGCGTGGAAATTTGACTTTCAACAATAAAGTTCAAATAACACATTTAACATGAAAAAATTAACTTTTACAGTATTCTAATTCACAGTCATCTTTTCGATGATACAGTGATATATATAGAACATTTAAAGTACCATTGATAAAGAACTGTGTGCCTTGTTGTTTTGATGACAAAAACAATAAAATAATTTTTGCGCTTAGCTGGAAGAACTTTTGCAAATAAATGCTATGTCATATGAAAGGTAGTCAGATGTGCAATTTTTAATTGATTTCATTTTTATAGCAACAACAATTTTTGAGTCATTTTTTAAGTAAAAAGTCAATATTTTGGAACTTTTTTGATATAATCATAAAACATATATACACTAACTTAACGGTACAGTTCAACCTATTTTTGTGAAGTGATTTTATTGAACTTTTGAACAAAAAAAATTTGAATGAAATATATTAATGGACTGCGGAGATATTTGCATCGAAAAACCAAACTTTGATTTTCATGTCGTTTTTTTCTCATTCTTAGTAACGATGTTTTATGTAAAAGTCGTTGTACTGAAAATTTCTCCAATTTTGAAGATATGTGAGTGTTTTTGACGTCAAAATAACAAAAAAATTTTAAAATTGAATACACAAAAATCTCCGATGGTAAAAAGTTTTATAATAACAAAATTACCGTTAGTTGAAAAATTTCAGAGGGGGCGTGGCAAAAACTAAGTATGTAACATTTTAAGTTGGCATAAACTTAATATGTGTACCTAGTTTGAGAGAAATCCGTTGAGCCATTTAGATTTGTATAAAGGCCAAACAAACAAACAAACAGAATATGAGTTTTATTACTATAGATTAATTTTCTCATTTCCAGATACATGAAAATGTTTTCATCTTGTTCATTTAAAATATTTTTCCAAAATTCAGTAAAAGGCAACATGATTTCAATGTTTGTATTCGCAATTTTTTTGAATTCCCTATAAATGCTGTTAAAATTTTCTTGAGTAATTGCATTTGGTAAAAGCTGGATTAAGGCCATTATAGATTTATTTTTTAAATTTGAGGGACTTAAACTTGAAATACATTTCAATATATTAAAATTTTCTGAGGGAAATTTCTTAAGAACTTCTTTGGAGGCTGTTCTAAGGAAATTTAAACAATTATGTTTAAAATTAAAAATTCCTTCTGAGTCATTTATTAGTTTCAGTTTAATTTCAACAACGGGGCCTAAATCTTAATCAGCAAAAATTGTTCTCTAAGCAATTGTTATACTGAATTTCTATATAATTTTCTGGAAATAAAATTTCTTAGTCTTTTTTGTTGGTATGTTTGCAAAATTACATAAAAGTGACTTGAACATTGTCAAAAATTCTGTATCAACTTCATGAAGTTTTACTTTGGCAGACTGCATTTCAATATTTCTTTCAATAAATATTGGAAGTACAAAATCTAAGAAATTTAAATAAAATTTATTAAATGGGTTCGAGAGCTCTACACAAATGCCGGAGGCCTTTTGATTCTCAGATTCTTCCTCCAAAAATAAAGCTTTTAGTGGTTCGTAATGTTTAATTACCCTTTCAACACTTTTGTGTAGTGATAACCAACGAGTTGGTGCAGGGGAAGTATTTTATCTTGATTAAGATTGAAAAGGTCTTGAAATGGTTGTAGTTTTTGAACTCTTTTTGAAGAGCAGAAATAGTTCTTTAAAAAGCATTCGGGTAGTTCTTTGCAAGCATGTGATGCACACAGATGATATGTGTGGCAAACACATTTCATTGCGAATAAGTCTAAGAAAATAAATGAAAAATTAAAAATTGCATTAAACTCATAATAATATTTTCTGGGATATCTCGCTTAAGAAGAGTAGGCAAAGAATTATTGACTCCAAACATTACAGACGCTCCATCCGAACCATAGCCAACCATGTTATTTTTGTAGTCGATTGAATTGTTGTTAAAAAATCTATCAAATAAAATAATATTTTAATTAACAATATTATACGGATTGGATATATTCTTGCAAATATTTCTCGATATATTTCTCGATACAAATGCTAGGCTTTTCCTTCTCCTAACTCGATCAAAGTCAAAAAATCGTTATGGACAACCATTGAATCATCTACATACCGAGCAACAATTGCCGATTGCTTCGTGAAGTCGATAGCTGTCGACTCACCGCATTTAATGCTGAATGCGTTTTGCCAAAGAGTTTGAAAAAAGTGCCTTTTTCGCTCTTCTCCTAGAACATTCTTTATGAGACATGATGCTTTTGTTCTTCCTAGTGTCGTCGCATTTTTCGTCGTTGAATCTCCAATGTAGTTGCACAAACTATTCAAATCCTCTGAAACTGATAACGCCAAATTATGGTTGACAATCAATTGTGCCATATAAAGTTCTTTTGCTTTTTGGTTGCTGCCATTTGGATTGTTTAACATCGCCGTCGCTTTCTGCATGCTCCGTTTTGCTTGCGTAACATGTCTAGATGATAAAATGTGCTTTTTCGCTTCTTCTCTTCCTGCTTGTGGACGTTTTCCTCCACATGGTCTACAAATAAAACGACAGGGAGAGCTTGGATCCTTATCCATCCAGTCCTGAAATGATGGATTCCAAGCCAGCGGTCTTGGCAATATTTTTTTCGAAACCTGAATTAAACGTGTTGGAATATATAATATAAATATTTATAAACTTATAACAATACTAGCAAATACCCGCTGTTTTGCCTGCGATAAAAATATTAAATACCATATAAAAATTTTAAATCTTAAAATTAAAGTATTTAGTTTTATTAAAATAAATTCAAAATATAAAAATTATTGTGTTCGTTTTCTTTAATTATGAAAAAATGGTATATTTATTAAGAAATTACTTTATTTAATTTGAATAACTTATATTAACGGTTATTGTTATGTTGACATAAATTTACCTGACTTTCTTATTTTTTACTTTTAAAAATGTACTGCATAACAGCGTTATAAAAAAATTTGTAATCAAAAATGTAATTTTTTACATATATTCTGAAAATAAATATATTCTTCTTAAATTGTTGTAGTTAATCGGCCTTCTTCATTATTAATTGTTGTTATTGGGCTTCGGCCAAGCAACAATTCTTCTTAAATTTAAAAAAAAACACCGATATAATGACATCAAACTTTTGGCGGCATTTCAAAAACTATAGACTTTCTCAATGCATTTTTGTATGGAAAGTCGTTGATTAATAAAATAGACGGTAATTTTCTTTTCTTTTCGGAAATATTTTGTACGGATATTAGGTTTGTTTTAAAAAAACCTGTTATTATGACATTAAAATTCTTGCGATATCTCAAAACTATAGATTTTCTCAGTATAACTCATAAGACTCAGAATGAGAAAAAAATTATTGAAATTTCATGTTTTGACTTAGCAAGCAAACATTTCCGCAATTTACAAATAGGTTTTCATCCAATTTTCTTTGTTTGAAAGTTCAATAAGGTAAATTGGAAAAAATTAGAAAAGGTTTACCGTTACCTCAACAATGCAATGTCTTATATTGTTTTCAAAAAACCTCTAAAATATCCAACTTGTACTAAACAATAGGCCATGAGTTGCTTTTGTTGTACATATTTTTTTTAATTTTAATTTTTTTTAATTTTCATTTTCCTTATTCTTTCATATAACACAATTTACCTGCAAAAATTGTTCTATTTTGACACTAACAGTTTCTATCATCAAAAATCATGGGCCACCTACCCCCTCCCCCCTATGATTTTTGATGAAAACTAATTTGCTTAAAATGTTGTTATATTTTTTGCAATGTGTTACAGCTTAAAAACTAATTTATGTGAAAAACATTTTCAAATATAGCTTAAAAAATAATTCTGTGAAAAATATTTGAAATATTTCGAACTATTCCAAAGTTATATACATAAATCTATGTTTTAATCTATTTCCTTATCTTTATGGTCATAGTTAACGTTATAGTTATAGTAGAATTTGTCCTGACCCAATTCAATGGATTTTTTATGATCGTTTTGTGAATTTGTAAAAGTGTAAATTGACCTTCGAACAAAACACATGCTAGACGTTTCCGTTTGAAACATCAATGCATGACGTTCAGAATTTTCTGATATATACAGCATTCTTATTAATGTATAGTATTGCCCGGCAGACATTGTCCTGTCGCAGACCACCTTACTGCTATATACGAATTTTCATGCTGTTCGGAAAAAAAATGTATATATTCGCCATTTTTAGTACAGTTGGCGAAAGTAGCCGTATGAACTAAATTATCAAATTTTAGTCTATTACAACCAAAACCGTACGAAGTATAACATTTTTGATTAATTCTGGGCGGTAATGTGGGTGTGGCAAAATTTTTTCACTTAAACCATCTCATACTCGAAAAAATAGAGTGCCAGAATTTAAGCTCAATTGAGCTTAAACCTAGTGCGCTTTGCTTTACTCCAAGCTTATCCCCCGAAAAGTGGACTTAGTTAAAGTGGGTCATGCCCATTTTTAGTAAAGTAAAAAGATTACCAAATTCTAGTCTCATACGACCAAAATCGTCTGAAATATAGCATTTTTGCAAAAAGTGGGCATGAAAAGTAGACGTGGCAAATCTAACATAGCATATTACCATAAAGTTGGAATAACAAATCGTTTGATACCTATATCGAGTTAATCGGTTCAGTGGTTCTTGCGTGATTGTCAAACATCCGTGCAGTGTCACAATGCTTTTATATATTCGTATAGATAGACGACTAACACAATCCCAAGTGGGAAAAAGCTAGCTGGCAAGGCTGCAAAACCTAATTAATGCAGATAACTAAATTCTGGCAACTCCCCTCAAAACATTAACAAAGAAAATTAATTAACACTGTATGAAAGCAAGAATCTCCCTGAAAGTAAAGCTGGATTCACTGATCACCTTCAGCATGTTTTGAAAGTTTTTTTCATATGAAGTTTTCGCTCAGAGAGAAACATTTCTGCATGCTCTCAACTTGATTAACATTATTTTAAATCAGACTAAAACATGCTGAAGGTTATCAGTGAATCCAGCTTAACTACACAATATGGCTGTCGTGTTATATTGAGAGAAGGTCTCTCGACAAAGAGAGAAAAACTTTGTTTGCTGTTATATTGCGCTGCTGGTTGAATGTAGGCATCAAATAAAATGCGTGATTTTGCAATAATTAAAAAATACATTTTTCGAAAAACTTGGTAAGCTATAACAATCTATATTATCATAGGAATCGAATAAAAAAAGAATTACCAAATCAGTTCAGTGGTTTTCGAGCTTATTCTGGATCAAATTTCGTGAGTCTCCTTTTCTATAATAGTATAGATTATTACTTGTGTGTTGTCGGAACTTCCAATGAAGCAGATCTAATATCAACAATGATTTCAGGGTCCATAACTTTAAATTATTTAGTTAAGCGATTCATCTCGCTCTTAGCAAGTTCTAAAATATTCATCGCTGGCGTCATTAGAAAAATTGACAAATTTTTCAAAATTTTTAGGTTTTAACTCTAACAGAAATTGGGCTACTTGTATCCTTATTGACGTTGACGAACAGACGCACATATTTTCTTCAGCCTGAGATATCTTACAATTTCTTTGTGCACCACATTTTCCCTTTTTCACATTTATAATATTAAAATTCGTATTAATATGAAAACTATGTATACTTACAATGTTTTACAGAAAGAAGTTTGCGGCAAAGATCTTTTTTTTCCAGACATTTTTAAACACTTTTTTAAACACTTTTTTATTAACGTAAAATCAACAACTGCTTCAAATAAAGATGATCAACAGAGTGTTATTTTTGTAAAAAACAAAGAGAAAATAGATACGTCCCTGCAGTGTAATCAACTAGATTTATACCAGTCAACAACTAGTTGGAAATATCCAACAACTAGTTCGATTTATGTCCTATTCTCATAGAACCGACTGGTATTTTTTACGTGGTGATGTCATTGGAAAAGACAATTGTCTTACTATAGATAAGGTTTTAACTAGTTAACAACTCATTTTTTATGTAAAGTAAAATTCTAGTTGGGTTGTGACTAGTTTTTAACCAATATAGTAATTATCGAATTAAAACTAGTTCATAGGTTCATATTTTTTCAATAGTTCATAGGTTCAAAGAACATATATTTTTACAACAAAATATTAGCTAAAGGCTAAAGTTAAAGCTATTTGATGAAATACCATGTTTATGGTATACATAAACTAAGTTCTAATCTACTACAAAGTTGCAATAAAAACATTTAAAAATGAGAGTATATGTCGCATTAGTATAATTCAAGATAGTTTATCAACTACATGTTTTTATATTAGTTTTTATATGTTTTAATTTGTTTATTATTAGTTTGTTCTAATGGGGTACCCAGCTCCAACTGGTTTTGGAACTGGTTGATTTTGATAATATGTAGTATAGTTTGATTTTGGCTAGTTTTACAACTGGTTTAATGTGGCTTGACAAAAACTAGTTGGGTTTAAACTACTTTTGCAACTAGTAAATCGTGACAAAATATAAACTAGTTTGTTTTGACTAGTATAAATACTACTCATGTTTTAATGCTGACTAGTCTTACACTGCAGGGGTACTACAAACCACCACAAACAAGTGCATTCAGTCATTTGAACAATTCAATTGACGCATCTTTCTCATAATTCGTATTTCTACCATGAGTGGTAAAATGTCGTTGTGGTAGTTTGTGGTAGTTTGAGGTATTTTGAGGTATTGTGGTATTTTGTGGTATTTTGCGGTATTTATTTTCCCACGCGAAGAATTTTTCCCACAAAATACCATGGAAGTTACCACATCCCACAATCGTTGAAATATACCATAAGCACTATTTATAGTGCTTTTCTGCCAACAGTGGTGGGAAGTTCAGCAGACATGCTCGCCTCCATACCCGCTTATATTTTTTTTTCTATAGACATGTCCTAGTACGGCATGTCTGTCAAATGAACTGCCGTAGCAGCAATGCAGCATGCATGGCATGAATGCAAAATTAATAACGTGCGATCAGGCCCGTAGAGAGCCCAGTCCGGACCCAACGGGTTACAACATATGGGCCCTCCTGAAAATATTTTCATCACAAAATAAAACATGCACCATGACAAGTAAAACATATCCTATTGTCGTTTTTGTATGTATTCATTGTCTCTTATCTGTTCTATCTTGACAGTGCAAACGTCTGAATCAGAGACCTGCAGCGATGAACTGCAACTGCTTTTACACTCAGTACATACTTGGTTTTTGTATGACTTCAATATCATTAATACCATGCAACATATTCTACGCCATCGAGCTCACTTACAACATTAAGCATGTTACAACATTAACCAAAATCAAACACTGTGTGATGTGTGCTTCGACTTCAGTGGAAAGTATAGATGTTTGCATAAAATAATTATGTGTATAAACCACAGCGCACGAACGGAAATCGTTATAATTATGCATTATTTTGAGCTACTGCCTCGTGTACCATTGCAGGTTGATTTCAACTTCGGCTAATCAGTGATATAAAAGTAAGCTTACGAACGATGAAATCAGCGCGTACACTGCATTTTTACTCAAGTGCTTGTAGATTACTTCAGTATGAATAGAGTAAATAGTTTTAGGAAGTTTTAGGGGTAACTTATTTCGAAGATGATGTCAAACTTTAAAATTTAAGATGGCGTATAGAGTTGCCACCTAGATTTTTTTCATTTTTGCGAATTCTTGTAATATTAAAATTCTGACAACGGATTTGATTTTGAATATAATGTCACAGTTTTAAAATTTAAGATGGAGGTTAGGATTGCCACCTAAATTTTTACCACAGTACTGCCACCTAATTATATGCATTTTTAAGAGTTTTAAACATCATTTATCAGTGTTAAGGGGTCGCTGATTTTGAATCTAAAGTCAGAATTTTAAAATTCAAGACGGTGGATGGGTGCCACCTTAATTTTTTGTAGTTTTATGAATTCTGGGCTGGCAAAAAAAAGGTACACCAAAAATGGGTCGCTGAATCCGAATCCATTGTCAGAATTTCAAAATTATAAAATTTTGAAATAATAGGGTTGCCACCTAATAATATGTCTTTTCAAGAGTTTTAAACGTCATTTATCAGTGTTAAGGGGTCGCCGATTTTGAATCTAAAGTCAGAATATTAAAATTCAAGATGGTGGATAGGGTTGCCAGATTAATTTTTTGTAGTTTTATGAATTCGGGGCTGGCAAAAAAAAAAGTACACCAAAAATGAGTCGCTGAATCCGAATCCGTTGTCAGAATTTCAAAATTATAAAATTTTTAAATAATAGGGTTGAAGTAATAGGGTAGGTTAAAACTGATAAATGACGTTTAAAACTCTTGAAAAGACATATTATTAGGTGGCGACCCTATTATTTCAAAATTTTGAACAACTGAACAAAAGTTGTAGCTTTATTAAAGATCTGCTTGCATGCAAAATCTTATCAAAATCAGTGATTAAAGGTGTTTTATAGTAAAATGGCGTCTGATATAATTTCTTAAAAAACTAAATTTAATAAATATCTTTAAAAATTTACTAAACAAATTTTATTGCTCACTCATTTGAGAATTTATTTTAAAAAAGAAATCAGCTCAATTGAACCATTAGCTTATGAGCTACAAGCTCTCAAAAGTCAAGCAAAGTAACTGCAATGTTACTGCAATGTTATTGCAAATACTTTGTGTTCGGAGAATAAATTATCGCTGGTTTTTTTTATGCAGGAGTTACGCTTTATGTCTTTGTTTTGTTGCTTGTAAATGGCCATACTTACCATTGCATACCAGAAGTTGAAAAGACCCTGCGCTGGTTATCAAACCAAAAACTCGAACATGCATTATTGTGGTCTTACGACACGCTCATACACAGTTGGCTTCAATGTTGCAAGTATGTTCGACACAACAATCGCAGCGCTTGCGTAGTGCGGTCAGACTGTCACTGTATTTGTTGAGGGTAGATTGCAAGTAGCGAAATTGCCATCGCTTGCAGATCACTGGTCTGAATGTTAAAAGTTTTTTGTTTATTTAATAAAAAAAAATCGGCTTGGTAGGTTCATATCAAATTTTGTACACATCCTTAGAACATTAATGAGTACTTAAAAGAAAAAATGTTTAATGGTATATTTTTGCGTAATGATCCTTTGAAAATGGTACCTCTTAAATCTGGCCTCAGTGGCGTTCACATGGATTATCTGAGGACGAAATTGGCTACTACTCATATGACATTTTAAAGCAGTAGGCTATTTGTAAATCACCGCCATCAACTCTACCAAGGTTGCCATCTGTTCTAATTGCTTCTTTATTTATTTCAATCTTCATTATTGTTGCTACAAACAATAGCTCAACCTACCAAGATTTACAGCTAAGGGTCAGCCCTCTTTGGTGAATCACTACTTCACTGGAACAGACCCACCTGATCTATTCATCTTATTTAAGCCAACGAGATGGAGAAACATTTGTAAGATACTTATTAAGATGGCATTCATGGCAAGTTATTACGAAAAAACTATTTAACCGAACGTACTAAAATTTTAAATATTATTGTACATATGTGTATGTAGTACAATTATATATACACTAGTATCGATTGCGGTCGAAATTCGACCAGCTGTTTGTTAAGAAGTGAGCAAAGATGAACACTTAGTTTAGTTAAGCTTAAAATAAACGCTAAAGGCCCTCTAGAGTAAATTTGAGAAAACAGAACATTAAAGATGCATTGCGAAGATGAGTCGTTTGTCATTTTTGTAGCATTGAAATTTGTTACCTTGCATAACATAAACCCTTTAATATAATCGCATTGAAATGAACACAATCTTTGTCATTCTAGAGCTTCACTGAAAGAACTGCTTATCAAAAAATTTTTCAACGGAGCTTTTATCGCTGTCAAACTAACCTCTAAAGGAGTATTGTGTATGAGCTGGTTCTACTATTAACTCTACCAACATTTCTTTCAAATATATGTACCCTTTTTCAGCCAGCTTTTTGGGACCACCACAAAAAAAATCAATAAACGCAGAAAACTGCAGAAACTATTTCAGAGCTGTTATTACCCTTGAGGTGATTCTTAGATGAGTTAAATGTATAAGATGGTCCTATTGTGTTTTCAACCTCAACATTTCTTTTAAACACATATCTGCCTCCCATGGTTTCTCTCATGATTTAGCATTTTTCGTAAAGCAGAATTTCATTTTCTTTCTGAGTTCATGAGATATGGTAATTTTAACATCAAAACAAAAATATTTTTTTATTTAAATTACTGTTAAGATGTTCAAATCTCATGAACCCATTGAATCCTCACCCTAATTTTTGTATTGTTGAAAAAGTAGTGTAGCCAGCTTTACCATTTACCTTTAATTTATTTTATTATTAATTTAAAAATTATGTACTTCGAACCCTTTTTTTTAAGTCCATTACCTTACCATAAGGGATAAAACCACCAAAATTTCTCAAAATTATTTTTAGAAATTAAAATTCGGTTAAGAAACTCCTTTGTTAAGCAAAAAAATATTAGTTTTAGATATTAAAATTATCATACCTCATTAGCCCATTAAGTCCCTTCCTTAAAGGTAATTTTACCAGCTTTAGAAAAACTTATTTAAAATTTTTAGATGGTATTCTTCGAACCACTATTTTATAATAAACTACCTTACCACAAGGGATTAAACCGCCAATCACCAAAATTTCTCAGAATTATTTTTAGAAAAAAGACTGTTTAATAACCTTTCCAACTTTCGTTCGGGCTTAATATTCGGTTTAGAAATGTTTGAGATATGAATTTTCGTAAAAATTAATTTTCAACGTTTTTGTCGATTTTTGTCAATTTTTTGCACATCCGCAAAAATTTACGTCAAACTTTTTTCATCCAAATTTAGATTTTAATTTCAGTCAGTGATGCAAGATTTCACTCAAATCGGAAATAGTCATTCCGTCATTTTTATTTTTACGGTACGCTTAAAATGAAATTGCTGTTTACTGTTATTCTTCTTAATCAACGACTTTTCATACAAACATACGTCTTACTGAGAAAATCTATAGTTTTCGATGTTTCGAAATAATTTTGCTATAAAAATAATAGGACTTTTTCATAATTTACTATTTGTAACAAATTTCACCATCACAAGATTTATTCACACTTGTAACATAAAATAAATTCTTATGTTAGAGTATTGTAGAGAAAAATGCCTGCATTATTTTTTGCACATTTTGTCAATGTCTAAAATGTTTCCTGCTCTTATAGTTTAGCTTTCATTTAAGAAACGCTATTTTTACGATTATGTTTCAGGTCAAAGGTCACCAATCTAAAATCCAATTATATTGTTATATTGTGTAAGCCTTGTCATCCAGACTGACAATGCTCATATTTCAGGTCATGTTTCTGCACATCTTTCGAATGATATACGTTTCATTATCCCTTTTCTAAAATAAATATTAAAAAAGCGTAACACTTCTGATGCTTACGTATTTATATATATAAGGTTAAAGCTTTTGTCTTATCACATCTTATGGTAAAACGATAAAGCATTTTAACCGCCATTTGAAATAACCGTATTTAACTTTTTCCGAAAAACCGTACAAAATATTTTATATTATTGAATAGAATATTTATTTATTTATTTAATTTAATTATCATGTTCACATATAAGACAAAGTGTTTTAAATTCAGTAAGAAATGAAAGAATAACAACAATATGAAGATAAAAATATTTTTTCGCGTAAGTCACGACCGACCTACTCAATGGAGCGAATGTGTGGCTTGGTTTCTTGTTGCTTTTCTTTATATGGGGAAAAAAGTGTTTTTAATTTGTATTTGTACCTATTTTAGTGACAAAACATTTGAATAAATATTATATTGTGCACTTGCTATGAATCAGAGCTTTCAAATGATATAAGTTTCATTCATATGTGTTGTCTAAAAGTCGGTAAAAAGGAGGCTAAAGATATGTGTTCGCATATTTATATATAGATTCATTAATATTTAACCTTCTTTTGATGCAAAAGGTAAAAAATTATTCAAAACTCCTCCATTTTTTTTTTTTTTTGCCCAAATGTAGAATGATTGTTACAATATAACTTAAAAGTTTAAATAAAAGTTAATCTCTAAATCTTTAAAAAAAATCAAAAAAATGCCTCAAAATGTATTTTAAAAAATTCTATCAAGCCGATTGAACTAAAACTTTAATAAGTTATTATATACGCCAATGGCTTTTGCAGGTAGTAGAATTGTATATTTTAATTAATTTTTTTCCTATTTTTTCCCCGATTTTCCAAAAAAAAAGACGCAATTTTTTTAAAATTTTTATTTAGATGTCCGCAGTGGTGTACCTAGGAAGGGGCGGTCGCCCCGGGCTCAACGATTTGGGGGCAGCAAATCGAACTCTACTGATTCTCAAAATGAAGAAATGATACACAACAATTTTTTTATACAAAATTTTTTTATTACAATCTCAATTTTTACATCTATGAAAAAGATGACGTTGACATTTAATATGAATTTATGATGAAAACTAAAACTTCGATCTTATTTTCATATTCTCGAAGTATTGAAAACTCAAACTTTTTCTTCATAACAATGAAAAAACTCAAAAGTTAACTTTTCTCAATTTAATTGCTACAAATTCACGTATTATATCCTCGTAATCTAACATTGCAGCAGTTCACTTTCGATTGAAATAATTGCAAGGTTTGATATTCTGCTTTGACTCATGGTTGATCTCAAGTAAGATTTGATCAATTTAAGTTTGCTGAATGATCTTTCACAGGAAGCAACTGAAACAGGTACGGTTAGTAATATTTGCAAAGCTGTCGCTAATGTCTTGTAAGGCTCTTGTCCTCTTCATTTTTCTTCGCTCTTTTGAATACGTCTTGAATATCGTTGAAAAAGTCTTCGTTGTCCAAGTCATCTGGATAAAACTCGGCAATATTATTTTTTCAAAGTTACAAAGGAAACCAAAACGTTCATCGAACTTCTTCAAATTTGTGAAACGTGTCGATATTTCCATTGAAAGTTTATCCAAAATTTCAATCAAAGATCGTCACATTTCTTCTTCCGAATTCAATCCTGAATCTCTAGATGTTTCTCCTGGCATATTTCGCTTTTTTCGAATTCTTTTGATAGTGCTCACACCCAACTCGTTACATTTTTCTTTAGTTTACTAATGGCACGGTCGCCGAAGTCGAGTCTCCAATCATTCAGTTTGTCTGTCAACATTTGCAATTGTTCAAGTACATAAGTGAAATTGATTCCTTTTTCTTGTTAGCGTTTCTGAACTCTATCAAAGATACGAGAATTTCTGCCCAAAAAAACAAAAGAGCGATGAAATCAAATGTTTCTATAGCGTTGATAACCAACCCTGCAATTTTTTTCTCTTACTATATTTTCAAGATGCGATAATATATACATAAAATTCATAAAAAAACAGTCAACTTTTAAAACCTGTAGCTGGCGTAAATTTATTTTCAAAAAAAAATATATTGTTCATATGTTTTAGTTGATGTTTTACCTTTAAAACGGTACCAAAACATTCTTATTTTCTGCCATCAATTTTTTTAATTTTTAACTATCACTGAGCACCGCAATGTATCACAGTGTTTTGGCCACGAGAAAATAACGTATCATTAAAAACTATCTATAGTATCGACGATCAAATATATCCGACCAAGTATAAGTATTAGTGATTGGTCAGTGGCGTACGTATATGTATGCAAATTTGCGTGAATAATGAAATAGAGCCTCAAAATTATGAAAAATTATCTGGAAAATTATAACTTTACTCGATCTATGGAATCTGCATGTATGAGGATCATATAAAACGAAGGGGGCGGCGAATCATGTTTCGCCCCGGGCGCTAAATTTTCTAGGTACGCCACTGGATGTCCGCCATTTAATTATTTTTTAATGAACATTTTTAAATAAACTACCTGCCAGAATGATAAGTCAACACAACAATAATCTATTTAAATTGTTTGTTTTAAATTACTTCAAATGCCGTTATCAACCGGGCAAGCAAAACACCTTCATTTTTTTTTGTCCACTAAAGACGCACATATTAAAAACAAAATTTTGAAATAAAAAAGCTTTTTTGTACAGTTTGAGGTGTTTATAAAATCATATAAAAGTATTTAAATGATTGTATTTTCTTTTCTTATAAAAAAATCATTCCGAAATAAGCCTTGAAAATTAGGGCGAATCACCGGACTACGTCCTTAATTCAGCACAATTATGCGAAGTTATTTGCAATTTAGTATTTATAAGATAAATGTGCAGCTTTTTAAAAATAACAATCTGCGTAAAATTGGAAATCTAAATATAGTTTCAATAATACAAGTATCAAGCCAGGTTACGTAGTACTAGCATTCAACTGATTTCAAAAAGACTACAACAAAACTAATATTACCATAAAACTAATATAAAAACTACTAGAATTGAACTGGCTAAGATAATATTAAACTAGTATTTAACTAGTTAAAAATATTCCAGCACAAAGATGGCTCAAATCATACCAGTAAAAAGCCTAGTTTTGATTATACTACTATTTTACTAGTTTAAAAGTTACTACTATCGGTTGTAACGCGCGCTGCTAAGGAGCGATACAAAGAAAAGAGGAGGGAAGAGGAGGGAAAATACGTCTGTATTTTCAGGTGGATAAAAGAGAGGCAGAAAAGCGCGAGCAGGAGAAGATTGAGATGTATGGTGACAGGAATGAGGCCCGAAAATTTTTCGAAAAAATAAGACGCCTTGCCGATGGTTTTAAAACCGGGGCCTCTTCCTGCAAGGACTAAAACGGGAATCTAGTGACAGATGCCCAGAGTACACTGACGTTATGGAGGGAACACTTCTCTAAGCTTCTTAATTCTAAAAATCTAAGCCACTGATCGGACCTTATCAGTGTGGCTTCAGACCTGGAATGTCCACCATCGGCCAGATTTTCACGCTACGACAAATCTTGGAGAAGACTTAAGAAAAACAAGTCGACACCCACCATCTTTTTGTCGACTACAAAGCCGCCTTCGACAGCCCAATAAGGAAGCACCTGTACTTCACCATGTCTGAATTTGGTATTCCTGCAAAACGAATACGACTTTGCAGGATGACACTGAGCAACACCAGCAGCGCAGTTAAAATCGGGAAGGACCTCTCCCCACCATTTGTTACCAAACGAGGTTTCAGACAAGGTGATTCCTTATCGTGCGACTTTTTCAACCTAATGATGGAAAAAATCATCCGAGCTGCTGATCTGAGACGTAGTGGCACAATATTCTGCTTACGTATGCTGATGACATTGATATTATTGGTCATAATACGCGCAAAGTCAGTGCAGCATTTTCCAGATTAGAAAGAGAGTCAAGTCGAATGGGTCTGGCAGTGAATGCAGATAAGACAAAATACTTGGTGTCAACAAACAAACAGTCTCAGCGTTTTGGAATCCACGTTACAGTTGACAATACCTCTTTCGAGGTTGTGAAGGACTTCGTTTATCTAGGATCCAGCATAAATTCAACCAACGACATCAGCATTGAGATCAAACGAAGACTAACTCTTGCCAACAGGTGTTTTCACTTTGGGCTCAGTAGGCAATTGAGAAGCAGAGCCCTCTCTCGACGAACGAAAATCACGCTCTTTAAATCGCTCATCATGCCCGTCCTATTTTATGGATCACAAACCTGGACGCTGAGCAGTTCAGATGAAAAGACTTTCAGAGTATTCGAGAGAAAGATTCTTCGTAAGATCTACGGACCCATTTGCGTCAATGGCGAGTACCGAATACGGTGGAATGATGAACAGTATGAGCTGTACGCTGACATCGACACAGTCAAGCACAATAAAATCGAGCGGATTCGCTGGCTTGGTCATGTTCAGCGCATAAAAGACGATGCTCCAGTGAAGAAAACATTCGATTCAGTACCCAGCGGCGGTAAACCCAGAAGAGGACGACCGCATCTTCGTTGGAAAGACCAAGTAGAGGACAACCTGAAGAAGCTTGGAATTTCCAACTGGCGCCAGCAAGCGAAAGACAGAAATGGCTGGCGCAAATTCTTAGATGAGGTCAAGATCGACATACGGTTGTAGCGCCAACTAAGTAAGTAAGTAAGTAAGTAAGTACTATCACAACTAGTTCAAATTATTCCAGTAAAAATACTACTTCAATTCATATCGAGAATAGGACAACTGTCTTTTCCCTGCAGTGTAATCAACTAGATTTATACCAGTCAACAACTAGTTGGAAATATCCAACAACTAGTTCGATTTATGTCCTATTCTCATAGAACCGACTGGTATTTTTTACGTGGTGATGTCATTGGAAAAGACAATTGTCTTACTATAGATAAGGTTTTAACTAGTTAACAACTCATTTTTTATGTAAAGTAAAGTTCTAGTTGGGTTGTGACTAGTTTTTAACCAATATAGTAATTATCGAATTAAAACTAGTTCATAGGTTCATATTTTTTCAATAGTTCATAGGTTCAAAGAACATATATTTTTGCAACAAAATATTAGCTAAAGGCTAAAGTTAAAGCTATTTGATGAAATACCATGTTTATGGTATACTACATGTTTTTAAATTAGTTTTTATATGTTTTAATTTGTTTATTATTAGTTTGTTCCAATGAGGTACCCAGCTCCAACTGGTTTTGGAACTGGTTGATTTTGATAATATGTAGTATAGTTTGATTTTGGCTAGTTTTACAACTGGTTTAATGTGACTTGACAAAAACTAGTTGGGTTTAAACTACTTTTGCAACTAGTAAATCGTGACAAAATATAAACTAGTTTGTTTTGACTAGTATAAATACTACTCATGTTTTAATGCTGACTAGTCTTACACTGCAGGGTTCCTATGACATCAACACAGAAAAATAACTAGTTTGCGCAATGTAAAAAGCGTTTGAGCTGAACTGGTACTGGTATTTTTGACCTAGTACATTTACTAGTATTTTAACTAGTTGGCTACACTGCAGGGTAGCTTCTAGCGAAGCAAAATTTTGTTTCATTTTCTATGGTGTGCTTCGGCACACTCCACAGAATAGCGAAAAAAAGAAACAACTACAACAGACGCCAATCCTTTGGTAGAGTTATAGGCTAGATCTGAAAAAACGTACTGCTTTAATGTCATATGGTAAAATGCCTGATGAGAAATTCTTTCGAATTTATTCAAACAAGTGTCAAATCATATAAGACTTAAACAGTTAATCACAGCTTAATCACTTAAGACTACTGAAGAGTGGAGCTTAGCATCTCCCAAAAAAGTTCTGTCTAGTCTGCTGTGTGATTGACTCTACACAGAGCTGTTGTCGTTGTTGCCTTCTTCAAGCTTACTAAATAGCTCACAACTAAAATCATGTAAAAACTCAAAGAATAGATAACAATTGATTGCTCTGCTCCACAAAATTCCAAAACTGTGCTGATTTGAAAGATTGAACAGTCAATTTGTGTGTAAATTGTGACTATAATTTCAAATATCAGCCTTAAAAATTATTCTGTTACACCGTTTTTAAGTTATCGAAAGGTTTTTATTTTTGTAAATTTTGAAAAAATGTTCCTACATTCTTGCATATAAGACACGTTGTTATGAATTGATTAAAATAAATAATATATTTTATTAAAGGCAATTAAAATACATTTCATTTGTTGCAACATTATATTCCCATTGGATAAACATCTTATGCTTATAAATTAAAAAATTAGAACTTTTTTTATTTTGTTTCTAAAAATTTTCATAAAATGGAACATAAGTTTGCTGACAAAGTTGTCAAAATTTAAGAAATTATATGGGCTCATAATTTTATTTTAAAGTATGTTCTATTACAAAGAAAATGACATGCAACTCTAAAAAAAATAAACTGGCCATTTCAGCCCTTGGCAGGGCTTTGACCTAGCTTCTATTGAACAATTGTGTTGTGCGTGTTATTAAATGTTTGATCACAAATGATCAAGAACTGAACCTACGTGTTTTATGCCGACTCCGAACGGCTTATGTTCTCAAGAAGCTTTACATGGCAAATTTTTACTCTCTGAGGTTAGCCATTGTTTGCAGAGAGATGAGAACCGAACAGATAAATTAATTCAAATGAAAACACATTCTGTCTGAGCTGGAATTGAACCCGGGCTACCGGTGTTCTTTAGCTTAGGGACCATGCACTCTACCTACTAGGCTACGGCAGCCACAACTCTAAAAAATCTGTCACGAAATTCAAATGTAATAACTTCCGAAGTGAAAATGGAAAAATTTATTTTGTTTAAATTTTATGTTTAATCAGCTTAAGTATATTCTTAAACATCAACTCTTTCTTTATGTAAAACGAAACGAAAGCTTAACGTCGTGAAAGAGACTAGCAAAAACATGTTTAAAAATATATTGCTTACCGTTTCTCGAACCTCGTTCTGCCTTCGTTTCGTTATACATAAAGATGCAGTAAGTCAAAAGACGTGGTCTGGTGCTAGAGTTTTAAAAAATATATTTTTGAAATGGTTTTTTTTAACTGCAATACATTGAGAGTATAATGTAAGAACTTCAAACCAAATTATTAACGAAGCTAATGCACATAATCGAGAGCGCCTTCGCTTCGTATCGAACCGATTGAACTCAAATTTTTTAATACGTTATTTTACACAGCTCTGCAGGTAGCAGAATCGTACATTTTGAATAATCTTTTCCTATTTTCCCCCGATTTTCCACAAAAAAAAACACGATTTTTGAGAACTTCTCTTCAGAAATCCGCTATTTTATTATATTTTATTGAACATGTTTAAATCAGCTTATAAAATATTTGAAATGATTGTATTTTATTTTTTTATAAAAAAAAATTACGAAAGAAAACTGAAAAATAAAGCCAGAGCACCAGTCTACAGCCTTAAATAAGCTCAAAATAAAAAATAACAGATAGATGACTATAGAAGAAATTATTGGATCTACTTCGTCTACTTTCACTTTGATTTGTTTCCAAAACCATGCGTAGTCGCCAATCATGGGCTCTTTCCAGGAGCCAGTGTATCGGCGCTCCATATTTTTCATTGCTAGTGAAATCTTTCTCCATGTTCATCGCTTTCATAACCAAAATTCGGTGGGGAAAATATTTTTTATTTCAAAACAAATACTTTATAGGTCCTTACCTTGTACAGATTTATTGAGAGATTTATTGCTATAAAAAATTCAAAAATTTTAATTAATAGAGCCTAAGATGTTTTTCCAATTAGAATATAATGTAGTAATAAATGAAAGGTATTTCAATTACCTTTAATTAAAAATTATATTTATTTAAATTTATTTATAAAAACGTGTTTTATTTGCAATAACATGGGATCAACTTTTCGAAATTCACTTTAAATAATAAACTACCGCTAACTAAAAAACTGAGTTACAGAATTATTTTGTAACCTTATATTTGGAATATTAAATAAGGATTGCCTAATGTTTAACCCAGATCAGAATGGCTGTCACATAGTGTTATCAATTCAAAATATTTATATTTTGTTCTACACAGAGAAAACAACATTTTCAAGAGTGGCAGAAACGAGCTACTTTTAAAAACGTTTAACCAAGATATTGCACTTCTAACGTTTATTTTAATTTTAAAAACGAACATTTTAAAATGAAATAGTAAAACGTTTATTTTCATTTTAAAAACTTACATTTTTAAATGAGATTCTAAAATGTTCGTTTGATTTTTAACAATGGATATTTTAAAATGCTGTAGTAAAACGTTTATTTTCATTTTAAAAACGAGAAAATTTTAAAACGAGTTTCTAAAATGTTCGTTTGATTTTAAATAATAAATATTCTCAAATATAAAATGTTTCTTTTCATTTTAAAAACGAAAATTTTAAAATTAGATTCTAAAATGTTCGTTCGATTTGTAAGATCGATTTTAAAATGCAATGGTACAACAATTATTTATATTTTGAAAACGAAAATATTCATTATTTCCCATTAATTCAAATAATTTACAGAAATCCGCATTTCCTCTAGTAATAAAAAAAAGCTCTATTAGTTTTCAAAATTAGTTTTATTTTAGTTATTATATCATCATTTATGTTCATCTTGTTAAAATTTTTTAGATAATTATACTGTGTCCCAGCGTCTATAAAAAAATAGAATTTTGTCAGATATTATTCATTTTATTTAAAATACTTACCTTTTAGTTGTGGCAACAAATGCTCCAACTCAAACTCTTTCATTACATTCTTGCAGGCAACTGCAAAGTGATGAAATCGAGAATGAAAAATATTTTGTTTTCTGAACAAACATCAAATAAATAAGTCAATGAAACATATATTACAAAAAATTCGTTACTAACAAGTGTTTTGAAACAAAGTATGTGAATTTTACTATGTCATGGTAAAACGTTCGTAGTTCTTTTAAAAACGTTTCGTTTTACTTTTCTATTTAAAAATGTGAGTTTTCATTTTTGTATGGCGTAAAATATTTTTAAAAATATTAATTTTACTAAACGTTTTTAAAATATGCGTTTTTGATTTTTTGTTTTCTCAGTGTACGAACAAACGAACGTTCGTGCAAGGCTCTGATGGAAAGCTTCAATATAGCAATGATTAAAGTTAAAAAAAAAACAACTTGTTATCATTACAGATCAAAATAAGTAAAAGCTTACTAGGTCGCTGCAGAAGCTTAACATAAGCAAAGCTAGCCTCATATGTTGGTACGATCAAGTTTTAAAAACTTATGGCAAATAACTCAAGCATTTTGTGCATGTGTGTGTAATGTTTGTTATTTGCAGAAAAAAGTCAATCGGAAATTTAATTTGCTCTCATTGTCTTCAATAATTTTGTCCTTGCGTCAACAAGCAAGCAGGCTGGTTAAAATTGTAATCCTCAAGCGTACACCCTCTGTGAGATGGCTGTAAAATCATTAAGCTTTTTTATCTTTATTTAAAAACTTAAAAAGCACATGTTTGTTGTGACTTTTTTAATTACTTTTTGAGTTGTTTTATGTTTATTTTTATACTTACTGTGAAACAAATTCATAAAACAAGGAAAATTTTGTTAGGGTCTGAACAAAAATAATTTTGCATTCGTCAATCGTCAATTCGATTTTATTTTGAAAACTACCAATTAAAAAAAAAATATTTGTATGAAAAAAGGTGTTTTTGGAAGAGTTATTCAGAAAAAATAGTTCAAAACTTTTATTAATAGTTGGTGTAAAAATAAAAGTTGGTTTTAAGATGAATCCAATCAGTTTATAAACACGCCATATTCCTACATAACCGGAATCGGTAATCATAAAATAGTTGTGTCTTCCAAATGCTAACGCTCTATGATAACTTTTTGGGCTTTCAAAAGTTTTTTCACTTATATTTGTATGTAACTGTATTGTTTTAAGATAAGACAACTAAAATACATACATTTTTCTCTGTTAAAGTTTTGTATATTTTAAATATTTAAATTTAAAAATATTATATATTTAAATTATTGTATATTTTTAATATTAAAATTTATTAATATTAAAAATATTTACCATCGAACTTTGCAAAAAATTTAAATTTCGTTATATTTTAAAGACGATTTGTTAAGAGTGGCAATTCAAATTGTCTTTCACGTTTGCTCCGCATAATCAATAATTCACGTATGGTTCCAATTTATTCTTTCCTTTCAGGTCAAAGACCTAACCTCATTTTTATAAGGTGCATGACTTGGTTCTTTGAGCTGTTAAAAAAAATGTCCAAAACTGAGATGATAACAAAAAATCCTCTTAAATTCATATGAATAAGATTCTAAAATACTTATGGTTTCGCATATATATTTTTTGAAATTAACGAATTTTTCCTTAGCAAATTTTGTCCACTCGCTTACACTGTGCAATAGGAGAATCTAGATAAGGATAACTTTTCTGATATTAACAACAGCAGTGACAGCAAGTTGTACACACTTGATAATAAAAAACTTTTGCAATTTACTTTGACTTCCTCTCTCTTTTTTTTTAACTTAACCGCATTCTCTTTCGCTCTTTTTAGAGCTAGAGTATTTTGCCTTCAGCTTTCTGCTGCTGTCAGAGTTTAAAAACAAAAATTTTTTTAATTTTAAGAAACTCAAAGTTTTCAATATTGTATTAATTGCTTAAAACTAAAGATAAATTTAAATAATCTCGGTGTTCAACTGGAAAAGGCAAAGCTGTATTGAACACCTTTAAACTGAAATAAGAAAGAGACCTTTAAAGTTTTAAGTAAGATCCAGTCAATTGACAATCTCATTATCATTATTGATTTTTGATCTCATCTCTCAACAAGCATTAAGAATATTAATAAAATTTCTTTCTTGATTTTTCTTAATAATACTCAAATGTTTCGCATCTACCTTTGACTTTTTCTGAATAATCCTTTTGATATCATTTTCAATATCTTTTCTTAATAAAAACAGCATTTTCTCTCTTTCTCTGACTTTAAGATGTTTTCTTTGTTATTTTGTTTTTCAAAATATTATTGGACAAACTTTCATAAGCTATCGGAACGGTCTTGTTGGACCATCCGCTTCTTCCACTCATTGCTTTGCGTGTCTTTATCAAATATTTGCTCTTTATTTTCATCAACAGATTTTATCTTTGCTTCGTTGATTTTAATCTGTTAAAGTAGTAGTGCGAGAGGAAAGGAAAACTTTCAATGCACAACGAACGGACAAGCATATTAGTAAGCACACAAACACACACGCACTTGTATTCCATATTCACTCACATGCTGCTGCATACACACAAGAAACTTTGAAGCTTGAAGTTCAATTTCGCCTGTTGGCGGTCAAGCTTTAGATCGCCTCAGCTTGTGTGGTGGTACATGTGTGAGTTGGTCAAAAACTTAATCCTTTGCCTTATAAGTTCAACACACACACACTTAAACCCATACAAAGCCGCTCACACAACACATAAACAGCATCGTTCAAGAAAATAGCCGCATTCAAGAAAGTCAACTCACAATATTTTACAACAAAACCAACAACATAATAACAACAAAAAGTAAGCCCAGGCCTCAGTTTAGATCGTATGGCATGTCCATCAAGTCGTTGGTCGGTCGGTCACCACTTTGGGCGAAACTGTTAAGCTGATTACCAATACTAATGCATAGAAAGCCTGCAAAGCCTTTGCGAACGTTTAGTTTTAATTTCCTTTTTATTGCAACTACCTCTGCGGCCAGCTCGTAGAAATAAGCCCGTATGGAATCTTACAAATACCATTTCAATAAGGTATGCATTTAATTTGTTTTTGTATACCTGTATACAAATGTCTAGATTCGAGATTGCTGCAGAAAAGGGTTTCATAAATATTGATGTTGTATTGAGAACATATTTATTCAGGGGTTATTAGTTCGACTGTTTCTTTGTTCTTTGGTTGTTAGTGTTTGTTTGACGTAACTGGGCGAACAGTTTCTAACCAGGTTTACAAAACTGAAATAGACGGAACGAGTTACTAATGTAAATATTTAATATTATTTGGGAGGAAAGTGAAACGGTTCTTTATCAGATTCCAACAAATGGGGGCAGCTCACTGAATTTGGAGTCGATCGAAAACATTAAAAGTTGTTTACTTAAGATTTACTAAGCATGTCAAGGCATAAAGATGTGAATGGGGTAGCAATTTTTGTGAATTGACGTATAAACTTTGCATATACTGGACGGTTTTATAAATACAATTTTAAGCTGTCGATATAACGGATAAGTAAGCAAACTCTATTGATTGCACAAATCAAAGAAATTTGTAGAATAAAGCTAAATACACTAATAACCTTCGGTAAGTTTTTGTGTGAATTAAAATAATGCTAATAAAGTTGAAGAGAGTGCATCAAGTTTTCTCTCTGAGCGGAAAAAACTTGCAAAATATGCTGAAGGTAAATTCACCTCAAACATTTATTCTGGTACAAATTTTTTAGTGCTGAAAACTTAATTTACCATTCAGTTTAGTGTACGCGCAGAGAAAAGCATTTGCTAAATCAAATAGGATCTTATAAAATTTGTAATCAAATTTCTAACAAAATAAGTTTCTAGTTGCATCTTCATTAAGATTCTATTACATTGTTATTGTGAGAGTGGCATTATAATTGATGCTTTTCTTGAAAATATGGCAACAATGTGGATTATATAAACAAACTACCACCTGAATGTAAATATAATAAAATGCCATCACATTATGCAATAAAAATTTGCACTGAATATATTAAGGCTACCGCTCATATTTTTTCACTTAAGCGATAATTTCAAAAAATTTCACATTATTAATTTGAAAATCATAACGGCACGAGGAATGGAATAACCAATGAACAAAAATGTTGGACATCAAGCGCCTCAAAAAGGAAAAAGTAAGCAGGGAAAAAATTTGTAGCATCCCATCGATTGTACCTCGAATGAGTACAATAAAGCCGCTGAAAAAAGCGGATGTTCCAAAAATGTATGTTGTTTTGAAAAAATGCCTCAATCCTGCAATCTTGGCTGCAGCTCACTAATGCGACAACAAATCATAAGATTCATAAGATTCATAAGATTCATAAGATTGATAGAGGGAACGATATGAAAACTGCCTTTAAGGGATCTTCTGCACTTGAAAAAGATCGAAAGATTGAAAAGTGTTACTATGTGTGGGTTAAAAATTTCATGATTTCTTAAAACGGTACCAAAGATTAACGAAAAAGTCCATTTGAGCTGAAACTGTTTTGCATTATATTTATTATTGTAAAATTCTAAGATTATTACCTGCAATCGTCTATTAAAACCTAAAACTCAAATTTTTAGAGCGTTAGAAATGTAAAAAATTGGATATTTTTCAGTTTTTGTTTTAAAAATGGTGCTAAAAACAGGTATGAGGCTTAGTTGGCTGATTATACGTAATCTTATGGTATCAAGTATTATCGTTTAGGTGAACTAAACAAATTTTTAGTTACCTGTTGTAAAAGCTGAGAAATCGTTGCCATCTATTTGGATTCGAAAAATTATGTTCAAATTCTGAAAAGCTTAAGAGAGCAGATAAAAGGCCACACCAAAAAAAAAAATTCAAAACATACCTAATTATATGTATTTTGATGTACACAGGTTTTTTTCATCATTAAAAAAAGTTTTTAGTAAAAATAATTACTAAGTGTTTTTTTTAGCCGTTCAAATGAAAAAGACCCCTTAAGATTTTTTATATTGATCCAATGGATGAGTAACTTTATATAATTCAACTATTCAATGGTTTATTTATTTATTTATTTATATATTTTATTGACATACTAATGCAACAAGACCGGTCTTATAATTAAAGCACTAGCCTCTAATTTCATCAGTATTTGTGATATCAGGGTTAATTATACAAGTTACTAATAAAAAAACTTAATAATAAAGCTTACATAAAACAGTAATGTTTGAATTTAAATTCGAATAAAAAAAAAGTATTGCTTGATAGCTTAAATTACAATTCTGCTTGTATAAAACTGAAAATTTACAATTATTGCAATGAGGAGAAAAAATATTCAATCGAAATTTAAATTGCACAGCATTGGTAATTGTTCTAAGATCAGTTGGTAGAGTGTTCCAAAGACGGATTGAATACACAAAAAATTGTCTTTCCGATGCCATACAAGAATGACGCATTTGTATTATAACGTTTGATCTTCGTGATCTTGCAAACCCGAGTCTGTTGTACAGATAAACCGGCTCCCTAGTATAAACCAAATTGTGCAGTAAAATTAGTGATCGAAATTTCAGTAAATTGTCGAGAGTCATATTGTATAAACGTTTTGCATGCACGGAGACATGATCTCTACGTTTTAAGCTATAAACATAACGAGCAATGTTGTTGAAGAGAACATTTAGTTTGTGTTTAAATAAACTGTCACAGTTAGCAAATATTTCGCTCTCATAGAGCAGGGTAGGCATAAGATACGATTTAGCCAGTAAGATACGTGTTCTAAGGGGCGTAAAATATTGAGTTGTCCATAAAACACGTAACATACCATACACTTTACCGATGTTCTATTAAATATTATACCTAGGTTTTTCACGCTATCCACACATTCAAAATCACAATTGTTCAGTTTAATTTTTGGGAAGAGTGAATAGTCTACTGGTATTTTTGAGATGGCAATGCATTTTGTTTTTCTGGGATTTAAACATAGCCCATTTGATGTGGCCCATTCGTTAAGGCGTCGAAGATTATCATTTAGGTTCGAAACACAAGGGACGATAGACTCACGGGAACAACTAACATACAATTGGACATCATCGGCATACATATAAATATTACAATTTTTCAACACTTTTGGTAGGCAATTTATGTATACAGAGAAGAGCAGAGGACCTGACACCAAACCCTGTGGAACACCTCTGTCATTTGGTAGGAATTTTGATACAACGCCATTTGAACAAATTGCTTGTGTCCTGTTGGATTGATATGATGATATCAAATTAGCAGCAGTCGGGGAAAAATGAAACAGATTCACAAGCTCATTATACAACACAGAATTTGAGTGGTCTAAGAGCACTAGAAAGTTAATTTTGTTCTCATCAATACCTACTCTAAGGTCTTCAACAACATCAACTAGTGCTGTTACACAGCTTCGCTTAACTCGGATTGGCATTCGTTTATTAAATGATTTCTATAAATGAACATACACATTTGTCTATAAATTATTAGCTCTAGAACTTTTGATACATACGACAAAATGGCTATAGGACGGTATTCATTGCACGTTTTTGGAATCGGTATCATTTTTGTCTGTTTCCAAGTGGAAGGATATATAGAAGTAGTGAGAATAAAATTAAAAATGTGTGTCACAAAAGTTGCTAATTTTGGGAGTAGGGCCTTGAGAAATACAGGATGAATATTGTCAAAACCAACAGCATTTAACTTTATAGCTAAAAAACACTCGAGAACATCCATCTGCTCAACGCATTCAAAACTAAAAACGTTGTTACTTCGCACGCTGTTAGGGTTAGCGAAAGATTCATGGGAGATTACTGGCATTGGAAGATCTAGAAACTTTGTATTGAAATCATCTACATCAACATCATCACTTTTCCTACCTTTACACTTGCCCTTTCCAATGTTTTTTATTTCCTGCCATGTTTTTTTGCTATCAATTGCAGAAGAAAATTTTTCACCATAAAATTTTGTTTTTTCTGATTTTATTTCTGCAACAACAATTTTCCTAGCATTTTTGAATTCACTATAAATCTCCGGTGTCTTAAAACGTATCCATCGATTGTATAGTGTATCACGTTGCAATATTAAGTTTTTAATTTTGTCGTTAAACCATGGGCGCTGAACAGGTTTAAAATTTTTATTTTTAAGTGAGACGAACTCCTCAAAATACAACTATGTTGTATTTAAAAAAAAGTCGGTACTTAAGGGTATCCAGTCGGCCGAAATACATTGATACCTCCCAGTCAAAATGGCCTCGGTACGCCCCTGTGTGACGCACACTATTTTTTACACAAACTGTGCTTTCCAATTTAACATGGATACATGTGCTTTTTTTCATGTGAAATATCAGACAAGCGGTGCAAAATACTGGCAGAAGCAGAAGAAGGACAGCGACCTCGTGCCATTTCAACAGTCGTGCCCAATCAAAGCGAAACTGATCGCTGCACTGTACTTCTCTTCAATTATTTGAAAATATGAAATAAAGTCACATATGCGCATTTCCATGGTCACGCACGTAACGTTCGTAAGCCTTTTTTGTTGTTAAAAATTAAAAATAGCAAATAAAACTTCAAACTTTTTTTGTCCGGCTTTGATTTTTGGATAGCGCCTCTAGTAGTACTATATTAAGTGTAAAAGGTGGAAGCGATCGAAGGTGTTGCCCAAAGATATAAGCAAACAAAATAGGACACGTTACGATAAAAAAATTTAAGTGGTTTTTGTCTGCATCAATGTAAATGAAAAAATCTTTTTAATCAAAGTTATTTTCATATAATTATGAATAATGTTGCTTTATATTCATAATTGTTTCTTTGAAAAATTGTTTTTAATTATTTTTATACAAACTATAATATGATACATTATGATACATACGTTACGATACAGATTTTCCCCTTAAAAACGTTCAATTTTTTTATAGTTTAATTTATTTAATTGAACAGAAAAACATATAACGTGTAATTCAGGACTTTAGCAATCGAAAACTGAAAAAAAATAAGTTAAACTTCCTGTTATACGAGTATTTATTATACTTTTAAAATTCCAACTTTCATTAAAATTTTTCAACTTTTGTCACAATTTTTTAACTTTTGTTGCCATTCATCATGTTTGTTGCCATTTTTTAAAAATTCAAATTCAAATCAGCTTTCTGAAATGAGCACTCTATTACGGAGGCTTAAAAATATTTCAGTAACATTTGATTTTTCGGTCGCGGTAGACCTTTTGGTAGATATGCCCTTACGCAAGTGGGCAAAAATAACAAAAGGACATGTTTCGACGTGTCATATGATGACTTCATTTGCAGACACCCAGCCAGGATATGGTCAATTTTAGGAGTAGTGAACACTTCATAGTGAACGCTTATTCAGCGCTTCACAAAAAAGCTTCTTGAGCTTATTGATATTAATAGGTGATCGTGTAAGCAAGCGAGATGGAGATATAAGCGTAAGGGTCTGGAGGTCACGTACAATTTTTTTTAATGCTATTAGTGGCCACAACTGATATGCAATTATTTTTGGGAAGCAATTTAAAACCTCCGAGTCTATTGTTGTGAAATTTTTTTTTTATATAATTTTTTTCGGCAGAAATGCTACAAATATAGACATACAAGCACATGAAGGTTACATTTTACAATCCACATATTCTTATATTTTGTAAATAAATTCACCAATAAAATTATTTTAAAAAAAGCGAAAACCTTTCTTTACATATAACATATCCTGATATATCGTGGCATGTATCCATATTCAATAAGTACTGCACTTGCACGCCGTGATTGAGTATATTTTGTGTAGACTCTTTGAGCTAAAAATAATTGTCTTTTAAATAAAACAACTACATTTGTAGCTAACGCAATTAATTAATATTTGTTAAAAAATATCACTTTGCGAATATCTCATCAAAACATATATTTTTTATGCTTCTTCAATTTTGGATTTTTGCACAATTTTTGTCTACGTTAGTGTGGTACTATTTTTTAATTTTGGCTCTATTCATATGCAGTTTATTAATAGATTTATGTTCATTAATTTATGACATTCATTGTATCATGCATTTATATATATTTATATATAAAACACCCCCGACGCAAAAAAGGGTTAATCACATTTTTCATAATCGCTTTTGCTGATAGTTGATTTATGTAATAGATTATATAGTTTCTTATTCGATTGAATATGAAAAGTTGCACTTTTGAGAAAATGTCCATCAATTTTTTAAACATTTTAACTACGGGATCCTGAAATTAAGATTCAGGTAGTCAAAAAGCCTGAAGTCTTTCGGGATCCCGGCATCGACTTCAATAATATTTACTTTAATATCAAGAACGTATTTTATGACTATTAATATAAAGTCGAAGACTTTTTAACTTTCTTTACCTTTTTTATGCTTAGAAGAATTTTTGTTTCGGTGTCTTTGTGAGTGACCCATAGCGATGATTCCACCACAGTTTTTGACTACTTTTTCTATCTTGTGACATTGTCACTTTGCGTTCGCTGCTCTTTAACCCACTCTTTTTTACTCAATCATCTTACAAATCTTTATTTAAAAAAAAGTCTAGTGTTTTCAATTTATTTTATGGTTTAATTATGCTTTAATACACCTGCCTACAGATAGATGTACGGGCATGCAAGTCTTAAGTCTTGCTTTATAAGTCAAGCCACTCACATACACATGCACACTGGCAAGTTGCTGCCTCTTCATGGCTGTGTTTATGCCTTTTTATGCAAAAATAATTTCACAATTAGTTGACTGCAGCTTTAAATAAGAACCTTTGCAATCTGCTCGCATAACAAAATCACCTGTTCCTTCTCCTTCCTCTCCCCATCAACATACTCCTTCACTGACTGTCCCACACACACACATGACAACCCTAGACAAAAAAAAAACATGACACCGTTACTCATTAGTGCAATTTTGAAACGTAGCTACAACTTGCTGCTTTAGTTGCACCAGTAGTTAAAATAATAGTGAAGGAACATCTGGCAACTTTGCTACTGCAACCGCTGATGCTACTGCAACGCTCGTTTGCTAGCCTTCTCGTCCGCATTTACACAAGTGGTGCCACTTCAACTGTAGGTATATGTATGTGCTCGTATGTGTGTGCTCAGGCAGTACTTTTGTTTGTGAGAGCTAAATAAAAACTTAGTTGTGGGAAAGCAGAAAGAAAGGTGTGTGTGTGGGGGATGGTGAGGTGGAGAAACTGCTGTTTGTGTGCTGACAAAACTCTTTAAATTACCTTTTTGCAAAGTTGACACTCAAAATAGTAGTTTGCAGTGAGGAGTTGCCTTTGTAATTTGTTAAAATGAATTTGTTACAAATGCACCAGCCTCAAAAATTTCAAAACATAAAGTTAGAAATAAAAAGCTAAAATGCAATTCAAGCAAAGCAACAAAATTTTTGCAGACAAAACTAGATATCGAAGTACAAGCACACATACACAAGCAAATACACAAACACATATAACATATTAAATAGATATTTATGGAGAATAAAGGAGCAAAAAGTAATAAAGTTTGGAGGATTTAGAATAATGATGGCATTAATTAGTAGAGCTGATTGCAGCAATGCATATTTTTATAATTAAGACTCTTAGAGTTTTTCGAGTTTGAGGGCGCAGGCACTAGAAAACTTTCCTTGATAATTTCATAATATCTAAGCCGAAGCATAAAAAGTGGTGGTAGAAAGATGTTAAGGTATTTTTCGTTCAAATAATTATATGTTTACGAGTAATAATATTATAATATGCAAAGAATTATACCATGCTCTCACTATCGTAATTTACGGCTCATTCTTAATTTATACATAAATCATGTCCAAATTAAGTAATTTCGCCGTGGAAAAACTGTCAATGAAATTACTTCGAAATTAAGTAATTTATCATAAATTACCATCTAAATTAAGATGCAATCGGTGTCAGCACTAGTTTTTTCGATAAATAATCCAAGAAATTGCATTACAAGCTATCATTTTTGTAAATTACCAAAACTGACAAAAACTCAAAGTTCACAAAAATATATTGTTCTGTCCGACATGCGGTAATATTTTAAAGGTAGAGGAAGACACTACAGGTCATCGCTTTTCATGCAATACATGTCCTTACATTTGCAACATCAATTAAAACATTTCAACACGTACCTTTCCACGGCTAAAGGTGAGTACTGCTCCAAGTATTTGAAACGAATTATTATTAAGATTCCTGCAATGTTATAGGAAGTGGATCATGTTATGGGCGGCGCAGCTGCTTGGGAGAACGTAGATTCAACTGATGCTGATTGTCCGGGTTGTGCTCAAAAACAAGCTTATTTTATGCAGATGCAAACTCGCTCTGCAGATGAACCTATGACCACATTTTACAAATGCCGTAATCAAGCACGAAGTTGCTTTCAATCGGGCGAAGTTATAGCTCTACCAACCGACACTGTTTATGGTCTACCCTGCAATGCCAACAATGAGAACGCCATACAAAAGTTGTATGAAATAAAAGGACAAGACTGTCATAAACCATTGGCAATTTGTGTGAAAGACTTGGCTGCTCTTCGTTGCTATGGTAAAGCTGAGCATATAAACGATGCGTTGTTGGAACTTTGCTGCCGGGATCCAGAACGATAGTTATCGAACGTTCACATAACTTAAGCATTAGTTTCCTCAATCTAAGTACTAGAAGAATTGGTATTCGTATTCCCAAATTCCAATTCATTCACCAGCTGTGCGATGAGCATCCATTAGCTCTGACTAGAGAAAATCGTTCAGCCGAACCAAGCAGTCTGAATGTTGAAGAATTTTCGACGTTGTGGCCTCAGCTAGGGGGTATCTTTGATGCTGGCCAGCTGGGACTAACCAATGAGTGTCGTTCTGCATCAAAAGTTATTGACTTGTCACAACCGGAAAAATTAAAAGAGTACGTGCAGGATGTGCGATTAAGCAAACGCTCGAAATTATGCCTGAATTCTGTATTAGAAACCTTGAACTGCTAAGAAGGTAAAAGAAGCTTACTTTTTGTTTTTTTTATTCCCATACATATTTCTGCTGTCATACAAAGTGCTCCCATTTCGTCCAACATTAATCAGCTTTATCTCGTTGGAAAGACAATAAGATAACCAACATGTTATCGTATAGAATTTTGAAAATCAAAAAGCAACTATGGAACGTTTTATTTGGTTTTTTTCTAATTTTAAATACATAGTGGGGCAGTATATATATATAAAAATTAAAAATTGTGGAAACTTATCACTTTTTCCTGGTCGGACATGCTAAATAAAACAAAAACTATTTAAATTCACTTTAATGCCTTGCGATTGCATATTTACTTTCTGTGCTTTACTTACTTTTGCCACAAAATTAGCAAATATATGAGTTGCCAACGAACTGTCAAAACAAATTACGAACAGCTAGTTTGAACGCAGCTGATTTAAGTGAAGTAATTTATGACAAATTAAGTAATTTATGCCGTAGTATGAACGTAGTATAAGAGAAAAATATTTTATATATTGACGGAAATTTACTTCGACTTAATCATAGAAATGATAAAATTTTTTAATTTTGTCAAAATTTTGTTTTTTAACAAAATTTATTTTGATTTTTTTATCGTTTTTAAAAAAAAACTAAAGAATTCTGATAACACTGCGTGAAAAATCTATATTTAAATAATTCAACGTCTTTTATTTAACTTTAATAGATATGAGTAATCTCGTGGTGACATCCGTTTTGCCACTTTACCCAAGACTTTAGAGCAAAAATTTTTTTTTAAATTACTCACTCCAGATATACATTTATTATCATCTTGATAACTCGTGAACCAGAAAGAATTTAATTTTTGTTCCTTCAACAAATTATTCCTATCATTCTGGTCAACAACTTTTCTAAACAAATATATATGAAGAAAATCATTTGAAATTGTCTTTAAACCTTTGACCAGCCACATACATATATCTTGCCCGCTTTCAATGCAAAGCAATTAGTGTTACTCATACGCTTTGTACGCTCAACTTGTTAATGTTACTCATACGTACCATTAATTTCAAAGAAAAAAAAGTACACTCACAGACTTTAAAAAAAAGTACAAAAGAAGTACTGTAAGGAACAAAATTTTGTGTAAATTTTCTCCCACATGTGTCCTTACTTCACCACTTACCTTTTTTCTAGACTTGCCGCAGCTGGCGACTGGGTCGCTCACTCGACCGAAAGAGCGAAATAAGAATCCCACTAGGACCGCCGACCATGGAGCTCAGAGAGAATAAATTTCTTACTCATTTTTATTTTATAATCAAGGAAAACATTCGGTAAATTAAGAATGTTTTACCTACTTCACGATTGAATGACATAAAATGCACTTCATACTCATTCAAATGTGTATCTAAAATTTAGAATTTTAAGTTTAATAATAATAAATTTTAAGAATACAATTTAAATTTATATAAAAAATTTATCATAAAATATATGATAACCAGTAGCCAATAAGAATACTAAGGAAAGTTAAAATGAATAAATCATAGATTGAATTATGAAAATCAATATTATGGATTTTTCATTTATGAAGGTACTGGTCGTGGGACATATCCCTTAGGAAAACGTTTAAAGAATCTTAAAATAACCAAATAAGCAAGGCTACGCATTATATTATATTATACCAAGATGATTAGCTAGGATAGGAAAGCATAGAATCAACACGGGGCCTCAAAGACGATCATTCATAAGGCCAAAGAGCAGACCTGATCAATCACTTCCACAGGGTCATGTGTGGGTAGATTCCTACAGGGGTGATGCTCTTGTTTATACTCGTTTTATATATTTTATTTTTTTTGTTCTTTCATGTACCATGGCGATAACGGGCATCGAAACCACACGCCAGGCAACTAGCGAGAGTAACAAAGGAAAGCTAAACCAACGAACGGGAACATCACGCGATAATTCGAGAAGTCTCCAAACAAAGAAGAAGACTGCTGGTTATAAAAGGGCCAACGAAGAGTAAATCTGGATGAGTTGTGTTTCAAGTGTACGCGAGTGAAGACAAAACCAAACAATAGTTTTCGTTGGTGGCAGAAAGTTCTGCCCACACCAACCAGCAGCGACATCAACAGCAGCAGAGTTGGAGATAGGACTCGTTAGCGACAGTGAACGCGGCCGTACCAACCAGCAGCGACGCTAACATATATATAGTGGAAAGGAGAGGCCGACGCCGACAGCGTCGACTGATTGCGTCAACGTACCTGGAGGAAAAGTGAACGTCGACGTCAGCGTAGTGGCCGTGGAGGATCGCCAGCTAATTCCCTAACGACGAGCGTGAAAGTACGACAACAGCGCAGGAGATTCTGAACACCATTAAAGTATCCTTGATATATATATTACATACATGCATTAATTAAAATACGGACGGTGGGTAAGTGTGGGCCTCCCGAGGGGTTTAAAATGAAGTAGTCTGGACCAAACCGCGGTAAAGGGAAACAGTGAGATCGAGAGAGTGAAGAAAGTGATTTAATCAAAGTGACAATAGTGACGCGAACGCGGTAAACTTAAGTGGACGGACGGGCTAATGTGGGCAGAACCGCACCCGGACGTTTCACTTCTCTGCGTTACTACGAAAAGCTCCCTCAGAGCCGATAACGTGATACAACTGTAGGGTACTGACGTTGTGAACTGAGGACGGGCTAATGTGGGCAGTACCGCACCCGTTCAAGGTCACCATCATCCCTTTCGGGAACAGGGCATCGATACGACGAGACAGTTTGTGTTAACGGACCAGATATCACTGGGTACTCGATTTGGCAAGGTTGAAGTTAAGATCTGGGATAATGTGGGCAGAACCGCACCCAGCCTTGACTTTAAGGTTGTAAACCGAGGAGAGTACTTCGTGAGCGACGAACGTGAACGGAGACCCCACTAATAGTAGTGCATACTTGTCAATAACATATTCACCAAATCCACAAACGAAGGACGGTTTCACTGTGAACCTACAAATACCGCTCGGGAGTACCCCCATACTTACCCACTGCCTCATAAAATTTTACATTTATATTTGATTAAAATAGTTGAAAATATTTACTATAGTACGTCTGAATTGTTTGAAATTTAGAGTACAGGTTGGTTAGAGACCTCCCTTGTACATTTGAGTAGTGAGATCACGAATTTCAGGAAATATTTCATGAGCAAGCATTGCATAATACAGTAATACCTTATATATTTCCATAAATACAGTAAATTGAGTTATAGCCAAAGAATGCATAATATGATTTTGTGAATCACTCAACTACATACTAATATTTTTATATTTTAGTTTTTTTTTAAGTTATATATTTTCCTGTATCATTCGGGAAAATCTACCCACAATTAGGCACTTGTGGTCCACCTTCAGTGCGACCAAATAGGGTTAAGTCATCCATGTTAGAGATAAGCGTATTTAGACTTTGTTGAATAAAATATCAAGTTCCGAGACCGGTGAATTTTATTTGGTGCCCGTTTCCAGAAAAGAAACGTAAGTACAAATTATTGTACCGAACCCTGGCTCCGGCGAGCGAATCCTCGGCCGGAAAAAGGGTCGTTACAATGGCGCCCGAGCAGGGACACCAAATTTAATTCAGTCGGGTAGCCGAATTAAAGCGCGGTTAGTGGAAATGATGTTTAACTTGACAATTTCTGAGTACGCTAGGTAGCCAAGTTAAAACCCACATACGGCGAAAGATTCAACACAGACTGAATTTAGTGGGCCGTGCCAAGAAAATTTGGTTTTATATATTTTTTTTTTGCTAAAATATGGGGATTAAATAAGAAATGAAAAAAAAAGTTGTTGGAAAACAAAGAAAATAATACAATTTTAAACGAATAAAATACAGAACATTGGTTCTAGCTTAGGCTAAAGGGAGTTGAAGGAAAAGGCCCTTCAAACATTTAGATTCTCTTTTATTTAATAGCATAAGTGGAGAAATTTTAGGTAATTAAGCATTAAACTATCGGATGGTCATCACGACTAGAAAATGAAGATAATAATAATTAACAGATCATAAATAAATTTAAAATTTAGTTGCACATGATCGTAATCACGAGATAATCGTAAGTACGATCAACCATAAATTATTCTCAAAGTGGGTTCACTGGTCAGGTACGTCTATGTTGATCCAGGTGGGTGACAAAGAACCCCGATCAAAATTTTGCAACGTCACCAGTGAGCGGGTTAGTCGACAGCTGACTACCTATGAGAAATTTTTAAAATAATAAAATAAATAAAACTTGTGTCTGAAGATTTAATTTTATTGTTCAACCGGGAGAATGGTCATATATTCAATTAGACACTGAGCACACTTCCACGAAGAATTGTGAACATTTTCTTTTTAAAGTAAGGAGTTTAACGGTGACTCATTGAATAGCGATTGTCAAACATTTATTAGGTGCCAGAACCCTAAACGATTCTGACAACTGCGACAAAGATTGGTCGCTTTACATAATTACCATATCCCAACCATAATTAAACAATAACATTCATAGATTTAAATATAATTTAATTTCACTTAAACATTTTTCAGTCAACTCAGGCAAGTAAGTTGATTTTGATTTTTTTTTGAATTTAAGAACACAGGTGACCAGAGACTGGTTACGCAGAGCAACGTCTCCTTATATTCACCTCTGAGCAGAGGGGGTATGCGAACCAGCCGTCATCAAAAATAATATTTACCAACTCATTCAATAAGAACGCCCAACTATCCATAACCATGGTCAAGACGTCATGGATATACTCCCTACGTAAAGACGACTTACAAGTCTACGCTGGTGAGTTCGGGTACCCCGCCGAAGGAACCGTCGAAGAACTTCGGCGACGATTTGCAGCCGCAGTAGTAGACGTGGAAGAGGATCTGTCGCTACAAAAACGCTTAGCCGAATTGGAACTAAAACATGCGGAAAAGCGATCAGTTTCACCACGACCTCCGACAACCACATCAACCAATGACATCATGCCACCAGGTGAGACCATGCTGTCCATGCCGATCGTCGAGGCCAAATACACCGAAGCGAGAATTTCACCCCCGATATTGCCGACGACATCGGTAAACATGATCACGACACCAGTGGCCATTACGACCACCCAATCTATAGTGCCAGCAGCCACTCAGCTCAACCGAAGTAGACCCCGTGACAGTTCCTATGGTTATGTTATTGACCAAGTCCGACGGTGGGCGGTCCGTTTTGATGGTAACCAAGACCCCATTGGATTCATAGAGCGCATCGAAGAACTGACCGACGCCTATGGCCTGAACAGCGAATGTCTAACTAGAACGCTGCCAGATTTGTTACAGGACAACGCACTGGTCTGGTGGCGAAACAACAGGTCCCCCCAGGAGTCCTGGGACGAGTTCAAAGAAAAATTTTTGAAATATTTTCTACCTGTGCGATACTTCGAACGCCTTGAAGATCAAATTCGCGGCCGGACGCAGAAGCCACAAGAACGCTTTAAGGATTTCAGTTTGGAGCTACTAGAAATGATGCGACATGCAAAGTACACCCCAGCCCAAGGACTAGAACGGGTTTTCCGAAATTGTAGGCCCGAATATCAACTATACATCAAACGCCGCGATTTTAGTACGTTCGACGAATTGCTTTCTATGGCTGAAGACTATGAAATCCTCTGTCACGAGAGTAGTCAAGAGAGAAGCCCACTGCAACCGGAAGACAGGCCATCTCGAAACGCCATCCAAGCTATACCGCACCGAAATATGCTGACATTATACCCCGAAGAGGACTTTGAACCACCTTCAAGAAATTTTCAAGGATCTTCGAGTCGACGGCAGTACCCAGCCGCCTGCCAGCTCTGCGGTCAGAGAGGCCACATGCCCCGACAATGCTGGAATAAGAGGGTAATAGCTGGTGATAAGAGTATACCGGCCGAACATGAATCACGTCACGTGACGGGAAACGGCGATGGGCCCGTTCCAAAAGGAGGCGAGAGCGTGGCCCTACCAAACCCTCCAACTCAACCTTAAACAACCTACAGTCCGACGAACGTCGTATATTCGCACGCGTTCAAGTCGGACCCTATACACAGAATGCGACTATTGACACGGGTGCGACCCGCAGTTTCGTGAGCCCATCCTTGGGAGCCAAATTAAGGACCCCTGCAAACCGAAGAACTGTTTACACGAGCGTTCGATTAGCAGATGGAACCATAAAACCAGTCACCGAGTGCCTTCTCGTAGATATTACCATGGGATCAATCACCTGTGAGACGCCGTTATTAATCCTACCTGGCGTAGCTGACGACCTCCTCTTAGGAATGGATTTTTTGACAAAAACCAACGCCAAGTTCAGTTGTGGTGGTCAAACAATCATTCTACGGACCGAGCGCACGAGTGAAGTTACAGAACCCGCCTGCACAAATGTGTCGATAGAACCCACAGTAGACGATTTCCTGCGCGAAGAATTGGGTAAATTTGAGAAATTACAGGGGCCGGCCAAAGTGACGCCACACAAGGTCGTCATGCTAGATGATAGGCCACTGAAACAAAGATATTTTCCCCGTAATCCAGCCATGCAGGAAATCATCAATCAGGAAGTCGACGAGCTTCTAGCTAAGGGATGCATCGAACCTTCACACAGTCCGCACAGTGCTCCAATTGTCCTAGTCAAAAAGAAAACAGGCACCTGGAGGCTCTGCGTTGACTATCGGCAGCTGAATTCCAAATCAGCCCCAGACGCATATCCGCTACCCCGAATTCATCACATCCTCGATCGGTTACGGAACGCGCGCTTCATCAGCAGCCTAGACTTAAAGAACGGCTACTGGCAAATCCCCATGGATCCCGCCAGCAAACAGTACACGGCTTTCACAGTACCTGGACGTGGCCTCTTCCAATGGCGCGTGATGCCTTTCGGGTTACATTCGGCACCGGCTACATTTCAGAGGGCATTAGATAAAGTCATCGGCCCAGAATTAGAGCCATTCGCGTTTGCCTATCTGGACGACATCATTGTAACCGGTAGCACCATGGAAGAACACCTCAGAAATCTGAAAGAGGTTTTCCGGCGACTACGAGAAGCAAATTTGCGATTAAACGTCGATAAATGCGAATTTTTCAAGGCTGAGACGAAATACCTGGGACATGTGGTGAGTGGCGATGGCATACACACCGATCTCGACAAGATAGCCGCCATAAAAATGTTGACACCCCCTACCAGCCTCAAGGAATTGAGAAGTTACCTAGGAGTTGCGTCATGGTACCGCCGTTTCGTGCCTGATTTTGCTGCGATCACCCACCCGATGACGACGTTGTTGAAGAAGGGAAAGCATTGGAAGTGGGGCCCTGAACAGCAGCTGGCATTTGAAAAATTGAAGGAAAAACTCACGGAAGCACCCGTCTTGGCATGCCCAGATTTCAACCAAATTTTCGTGCTACAGACGGACGCAAGCGACTACGGTTTGGGCGCTGTCCTGACGCAGAACTTCGAGGGCGTAGAACGAGTGATCGCATATGCTAGCCGACATTTAACAGCAGCAGAAAAAAATTACAGCCCAACTGAAAAGGAATGCCTGGCGATCGTCTGGGGCATCCGGAAAATGCGCTGCTACCTCGAAGGGTACAAGTTTGTCGTGATAACGGACCACCTATCATTAAAATGGCTAAATTCAATCGAAAGCCCATCAGGACGCATAGCGCGATGGGCACTGGAATTGCAGCAATTTAATTTTGAAGTCCAATATCGGCGGGGCAAACTGAACGTGGTAGCCGACGCCCTGTCTAGACGACCCCTAGAAGACCTCAGTAGGATAACCAACACGACCGACACCGTGTCACTCTGCGCATGGCTCGAAAAACGGAAAGCCGCCGTACGCGATGACCCCACCAAATACTCAGACTATTTAGAGATTGATGGTCATTTGTACAGACACATCCCGAACCAGATCGGAGATGAAGATGCCGCGCCGTGGAAGCTGTGCGTCCCTACCCAACTAAGACAACGAGTCATGAAAGAGAATCATGACCAGCCAAGCGCCGGACATTTAGGCGTCAGGAAGACCATCAGCCGCATCACTAGCCGGTACTATTGGCCTGGGCTATTTCGTGACGTCAGCCGCTATGTACGACAGTGTGAAGTATGTCAACGATACAAGGTCAGTCAACAGGCTCCTGCCGGCAAAATGCTTTCTCGCGTTGCAGAAGAACCATGGGCTGTCGTCTGTGCTGATTTCGTCGGACCCCTGCCACGGTCGAAACACGGGAACACGACTATACTAGTTCTCTTCGACAAGTTCAGCAAATGGACCGAAATCGTGCCCCTACGTAAAGCTACAAGTGATGGCCTGAAGAGAGGATTCCGCGAACGGATTCTAGCCCGGTTTGGCACACCCAAAGTGTTCATTTCAGACAACGGCACTCAGTTCACCAGCCGATCGTTCAAAAAGTTTCTACAAGAAATGGGAGTCAAACAACAATTTACCGCCCCGTATACTCCACAGGAGAATCCCACGGAACGCACAAACAGAACTTTGAAGACAATGATTGCCCAATTCTGTCAGGAACAACACAAAACCTGGGATGAACAACTACCAGAACTGTCACTCGCACTAAACAGCAGCAAATCTGATGTGACCGGATATAGTCCCGCCTTTTTGGTACAGGGCCGCGAGCCAAGACTCCCAGGAGCCCTTTACGACGAATGCACCACCGGCACAGGCAGAGAGATCCAGACCCCATCAGCACGAGCCACCCAACTTCAAGAAATTTTCCATTTAGTTCGTCACAGCCTTAGTCAAGCCGCGCGCGACCAAGCACGCCACTATAATCTGCGACGGCGAGACTGGAAACCGAACGTGGGCGACCAAGTGCTAGTTCGACAACACCACCTTTCCAGCGCCATCAACAGCTTCGCCGCTAAACTGGCTCCAAAATTTGAGGGCCCTTACAAGGTTGTTGGATACATTTCACCCGTCATCATCCAGGTTCGGAAGGAAGGCGAGACCAGGCTACGCAACGCTCACGTAAGTGAACTGAAAAAGTTTTATGGCGAGACTGACACAAATACATAAATCTTACATTTTCAAAATCTTTTAGAAGGGTGGCAGCAACCACGGTAAAATACTGCGAAGGGTGGCAGCAACCACGGTAAAATACTGCGAAGGGTGGCAGCAACCACGGTAAAATACTGCGAAGGGTGGCAGCAACCACGTTAAAATACTGCGAAGAGCGGCAGCAACCGCGTAAACAACTGCCAGGAGCGGCAGCAACCGCGTAAACAACTGCCAAAAGCGGCAGCAACCGCGTAATAAACTGTGATAGGCGGCAGCACCCGCATAAGTTCATTCTGCAGCAGGCGACAACATTCGCCATAGTTTTAAGTTAACCGCGGCGGCAACCGCGTAAACAACAGCGGGCGGCAGCAAACCGCCAAACCAACGGCAGTGACATCGACGTGAGGAACCATCGGGTACGTGAAAGACGGGCGCCGACAGAGCAGTACTCCACGATGTTACAATTTAAATTTAAGTTCACCGCGGCGGCAACCGCGTAAACAACAGCGGGCGGCAGCAACCCGCCACACCAACGGCAGTGACGTCAAGAAGAGGAACCATCGGGTACGCACAGGACGGACACCGAAAGAGCAGTACTCCATGACTTCACCATATGAGCTGGCCATAGTAAAAGATTTACTACCATCAGCCAGCCCGAGTCAGCATCATTCAAATTTCACGAGTGACAACGCCGACTCTACAATACACCTGCGTCATCGGAACCTACTATTCAGTCGCAAGGTAAAATAATCAAAATTACATCTTGATAAAGTAATAAATTTTCATAAAATAAAAGTCTGAAATGCTCCATACAAATAGAAGAAGGTTGTTTTAATCTCGCTCATAAGGGAAAAGTTAAAACTTCGCAGTGAGGCCCAGACCAACCCTAATTAAAGCATATGTTGTTTTCTCACTGATACCGCCATCTAAATAATAAATCTTCACCTCCAGTCAAACAGCAGCGTACAAATTATGGACGCCATCGACAGTCGCTATAGAGCTTGGCGACGAGGACGACGCATGCGGTTCATGGCGACCATCAGCGGCTGGAACTGCAAGGTGATGATCCAGCGAAGCGGCGCAATCACCATCACGCCATACCCCCCGAAGTGAGGAGGAGATGTAAGGAACAAAATTTTGTGTAAATTTTCTCCCACATGTGTCCTTACTTCACCACTTACCTTTTTTCTAGACTTGCCGCAGCTGGCGACTGGGTCGCTCACTCGACCGAAAGAGCGAAATAAGAATCCCACTAGGACCGCCGACCATGGAGCTCAGAGAGAATAAATTTCTTACTCATTTTTATTTTATAATCAAGGAAAACATTCGGTAAATTAAGAATGTTTTACCTACTTCACGATTGAATGACATAAAATGCACTTCATACTCATTCAAATGTGTATCTAAAATTTAGAATTTTAAGTTTAATAATAATAAATTTTAAGAATACAATTTAAATTTATATAAAAAATTTATCATAAAATATATGATAACCAGTAGCCAATAAGAATACTAAGGAAAGTTAAAATGAATAAATCATAGATTGAATTATGAAAATCAATATTATGGATTTTTCATTTATGAAGGTACTGGTCGTGGGACATATCCCTTAGGAAAACGTTTAAAGAATCTTAAAATAACCAAATAAGCAAGGCTACGCATTATATTATATTATACCAAGATGATTAGCTAGGATAGGAAAGCATAGAATCAACACGGGGCCTCAAAGACGATCATTCATAAGGCCAAAGAGCAGACCTGATCAATCACTTCCACAGGGTCATGTGTGGGTAGATTCCTACAGGGGTGATGCTCTTGTTTATACTCGTTTTATATATTTTATTTTTTTTGTTCTTTCATGTACCATGGCGATAACGGGCATCGAAACCACACGCCAGGCAACTAGCGAGAGTAACAAAGGAAAGCTAAACCAACGAACGGGAACATCACGCGATAATTCGAGAAGTCTCCAAACAAAGAAGAAGACTGCTGGTTATAAAAGGGCCAACGAAGAGTAAATCTGGATGAGTTGTGTTTCAAGTGTACGCGAGTGAAGACAAAACCAAACAATAGTTTTCGTTGGTGGCAGAAAGTTCTGCCCACACCAACCAGCAGCGACATCAACAGCAGCAGAGTTGGAGATAGGACTCGTTAGCGACAGTGAACGCGGCCGTACCAACCAGCAGCGACGCTAACATATATATAGTGGAAAGGAGAGGCCGACGCCGACAGCGTCGACTGATTGCGTCAACGTACCTGGAGGAAAAGTGAACGTCGACGTCAGCGTAGTGGCCGTGGAGGATCGCCAGCTAATTCCCTAACGACGAGCGTGAAAGTACGACAACAGCGCAGGAGATTCTGAACACCATTAAAGTATCCTTGATATATATATTACATACATGCATTAATTAAAATACGGACGGTGGGTAAGTGTGGGCCTCCCGAGGGGTTTAAAATGAAGTAGTCTGGACCAAACCGCGGTAAAGGGAAACAGTGAGATCGAGAGAGTGAAGAAAGTGATTTAATCAAAGTGACAATAGTGACGCGAACGCGGTAAACTTAAGTGGACGGACGGGCTAATGTGGGCAGAACCGCACCCGGACGTTTCACTTCTCTGCGTTACTACGAAAAGCTCCCTCAGAGCCGATAACGTGATACAACTGTAGGGTACTGACGTTGTGAACTGAGGACGGGCTAATGTGGGCAGTACCGCACCCGTTCAAGGTCACCATCATCCCTTTCGGGAACAGGGCATCGATACGACGAGACAGTTTGTGTTAACGGACCAGATATCACTGGGTACTCGATTTGGCAAGGTTGAAGTTAAGATCTGGGATAATGTGGGCAGAACCGCACCCAGCCTTGACTTTAAGGTTGTAAACCGAGGAGAGTACTTCGTGAGCGACGAACGTGAACGGAGACCCCACTAATAGTAGTGCATACTTGTCAATATCATATTCACCAAATCCACAAACGAAGGACGGTTTCACTGTGAACCTACAAATACCGCTCGGGAGTACCCCCATACTTACCCACTGCCTCATAAAATTTTACATTTATATTTGATTAAAATAGTTGAAAATATTTACTATAGTACGTCTGAATTGTTTGAAATTTAGAGTACAGGTTGGTTAGAGACCTCCCTTGTACATTTGAGTAGTGAGATCACGAATTTCAGGAAATATTTCATGAGCAAGCATTGCATAATACAGTAATACCTTATATATTTCCATAAATACAGTAAATTGAGTTATAGCCAAAGAATGCATAATATGATTTTGTGAATCACTCAACTACATACTAATATTTTTATATTTTAGTTTTTTTTTAAGTTATATATTTTCCTGTATCATTCGGGAAAATCTACCCACAATTAGGCACTTGTGGTCCACCTTCAGTGCGACCAAATAGGGTTAAGTCATCCATGTTAGAGATAAGCGTATTTAGACTTTGTTGAATAAAATATCAAGTTCCGAGACCGGTGAATTTTATTTGGTGCCCGTTTCCAGAAAAGAAACGTAAGTACAAATTATTGTACCGAACCCTGGCTCCGGCGAGCGAATCCTCGGCCGGAAAAAGGGTGGTTACAGTACATGGAATAAATAAAGAAGTACAAAAAAAGGTGCATCCACAAAAATATATAAAAACAATGCATAAATAAATTCATTGCACAAGAAGTTTTATTTATAAGACCGCGTTCATAGTGGACGCTATGGCTGAAGCTGATTCATTAAGCAGCTTTGTTGAGTTTTATTGATCATAGTGAACGCTTATTCAACAATTCACAAAAAAGCTTCTTGAGCTTATTGGTATTTATAAGTGATAGTGTGAGCAAGCGAGATGGAGATATAAGCACTAAAAATCATTCAGAAAGTAGATTTATGCTCGGTATCAGCTTGCACTATGAACACTTTGAAATTGTTTCATATGATTATACACATAGCGTTTTTCAGCTAAACCTCTCAGCTCAGCAAGAAGCGTTCACAAAAAGCGAGTAAAAATTAGATCAATTTAACAATTTATTGCTTATGAATATAAATTAGTTTTGAGGAACACAGTTGTTATATAAAATCAAAAATAAAATAAAAAACAATATTATATATATCTAAGCACATATCATGCCCTCACTACATAACTCACAAATAAATTCAAAAATCAGATTTTTTCTGGAAAGGCAAACAAATTTTGAACCTGCAGAAGTAACGAAACTAACGTACACGGAGAAAACTGTTTGCTAAATTTGTATTGTGGTTAAGCAAAACTTGCGCTTGAATCTCAGCCACTTCAAAGTTATGCTAGATTTCAGCAAAAAGTAATAAAAAATTGCTATTCCAGCTTGTAGTAAGCGAACAAAATTTTAAATTAATTTAAGCAACATTTTGCTAAGTTATTATAAACTGCAAAAGCAAATTTCTACTTAATTCAATCAAATAATTGCTAAGTTATTGTAAACTGGAATAGCAATTTTTGATTAATTTTTGCAAAAATATAGCATAATTGAAGTTAAGTAGTTACTAACATTAAATTAAATTGAAAAATTTCCATTATCCGGAGAAAAATCTCAGCCGCGTGAGAGCAAGGGCTTATCCATTCGACCATCGCAGTTGTTAACTTATTATCGCCTATTTTTCTTCATTAAGAATAAACGTGTGTTCGTGTGTTTGAAGGAAATATTCTTGAAATTAGTAAAAATTTGCTATTTGAGTTTATAATAACTTAGCAAATATTTGCTTGAGTTTTTATAAAAATTTGATATTTGAGCTTATACTAACTTAGCAAATATTTGCTTGAGTTTAATACAAATTTGCTATCAGTTTATAATAACTTAGGAAATATTTGCTTGATTTTAATATAATTTTGAGGAGTGATTTCAATGAAGCAATCTTTTTCTTAAATCACACCGAGATTGAGCAAAGTTTTGCTGATCTGCTTTTAAGTTTCTGATTTGCATTGATTCTAGCAAAATAATTATTTCCGTGTAAGAATAAGCAAACTGGGGCCAAATTACAGCATCCATAGTAGTGCAAATTACAAACGGCGCGACGAGACAAGTGCCAATAAATTTCGACGATTTTGCTCGATCACGGATGCTGTAATTCGGCGCCTGAATTTTTCCAGTTAAGGAAGATAGTGATATAAAATAACTTCTTGCAATAGTTAGAGATGTGTATTTTGAATTGATTTATGAAAAAAATGGTCAAAAATATTGCAAAAAGAAGTACAACAAGTAAAAAGAACCACGTTTAGCGTACTTCGATATAAGAAGTACAGCGAGCAAAACATAAATACAAAATTCCCAAAAGACATACGGTTGGTTACGTTACTAATACGCTATGACTTTATGCTAGACATTTTGTAAGACTCACTCGATAAGACCCACTGAAAGCAATTTTTTCATATTTATTTGATCAGCAGAGTTTTTGGCCAGAATAAAAGGAAGAACTTTGCTGAAGAAACCAAAATATAGATCCTAATGGTTCAAGAGTTATCAATACTTTTTAAGATTTTGAGTTCTTAAAAAAAAAATTATTCTAAAATGTTCGGTAAAGTTGTAAAACAAATGTCACCCTGATATTCCTCATACCAAAATTAAGTGAAAGCGTTGACATTAGCAAATAAAGAGAAAAAAGGTTAAAAAAAGCGCACAGTGTATTTAATATTTCATGTTCAATAAAAAAAAAAATTTTTTGATTTCATTGAGCATGTCTAAAAAAAACTAAATGTGATCAAATGCTGTTCAAAAGAACAGATGATATATAAAGTTTTTTTACATTGCCTATGTTAGTGTTTATGTTTTTGTTTATACACTTTTTATTTATTTTCATTTATATAAATTTAAAAAAAATAAATGGGTACTAATAAAATTCAAGTTTTTTTAGGATTGCAGTAGTTTTTTTTTTTGTAACTTACAGTTTTTTTAAAAAAAATACACTAAATATACATTCACTTTAATTAATTTATTTTTCTGTTGGCCACCCAAAATAAAGAAAATACTCAAACTTTTTTTTTTATTCTCAAAATAAATAAATACACACAAACACTCAGCGAGCTCGAGGTCAGCTTTTAGTAGCAAAGCTGAGCATCACTTCTTTACATAATAGCAAAAAAAAGGTCTTGAGGCCATTATCCATCTCTCAAGTATTTACTGAAGAAACATTTGAGTATCATGTATTTCTTGAGTAGAAAAAAATAGTATGCAAATATTTTTGACCTCACAGAAATAACAATAATTTTGCATTTAAGACTTCAAAATAATTTTTGAGAAAATTTCTGCAGAGTGACTGCTAGCTGTCTTCTATCCATCAATTAGTATCAGTGGGGATAACATAAATTTTTTGGAGAAAGGAGAAAAACCGCGGCTATGATGTGCAATTTGATATCTCTTCTGTTTTCTTTATACTTTGTTGCTGTTTTATAAGCTTTCTGTGTGACGCTGTTCAGGTGAATCCCTAGGTACCTGCATCCAGTTGCGTACTCCATGTTGTTTAACCCTCCCTGTTTCCACTATGACAATATTGTCCCCCAACTTTTTGCAGTGTTGCTGTATCTTAGACTGTTTCAAAATAAATTGCGCAAAACTGTACAAATATTTTTGAACAAAACTTTGTTTATTCTTTCATTTTAACCTAAAACTAAAGCCTTAAAACAAATTCAGGGCTAATAGATGTCTCCAAAGGGGTAAAAACAGATTTAACAAAATTGTCATATTGTACACTTAGCGTACGCAAAAATATAATGGATTCAGGGAGGGTTAAAGTCGTATTTCACTTAATGCCCGTACGTCGGAGCGCTGGTGTCCCTTCATTCTAAATAGCCTAACAATTTTAGACGCCCAATGTGCAGTTCTTTTATTAGGCCAAAATCTTTATATAAAGAGAACAAAGTTGTACATAAAGCCACTAATAATTGCTTGCGAAAATACCCATTTTGGAATTACAGATCTGTAACCGATGTATAGAGTTATTCTACTTTTTTATGCGCTCTCAAGTATTTAACCTCCAGCTAAATTTCTTTTAAAGATTAATTGTAGATATTTGGCATTTTATGTATATGAGAAGGCATGGTTCTACTCAGGCCCATAGAGAGTCAAGTTCGGGCCCGGGGGGTTAAACATACGGGCCCCCCCCTGAAATACATAAAAAAATGCAATAAATATAAACCAGTGCAAACTATTGCGATATCTATGAGAAAGTTATTATTTAGTTCTTAGTTATTATATATAGTACATAGCGATATTTAAGTCATGCGCCATGTCAAGTTAAATATATCCTCTTGCCTGTATTAGTTGTCTGTATTGTTGTCTCTACCTAACGACTCTACATAACGAATTTTTTTGTGTGACACTCCGAATAATTAAAATGTGCTGATGATTCGAATTGTTATGACTTCCTTTTTATTTATTTTTTTTTTAAATTCTGCTAAAACATTGTAAAAACCAGAACTTGAAGAGTTTCATAAAATTATTGATATTTAAAATTCTGTGCAAATTTAATATTTTTATACATATATGTGGTGAAATAGTCGATGAAATTTTTAAAGTGAAAGGGTCTATTTGTCGCATAATTTCAGTTTGGATTTTTGTATATTTATTGGAATTTTCTTTTGTTAACAAAAAATTTACACTTGCTTTTTGAAGAGAATTTGAATTTAAACATATATAAAAAAGACAAAAGGATTTATTTTTGCAAATAGTGTCAAATTAAGACTAACACAATTTGAAAGTAAATTATCATCATTAAAAAATTTAACTGATTATAATCACGAATATCTTCATTACTTTCAAAAGAATTCAATCAAAATATTTACTATCAGAATTATTCAATGATTTTTCAAAAAACTTTAGTTAACAAAGCAACCCAACTTGTACTACATCGATATTAAATTTATGTCGATATTTTTAGTATAAATGTAGGAACAACTTATTTTTTAATGAACGCAAGGTGGTTTTGCAACGAGTTTATTTGATTTTTCGAGCATTTTCTTGTCCCCACAGCACGAATAGTACAACTGTCGTCAATTTTCGATTCGAATAACTCTATTTTTTAAGTATCTCTAAATTAACGATTAACTAGTTTCTTTTCTCGAACATTTCCGATTTTTTTTTTACTCGAAATGATCTGTATGTTTCTTGTATTTTTTCATATTATCTTGCAATATTACATACCCAGCAGAAATCAAGACCCTAATAAGACTTAAAGCTGACGTCAACAAGAAATAAGGGAGAAATTTTGGAAATAATGTTTTGGAGAGTTTGCCACTTTGAATAAAAATTGTTGCATCAGCAGCAGACTTATAATTTTTTTTAGTAAGTTGAGAAGGATCCGTGGCAAATGACTGTAAAGTATCAATTTCTATTATTGTGGTATTAGTTTCTTTATCTTGTAAGTAACATATATTTCTTTCTAATCAATGAAATCCTTATTTTATTCGAAAGTAAAAAAGAAAATGTTTAAAACTTACAGATACGAGCAGATAAATAAATTAAATGTACAAAAATAATGTCATTTTCATAATTAACTTTAATCTCGTCATTTAATGTTTAATTTATTAAGGATAACCTAACACACACACATAATTATCATAGCAACGAAATATTTTGAAGGATATTTTACGTATAAAAACTACGTTATGTATAAAAAACCTAAATATTTATAAATGTCAATAATAGTATATAAATGATAGTTGATATTTTATTATAGCTTATAATATACTTTATTTGTTATATTAGAACTTTTCAAACTTTCACTTATAAAATGTAACCAAATTATTTGTAAACTATTCTACTGTGAACAGCTATGAGTTGTAAGTGTACTAAGTTCTAATGAGTGTTTTGAGAATTATTAACGTACAAAATATAACATACTATATCCACACAATGTTTATCCAGATATGCACTTAAAAACAACCATGCTTTTTTCTATGTTGTATACGATAAGACAAATTTTCTACTGGGTATTTCTACTGATGATTGAAAGTATTCATATACAGTGTTGCCGCGGCATATATAAAAATGGTATCCATGCCAGTCAAAAATGTATCCAGAAGTATCCACCTTAGATCAAAGGTATCGATTTATTAAATTCAAAATTTCCCAAGCCACGAAAAAGTTTCACTAAGGGTATTCAGTAAAATTTGTTAAGTCCTCCCAAGTTGCTAAATTGTTAAAGTTAGCAGCTGTTGATGTGAACGCACCTGGTAAGATATTTACAAATGTTGGTTTGGCAACTTTCAATGCAGCAATAGATATGTGGTTTTAATTACTCGTGTATCCAAAAATTTTTTTTTTTAATTTTTATGTTACAGTGCGTTAAAACTTTTGATACATTTGCTACTCAGAACCTTTGAAATGTTCTAAATCTCTACTCCGTTACAAAATTTTCATTTTTTATTAATAAAGGGCAGTTTTTAGACTTTGAAGCTACAAATCAAAAATAATTTGGTACTTGTTAGAACTCATTCCCAAAACAATTCATTACTACACTCAATCAGCCCTATCATGAAAAATTATTCACTCGTAAACGGAAAAAGTAGTTTTCGTTTTTAAGATAAAGCTCAAGAACAATTTGGAAATGATGTATAAAATTTAAATTTGGAAAAAATTTCCAAAATGTTCTTGAGCTTTATCTTAAAAATAAAAACTTCCTTTTCCGATTAAGCGTGAAAAATTATTCATGATAGGTGTGAATAAGTTTGACGTTTCCAACTCTGCTAAACTAAGAAACGTTGCTGAGCTTCTTAACTTACTAACAAGCTGCTAGGTCTTTTCACATAAAAAATTTTGACATGACTTAACGAATTTGTTGAGTTTAGCAAGTTCGCAAGATTTAACAAATGTAGAAAAAATCACTTTTATAATTTTTGATATAGTCAAAACAAAGCAAGGTTAGAATTAAGAAAAATAATAATTTTCATGAAAACAAAGACCACTTGTATCCCTCAACAATAAATCAGCTTTTTGTCACTTTTCTTTCCCGAAAATCCGGTCCCCTTAAGACTCCTGGCCCTGGGGGAAGCATTCCGTTTCCGCCCTCTTGGCGGCCATGGTTCTACCTATTGGTTAATAGTATAATTTGGTCTTTTGTGGACTTGGTGAATAGCCGAATTTGGATACGATAATAGAACTCGAACAAATTTTTGATTTTACTTAATATTTTTTTTTTTGCGAAGATTTTCTATCTTTACCTTTACCTATTTTTACCTTGAATGCACTAACCAAGTCATTAACTGAGTCACTGGCGTACACCGTGCTCGATTTTTATTACAAAAAAGAAGTTTAAAACATTTCTTTTTTATGAACTGTATTTACATTCAGGTACTATTACAGTGTGTAGCTATAAAAAAAACACCTTTTTTATTAATTTTTTTACCTAAATAAATAAATAAATTGGTCATTTCAGCCCTTGGAAGGACTTTGACCTAGCTTCTGTTGATCAATTGTGTTGTGCGTGTTATTAAATGTTTAATCACAATTGACTGAAAACAGGACCTATGTGTTTTATGCCGACTACGAACGGCTTATGTTCTCAAGAAGCTTTACATGGCAAGTTTTACTCTCTGTGGTTTGCCATTGTCTGCAGAAAGGTGACGACCGAACAGAAAAATTAATTCAATAGAAAAAACTTTCTGACTGAGCTGGAATTGAACCCGCGCTACCGCGGTTCTTTAGCTTAGTAGCCACGAACTCTACCCACTAGGCTACAGTCGCCAATTTTTTTACCTAGTGTTATTAATTTTAATGATTCAAATTTTTTGCATAATAAAGAATTATTCATGGGGAAATCAAAAAAGTTTTGCCTTTATAGTTGTTGTTAAATTTCTACAGGGCGTTGAAGAAATTGTTGCAATTGGTTTCTCGTCTCCCGCTTTTACAAAGTGTCTGAAAGTAAAAAATCAAAGTGCATTCTTGAGTTAAGGGTTGTAGTTGAGCACTCAACCTACGCAAACAAAAAAAATAAAAAACTGGCAGCGTTGAAAAAAAAATGTACAAAAAACCCCTTTTTCCCCCAAACTTTCAACCATACAAAAAAAAATATGAAAGTTGTTTGGCTTTTATATATCTAGTGCTTAACAGAGTCTGTAAGGATCACAACGAATCAAGATTCATCGAAATCAATCAAGTAGAACTCCAGATATCATAGAAGCAGATTCGAAAAACTTTGTTTCCAGAAAAACGCGATTAAAGATTTAAAGGTTCTTGAATATCACGCGACATACGAATATAATATATGTTATAACTTTTTTTTCTACTTAATATTTTTTTCTAAAATTTTGTATACGTATTCTTTAGACCATAACGAACCATATTCTAACGACAAAAAAATTTATTTTTAATTTCTTACACACTGTAACAGTACCTTCAAGTAATTTTGAGTTTATATGAAAGTTTAATTTAACTTAACACATTGAGTGCCACGTCGTACGTTTCCGTACGACAGTGATTGCTTTTACTTAGAGCCTGTAGTTCTTTTGTGTACGACACAGAGTGAAATTTGTTGCGATTTTTAAATAAAGAATCCTTTACTGAATATTTTTGCAAAAGCATGCATGGGTCAAGGATGATTTTTTGAGATTTTATTACATGAAAAATGTATGAAATGTATTTTTTGAAATTTACATTAAATTTACAAGTAATTTAATATTATATTAATTTTACTTGCAGGCACAAGTGGGGGTATTGGGGCATTTTGGATAGTAAGAACTCGTTTTTTTCAAGTGATTCCTTGCTGTTTTCCGGTCCAGCTGTTTTTTTGCAGTTGCGTAACACAAAACACAAGGACGTCGAATTGCTTTATTGTTGGCATCTACCCTTTTAGTTATAATGTGTTTGCCGGGGTTTACTGATTGCGGAGATGTTAGATGTTTAGATGATCCAAAAGGTCATTAGCTACACGTTGACGGAATTTGCGTATGTTGATGTTTTTCTTTGTAGCTTCCTTATAAACAATATGCGCGTTTACTATTGACAGGCCAAGTAATTATTAAATTGCCAATTTCCTATACCACTTCAAACATTTGGTCGGATAAATCTATACCAGCTTTTCCTTTGTTATATTCAATGATAGCTAACGGTTTTGGCTTAACTATACTTTTACGTCTTTTTGCTCTACTAGTTGATGGCATATTTGGATCGTCTTCTTGATTTGAATCGGATATCATCACTGGAGCATGCTTTGTTGAAAGCATTCTGACATCTCGCTTTTCCTTCCATTTTAGTACTACTTTTCCGTTTTCATCTTCTTGCACCACCAATTCACCTTTTTTAAGCGCAGAATTCATCACTTCTTTTGGCAAATATTTCTTGTTTGCGCGAAGAGTGCCGACAAGGTGGGTTTTATTATTTAGCATTGAGCGAGCGAGTTCGTAGCTGGTATAAAAGTTTTCAACGTATAATGTACGACCTTCTTCTTTCAATTCAGTGATTAAATATTCACAAACATTTTTTGCTAAGCCAACTTTTCTTACCCCAGTAGCTGATTTACCACAATATATTTTCAATGACCAGGTAAATCCTTCAATAGAGCAAAGTTTAAACAGTTTTATTCCATACGGATGAGCCTTATTGGGAATATATTGTCGGAAAACAAGTCTGCCTCTCCAAGGAATCAGTGTTTCATCAATAACGATATTTTCTCCTGGTACATAAACTTTTTGGTACCGCATCTGGAGCATATCTAACAATGGTTGGATTTTTCCAAGTCGATCACCTGGAATAATGCTACTATTATCTGTAAAGTGCATGAAGCTCAGTAGCAACTGAAAACGGTTTCGGGACATTGCTTTTCCAGGAATGGTAAAGTTATATAGGTAATTTTTTTGACCATTAATCTGAAGGAGACCCAACTTTCACCAAACCGATCCATAAAATAAGTCCCAGAAACTTTTTAATTTCAAGGTTTGTTGTCGGTACCCATTATTTTTTCTCGAAGATCTACTTACGGCGGTTTTGTCCAAAATCTCTTGTGCGTATTGGTTGGTTTCTTTGACAATTAAATCAACAATATCATTGTCAACAAATAGCAAATATGTATCCAAACAGGAAATGACTGATAAAATATTTTTCTGGATACCAGATTTTCCAGTAAATGTAAAGGTCTTTTGACGTGATGAAAATTCAGTCCAATTGACTTCGGTATTCAACATTTCCGCGTTTGCTGTTAAACTGTCTTCTTCAGCTTCGACAGCTTCGTCAGCTTCGTCTTCCGTATTGATACCATCTTCAAACAACATGACATCGATTACCACAGGATGTATGTCAGGCTCAGAGTCAGAATCCGAAACCTCCGGTATCCAATCACAATCATCATCATTAGAAAAATCTTCATCACTCTCCGTCAAGACTTCCAATATTTCCTTTTCTCTTAACGATCGTTTCGACATTGTAGGTAATTGCTTTTTATTTTATTATATTTTTATTTTAACTAAAAAGAAAAGAAAAAAGAAATCAAACAAAAATAAAAAACAAGAAAAACAAGAAAAAAAGCGTCGTACGTTTTTGTACGACAACGACTTTTACAAATGCATACCCGTCGTGCAGTGCCACATCGTACAGAAATGTGCGACACAAAAAAGCCTATATAAAATAAAAAGTAAGGGTCACACTGGACTAGGGATATCTCAGAAATCGTTTTTTATCACTAATACACTCACTTAACATAAAAAAATGTTTGGCCTCCTGGGAAGGTTTGCGTCAAAACCGCTTGGCACTCAATGTGTTAAGAGCTGGAAACAGATCTTAAATCATAAAAAAATTTTTCTGGAAAAAGTTTTTTTTTTAAAAAACAGATTTTACTTTACATGAAAAATTAATGATGGCATATTTTAATTACTTAAAATAAATTGAAAAAATTAACTGTAAGACGGAAAAAAGTCATAGAAAAGTAGTTATTTTATTTTGTTAATTAAAGGCATTAAGCTCAAAAATAATTCTACGAAAAAAATTATATAAGTAGTTTAGAATTATAAAAAAATATATATTATATTTTTTTGTAGAAATATTTTTGATCAAAAAAAATAACTACTTAACAAATTATTATAACTACATTTCTATGGAGATTTTCAGATTTTTTTTTTCTTCTTACAGTAAATTGTTTCCAAGTTCACATTCTGTTCTTTACATACGGAATTAAGTTTAAAATTATATATGTAAAAATTTTTTGCTTTAATTGCTTCATTCTACCAACAGAATTCTTTAACTGTAACCAGATGTTTTTTGTTACAAAAATTTTAAAAACAAAAATTGCAAATTATTAAGGATAATATAAATGCTCTGTTCCACTTACAATGTCAAGGACAAATATAACACATTTTTTGACTAAAAGTCTTTTCTCCTACTGTTTCTTGTAAATTTCAACTTTAGTGTGATAAAGGAAATTTTTCATAACGTCGTATTGAATATAATTCAACTTTTACCAATATTTTTAGGCTAATCAGTCCCTGAGTATTCATAAATTTACTAGCTAAAGACGGTATCTAAAATACACATAAAAGCTCCACATTAGAATCTACTCACAAGCACTTTCATATTATTTACAATAAAAAAGTATTTGTTGGCAAAATCCTTTATTTACGAATTATGCAGGCATAAATTTTAATCAAGCCCATTTTATTGCTTCACTAATTTATTGAAAATATTACTTAAGCTTTTTGGGAGTGAGGGAGTGAGTGAATTAGTGAGTGTGTTGGTAAAAGTTGTTTGCATGCTTTTTTCTGTGCTTTTGTTGAGTACATACATACGTTGGACAGCAGCTTGTTACAGCTGAAATGTTTGCATGGAGCGCAGCTTTTTATTAACCCTATGAGAACTATTATTTCCACTTAAAGTAACTTAAGCTACATAGTAACAGGCTTTCGTATGCTGGTTCTTATATAGTAAGTGTTGCATGTTGTTATTCAAAGGATTAGCTAGAAGGCATTAGAAAGTGAAGAAACTGCTTTTTATGATTGAAATTAGAAAACCCGAATGTGGGGTACCAAAAACACAAATATTTCGTTAGTTTCAATATTTTCTGAACCTTAAAACTTTACTCTAAAGGTTATTTCTTTAAAAGTTCAAAGCAATTTTTACAAATCTCAAATTCGTTTAAGAATTTTGGAGCTGGTGTCTATTCGACTAATAAGAATTTGTTTTCACATAATAAGCCGACTATCAAAACTGTATTCAGCCACTAACTGACCCCAATTTAGCTTTTTACATTCAACATATCTGCTACTGATTAGTTTAAGCTTTCAATTCAAACCCAACATTCTACATTCAGTTCTACATTCAGTTACAATAAATATTTTTGTGAAAAGCTCATGTTTTAAAATTTATGCCTGAACTTCATACCGCAAATGGGTGCTTTAAAAAATAACTAATTACAGGATTATTTCAACTATACAACCGAGTGCCAACAGGATTTTGATATTATAAATAAATGGCATGCATTAAATAGGGCATTAACAGCAACAGGTAGCACTAGTTTAATTGCAAAAGCTTAAAGCTTTCGCATGCCTTACCTTTGATAATGACTATATTTTTCTTATTTACACATATGTATTTTGTAAATGCGCTTCAAAAACGATTGGTTGTTTGGTTGTTTGTGTATGAAAAATGGCAGATATTGACAACAACTGAGATCGTGAGTTGTAATAAATCATTGCTTACACACAGATGCATACACACACTATCCACACAAAAAAAAACTATATAAACACACACACGTCCATGTGTATGCCAGCACACTCAGCAGGACATCAGGCACAAGGTGCGCACTCCACGATACAGAGGAAATATAAAACACATTGTTGGCAATAATTATTATACGAATATGAAAGCCGAAATGAAATCCGAAAGAAAAAACATTCACATGCACGTGCGTACTTAATGTGTGTGTGTGTGTGAGTGTGTGTGTTTTTGAACGTCAGTATTTGTGGTGTTATGCAGAAAATCACATTAAAAGCAACACAATAACAAGAAGAAAAGAAATTTTCAAAAAAAAATTAATGGTGCGAAAATGTTGCCTGGTCATCGTCATAATGAAAAGGCAAAGTTTTTCTGCCCTCTCTGTCTCACATTATTGCCATTACTTAGGTTTAATAAAACTATGAGAGTTCCTGCTTTGCAGCCATTCGTAGCATTTTTCTGCTTAACTGACCATGAAGCTATAAATTCCATTGATTAGATTCGAATTTTTACAAATTGTATTATGACTGAGCTTACCCTAAGAAAATGAGAAAAAATAAATAAGCTGAACAGGCTTTTGAGCCGCTTCATTTTAAATTGACAAACTTGAAATTCACACAATTAATCGACATATTCTTTTAACCGGTCAACAGCCGCTATAAATGAGACCCTTCAAGCGCGTCGGAAGCGAATTTCATCTGGGGGGGCAGTACAAATGGGGGGGCAGTACAAATGGTGGTGCAAAAAAAGTTCACCAATATTTCTTCACATGAAACATGAAGAAGAGAGAAAGAAGAGGAAAATATATAATACAAAAATATTAAAATAAATATATAAACTGGCCATTTCAGCCCTTGGAAGGACTTTGACCTAGCTTCTATTGATCAATTGTGTTGTGCGTGTTGTTAAATGTTTGATCACAAATGACCGAGAACTGGACCTATGCCGACAAAAATATTATCGTTGTAAAAAAACTGATATTTTGAATAACTTTTCCTTTTAAATTGTTTATCTAGCTAAAAAAGTGCGGGGGCAACTGCCCCCCTTTCCCTCCCGCTTCCGACGCCAATGAGGCCCTTTTTATAATATGACGGTGAGTGACACTTTTAAATGTAGAGATACAAAGCATCTACCTCTGAAAGTGTCAAAATATATAAAAGACACGACTTTTTTCAGGATTAACAGATTGGACAAAGAAGCATGAATGGGAAATTCAAATAAAAGTTTTTGAAGCAATTATTCCTTTTGTGGAAGCAGAGTTTCCCCCCCCCCCTTTTCACATAGTGGTATAAAACCACTACATTTCGAAATCTTACTTTGAATTCTTTTGTCGCTCCATATGGGCCATGAGAGTGGTCCTTATTTTTTTTCGAAAGTAACTAATTTGTTCCTTAACAAAACGGAAATTATCAGAAAAATATATTGATATCTAAGCGTGCCACTTGCGACCTTTAAGTTGAAAATCTGATTTATATGGGAAAAAGTGCTCTTTTTTTTAAAAATAAGTCCCAAAACTTTTATAAGTGCAAACTTTAAAAAAACTTGTACGCTCCTCGGTTTTGATTTATTTTTCTTTAAGTGAGGTTTAAGGCAAACAACTTTTTGAAACTTTTTGAAGATTTTTTTTAAAATTGATTATTGTTGTACAACTATTCAAAAACATATAAATTTCAAATCAATCCCGCTTATAATTCTACAGCACTTCAAGCCCGGAGCGCCAAAGTAACCTTTACAAATGCGTTTTATCGAAACACACTTTTTCATAACGGGCCAAACTCCTGCAAAAACTAATCGACCGACTTTAATATTATTATTTTTTTTTAAATATTTATAATGCATTCTTCACTCCATTTACCAATTTTAGCATCTTTGGAAAATTTTTCTAGTTTTTACACGCAACAATATGGTCAAAAATAACGTAAATTTTTTGATTTCCTCTTTCACGCTTCATAATTTTTTTAATATTCCATATTTCTATTGCATTTTCGTAAATGAACTATATTCTAGAGTCTACTTTCGAATGCATTTTTTTCGGACGATCTGGAGCCGAGCTCTGATGTGGCTCAATTTGCACCTTTTTTTAAATACACCAACTTTAGCGCCATCTTTATAATGGGTGTTTTTTAGCTGCATGAAATCTTTAAATAATAATACAATGCAGAAATATTGTTAGAATGAATTTTTTATTATCATAATAGAGAATTTCATGGCATTTATTTTTTAAATATAATTTCCGGTATATGTCTGCCTCTGCTACGAGCAACATAGTCTATTCTATCAAATCCTTTTTCACTACTTATGCAATTAATCTGGCCGTATGCATGCTTATGGCGTCAATAGTGGCTTGAATATTGGCTTCAAATGCTTCAAGAGTTGCTGGTTTGTCGGCATAAACCAATGACTTAACATAGCCCCATAAAAAGTAATAGAGAGGCCGCACAAGCGCGGGTGCCAGTTAACAGGACCACTTCTGGAAATAAAGTTGTCACCAAATTGATTTTGCAATAAATTGATGTTTAAGCGATCAGTCAGCATGGCTCCATAGTGCTCGCCATTCACAGTCACGACAGCTCCTTCCTCATTTCGAAAGATATAAGGACCGATGAAGGCCAGCGTGTAAACCGCACCAAACAGTAAATTTTAATGGATGTAATGGTAATTCGTTAATGGCTTTGAATGGTTTTGAAACGAGAAGAGAAAAATTAGTGCGAAAACGATCAATAACTGCACGAATTGCTTGCTCACTAGGCCGATTACGTTGACCGGTAAATGAACGAAGAGCTCTATGAACTTACAGATTTTTTTTTCAAAGTAAATTTCCACAATTTAGAAGCGTTGTTCTAGCGTTAAATGGTTTACAATAAATTGCCAAATCTTACTGAACAGAAATCTTAACACAGTTTGACATTTTCAACTGTCAAACCACAGACAAAAGCCATCGAAACTTATCATGCAGCTAAAAAAACACTCTTTATATGATGTGGTCAGTACACAAAATATTAGTACATGAATGCGATGTGATAAAATGTTTCGATTTAGTTATAGGTGACTAACTTTGAATTTTTTGTAGTTTAAGAAAATTTGTGTTTGATCTTGCGAACTTTTTTCACAATAATTCTCTCTTGCAGGTTCTTTATCTGAAGAAGCCTTAGAAGGCAACCACAAAAATGTGCGAAATGCTTGTCTTAAGCACACACGAAAAAGCTCGAGAGAAAATTTATATATGGATCTTATGACATATTTGCTCATATCATCAGATCCTCTTTTGTTTTCTCAGAGAAAGAGCAAAAACAGTCGAATCTGGATAAAGTGAACTAATTTTTGCAAAGCCTGTTCATTGTATCCAGACTGTTCGCATTGTTTTCTTAAAAAATGGATATGTTGGCTTAAATCTTAAAACGTTAATTTTTTACTTTTTTGCTTCTGATTCTTTGAAATCTGTTTCTAAATCGTTCACTCTTTTGAGCTGTTCACTATTTCGGAGGTTCGCTATATCAAGATTTTACTATATATTAAAAACGTATGGAGCGGATTCGTTTAAAAATTTCTATACAAATAGTGACATTAATGATGAAGAGTGATCACTATTTTGATTTTAAAAAATGTAAAACGTGTAAAAACAAATATTTATTAGTAAAAAATGTATTTGAGTTTAAATATTTAGAGCGAATAATTATCAATCAGTACAAAGCATCGGAGTATACGGAATATTTAGTTATTGCCAGCATATTTTAGTGCACAAATGCTCTTACAAATGCATTAAATAAATTTCTTTTAAACAAAAACAAAACAGTTTAAAAAAATTAAAAAAAAAACTAGTAAGGAATTATCTTTGACTATGTCGAAGTTAAAATACCCCACAGATGATAATTTTGTATTAATTGTTAAAGGTTTTGTGCAAAATTTGAAGTCATTAGATTAATTCTTGTGGAATTGAAAGTTATTTTACCATTTTGCTGAGCTCACTTTGTATGGGCTAGGTAGGCATTATTTTCATCCGATTTTTACAAATTACATACTCAAAATTTATCTTAAATATTAAAGACACTGTGCAAAATTTTAAGTCATTAAATTAGTTTTTGTGGAATTCAAAGAGATTTTACCGTTTAGGGTAAGTCACTTTGTATGGGTGGTAGGCGTGGTTTTCATCCCATTTTTACAAATTTTGTACTCAAAGTTTATAATAAATATTAAAGACGCTGTGAAAAATTTTAAGTCATTATATTAATTTTTGTGGATTTTAAAGAGATTTTACCATTTTGGTTAAGTCACTTTGTATGGGAGGTAGGCGTGGTTTTCATCTGATTTGGCTCATTTTCGAACTTGACCTCCATTTTTTAATGATTGGCTTTTATATTGAATTTCGTTACGATAACTAAAAAATCACGGCTGTTATCGTGACCATAGACGGACAGACGGACATGGCTAAATGAACCCAGGAGGTGATGCTGATCAAGAATATATACACTTTTCTATACCGGCCACGCCTGCTTATCGGCGTTACAAACGGAGTGACAAAGGAGGGGTATAATAAATTTATCTATATATATAAAAATGGATGTATGTATGTGGGTATGTGGCAATATAACGTATAGACTCCAAAACCGCTGAACCGATCTTTATGAAATTCTCAGGGAAACTGAAGCCACATCTTAAAAGTGTTCCTGTGAGGTTTGGCAACGATTAGACGAGGGGGCGTGGTACCTCCCATACAAGCCAAATTTGCGCTATCGACCACAAACCAAAAAAGGATATATGTCAGACGGTTTCGATCGTAAAAAACTAAGATTTAGTAATTTTGTTCAGATGGTTACTGTCGATAACTGTATAAAAAATAGGCGTAGTCTCAATATAAATACGCCCACTTTTTCGAAATCATAACAATTCCGGAGTTCTACACATTTTTATACAGAAATTTGCTGCGTAGGTGCTCCAAGAAGCGGTCTCTATATAAATATTTTCACGCCCACTTTTACCGCCCACAAATCAATACCTATATATATATAAGAAGCAAAACGATGTGTGTCTGTCTGTGTGATGCCTATAGACTTCAAAACTACTGAACCGATTGACCTCAAATTTTGGCAGTCGATTTGTTTCAGGTAGAATAGGGTTGAGAAAAAAGTTGCCACACCCCCTTTTACCACCTCCAAATCAATAAAAATGTTTTATTTCAGTGGGTTTGGGTCGTATGTATCTAAAATTTTGTAATTTAGTTTGTACGGTTTCTGTCGACAACTGTACTAAAAATGGGTTTCCACGCCCCTTTCACCGCCCACAAGTCAATGAAAATGCTTTATTTCACACAGGTTTGGTCGTATAAGACTTAAATTCGGTAATTTATTTTGTATGGTTACTGTCGGTAACTGTACTAAAAGTGTGTGTCCACGCCCCCTTTTACCGTCCACAAACCAATGAAAATGCTTTATTTATGTTTGGTGATTTGATTTGTGTGGTTATTGTCAGTAACGAAAAATCGGTTTCTACGCCCCCTTTTTGCGCTTACAAATCAGTGAAAATGCTATATTTCAAGCAGTTTTGGTCATATGAGACTAACATTTGATACTTAAGTTTATATGATTACTTTTGGCAACTGTTCTAAAAATTGGTGTTATCGCTACATAGCCACACCCACTTTTTGAGAAATCACTAAAATTGACTACTAGGTCGATTGAGCTAAAATTTTGGCTTAGTTTGTATGGTTACTGTCAGCAACTGTACTAAAAATTGGTCTCCACGCCCCCCTTTTACCGCCCCCCTTTTACCGCCCCCAAACCAATGAATTTATTTTATATTAATGGTTTAGGTCGTATAAGACAAAAATTTTGTAATTTAGTTTATATGGTTCCTCTCGGCAAGTGCACTTAAACTATGCCTGTCCCATTTTAGTTAAACTCACTTTTCGCTTGGGGGTCAGCGTGGAGTGAAGCAAAGTGCGCCAGGCTTAAGCTGAATCTAGCTGAAATTTTGGCAGTCGATTTGTTTCGATTACGAGATGGTTTAAGGGAAATTATTTTGCCGCACCACTTTTTACCGCTTACAAAACAACAAAAATGCTGTATTTCGCACGGTTTTGATCGTATTAGACTAAAATTTGGTTATTAAGTGCATATGGTTACTTTCGGCAGCTATACTGAAAATGGTGAATATATTTAGCATTTCTTGGCATTTTCGTATACGGCAGTAAGGCGGTCTGTGGCAGAACAACGTCTGCCGGGGAATACTAGTAAATTTTTAAAATAGTTATAATTTGTTAAAAAACACCGAAATTGCAATTTCAAACCTTAATTTTAATATGTTAGAAACCAAATTATTTACTTTTTTATTTTTGAAATCAGCGTTCTAAAATTATTTACCACACTAAATTTCATACAAATCAGACGACTCCTTCTATTATTGTCCAATTTTTGTGTGGGCTCAAACAACTGTGCGTCGCCGCGAATAACGTTGTAAGCGACAACGTTAAAATGCTTTGACTTGGATCTAGATACTTTTTTTTCATACAGTTAAATTTCTTTACAACTCTTACACCAATAAAGCGGAAATTAAAACCAAATGGTTCTTAGTGATTAAAATCGTTTTTTTTTAATTCTGGAAAACTTATAATTTTGTCGCTTACAACGTTATTCGCGACAACGCTTCAATTGATGCACTTTTTCATTTAAACCAATAATTTCACCTTTCTGAAATTCATCCAAAACCTTTCCACGAGGCATTTTTCATACTAATGACACATTACTCGTATTGTACAGCTTATGATAGCCCTTGAATTGATAACCCTTTTTTCTTTTGTTAAAAAAAATTGGCTTTAAATCATATGTGCTATACTAAATGAACGGTTCTTAGGCAGAAAAAATGCAATTTTACAGATATTGATAACGGTTAATGACGAGAGTGAAGTGACTTTAACTGTTAATAATGTCAGTTTAAGATAACATATTCAAGCACAAAATTTCTCAGTACAATAGTCAGAGATTCAATATCCAACAAGCTACAACACGTTTTCTTAAAATACATAAATTGTTCTATAATTTATGATCGCAGTGTATCAGTGGAGCACTTAGGTTTACTCCATATGAGCAGCTAAATGCAGTCTTCACTTAATACTCCTCGATGATATGGAAAAAATTATTACACAGGAAACAGCCATCCGTCTTAGAGCAACCTCACAGTAGGCCAACACTCTTATAGGTAATTCCCTTATTATCGATCTTGCGGGAGCAGTTCCTAGCAACATCGACCACACTATTACCACTCCCTCATTCGATAATGTTTTTCACACAGTAATCCTTACCAGAGTAGAATGAGACGGGTATCTGCCGATAAAACAAGTGGGCGCGCATATTTTCACTGACGATTCAAAACTTGACAGCAAAGTCGGGGGATTAGTCTTTTCTACGGATCTGGACATCAGAACCTAATTTAGACTGCCAGATCATTGCAGCGTCTTCCAGGCGAAAATAATGGTCAATTTATAGCAGTGGTCCCCATTTCATATTTCGCGAACTCGAGTTCGAACTCGAACATTACACCAACACGATCACACGTACGAAGTTCTCTTATTCAATTGGCGCTGAGACTTCAAACGAAGAGGCTTACGCCGCTTGATCAGCTTATCCACTGTACAAAATTAAATCGAAATACGAATATGATTTTTTATTGGCAGAAAATTTGTAAGGACTGCCATAATGCTTGGTTTGCCAACGCACAGTAGCACACTGAAATATTTTTTTTTTAAAGCACTATAGAAATATGAATCCTCAATATTCGTTTGTGGAAAATGAATAACGTAATGCGTTAGTCCTTAAACTACAGAAAGAATACCTTGAAAAATGTAATTCACAAATGGATACAAATTAAAAAAAGGCTTCTAATAAAATAATAAAAATTGTTTTTTTTTATATAATAATAATACAATTCTTGCTTAATACCTGCACAAATAAGCACAAAATCCGAAAATTGGAGTAGTATGTGTTTGGGGACCACTGATTTATAGAGCTGTAGAATGGCTGAAGTACACAGCCAAGGCTCATTTATAAGGTTGTGGCACTTGAGAGAATTGCACTCTTTTTCCGCCTTTGTTCGTACTGTCACTGTGCTTTTCTTTGTTCTATGCATGGTAGAACTAGTGAAGGTATATGCATTTCAGTCTGCTCTCTTTTTCTCATAGCCAGAATTGTCAAACTCAAGCATTTTGCTATTCTTGCCTATTTTTGCTTTCTTATCGCATTCTCATCGTTTTCAGATTTTGTATGGGCTGTCAACTTCCTTTTTACAGTTACAGTCTGTCTCTCCGAAATGCATCTACCTTCTCTAATTCTGCTATGGTTCTATGCATTCATTTTCTTGATTTCTTTTCATCCATTCTGACAGATCGACCGAGTTCGCTCTCAAGTGCCACAACCTTATAAATAAGCCTTGTACACAGCCAAGCAGCGATAAAATCCCTTGATTGTATGTTCTTAACATCATCAACAGCTCTTAAATGGCAATCGTCTCTTAATGAGATGGCTGTTAAGAGCGGCATTCTCCTAGTCTGGGTGCCGGGGCATTTCTGACAATTTTCGAGTAAAAAGCAACGGTAACGTTGCTGCCTGACATGGAAACATTAGGCATAACACTTGCGTCGTGCAAGCTGACTCTAAGGCAACATGTCAAAGAAATGGCTAATTTCAGGTGGAATCACAGCACCGCCTCCTACACATCCAATCAGATGTGATCCAGTTTCACTAAAAAATGCTCGAGGAAGCTTACTCAAATGACGAGGAAAGAACTCTCCATTCTGATAGGCGTTTTAACAGGAGAATGGGGATCCATGCGAATGGCTTCTGTAGTAGTTGCAGGGATAAGGAAGAGGAGGAGACGGTATCTTATCCCCTATATATGATTTTCAATGATAGAAACTGACAATTTAAAAACTTTTTTGCAATTAGTATGTCAAAACCACTGTGGTCTTAAAATCTGTTTTTTAACGCTCGAAGCTCTAACAGTTTCAAGCGTGATTACATGAATACTATACTTGAGTTTTCCTTAACAAAGACATTACTGGTGTGGTAGAAACATGGTTTCAAGAAGAAATCGATGACCAGGTAGAGTCATAATAAAAACATAAACTTATACGTAATGATCGGCGCACGGAATCGAGAGGTGATGGAGTCGCTCTTTATATAAGCCCCAATTTAAACATAAATTAGTATTTAAATCGGATTCAAGTGACACATTGGAGTATTTGTTAGTTGAAATATCAGATAGAATACAAAAATGTCTCTTAACGTGTGTTAACAACCCTTCGAGGCATTTTTATCTTTCAAATTTATTTCAAAATTTAATGGAATATAGCACGCAGTATGAACACATGTTGCTTTGTGGCGACTTAAACATTGATTTGCTTGAAGCTGATAATCGTAGTAGAGACCTCGTAGATAAATTGACCGGATCAGGGCTCTATATTCTTAATAATTATCCTACCAGATATAGTCGTACTTCTAAGCCGGGTTTACTTGAAATCACCTGTGTTGCTGACAGAGCGAATGTAAACCACTTCAACCAGTTATCTTTACCTGAAATAAGTGACCATGACATGCCTTTTTTGCCTATGATATCAATTTAAATAAAATTAAGATAGATTATTTTATTACTTTTGGAGATTTCAAACGAATTGACATTACAGCAATGGTTTCAGAAGCTTCCTGTTTGCATTGGCAAGATTGTAGGTTATTTGCCGATGTCGATAAAAAAGTCGACCATTTCACCTCAATAGTAAATTATCTTTATGAAAAATATGTTCCCTTAGTTAAAAAGAAATTACATAATTCTTGCCAACCATGGTTTGATTCGAATGTTTTAAAATCAATCAAAGATCGAGGAAGAATTGACAACGACAATGACAACGCCGTTGGAAACGTAACACAACAAATTCAAACTGGGAAACTTACCGGGCTCGTAATTATGCAACGCTTATTACTAAAACAGCAAAAATGAGTTATTTTGAGTCGAAGTTGCGACCTAGCCTATCTTCAAAACGACTGTGGAACAATCTCAAGTCTCTTGGCATTGGAAAGTAGAAGATCTCAAAAATTAAGATCGATTCCGACACCCTTTTTTTCAGTAGCTAGTTCCACAGATAGCTCGGCGTTCTTAGATAATCCAAATTTTCTAAACAACAGAGAAAGTCTCTTTAATTTCGAAATGGCTACTGAAGAAGATATTTTAAGATGTTTGTTAGGCATAAAATCAAATGCTTTTGGAGAAAATGAAGTAAATCTCAAATTTTCTTAGCTTATTTTGCCACAATTTTCGATATATTACCACATATTATAAATTTCTCACTTACAACAAGAATATTTCCTTCCAAATGGAAGATTGCAGACGTGATACCCATTGCAAAAAAGAAAGAGCCACAGGCGGTACAAGATTTTAGACCAATCAGTATATTACCAGCTCTTTCTAAAATTTACGAAAAATTGCTAGCTAAACAGATCGTTAAACACCTCAATACCCACCGGCTCTTAAGCGACTATCAATCTGGGCTTAGAGAAAAACATAGTTGTGCTACAGCCATGTTAAAAATGATTGAGGACTTACGTGAAAAATATGACTATGGCGAGCTCTCAATTTAAGTATTATTAGATTTTTCTAAAGCTTTTGATACGCTGAACTCTAAATTTATGGTTATAAAGTTATAAAAGTATTATAGTTTTGATGTATACGAGATTCAGTTACTACAAAGTTACTTAAATTCTAGATTTCAACGTGTTTGTTTAAATGGGAGAGAAACAAATTTAGAAATAATTGTATCCGGTGTGCCACAAGGTTCTATACTGGGACCTATTCTTGTTAGTATATTTATAAACTATATAGTGTATTGCTGTGAATACGTATCCATTCATTTATATGCTGACGACGCACAAGTTTACCTTTCCTGACCAGCATGCCTCATTGAGGACCTTGTATGTAGACTAAACGAGGACTTGCACAGAATTTATAAATGGGCTGTAGACAACAGTAGACAACATAGAACAAAATTATAAATATTTCACGCTAGAAATGCGGGAATCCTCTCACCTACAATTATCTTTTTGCGCTCTTGTAAAAATTCTTTTCTGAAATTATCTCTTTCAATCTTGTCTTCGCTTATAAAAAAACGCTAGAAATGCGTGAAGTCTCTTAAGTAAGTTTTGAACAAGGCCACAACAACAACTCTGTATAAAGTCAATAACTTAGCAGAAGGCGCTTTTCTTTCCAACTTCAGTAGGCTTGAGAAATTAAGCTGTGACCAATTTACTGTTTAAGTTTTACATAGTTTGACACTTGTTCGAATAAACTCTTTGGAATCATATAACGTTAAGGCAGAGGTGTTTATTCAAGGTCAATCGTAACACTCGCTCCAATAACGTAAAATACCGCTTCTGGAGTGTTTTTAGGACTATCTGAGCGAGAACACGCTGAAAGAGCGTGAAAAGTAGAAATACTTTACATATTTTAGGACTCTCTGATCGAGAACACGCTGAAATAGCGTGAAAAGTCGAAAATATACATATTTTAGGACTCTCTGAGCAAAAACACGCTGAAAAAGCGTGAGCATAAGAGAGAATATACAGATTTTAAGACTCAGAGCGAAAACACACTTAAATAGCGCGAAAAGTAGAGTAAATATACATATTTTAGAAAAAGACGCTGATTTTCAGACAGAATTGAAAAAACTCGCTGCATAGCGTGATTTTTTTTTTTCCATATCGCCAATAAATGAAGTAGTGATTTTTCAATCAGTTTTTAGAGTGTAAGTGTAACAAGCTTAGGTTTCAAGCTGAATAGAAACTTAAGCTGTTGTGATCAGATAAGTCACACAGTTGGCAAAATGTATGCAGTTATAAGAAAATTATGGACTTCCTACAGTTTCTTCTCAGTTGAAATAAAACTAAAACTTGGAAGAATTCTTTTGTCTCCACTTATGCCATATAGTGCTCTAGTCTATGGTAATTTGGATTCGGCTTCTAAGCAGAAGCCTCAATTGGTTGTGAACAATGCAGCGAGATACATCTTTCTGCTAAGGAAGAATGGTCATATTTCATATTTAATTTTTCTTCATAGGCTTATTCTTTCCCAGTGACCTCATTACCTGTATGTCTAGCTTAACTACGTTTGATCACGTAAAACATTAAATCTTATAATACCTAATTTAAATACCTAGTGACCTCTAGAACGTTTTTTGTCAGTGCTGTCAAACTTTGGAATTTTATACCAACAAGTTTAAACTGGCTCTTGTTAGGTTCTTTAGTATTTAATAATAATTTCATAATTAATTTTTACTTAACGTTAGGCTTGAGTATTAGCTTTAGTAAGCAATCTTAGTCTGTAAGAAACAAATTAACAAAATTAAATATATTAAACGTGTTTTCGATGTACTACATAAGGCTTGCCTCAATGTACAATTGAATTGAATTGAAATTGAAACTGTTTATTGAATTGTGTGTCAAAATAAATCAAATTTAAAAATTAAAAAAAAATACAACAAAAGCAACTTTTTGATCATTTTTTGAGCATAAATTGAATATTTGAGAGTTTTTTCAAAACAATATAAACCATTGAGATAACGGTTAATCTTTTCTAATTGAACTTTCCTACAAAGAAAATATTATAAAAATCTATTTGAAAATGGAGAGGATGTTTGCTTGCAAGGTCAAAACTTACAATTTTAATCATTTTTCTATAAGAAAATCTATAGTTTTCCAAATATCGCTAAAAGTTTGATTTCATCATGACAGCGTTTTTTCAAAATTTTAGAAAATACATTTATATGCAAAGTCTATGTTAAAGAAATTACATTTTTTAATCAAAAATTTTAAAAACTTTGTACCCAATTCTTTTATGCCCTGTTATGCAGAGACCCTGTTATGCAGAACTTATTTAAAAGTCATAATATAAAAAAAACCAAGAAACGCAGCATAACAATTACCGTTTTAAGCAGATAATTCAAATTATATAAAGTATTTTTTTAATATGTATACTATTTTTTATCATTATTAAACAAAACAAACACAATTATTTTGAATTTGAAGATACAAGTAAGTACTTTAATTTTTAGATAACAAATTTCAAAATAGTTTTTTGTTTTTATGTAAATAGCTAAATTGTCAAAAGTAAAATTCCTGTTTTTACCTTTGATGTGCCGTAACTTCCTTTTCGACAGATCGATTCCTTTCAAATTTTGCATGCTAAGGTTTTTTGAGCCGAGGAATTTATTTTTGGTATCGTTTCTTCAAAAAACACCATCGTTTATTCAAAAAAAAAAAGAACTGTAAGAGGTCGTTTAGTACAGTGTTTTGGAAAATTTAAAAAGAAAAGTATATCGCTACCTTAATATAGAAAGGCCCTAACTCATTTTTTGTTACTTTACAGGAGATGGAAAAAACTATATTAAAAATTATAATTTTGCGGGTCCGAATTTTCTTGAAATGGATTATTTATTTAAGACACTAAACAATTCAATATGCTGTAGCAATATTTTTACAGCAATTTTTTTTCTATAGCAATTTTTTTATGCAAAAATCTGTAAAAAAAATGATTTTGAAAAAATAAGTTAGGGCTTTTCTATATTAAGTTAGCGATATCTCTGGAGTTCCTTTTTTATCCTTAAATAAAAAATCTATGTAAAAACTTAACTTAGTTCAATCCTAAAAGCAAGCCCTAATATGCATCAAATAGTCTCTTAAAAGCTGTTTAAGTGCATTACATGGTTTTTGTCGGGATGCAATCAACTGTAAAATGGTAAGCATTTGTTATCGAAGTCATGATTTTCAAATATGCGAAACCTAAAAATGTGGAATGATAAAAGGAGACAGAAATGCCTCCATGTGTATTTGTGTTCATGTTTATATTATTTATCACATACATACATGTAAACGTTATTGACGCTTCAAAGGATCGTTTGCATGTGCTTCATTAATTCTTAACAAATGTTCTGCAAGGAAAAACTGCACAAGCGTTTTTATTGTTATTTTATTGACAATTCCAACTGAGGCAAATGGATATGAATTTATTCCATAATTGTTGTGAATTTATTTTAGATTTATTTTGTATGTATTTGTTTTTTCTTAATGTTTTTGCATTAATATAAAAGCTTAAAACTTATCAAACACTGCAAAAAAAGTTCAACAAATTAGTTTTTCCTTCAAAAACTTTTGACAGCATTTAAAGCTCTCACATAGACTTCATGCTAGTAGAAATTAAATCATTTTTTTTTTTATTCCATACAGTACTGGACACTTTGTGACTTGTTTTGAAATAATTTTTTGAAAATAGCTTGAAAAAGTTACACAATCAAACAAACACAATCATGAAAACAGACGCGTCCACGACACCAACACACTCAAACACGTATATAACTGACCCCGAAGGACAATTTAGTGGACGCAGTTTGGAAACTTTAAAAAATCATAACAACTCACACACTCAGACCTAAATATGGAGTAAACTTTTGAGTGCAACAAAACCATCAACACCATCAATGGCAACAGCAGCAACAAAAGCAATGTTGGCGGTTACTTTAAACAACTACATTCAATGAAGCAATGTCCAGAGTGCTTCTGTCGTCATCATCAGCAGGAAAGTTAAAGTTGTGAAAAACAGATTTTCTTCAATTTTTGATCGAATAGCAACCAACAACCATGAGAAAGCTTTAAAAACAAAATATTTCTCAAAAACTTTAAAACAAAATATAAAAGCAAAAAGCAGCAATTATAAATTCATATACCCATACCATATAAATAAAAGTTCAGCTAGCATAAAATACATTTTATTCTAGACAATGCAAGCGACAACTAAAAAGTACAACACCAACAACATCAAGTTATTCTTTATTCAGCTGCATTGGAATATTCCTTGTAAATTTCATCAAATTAATGCGGTGAGAACAACATTGAAAGTGCTGCAAAAGTTTTGGTTGGAGTTTTTCAATGCGAAGAAATAGTTTTGACTTGCTTAGAAATAGTTAGATTTTTTGTTTTTATATATCGTCGATACACATGCAAACCAATCGCGTCGGAAGCGAATTTCATCTGGGGGGCAGTACAAATGGGGGGGCAGTACAAATGGTGGTGCAAAAAAAGTTCACCAAAATTTCTTCACATGAAACATGAAGAAGAGAGAAAGAAGAGGAAAATATATAATACAAAAATATTATCGTTGTAAAAAAACTGATATTTTGAATAACTTTTCCTTTTAAATTGTTTATCTAGCTAAAAAAGTGGGGGGGCAACTGCCCACCTTGCCCCCCGCTTCCGACGCCAATGATGCAAACTATCAAAAATCCAACACCTCAAACGCGGTATCTTGTCACTTTTAAAAACGTTTACCTTCAAATTGAAAAGAAGGATAAATTTAATAAGAACTACTCATCACAAAACTATGTGTGAGATTGCAAAAACGGATTGCAATTACTCACTCCAAAGCTAACCGTCCGATTGAGTTCAAACTTTCGAAATTTTATATGTGTATCGAGCGCACTATTATCACACTACATTAGTTGAGAATTTTTATATATAGGCAAGACATAGCAAAGCGCGCCGGAAAATAGCTAGCGATAAATAAAAAAAATAGAACATATGAAAGAAAATAATAATTTGAATGCGGAAATAGTGATTTGAATTAATATAAAGCAGCGACAGTGAAGATGTCATTTGATTTGGAAAGCTAACATTGTTAGAGATTATACAAATTGAAACACAATTCACCATATTTTCAGTTTCAACATAGAAAAAAATTTACAGTAAATTCTACCAATACGAAATATTTAATTCATTTTCAATTCATAATTTTACCTTGTTAATTTGAACTACACTGTACATTTTAGTAATAAAGGAAAGAAATGTTAATTAAATATTTGGAAGTAAAATCAAAAATTAAAATCCAATTAATTAAAACTATTAATACACACAAAAAAATCTCGTCGGTAAACTCAAATGATATTTGCGGTAATTTTACCGTCAATATAATTGTTGCTGCACAGTTTCTTGAATTCCATTGTTGTTGCACAGTTGCTTTTTTTCGTTTAAAATTACCGAAAACAAATTGTAACTTAACAATTGTGACAATAAATTTAAATTAGTTAAATACTAGCCTTTATCGAAGCAAAAAAACTCGTTTGAATTTTATGGTGCACTGGTGTATTCTATGGTGTGTGCTCGTGTACGGCAAACTCGTCGGGCCCAAATGAATAGCAAAACAACCCAATGTGCACAAAGACGGATGCGGATCCGTTACGAACCCGTTACGAGTCCGTCAGTACGCACTACGCTTTCTTATGTTTCGACGGACCCGTTACGAACCCGTTACGAATCCGCCAAAAGAGTCTGAAACGGATTCGTATATGAAGTCCGAAACGGATTCGTATCTGAAGTCCGTTACGGATTCGTTTCTGAAGTCCGTTCTGAGTTCGAGGCGGATCCGAAAAAATGGAAAAAGCAATTCGTATTTTTGAGAGGAATCGCTCGTTACGAACCCGTTACGAATCCGTCAAAAAAATTACCACAACGTTAACATAAAAGACAGTCTTAAATTTGTTTTACAGTTTCTTATTTTATTTTCAGTGGATTAGGGATACGAAATACAATTGTGTATTTATTTTTATTTTAAACAACTTTTTTATTTCATAAGGCTCGTGCTCCTCAAGCTCTCCTTCAAATCGAAGAAAAGTACTTGTCAGAATTTTTAAATAATTATCATTAGTGATCAAGTTAAATGTGACTATAGGATAGCCGTACACAAGATATTTTTCGGAAACTTTTTTAATTGCGTGAATATTGTACGCTTTGTCATTATAGCAGTAAAAGTTATTGGGATGCTTCAATGAAAAATAATGTTTAGCTGTTTGAAGAAACAAGTATGAGCCATCCTGGAACTCACCAACATTGTACTCGTTTGTTTGATATTTTGAATTATTTTTTTTACCATTTAAACTAGCCTCCACTACTCTCTTATAAATTTCATTACAAAATAATTTTTTTGTTTTAATTTACGTTTAATTTCCTGCAAAAAGTTTTCGAATTTGAATGCGTCAAACTTGTTTAGAGAACCTATATTTTTATTTTAAAAAAGAGTCTGAAACGTCTGTTTCGTATATGAAGTCCGAAATGGATTCGTATCTGAAGTCCGAAACGGATTCGTATCTGAAGCCCGAAACAGATTCGTATCTGAAGTCCGAAACGGATTCGTATCTGAAGTTCGAAACGGATTCGTATCTGAAGTTCGAAACGGATTCGTAACTGAAGTCCGTAACGGAGATAGGAATTTCATACGAAAAAGGATCCGTTCCGGATGCGAAACGCAATCCGTTTCGGACAAAATGTACGAAGAGGTAAGTTCATTACGGATTCGTAACAGATCCGTCTGGCACACTGGGAAATAAGAAGCAACTGCAACACACACACAATCCCTGGTAGAGTTTTAGACTTGATCTGAAATACTTGCTGGTTTAATCGTCTTATGATTAAAATGGCCAATGAGAGAATGTACTTCATAGAAGTTTATTCAAATAGGTGTCAAATCATATAAGACTTAAGCAGTTTGTTGGTCACAGCTGAATCAATCGAGACTACTGAAGAGGAAATGTAGCGATTTCCGAAACAGGCTGTCTAGCCTGCTTTGTGATTGACTCTATACAGAGTTGTTGTTGTTGTTGTTGTTGTTGTTGTTGTTGCCTTCTTCAAACTTATTTGATCTAAAAAGCTCACAATTAAATTCTTAAGTAAATCTTAACGTTTCGAACAGTTAAAGTTGGCAGCTAATATTTTTGACGTAGAATTACGTCATTCTCAGAGGTTAGTAGGGTGGTTGATTGCGATCAGAAATCGTTTTTATGTCACACTTTGAGCCTTTGGTGTGCTTAAATTTCTGACCGTACAATGTTGATGTAAGCACTTGTTGGTCTGGTTGATTCTCACTAGGAGAAAAATTCATGTTTGAACTCTCTTACTTATAAAAATTTTACACAATTACATGAAATATAAAGCCAATATTTGAATGTCTGTTTTGCGCATGATTTTTGTTTAAGGTAACAAAATCTACCTACCCCATTGGTTCTTGCATATGAGTACAATTTATGTACTAAGTGTTGCTGTTTAACGCAAGAGGGCGTTGCCAGTTAAAAAAATACCTGAAGTCGACAAGTTAATGAACACAAACTTTGGCACTTAACGAAATAAATGAAACGGTATGTCATAAAGCCCGTATGATACTTCATTGTTTTGTCCAATTTCAAAATCTGAAAACAAGTAGCGCGTGGGCTAGACAGATATATATTGTTGGAAAAGGATGAAAACATGCATCATGCCACTTTTTTACATCTCCGCAACGTGACTATTTTATCTCTCTGTTCTTCTTGGCTGCGGAACAAAGAGCTCAAGCTTGTTTTTGACGCTTAATATTTGATCGAAACTGATCGAAACTTAACGACGAACGAATTGAGAGAAACGTCAAAAACAATGCATTGAAAATGCTGTCCGTCGCACATTTTTTTGTCCAATTCGTAATATATGCGTATACACTCACACTTCTTGAATTTTAGCTTTAGCTCTATTTCTACTGCTCTAGTTTCATTTTCAATGAATAAAAATTGGACAACACAATGAAGTATCATACGGGCTTTAATAGTATTCAATTAACGCCGTATTGGCGATGTAAACAGCGTATGTTCGGTAAGTTTACAGAAGCGTAAGTTGCAGTAACAAAATTGTAAGGGATTAAACATACGCAGCCTACGGCACAAAAAGGTGGTGTATACAGTACGTATAATGCGAATTATGCAACTGTGATTTAATTTTGTTTTTTTACAAGCAGTGTTTCAATTAAATTTGACAATTTATAAAATTAAAAATGCACTTACCATTAATGGATCTAAAATTTCTGTAAAGTTTAAAATAATTTTGTTATTAAAGTTTTTTGTAAATGACCTTGTTATTTATTATGTTGATTTTATATGATTTAAATACAAATTCTAAATGTTTGATAGTTTAAATCATACTTGATACAACTAGAATTTGTATTTAAAATCAAGAATGATTTAAACTATCAAACATAGTGGGGCTGCCCACAAGGCGGAGTCCTTTCTCCACTGTTGTAGAGCCTTGTTGTGGACGAACTATTATCGAAGCTAACCGAGAATGGCATAAAATGTCAGGGTTACACAGACGACATCGCCTTAACAGAGAGAAGGAATACACTCTGTAACCTGATACAGATTGGACTGTCAGTAACAAAGGAATGGTGCAACACAGTGGTATCTAGTATCAACCCAGCCAAAACTACTATAGTACTTTTTACTAACAAAAGAAGCCTGCCAAATCTCCGAACTATGAGAATGAATGGCACGAAAATTCCCTTCAAAGGAGAAGTGAAGTATCTAGGACTCACACCAGATTCAAAGCTTCTCTGGAGAAAGCACGCAGAGAAAATTATAAACATACGCACTCATGGTATGTAGGAACCTGGCGGGGAAAAGCTAGAGTTGAAACCCAACAATTCTTCGCTGGATGTATACCATGGTGGTGAGACAATAGCATGGGCTGAAAGAGCGCAGCTAACCACAATGAGGAATATGCTAACAAAGGTGCAGAAACTGGCCTGCGTATGCATCACAGGTACCATGAGGTCTTGCCCTACAGCAGCACTAGAAGTAATTCTGGACCTAACACCCTTACACCTAGACATAGAGGGAGTAGCTAAGCGAACTCTGCTATGCATTGCTAAAGAGAGGGCAGGTTTAGATAATCCTATCAGCAGTAGAGAGAAGGAGGATATTACAAAGCACACCCCTTACATCGATCTACATAGAGATACGATATAATAAAAAGGTAAAACTTTGAAAAACACTTCGAAATTAAGCCTAGTACCAAGAAAGAGTGGGACAGCGAGATAATATCGCAAGTTAAGAAACCACACAGTATATCATGGTAAACGGATGGCTCCAAAGCATTGGAAGGTATAGGTGCAGGGGTGTTCGTGCCAAGAACCGCACACTTTTAACATATGGGGACAACACCCAGTATCTTCCAAGCGGAAATCCTAGCAATACAGATGTGTGCGCAATTCAACCTGGACCGGAAATACAAAGGTCAGGATATAATTGTGATGTCAGACAACCAAGCAACAATTAAAGCATTAGTTTCCTGTGAGATATCATCGAGAATAACATGGGAATGCCTAACAAAACTCAATGAACTAGACATGAATAACACTGTTACTATACTCTGGATCACAGGACACAAAGGAATACAAGGTAACGAAAAAGCCGATGGTTTAGCGCGACTGGGTGCAGCCATAAAATTTATAGGTCCAGAACCATTCTGCGGATTGGGCACACATTCTATTAAAGAAGACCTAAGAAGGGAGAAGAGGCACAAAGGTTAACCCCTTTGAAAAAGCCTCCCAAAGCTAAGACAATCCAAATTGCTCCTCAGAGACTTTAACACTCGGAGATCAAAATTATGCACAAGCTTTGGTAAACCAAATCTAAAAATTCTAACGGTGTTCCTTGCTCTACAAACTTAAATATCACCTGATGAAATTGGGTATAGAAACCGATAGTAACTGCCGTTTCTATGAAGAGCAGTAACTAAGGACATTCTTAAATTCATCACAGAAATAGGTATTGATGAAACTCTTTAGTCCGCCAACCCAGCTGAACTTTGAGAAGGAAGTACAATAGATCTCATTTAGGTCGCAGTACGCATCTCTACCATACAACATTAACATTAACTTTTAACTTCCGACAGGGAGAAACATTTTTTTACTTTATCACTGATTTTTACCATTTTTTGGGAGTAACACTTTTTACTCTCAAATTTGCAAAACATTTGAAATAAGCTAAATATCACGAGTGCAGTAACAGATTTTACTTTCAAATTTTAAATTTTATAAATTACACTTTTGAACTGTAGCAATTTTATTTATTTATTAGTTTATTTATTTTTACAGTCAGATGATAATAGTATCATATTAAACAGAACTTAATATAAGTACAAAGTAAGATACACTACAAACTTAGAATCTTAACTTAAGGTGATAAACAAATCTTAAAGAGATTTCTAAAATAATTTCTTAGGAAGAGAAAAATATAACAGAGACAAATGGTTGTAAGTTTTTAATGCTCTAGTGATGATTCATTGCTTACATAGTTCGACTTATAAGCTCTTAGATAAAATGGTAAAAAATAACGCAAAGGTCTTAAAGGAACTTTAAAATTCATACATTATAGCAGAGATGTGCAATCAATATTACCGCATATTAAACCACGAATAAACTCTAAAGACTGAATACTTCTTCTATCTTTAAGTGAGTTTATATGCAATAATTTTACATCGTGATCTATACGAAGGAATGGTTTCAGTAAAATTGAAAGGTCTAAGTGCAAATTTTAAAAATGTTCTTTGAATAGGCTCAATTCGATTGATGTGAACTTCATAAAGAGGACTTTATATAAATAAGCAATATTCCAGTCTTGACCTAGCAAAAGCGGAAAACAAATATAAACGCGTGTATAAAGCTTTAAATTCAAAACTATTAAGTTTAAATTAGTGTTGTCAGTAGAGACCACACAAATACGGTCAGACAGATATGATTTAATCCATCCAAGGAAAATAGAATGAAATTCTAACTTTTTAAGTTTAGCAATTAAGGTATTATGGCACACCTTGTCAAACGCTTTTGCCAAATTTGTATAAATAGCCTCATTCTGGAATCCATTTTCAAACAGCTAAGGTTGTGACGGTGGAGCGCTCCGTAACAAAACCATGTTGAAATGTGCTAATTATGTTCTTCACTACAAAATAAAGTTTGATTCAAATTGATTCAAATAGTTTGAAAACCGTTGTAAGCTTTGAAATTGCACTATAGTCTTCAACGTAACAGATTTAAGGAGGTGTATAATATGAGCAAATTTCCATTCTTCAATAAAGATAACATCTCTTTGGGATTTATTATAAATAAAATTTTGCAGACTCATCAATGAATACACACATGTTTTAACAGAAACGGCAAGAATTCATTAATATCAGGTTTAGATGAATTTTTTAGAGACATAACACCGGTAAAGACATCAAGTGGTGTAATGGTCAGAGTACCAAAATTTGTGCACGGTAATATATTATTTAAAATTTATTTTTCCGACGAACTTTTTAGATTATGATATAGCGTACTAAGAAAGTCAGCAATAACGACGATTTACAGTATCAGATATAACATAAGCTGTCTAACCTTTTAAAATCATTGAAGATGGTAAAGGGGAACATGCTTTTTCGACTCTATAAAACTCCAAAAAGCTTTGGAATTGGACTTAATGTTATTCTCAAAACCAACGACAAATTGTTTGTATAGGAATTTATGGAGAAATTAAATTCTCTCGTAAAACTTTTATACTTTGCTTCAAACTCCACATTTTAAGTCGCCTTAAATTTTTTTTTAAATTTATTGCGTAAATTTTTAAATCTCACTAGACCTTTTGTGTACCAAGGTCTCTTGAATTTTTATTTTATTTTTACTTTAAAGTATTTTTTAAATATTTGAAGCTGATATATGATGCTCGAACACGGCTTAAAATTTGCAACTTTTCTGACGTTTAGAGTAACAACACATTCAGAGAAAAACATCGCTCACTAAGGTATTGCTACTATAACAGTTCACAACAGTTGACTCCGCTGAATGCGGCTATTAAGAGTTGTGAGCGCTCTCTTTGCGAGTATATTTATTGACAGGAGATAGTTTCCAAGCCAACTGTCAATGAGACCTGGTAAATAATTATACCATGTGCTTGAATGATTCAAAAGTAAATATGTATCCATCAATACTTCAGTTGCAATAACTGTTCTTGGATTATGGTGGGTGATAAGTGCACATGCATTTGTAAAAGGGAGATGCTTAAATGCTTGTTAAGATGTGAGTTATCAGAAGGTAATGGTATTGATTTAGAAGAACATGGGTCGGACATGGAATGGTTAGTTAATTCACTCGCCTCAAAAAAACCTTTACCCATTAGGATTACTTTAACGGTCATACATTATACGTCACGGGCAGTGGTAATAATATTTCCTCCGTGAAAACTGTCCTTCCCAACCAAAATAATATGGTTATTGCAGTGGCGTAGCTACGGGGGGAAGAAAGGAATATATCCCCCCTTAGCTTATGATAATAAGAAATTTTTTAATTTTGAAAAATTTAAATTTTTAAATAAATTGTTTGAGTAAAAAAACATGTTGCTTGTACTGCGCATTTACTGTTTATTTAATAATGATTTCTGTTGAACGAAAGGTAAGGAAAATATATAATCATGAATCACTAGTTCACTTCAAGCGCAACTTGAGATAGGTGACTAAACGCTGGTGACTCAAGTGCCTTGGAATGTTGTAAGTATGCTTAATCAGCTTGACAATTTGGTAATATCAAAATGTCAAGTGATGCATGTTTAGGTTATTGACTCGTTTAGGTTATTGACTGTATTTTCCCTACAGTGTTTAACCTTCGTATACGACTTACGTTTACCTTTTTATAAAACTTTTTTCTGGTATGTTTTTACACAACCTCATCAAACAGTAAGCTTCATATTAAGATTAAGTTTTACTAAAAGCATACTAAAGTGGCCTGAGCACTTTCAGTCTCACAAGCCGTGCGCCTGAATATGTGTACATTATTTAGCGTGAGTATACGACGGTTAAAAACCCTTTTTATTTATTAATTTATACATATTGCTTCTTATTTAAAAATAGACTTTCAAAGAGCTTGATTGCATTTCGTGCTAAACCAAGTTCTACTAGTTTTGTAATCATTATTGGCAAATTTACTGAGTCGAGAGATTTTAATACATCATTCACCAGAAATGCCACATACTTTTTCTTTCTAGATTTTTCGAAGATAAATTCAGTGCGATTTAGACAATCAGACAGTGTTTGAATTTTCTGTAAGCCCGAATTGGTTTACATTAATTATCTTATTATTTTTCATAAATTTCTTCAGCCTGTTCAACAAGATGATCTCATATATTTTATCGATAAGCTGAGCTTAGTAATACATAGGTCTATAATTTGCACAAAACTCTTTGCTACCGCTTTTATAAATGGAGAGTACTGACCTGATTTTTAATTCTTCAGGAAAATTTGTTGATCAAAAGAGTGAGTGTCTCTATATATTTTTATATAAAGCGTCTCAGACATTATGTCTCAGACATAATCAGGTCCATTTGCCGATTTTGAATTCAAATCTTTGATCGTTTTTTTCGATTTCAATTAAATCTATGTAATTCAATTTAATTTATGTAAAATAAAAGAATTAAAACAATAAGTTTTCGTTCGCTGGGTATTTAATTTGAGAATTTTCTGTGATATTATTGAATCATTAATGTAATTAGAAGAATTTTAAGAATTGTTAAGAATTCTAAATTATTACTCACATAAACAGGAAACATAGTACAAAAATAATGCTTTACATATTGGTTGCAGCAACGGCACGTGTTCAACTTTCTATTTTCTCTACTTTTTTCCTTCATTTGGCCTACAAACATTGGCCCAATTTTTATAATTTCGGTACTACTAAGACAGTGAAGAGAACGTATACTTTGTGGCTGTAAAGAAACGTCCGGACAGTTGGCAAGAGAGTAGATAAAAAGATGAAACTTTTAAACTTATGAATACGATTTTTATTTAAAAGACTACGCTGAAGCATTGTAAATTTACAAATAATTCCACTGAATATAGTCGAATAATATAGTCAATAAAACAGGCATAGTTTGGAATTTGTTTTATAAACGGTTGACATGCCCATCAACGGACTCAAAGATATGCCCATTATCAACGATAAGGTACTCAAGGAGCCAAGGTGGCTTGACTTAGTGGTTTAAAGCAATATCAATAAATTTTATACATAAATATTCACTTTTTTACTGTTCGCCAAGAGCGCATAATCATTAACCCGAATCACCATGAGTAAATTTTTTTTATAAATTTTCAGAATGACCTTTTAACGCATATATAAAATGGTTTAAACTAAAATAAGCACATTTTAAGTGTTTGTGTTTGCGTTTCTATGTGGCAACTAGAAACGCAAACAACTAGTTTCGGGTTAAGGCAGTATTCTAGTGTAGGAAATTGAAAAAATAAAAAATGTTCTTTTAATTTTTCGATAATTTATGTATTCAAGAATATCTCCTTTAAAGTATTTTTCGAAGCTCGAATTATTTTAAAAGTTATATCCATTTCAGTGTCTTCAGTTAGACTGCTCTAAGACCTAACTTAAGAACTTTAAACGAGTTTTTCTCGAAAATACTTTTTCCAATACGGTTGACATGATTGATTAAATTAAAATTTGGTGTGGGCCTTTTTTGTGTATCCCTCTATGGTCCGAGCTAGGATTATGTAAAAATTTTGTTTTTTAATATTGTGAATTAATTTGTGTTAATGGGAAACTGGGTGCGAACCTTTACAATGTAACATGTCTGACTGTCTCAACCTGGCGAGGCCAGCATAATCTTTGTGAAATCGCCTCAAGTCGACTCAAACCTCCACGTGGTGTTTTCTGGGCAACTTCAAAACTGACAACCGTTAGTTTGGCGGCTTATCTGAGTGGCGGACCCCCCTAGGCTTAAACAGATTGTGCGTCGGGTTTGAAGCCCACCCGTACAAACCCATTTCGATAAAAACAAATAAGAATAGAAGAAAACTGATCCCCAAATCTGATGACGACTACCGCAAACGAAAAACTGATAATTATTTACGGATATGCACCTGGAATATGCGAACCCTTACTTGGAAAGGTGCCTCTATCCAACTGACTGATGTCTTGGAAAGATACAAAGCTGATATCACTGCTATCCAAGAAATGCGATGGAAGGGACAGGGTTGCATTCGGCATGCACCCTGTGATATCCACTACAGCGGCCATGCGGAGAAGCACGAGTTTGGATGCGGATTGGTAGTTGGCAAGAGACTACGGTCCCACATACTGCGATTCACACCTGTGAACGAACGAATTGCCATAATCCGCATCAAGGTTAAATTTTTTAATATAAGCCTAATATGTGCGCACGCTCCGACAGAAGACAAGGACGATGAGATCAAGGAAATTTTCTACGAGCTCCTTGAAAATGCTTACGAGCGCTGCCCCCGTCACGACGTAAAGATCGTGCTTGGTGACTTCAACGCTAACGTGGGCAAGAAAAATATTTTTGGTCCATCAGTCGGAAAGTTCAGCCTCCACGACAACACTATAACGGAATGAGGCTGATTGACTTCGCCGCAGCACGAAACATGGTCGTAAGTAGCACTAGATTCAAGCATCTCAATATTCATAAAGCCACTTGGATGTCCCCTAATCAAAAAACCTAAAATCAAATTGATCACGTTTTGATCGACGGAAGGCACTCTTCCAGTGTATTGGATGTACGCACGATCCGTGGTGCAAACATTGACTCGGATCACTATCTTGTTGCAACCAAGATCCGTACACGTCTGTGCGCAGCTAAGAATACACGCAACCCTACTCAGAGAAAGCTAGACGTCGACAAGCTGCAATCGAAACAGACAGCCGATGCTTTCGCCACTCGACTCTCACTCCTGCTTCAAAGCACTCCTCCAATCGATGATATATACGCGCAGTGGACACACATTTCCAACTCAATGCGTGCGGCTGCTGAAGAGGTGATTGGCTACCACCGCCCTCGCCGAAAACAGTGGTACGACCAGGAGTGTCGCGACGCCACTGCAGAGAAAGACGCCGCCTACAAAGCCACCCTGCAGTCGGCTTTAACGCGCGCTGCTAAGAAGCGATACAAAGAAAAGAGGAGGGAAGAGAGACATATTTTCAGGCGGAAAAAAAGAGAGGCAGAAATGCGCGAGTAGGAGAAGATTGAGATGTATGGTGAAAGGAATGAGGCCCGAAAATTTTTGGAAAAAATAAGACGCCTTGCCGATGGTTTTAAAACCGGGGCCTCTTCCTGCAAGAATGAAAACGGGAATCTAGTGACAGATGTCCAGAGTACACTGACGTTATGGAGGGAACACTTCTATAAGCTGCTGAACGGCGACGCTGACAACAATCCCGTCAATTGATATGATATCCCGGAAACCCCAATTACGGATGACAGCGTCGAGGTTCCACTGCCCGACTATGATGAAGTTCTGACAGCTATAGCTCGGCTTAAAAATAACAAAGCCGCGGGAGCTGATGGCTTACCTGCTGAGCTGTTTAAGAACGGAGGCGAAGCTCTACTTAAATGCATTCACGAGCTTCTATGCAGAATATGGTCGGAAGAATGCATTCCGAACGATTTGAATCTCAGTGTGCTCTGCCCAATCCACAAGAAAGGCAATCCCACTATCTGTGCCAATTACCGTGGGATAAGCCTTCTTAATATCGCATATAAGGTCCTGTCGAGCGTTTTATGTGAAAGATTAAAGCCCATTGTTAACGAACTGATCGGACCTTATCAGTGTGCCTTCAGACCTGGAAAGCCCACAATCTACCAGATTTTCACGCTACGACAAATCTTGGAGAAGACTCAAGAAAAACAAGTCGACACCCACCATCTTTTTGTCGACTACAAAGCCGCCTTCGACAGCCCAATAAGGAAGCACCTGTACTCCACCATGTCTGAATTTGGTATTCCTGCAAAACTAATACGACTTTGTAGGATGACACTGAGCAACACCAGCAGCGCAGTTAAAATCGGGAAGGACCTCTCCCCACCATTTGTTACCAAACGAGGTTTCAGACAAGGTGATTCCTTATCGTGCGACTTTTTCAACCTAATGATGGAAAAGATCATCCGAGCTGCTGATCTGAGACGTAGTGGCACAATATTCTACAAGAGTGTTATGCTGCTTGCGTATGCTGATGACATAGATATCATTGGCCATAATACGCGCGAAGTCAGTGCAGCATTTTCCAGATTATAAAAAGAGTCAAGTCGAATGGGTCTGGCAATAAATGCAGATAAGACGAAATACTTGGTGTCAACTAACAAACAGTCCCAGTGTCTTGGAACTTACGTTACAGTTGACAAAACCTCCGTCGAGGTTGTGAAGGACTTCGTTTATCTGGGATCCAGCATAAATGCAACCAACGACGTCAGCATTGAGATCAAACGAAGAATAACTCTTGCCAACAGGTGTTACTTTGGGCTCAGTAGGCAATTGAGAAGCAGAGCCCTCTCTCGACGAACGAAAATCACGCTCTATAAATCGCTCATCATGCCCGTCCTACTTTACGCATCACAAACCTGGACGCTTAGCAGTTCAGATGAAAAGACTTTAGGAGCACTCGAGAGAAAGATTATTCGTAAGATCTACTGACCAATCTGCGTCAATGGCGAGTACCGAATACGGTGGAATGATGAACTGTACGAGCTGTACGCTGACTTCGACATAGTCAAGCGCATTAAAATCGAGTGGCTTCGCTGGTTAAGTCATTTTCAGCGCATGAAAGACGATGCTACAGTGAAGAAAACATTCGATTCGGTACCCAGCGGGGGTCAACGCAGAAGAGGATGACCGCATCTTCGTTGGAAAGACCAAGTAGAGGACAACCTGACGAAGCTTGGAATATCCAACTGGCGCCAGCAAGCGAAAGACAGAAATGGCTGGCGCAAATTCTTAGATGAGGCCAAGACCGACATACGGTTGTAGCGCCAACTAAGTAAGTTAGTAGAATTAATTTGTGATCTATTAATTTATTACATGAATTTAATTGCAAGCTTTAGATCGAGTGGTTTTTTATGAAGGCAACAACAAAAAAAACAACTCTGTATAGAGTCAATCACTTAGCTGACTAGACATTCTGTTTCGGAAATCGCTACATTTCCTCTTCAGTAGTCTTTGAGTGATTAAGCTGTGATCAACTCACTGTTTAAAGTCGTATATGATTTCACACATTTTGGGACTCCTTCATATAAAATATATTGAACAAATTGAATGTTCAAATTGGCTTCTTAATCATATGACATTTTAAAGCAGTATGCTTTTTATAGATCACCGCCATCAACTCTACCAAGGTTGTCATCTGTTCTAGTTGCTTCTTATTTATTTCAATATTCATTGGTGTTCGACAGTTTGTCGAAATGCACCATAGTAATGAAATTACTTTTTAGAAGCTAGTGTATTTAACCCTCGAATGGCTAGACGAAATGAGTTTTCTTTTTTTAATAACTTTCTTTCTAGTTGCTTGATTGGCAAACACTCTCGTAATTTTTCGAGTATATTTTCACTTTTTTTGACAAGTATAAAATTTAAAAGTTCTGTACATGTTTGTAGTGATAACTTTTGTCACAAAGTCAAAATCTTCATATATGGACTAGTCGTCTGGCCAGACGAATTATTTTTTTCTTTTTGAACAGCTTTGTTCCTAGTTGTTCGATTAGAAAACGCTTTCTTGGGCTTTCTAGTAAATTTTCCTTCTAAATGAAGAGTATAAAATTGAAAAGTTCGGTAAATGTTGGTAGTGATAACTTCTGTCTCAAAATCAAATTCTTCATACGTGGACTATGTCGTCTGCCCAGACGAAATCAATTTCTGATAGAGATTGTGATATTTTGCTCAATTTTGCATTCTTCTCTTAACCTGGGTTCATCAGATAACAAGATAAATATTGCTCAAACATACGTAGCATACACGCAAAGAAAAGACATGGTTGAGAAATGATTACTGCAATAATAATTTTTTTACTAAAATTTTTGTATTATTTCTGCGAACAAAAATTTTTGCCTTAATAAAGTCATTATTTACTAATGGTGGTACCAAAAATAACATTATAGTTGATATCATAACATCATTGAAATCGTCAACATACTATGATTGCCTCAACTATTAGTTGCAACAAAAATGTTATAGTTCTGTCAATCATGATAAATGTGAATATTATTATAGGGACAAACATATTAGAATTTTGAATGTTTGTCTGAACTATTCTTTGATTGTTGGCAAACGAAGCAGAACATAACCAAAAATCGAAAGAATTTATTGTGTCTGAACAATTTGCATGAAAAACTTTCTTTGCATTCAGACACAATAAGTTTTATCGATTCCTGGCTATGTGCCGTTTCGTTTGTCAACTGTTCAATTATTGTGTTTTCTTTTAAATCGCCTTATCCTAAAAACAGCACGCAGAAAAGTGACATTTTTGACTTTAATTGTAGCAAACATGTTTCTATTTACCGTAAACATATTTCGCAATCATGGCATATTTTGAGCATATTTTGTTGATCACACATATGGCTATTTTTGTGACAATGCACTTAATGTACCATGTTTATGAATGGCATTAGTCAGGCGAGCGGTAGTAGCGGCTGTGGCCTGCTGGTTCTGTGCGTGGCTCGTAAGCGAAAATGCCGAGTTTCAAACCCCAGCTCGGACAGAAAATTTTATCAAAAAGATTTTTCAATTAAATTAATATTTCTGCTCAGCCCAGACAATGGCAAACCTCTGAAGATATCTTAATTAATAGCTGTGGAAATTGAAGTGCATGAAAATAAAAAAAAAATAAAATTATTGTTTCAATATTCTGGATCCTAAAAATAAATTCATAACATAGTTATTGCAATCATATTCTATTTTCAACCCAATAAGAGAATAATGATTGTTTCAATTATATTTTGGTTGCTACAAAAAAGTTCCTTTTCTAAATATAGTTGCTATAATCATTTTATCATGATCAAAGAAAATATTACATGTTTAAGAACATGTTAGCAACAATCATAATTCGAATCCTACTATGATCATCTTAAAACATGGTTGTTGCAAGTATGTTTTTTCTCTGCGTGTACATATGTATAAATACTCCGAAACATAAAACTACCGTTAGCCTACCTGTCATTATGCTATACCTTCATAATTGGACTCACCTCTGATTTCGTCCGGCCAGACGACATAGTATATTAACTGGCTATTGGATCATTACCCATCCGAGGGTTAACTGAAAGGTGGCTATTTTAATATTTTTAAAAAATTCATAACCTTGAATATAAGGCCAAAAAATTACTTTCTTTTTAAACAGCCGCCATCGCAAAAAATGGCCATGTTGCTATATCCCTAGTTAGTCGACATTCTTACGTATTACATAGACTAGAATTATTCTTACTAATTGACACTCCATTTTTTTTTTTTAGATTACTAGAAGCTTTGAAATCGTGTCAACATGGGTTCTTTTTTATCGACCGTCAATCGACTGCCTTAAAAGACCTTGTATAAAAAATGTGTCTATTTTTAAATATAATATAAAATTTTGTTTATTACCCCTCCCCCTTTTGGTAAATCATAACTACGACACTGGGATATAATTATTAAAAACTCTCCACTTATACAACAACCTTATCCGCCATAATAGGAAATGTCTAAAACAAGTAATTTTTTAATTTAATGCTTGATTGCTCTTCTATAGTATTGGCAGGGCAAAGAAACAAAAATCTAGGTACTTAAGTATTTTCACAGCGTATTCTACAGAAAATAGTGATGGGTTAAATATTCCCACTGCCTTATACAGGGTTAACGCAATTTAGTTTTTAAGAAATTATTGCACGAAATTACTTTTGTAATGTTTTATGAAAAATGCTTGCGCTCTGTTTCGCTTTCAAATTAAAAAACAAATGTTTTCTTTAAAAGAAAAAATTTCAAATCATTTTTAAATTTCATAATTTTCAACCGAGAGCAAGTCTTTGAATCACAAAAATTTATAAGAACTTTTTTAATAACTTTTTCAAATTCGAAATTAATCCTGGAATACCTGGATTAAAATTTCAAATCCGAAAATCTTGGAATCGCCAAAACGTTTCAAAATGGCATGCCCTATGTGTAGGTATCAAACCAAGCATAAAGCTGTGATATGCAACCACGACAGGACATGATGTTATGTGTAGGTCCAACATGAAACAACAAAAACAACAACGACAACACAAAAGTAAGAAAAACAAATTGGATCAACTTGCAGCATTTCCAGATTCCTAAAGTTGGGTTGCAGTTGCTACTGCTAGTGTTCTGCTCGGCACAATGGTGCTAATTAAATCACAGATTTTAGTTTCATCCTTGCATCTGAACTCGATGACAAACAACGCGGAGCGCGCAACAAAATTCATATTGTATGATTTTGTTTCCACTGATAGTAGAAGTGAACATATGTATGGGAGAAAGCGAGTAAGAGAATAAGAGGGAGAGTGGAAAAGCAAACAAGCTTCATTAAAACTCATCATCGTTATGAGTAGGTATGTGCAACTGCCAGCAAAAGTCGCCTTCGACTTTTTCAATCGATGAAAATGTAAAAGTCGACTCATCGACTTTTTGAACTTGTAGAAGTCGACTTTTCAACTTTTTTTTAAAAACTTTTGCACCGCTTTGGTTGGGCACTTAAGAAGCAAATGATTGGATATGAAAAATGTGTTTTATTGTTAAAAAATAAACACAAACATGGTTCTTCAGTAGTACAATATATAAATAAAATACAAAAACAAAACAAAATATTTCAATTTTAATTCTTGTATAGAAAATATCGAACCTTAACCGCCAAAAACAAAATTGTTGTTATTAAATTAGAGTTCTTTCATGCACTGTTAAGAAATTATTTTGCTATTGCTTGTGCCTTTCTCAAAATATTGCCAAACACCGCTGGGGGCCATACAAATAAATTTCTTGCAAATTAATTCCGATTTCTAAAGAACGCGCGTAAAAATGTATAATTGAAGTTTCACGTTTATCGAATAAAGAGTTGCTATTTCGCTAATTAGCTTAGAGAAGAGCAGTTCTAAGAGTGTCGTCAAGTTTTTGTTTCGTATAAAATGAAAAAATCGAAAATAAAGTTGACTATCGACTTTTCTCAATATTGGAAAAAAGGTCGAAAATTATCACGCAAAAGTCGATTTTTGACTTATTTCAACTTCGACTTTCACATCCCTAGTTATGAGTAAACAGTAGCAACAGAATCCCCAATTTGTGCCAAATATGCTAGCAATGAACTGGAACAAAATACAACCGAAAAATAGTTTCAGATATTAAAGCCCAACTACACTCTCGTGACAGCAACAAATTTAAAGACTCCTATGATACAGCGCTTTATTGGCTTGTGTTCAGTTAGTTTAGTGATTCGATTGTATGTTGGATCATTCTGGATACTCCTGTTACGTGAGAGGTCACAAGTTAGAATAAGAAGGACAAACTATGTAAAAAAATACAGTATAGCGTATATACCGTACAGAAGTTAAACTTCATAAAATTAAAAATAAGAGAAATTTTTGTGAAAGAGATAGAGAGAAAGAGAGAGAGAGCATCTAAAAAAAATGGAATACAAAACATTCTGTTTATTTATTATTTACTCTGTCATTGGTTTGTGCTTCCATTGGTAATACTGATTTTAATAGTTCTTGATAACTAAAATATGAGATATATATCCGTGATTTGCTATTCTCGACGTGAAATGATTGCATCTATTGTAGTTCCAGAATTTATTGTTACTTTATTGGGATTGAAAGTAAGTCAGCGGTAAGGAATGTTTTGATGAAAAATTTACGTTACAATTTACGTTACGATTTTGACTTTGCTTCTGCGAAGAACATTAGCACTTATATGACTGTAAATCAAGCCGTCGGCAAAAATAGTGATCAATCCTTTTACTCTACCTAAACTAACAGAAATTTTGAATAAACACAACTTTTTTAGGCAAACAATTTTATGAAAATCGAAATTTATTAAATTAATTTTTGTTATTCAACTATTCAAAAATATGTAAATTTAAATCAATCTCGCCTATACACACAGAAAAATTTTGCATAGTAAAATCATTGTGATGCATAGTTGATTTCATTTTACATGATTTCATATTTCGTGGTGACAGCAACATTAAAATCATTGTGATTTCATGTAAAATCATTGTAAAATCACTGCAAAATCATGTAAAAAAAAACACGCACGCACACGTCCATGGTGTGTATGTGTTGGTATTAAGTTTGCAGAGTAAAATCATTATGAAATCCATTAAAATCATCATTGCATCATGTAAAAAGTAAATCAACATGATTTTATGTAGAATCATTATGATGTCATGTAGAATCATTATGACATCATGTAGAATCATTATGGAATCTAGTAAAATCATTATTGCATCATGTAAAAAAAATTGTTAGCGTGCTTAAGAAGTTCCGTTTAGTTCTGGTGCATCTTTGCATATCAGAAGTTAAATCGCGAGTTGCAAGTAGCGCCGTGCAAAAATTAAAAAGTGTTTAATGGAAAATACAAATGAAGAAGTGCTAGTGGAGGTAGATGAAGCAAAAGATAATGTGGTATTTTTCAAAAATATTATTATCCATTATGAGGCTGAGCTCGACGAACTATTAAAACAATTTAATTTGTCGGAAGTGAAACATTACTTGAAAAGTAAGCATCCCCAAAATATGATTAAGGATGAGTTCCTAAATGCATTTATGCAATGGATCAGTGTGTTTCATTTTGAATTGGTGCTAAATTAAGTTACGAAAACAGTTCAACTCTGTTGACATTCTTAAAAATAGTCTAGTTGCGCAGGTTTAAAACACAATGATGCATTGCATAAATGCATTTAGGAACTCAGCCTAATTCTAAAAAAGTTATTACAACAGGAATGTGCACGGTTAAAGACGAGGGCGCCCGTGGCTCTTTACCAACAACAGTAACATGCATTACTAGTGTAGTTACAGTTTTTTCTTGCCCAGTGACAGCATCGCGATTTGCATGTTGTTGTTAGATGATTTTGTTAGTACATTATCACAGTTTTTCATCGCCAAAGTATGTCGGTGCATTGCTTTTCAATTTATTGTTGGATGCATGCTTTATTTTGGCTGACGAAGCATCCATCCAACAAAAAATCGCCGAGCCATGGCGGTGACATAACTTTTTAGATTTATTAACAAAAAGCACAAACAACAATGTTCAAGCACTGGTAGCTCATATCACTGGGTAACTCACCAAGCTGTTAAAATTTTCAGTGTGAACGGTTCAAGTCTTCAATTTTTAGGCTACAAAAGAAAACCACTTGGCGCAAGTCCTCAACTGCACTGGGAAGTGCACGATTCGTAAATACCCCTAATTTCAAAATGTTATTTTTTTTTAATCTTAAATTAACTACGAAAGCTAAAGGTATTTATCTAAGAAAGATATACAGGAAGCTATATCACCCATTGGACTTCGTGCACGTTTTAGAGAAAAGTTATTTAGTTGGAGAAAAAATGAGGTATGTTTATATTAGAAGAAATAAAGTTTTATAATTATACGCCGTAAATTTCTTTTATATTTTTCAATAAAAAAAAAAATAAAACCACCTTTAAGTTTTTTCTATTTCAAAATGAGGTTAGGATTCAGCTGGATTTCATGATTTTATAATGATTCAACAAGACCATCATAATGATTTTACATGATTTCATAATGAATCAACATGATCATCATAATGATTTTACATGATTTCAAATTGAATCAACATGATCATCATAATGATTTTACATGACTTCATAATGATTCAACATTACCATAATAATGATTTAACATGATCAGAGACTATAAATACTTATAGACATTGCATGTGAAAGGAACGGCACGAAATGAAAAATTTGCCCGTACAAGACAAGAGACCCGACGAGTAACAAACCTAGCGAGTACTCGCTTGCAAGAATTTGTGTTGCTAGCACAACATCATATGTTCCTTAAAGTTTTGTTTATGTTGCTAGAGTGTGTTGCTATATTTTATATACATATATATATACATATATTTTTTAGATTTCGCAGTAGTGCAGCATGTCGTTTGTTTAGGTTTTTTTGCTTGATTTGTTGTTGCTGCATTGGTTTTTTTTTGCTGCTTTTTCTTGTGTTAGGATTTTGTTCACGTTTTGGCAGCTTTTGATCTTTAGAAATAAATCATATTTTTGCGATTTTGTCTATCTGAGGCAAAGGCGTTTAAGATAAATCGCTATATCTTTTTTATTTCTAATCGGATTCAAATGCTCCAAAGAACAAATTAGAAAATGGATTAATCTTTCAAATGACATTAAAATTAAATTTTTTAAAAAAAAATTAATTATTTATTATCTACCTATTTTAAACCGATTTAAAACAAAAACTCTAATCTGCTGCACAGGGTTAAATTCATTCAATCCTTTTAATTTCACTTTTTTCAAGAAAATACTATTAATTTTGTTGTTATTCAAGATCGTCAGATATAAATCATATTTTTGCGATTTTGTCTATCTGAACCAAAGACGTTTTAGATAAATCGCTATATCTTTTTTATTTCTGAACGGATTCAAATGCTCCAAAAGACAAAACTTTAGAAAATTTATCAATCATCTAAATGACATTAAAATTAAATTTTTAAAAAAATAAACCAATTATTTATTAACTATTCTTACCTTTATCCTTTCAAATTACATCAAAATAAAGTTTTGCAAAAATTAATCGAATTCTTTATTTACTATTTTTACCTTTATCTATTCAAATAATATCAAAATTAAATTTTAACAGAATTAATCCAATTACTTATTAACTAATTTAAAAAGATTTAAAACAAAAACTCCAAATATCACTTTTAATTGATTTTTTTTTAAAGAAAAGACCATGAATTTTATTTTCGTATTTTATTTATTTAGAATTAAATTATGATTTGCCTAATTTGTTGTTAAGACAAAAATAAATACTAGTATTCTATTGCCACGCAGGACAATCGGCAGCTACACGAATTGCCTTGTTGCTTTGCCTATTTTGTAGCATCTTCCAATTGGAGACATTGCATTAACTTAAACATGAATTATTATTATGCTCTCAAATTAAAGCCGCAATTTAAAATTGATAAAATGACCCCCAACAATGTTGGATACAACGTTTGTTTGAAGAATCCATCCGACGAATTCTTCAATATTTGTGTACAACATTTTTCAATATACAAAGGTATATTTCATAAAAGTTGTCACGAACCGAATTTAAAAAATCGTATAATAAAGTCCTGTATTGCACACTCAAATCTTGCAACTCCAGAGTGGTTTGATGAAAATGGGAGTTGCTTTGAGCACAGGCAAATTATCCTAGATTTTCTTATAACTGTTTTAATTCGAAAGAATTCAAAATGGTTAAAAGAAAATCTAGCGTCCGAAGAGTTAAAAAAAAAATCCATCCGATCCAGAGAAAAGCAAGGTAAGGCCAATGCAAAAATGCAAAGGCTTTTAAATGCATAAGCAGTCCGTTTGTCCGTCTGAAAGTCTGTCTGAAGGTCTGTCTGAAAGTCTGTCTGTCAATTCGTCGTTTTGGGATTTTTTAAAATAATCCGATTGTCACTTCGTCTGTTTCTCCATATCCCTTTTTGTCTGTCAGTCTGTTAGTATGTATGTGTAAATGTTAGACCGTCTGTCCGAAGTCCATAAGTCCGTCTGATTGATTTTTTCAAGAAATTTTTGCTATCACAATAGTTAAGTCCATTGCCCGACCTTTCAGTACTGTGCAACTCTAAACTGAATGCACCTCATATTGCTAAAAATAAGTGCACCTCATTCAGCAATGTTTTCCTTCATGCTTTTGTAAATATTTTTGTTTTTTAATGGCATTTCCTTAAAACTTAAATACATTTGAATTAATTGAAATTTAAAAGCAAATGAGAAGTCTTAAAAAATTTCGTTTATTTTGTAATTTTTAAATTTTCGAAGGAAAAGGAAAAAAATTTAAAAATTTAATTTATTAAGCAAATTTTAAATTTATCACAAAAAACTTCAAAACTTATTTTATAATAATTCATGTTTAAGTTAATGCAATGTCTCCAATTGGAAGATGCTACAAAATAGGCAAAGCAACAAGGCAACTTGTGTAGCTGCCGATTGTCCTGCGTGGCAATAGAATACTAGTCAAATTAGACAAATTAGGCAAATCATAATTTAATTCTAAATAAATAAAATACGAAAATAAAATTCATGGTCTTTTCTTTAAAAAAAAATCAATTAAAAGTGATATTTGGAGTTTTTGTTTTAAATCTTTTTAAATTAGTTAATAAGTAATTGGATTAATTCTGTTAAAATTTAATTTTGATATTATTTGAATAGATAAAGGTAAAAATAGTAAATAAAGAATTCGATTAATTTTTGCAAAACTTTATTTTGATGTAATTTGAAAGGATAAAGGTAAGAATAGTTAATAAATAATTGGTTTATTTTTTTTAAAATTTAATTTTAATGTCATTTAGATGATTGATAAATTTTCTAAAGTTTTGTCTTTTGGAGCATTTGAATCCGTTCAGAAATAAAAAAGATATAGCGATTTATCTAAAACGTCTTTGGTTCAGATAGACAAAATCGCAAAAATATGATTTATATCTGACGATCTTGAATAACAACAAAATTAATAGTATTTTCTTGAAAAAAGTGAAATTAAAAGGATTGAGTGAATTTAACCCTGTGCAGCAGATTAGAGTTTTTGTTTTAAATCGGTTTAAAATAGGTAGATAATAAATAATTAATTTTTTTTTAAAAAATTTAATTTTAATGTCATTTGAAAGATTAATCCATTTTCTAATTTGTTCTTTGGAGCATTTGAATCCGATTAGAAATAAAAAAGATATAGCTATTTATCTTAAACGCCTTCGCCTCAGATAGACAATATCGCAAAATATGATTTATTTCTAAAGATCAAAAGCTGCCAAAACGTGAACAAAATCCAAGCACAAGAAATAGCAGCAAAAAAAAAAACCAATGCAGCAACAACAAATCAAGCAAAAAAAACCTAAACAAACGACATGCTGCACTACTGCGAAATCTAAAAAATATATGTATATATATATGCATATAAAATATAGCAACACGCTCTAGCAACATAAACAAAACTTTAAGGAACATATGATGTTGTGCTAGCAACACAAATTCTTGCAAGCGAGTACTCGGTAGGTTTGTTACTCGTCGGGTCTCTTGTCTTGTACGGGCAAATTTTTCATTTCGTGCCGTTCCTTTCACATGCAATGTCTATAAGTATTTATAGTCTCTGACATGATTTCATAACGATTCCACATGATTTCATAATGATTCAACATGATTATCATAAAGATTTTACATGACTTCATAATGATTTAACATAACCATCATAATGATTTTACATGATTTCATAATAATTCAACATGATCGTCATAATGATTTCACATGATTTCATAATGATTCAACATGATCATGATAATGATTTTACATGATTTCATAAGGAATCAACATGACCATCATAATGATATTACATGATATCATAATGTTTCAACATGAAAATTTGTTGCTATTCTTACATGAAAATCACAATGATTTTACTATAAATCTCTATGAAGCAAAATCATTGGAGAAACATGTAAAATCATTATGTTTCTAGTTGATTTTACAATGTTTTTTTTTCTGTGTGTAGAACATATTCTTACTTACTCACTTAGCTGGCGCTACAACCGTATGTCGGTCTTGGCCCCATCTAAAAATGTGCGCCAGCCATTTCGGTCTCTCGCTTGCTGGCGCCAGTTGGAAATTCCAAGCTTCATCAGGTCGTCCTCTAATTGGTATTTTCAACGCAGATGCGTTGACCGCCACTGGGTATCGAATTGAATATTTTCTGGAGCATCGTCTTTCGTGCGCTGAACATGATCTAGCCAGTGACGCCGCTCGATTTTAATGCGCCTGATTATGTCGATGTCAACTTACAGTTCGTACAGCTCATCATTCCATCGTATGAGGTACTCACCAATGACGCAGATTGGTCCTTTTATCGAAGGCTCCTAAAGTCTTTTCATCTGAACTGCTCAGAGTCCAGGTTTGTGATGCATAAAGTAGGACGGGCTTGAGGAGCGATCGAGAGAGGGCTCTGCTTCTCAATTGCCTACTGAGCCCAAAGTAACACCTGTTCGCAAGAGTTATTCTTCGTTTGATCTCAATGCTGATATCGTTGGTTGAGTTTATGCTGGATCCCAGATAGACGAAGTCCTTCACTACCTCGAAGGAGGTTTTGTCAACTGTAACTGGATTCCAAGACGATCCGACTGTTGATTTGTTTGTTGATACCAAGTATTTCATTTTATAAGCACTTAGGAAAAATACTCTTACCTGATTCAGGTTACTTTTACCTGACGAATTTGGTTAGGAAAGGCAACCACATCGTATTAACCTGATCCCCGTTACTTTCACCTGATGGATCTGGTTTACATAAATACATGTGGAAAATATCGGCTTATAGCGGAAAAATAAACCTGCCAGCTGTCAAATTCTGCTCTAATGATACGGAATTTGTAACAAAGGGTACCTTGGGATAAGGTAGGTGAAATGAACCTGTCTTTAAGTTTTCAATTTTATATAATTCTGTGATCATGTGGGCTCAATAAATAAAGTGAACATGATTCATTTGCTCTAGCTCTCCCTCTGCCTCCTGCTGGGTGTTTTTTAAGTCTTAATTTTTTTTCTCGCGATGTGTTTGATGAAAACTTTCATAGTTTGCATGTAGGTGATTGATGAAAACATGTAAACCTAGCATTTGTTAAATACAATAAACCCCAAATGCTTGTTAAAATTCGGTTAAGATAACCAAATTTGACAGTTTCATTAAACCAATAAAACAGGTTAAATTTACCTGAATGGCATGTGGTAATCTTGGCAACGATTCATATTTGCAAATTTTAACCTGATATTTTGTTAAAATTTAGTTACATTAACCAGATTTTTTTTTGGGTGTTAATGAAACCTAAAGATATTTTACCGCTTATGTATATATTAGGGCTTTCAATCCCGGGATAACGAACCAATTTCTAGTCCCGGAATCCCGTGATTTTATTCATAACAAAATATAAAAATTTTCAGAAACTTTAAATGCGACTGGAATGCATACGATGTTTTTTAATTTTTATTGAAATCTCCCTGTTCTATTTTTATCTCCTTATACACTTTGAAAGTCTATTTTTTTAGTTGGTTTGGTTGTGATCTTAAATACCCTGTTTATTAGGCTGTTCAACTTTCATGGAATTTTTAAAGTAGCAATAGTTTTATTACTATAGATACTACAATATTTTTATTATAAAAAGATTATTTTATTCACATCATACTTTTTACTAATTTGTTTTTATTTTAAAAAATAATGTTGAACTTTTCTGATATAAAAAAAATCTTAACTTTTTTATTAAATAAACTGATTTCATAATTTAAACACTTAAAAATTTAGCAAATATCTATAATTAAGGACCGTAAAATTTATAGTTTTTTTTTAAATCATCATACCATAATCGTCATTTTCTTATTTAGTTTTTTCAATCTGGCTTAATCAGGTGATGTATATTTTTTCAAACATTAAAGTTACAAATGTTTCCACTAAAATTGCAAAATGGGATTTCGTAATTCGACTTTATCTTCAAATGATTGTTGAATTTTTTTCTTTCTTATATTCTTCTTGTTGTTCTTTTGGTGTTTTCTTATAAAATTTTGTGTGTTCTTGAATATTTAAGTATGAATAACGATTATGTTTGGATTTCTATTTTAGAAGTCAAAAAAGAAAAAAGTTATATGCAATTTTTTTGCCAAAACGCAGAAACTAAGAGAAAAAGTTACAGCTAAATGCCATTGTTATTTTAAAATCCCGGGATCCCAGGATCACAAATTTCAAATCCCGAAATCCCGGGATTTGCCAAAACCTTCGGGACTTAAAGCCCAAGTATGTAAAGTTATGTATTATTGGGAACGAACATTTTTACACATAACTAGAATAAATATAGGAAATATAGTGCATCTTTTGATAAACAAACATCTTGTTAAATGGAGAGAAATTCATCTTGGAGTAGAATTAATTTAAGAGAAAAACATAACAGATTCAAAAAATCAAGTACCTGAAACTAGAATGTAAAATGTTTTATTATCACATCGGCATTGACAACCAAAATGGGGCATTAAGCTTTTTAACATCAGAATACGTAAAAAGGACACGTTATGAAGTGTTGGCATGTTGAGGGAGCAGCAACTGACTTTAAAGTCATTTAAAGTATTCTCTGTTGAAGGAGCATCAAATGAAAGGACTTCAATAAACTAACTGACCCAGCTAATTCCTGCCAGAACTATTTGCTAATCTCTAGGCACACATCACATGCAGCCAAGCCACACTGGATGCGAGGAAGATGGAGTTTGAGCAAAAGTTGTGTGTGTCTAATAGTATTTGTATACATATAGTCATTTGATTGCTTTTGTTAGAATTCATCAAATAACAACAGGAGGAAAACAATTATATTAAGATGTAAACAAGACTTGTTCTTTTTTTTTCTTTTTTTTTTCCAAATTAAATTGATTTTTTCAAGGACCTTACGATTGCGTGAATCTACGTATATATGTACATGTAAATTAATAACAGCATACCCAGTTGGAAAAGAAGCCCTGCTGTATGTCTGCCGGTAACATGCTCGCCTCCATACCCGCTTATATCTTTTTTGTATAGGCATTTCCTAGGCCGGCATGTCTGCCAAATGAACTACCCTAGCAGCAATGAAGCATGCACCTTATGGTATGAATGCAGAAGGTATACATGTCTTCCAAATGAACTGCCCTAGCAGCTATGCTGCATGCATCTCTCAGCATTAATGCTGCATTTATACCATGAGATGCATGCTGCATAGCTGCTACGGCAGTTCATTTGACAGACATGTCGTCCTAGGACATGCCTATAGAAAAAATATATAAGTGGGTATGGAGGCGAGCATGCTTGCTGAATTTCCAAGTAATGTTGCAGGCAGTTGAAAAATTAACATTATCCGGCGTCTTCAACCTCGGCCGCGTGAGTGTAAGTGCATATACTTATCCATTTGGCCATTGCAGCTGTTAACTAATCGTCGCTTAGTTTGCTTCATTAAGAATAAACGTACGAGCACTGAGTAAGAAAATTAAGTAAGAAAAAAAGCACTAAAACAAGCGAAACAAAAAAAAACCAAAACTAAAAGCTATTAAGAAAAAAAAATTTGTCTCTGATGGGATTTGAACCCACTGTTCAAGCTTCCAAAATACATGAATAAAAACTAAAGCCTTAGCCAACTGAGAAATTCGCACTGTTGTGATTCTGTTGAAATAATATACATAACACTGTTGCTATCAAAAGTGCTTCGACGAAAATACAAAGTGTCGGATAATTACAACAATCATGAAAATATTGAAGTTGTTGTCGCTTTAAATTAACCGAAATTTTGCATAAGCTAACATGATAGTACTTTATTATGATACAGTTGTTGTTATACTTATAGATAGATAGATATTGTTTATTGTTAGTAAAAATCGTTATAATTATCTAATGAAAGCTCAATTTACAGAAATTGGTTTTGACCTTAATTCTTTAATAGTATAATAAAAGTAAATAATGTGTTAAGAAAATAAATTTTACGAAGGAAAACTACAAAAAAAAAACCTACGTATATAAATCTTAAGAGTAAGGGTTGACTAGCTGCAAGTTAGATTATTATGCTTATATTGAATGTATTTATGTTGTGCTATAAAAGAACTTAGTTCTTACTGTACTGCTGCTTTTTGTTTTTAAATAATAATAATAAAATGCACATCACTTAAAAGTAAAGAGGAAGTTTTTAAAATTTAGTAAATAGACCTCTTAGCATTAAAATTATAACCTGCCACATTCCTTCCATCGGCAGGCTTGCTTTGTTTTTCATCTGGGTATATACTATATCACATCCACACACATCCTCACATAGCAGCTATAATGTATGAGTAAATTATTTGATAAAAGCTTATAAGCGCCTCTGCGTCTAGGGATTAGCTTTTGTTGCCGACTTACCAACATTTACAAAAAAGCGGAGATGTAGATATTGTGTGTTTTTTACATGTTATAAATAGGGTAGGCCTTGCATATAATCGCGCTTGGTTTTTGTATGTAGTTAGTTGTTGTAGCCTGTGATCAGTGTTGCCATATGTGCAACTAAATACATTTTTACCAATTTGTGGAAAAGGTAGGCATGTAAACATTTTTTCTTAAAAAAAATACAGTGTTTTTTGGAACGAAGTTCCTTTACGCAACTTCTAGATAGTGCGATTTGGAAGAAAAAATCACGTAACCGTGTAATTGCTTTGTGTATTCGTGCGAGTGTTGAGATTTGAGCATACTTAGGATACTGAAATTTAGTTTAGGGTTGGACACAATTATTACAAATTACAGTTAAAAGGGGCGTGGCAAAATTAGAAAAACACTGCATCTCGAAAAATATTGACACTAGGGCACTGAAATTTAGTACAATGGTAGGCACAATTATGACAAATTACGGTCCAGAAAGTGGTAATTATTCAACAAAGGGGCGTGCTAATATTATAAAAACACTTTATCTTGAATAATATTGACACTAGAGTGCTGAAATTTAGTACAGGGGTAGGCACAATTATTGCAAATTACGCTCAAGAAAGTGAAAATTAGAAAACACTGGAAATAATACGTACACTAGTTTAATAAAGTTCGTTACAAGAATGGGTAGAATTATTAAAAACTTGATGAAGAAATATTTTTGTAATGTCTATTTATTGGACTCCTGAATAAAAGAAAAATACATTTAAATTATATATGTTTAAAAACTGCGGATATTTGCAAGGAAGGTAAAAAATTTGATTTTAAAGTCTTAAAGTCGTAATGTAATCTCATTTCATTTCTCAGAAAAAGTCGTACTGAAAATTTCTATAGTTTTCTGAAGGTTTATCATCTACCGTGCGTGGCAGCCACACACATACTTTTTTAATAATAAATCATACGAGAGAATCTTTATTGCAATTAAGTTTTAAGAAATGGATACTGCAGCAAATGTGTGTAATACAGTGTAATCTGATGTTAGAATTTGAATAAGTTTTTGACACTAGGGTGAACCCTTAAAATGTGTTTTTGTTTTATACTCTTTGTAGATGCGCTGGTCGCTGTTATCGAATCTGATGTAAGAATTTCAAATAGTTTTTTCGACACTAGGATGAACTCTAGAAATGTGTTTTTTTGTTTGTTTTGTACTCTTACTTAAGTTCAGTTTTCAATCCAATTTTAAGATCAATTCAAGCTCCATACGAGGAACATGATGAATGTTCAATGCTCAACTCCTCGTTGCGTCATGAAACAAAAATCGCAATACAATACAACGGTAACTGACTATTTTCACCTCTCATGATAATTTCACATCTTAATTTTCAATAAATAAATCTTTTTTCTAATATATTAAATTAATATTTTTTAGTTGATTGTTCATTTACATTATTTGGCTTGAAAAAATTATATAACATACAAAATAACAAAACAAATAAAAATAAACAGATTTCATTTCGAATTACATTCGGCGTTGAAGAAAAAGCGTAAGGAACTTCATTCCTGATGGCAGTCCCTCGACCGCATCACTTTTTTTATTTCACTCAGTTTTTTTTTAATACTTTTACGATGAAAATATTATCCGAAGTAAACAAAATTGATTTTTGAGAACATTGTTTAGAAATTGTGGTAGCCGTAGCCTACTGTTAGAGTGCGTGGTCTGTAAGCTAAAGAACCGCGGTTCAAACCCCAGCTCAGAAATAAAGTTTTTTTTTCAATTAAATTAATATTTCTGTTCGGCGGCCACCTCTCTACAGACAATGGCTAACTTCAGAGAGTAAAAATTGCCATGTGAAGTTTATTGAGAACATAAGCCGTTCGGAGTCGGCATAAAACTCGTAGGTCATTCGACCATTTGTGTTTTACCATTTGTAAAAGTCCTTCAAAGGTCTGAAAAATTTATTGTATATTAATTTTGCTTAGAAATTTACGAAGAGCTATGCAATTCTCTATCTAAAAATTTAGATTTTAACAATTATTTTCTAAAATGTGTAGAACCTGCGAATGTTTTAGGAATTTTATCTTAAAAAATCTTCAATTTTATTTCAAAAAATACTAGAAGTTAACAATGCGAGGCAGGAGTTCCGACACTTCACTGATTTCAATTCAATAATATTTTTGAAAATTATGTCTTCATCAAATACGTGAAGGTAATTCCAGGTAAGTTTTCCCATTACTAAGAAAACTTGTTTATGCTGTTGCCATGGGCGTCCGCAGGATTTTTTCTTGGGAGGAAGAAAGGCATAAAAGAGTCTAGAATGCGCCTCAAGAAAATGTAACCTATACAATTCTATTTTCTGATATTTTTGGTGCTAATTTTGTAAACATGATACGCACACTACTCCAGTTTACACACAGTGTACACATAAGAAAATACAACATATTTTAAAGATGGGGTTAAAGTCTTTCTCATATCATGCCAGAAATATATTTAAATTTAATTTTAGTTTTTTGCCATGTAATGCATTTTAATAAATTATTTGCAATAGCAAATATTCTAACTTGTTTCGCAAAATGAAATCGCATTAATAACTTTTGAGCCCTCAAGTTTTCAATTTTTGTAATAATAATACAAAAAATTACAATATTAAACAATATTTTTTTTAAAATATACGATAAGAAGTTATCAGAAATTTCCGATTTTTGCTATTTCCTAAGGATCCCCGATTGACGCATTCAGCCATAGGAATGTATAATTTACTTGCAACCGTATAAATCAATTGAGTACCCAGGTTTTATGTGAGAAAATATTAGAAAACTTAGCCAAAACTTTAAAAATTTGATAAAATGAGGCATATTTTAGGATATAATACAGAATAAATTAATAGTGTTCATGTAAACGCGCAAATTTACCATTTGTGCAAATGAGCAGTTTTAAGTGGCAGCTTTCTCTTTTTTGAGCAATTTTTGAGTTGATGAACATTTGAGAAAAATATTAGTATGAAAAAATAAAAATTCCGAAAGAAAGTGAAAAAAGCTAATTAATAAAATTATTTTAAAAATACTTTAATGATTGTTTTTCAAGATATTCAAAATCACAGAAGAAGAAAAAAAGATCTGACTTCGGATTTGCACAATTCACAGCATAAGTTTTCTTGACAATTCGGTCGCGCATACTTATTAGCACGGCTCGTATTTTGATGGCAAAAAAAATCGAAAATCGGCCCAAAAAAATATGACAATGATCACCTAAAATCTGCAGAAAATTACCATAAAACTGACAAAAATTACCTAAAAAACGCTTACAATTACATTAAAAATAATGGTTTAAAAATAAAACACTACTGAACTTAAAATTCCCAGCGGTCATCAATTGTAATACCTAATGAAATCTGGTAATAAGATCTATTTATTTTGCTTTAAAAATTCGTGAATGATATCATTACTGATTTTAGACTAAGCATTTCCATTCAAGCTTTTTGAAAATTTCCCTGAATTGTCCAATCTGTGAACATTTTGTTTTGTTTCGATCTCAGACCGGAAGATGCCCCTGAGTTTAGAAGCGAATGTGTAATGCAGCCAAACGTTTATGAGTGCTTTTAGTGCCGGGTTAGCCGAACCCTGAATTTGCTTCATATTCACACCTGTGCTACAGCTGAGGTTAAAAGCGACGTGGTAATGGCACCACATAACTTTGGGAAATTAAAATAAAAATCTGACACTGCGAAGTAGTCGATGCATATTTTTTCATTCTTTGAAATTTAAAATAGGAGCATGTTAAAAAATATTAAAAAATATTTCGCACTGCGAAATTTATAAATGAAAACAATATTCTATATATGCATGTTTTTTATACTATATTATAAATAAATGTAATAGATGACATAAAAAAGGAAAATTGGTTTACCTTCTTTTTCGTTTGAATATTCACTCCAGATTATTCACTACACTATAGAAGGCCTGATTTTTTAGCGTTCCCTTAGGCCTGAGTTTTCGGAAGATCTTTTTTGGGGATATTCAGGCATAAGTTTACGCTATACGATATCCACAATAAAAAATATGAGCATAAATTTTATACTATTTTGTAAACATATAAATCCAAACCAAAAATGTTACAAAATTTATACCATCAAATCATATAAATTTTTCCAGACCATTTTTCTCGTCAGACCAATCGAAACAGCTATATTTTTAAATTTCCCGATTTCGGTGAATTTTTTACTTTCGAACCAGAATATATTTTGATTTACATATGATATCCATATAAAATTTTTAAATTATATTTGTTCTATTATTTTTATAATATTGAGTGGTATAAAATTTATAAATTATTTGGAATAAAAAAGTTTATACCACACAAATGTTATAAAAAAGATAAAATTTACCCTCAAATTTTTTACTGTGTGGTGTGTTGAATACTCAGGCCTTACCATTACCCCTCAGGCCTGAGATAATGTATTGGTTCAGGCCTATTTCAACCGGTATTTCAAAGGTACATTTTTAAGTCATTAAAACTCAAAAAAGTCGATTGTCTGGCAAAATGATTTTGTAAACAGAAAAACTTCTTTCTACTTCTGCACTAACTAAAGGAACAAATTTAAAGGACGATATGTCATTGGATGTAAGTTCCTCTTCTTATTTCATAGTATTAAAATTTTTACCACTTCAGCAATAGAGCATAAAAATAGAGTTAATAACAACTAGCATATCCTGGGCGTTATCCACGTAACTTTTAAAAGGACTATCGTATGAACGATACTATCCGACGATATCGTTTTTAGTTTGCTTCTTATAAGTCCATCGCTATCGTCTCGTCTATCGTTGAGTTTTCTGCAGTTATATATTACATAGTTACATATATAAAATATTTACTTTTATATTTAATTTACTTTTGGATTTGTTTGCTTCAAAAGTGAAAATTTAAGCAAAAATGTAAGAATATTTTATTAGTTATTTTGATGATAACATTTTAAAAATATATTATTCGGCAGCGACACCTAAGTAGATGTAAATATTGCTACACTTTATTGATGAACATCCGCAGCTGGCCAACAATTACGTCGATAATACAGTGTAGGAACAATATTTCATCATTTTTTTATGGACCAGTTTAACAAACAAGCGCCCAAAACATTTCAAAATTATTTTTATTATTATTTCCAACCAGAAAAATAGCCAAACGATACCAAATTAGCTATTGCGCCAAGCAATCGTTTCGACGATACTATTTGACAATTGTTTGTGAAGCAAGCGAACATGAAGCAAGCGAAACGATATCGTTTAGACGATACATAAATTTAATGATTACGTGATGTTAAAGTATCGTTGAATCAATATCATCAAACGATTCTCGTCATACGTGATGCACTGAGCTTTTACCTAACACTTGTTTCATCTTTCTACATACACTGAGCGAAAAATTGCATTTTAAAATCAAGTCTGACCGTTTTCAATATAAAAATGGTCATTTGTGATTTATCGTTTTCATTTTGAAATTGTTCATTTTTAAAACAAAAATGCATTTGTAATTTTAAGTTGAAAAAGATACAGAAAAATAACAACGCCATTTTGTTTTTTTCGCATCCATTTCGTCGCGTCGTTTAGTGCGAAATAAAATTAAATAGTCTTTTTAAATATGGAATATTGTGATGAAGAATTGCTGGCTTTGGATGGTGAGGCGGCAGATTTTAGCCCTCACATCACTTCATCATCTACATTTCCACTAGAGGAATGCTCATTCCAAGAAAAGGATGCCAGCGAGAATGATGAAAAACTCGGGGAACTCCTAAAGGAATTTGATATGGAGTGCATAATGGAGTTTTTGAAGGGTAAGCTATTTTCACATAGCAAAACATGACGTTATTGCGCTCACCGAAACGTGGCTATCAGATAAGTTCAACAACGCTGAATACTTCAATTTAAATCAGTACAATGTCTTTAGAAAAGATCGATGCCCCCTCTCTTACTTAGAAGACTTTGAAGAGGAGGTGGGGTTTTAATGGCTATCCGCTCTGCGTATTCCTGTACGCAGATTGATTTGCCTTTTTCGAGTACACATCATAGTTTGGATCAGTTAATTGTAAAATTAAACTTACATAATTATCATGAAATTTTCTTTATATTAAGTTATATACCACCTAGCAGTCCTCTTGATTTGTACAAAACACATTTAGATAACTGTATTAGTATTTTAAATAATCTTAAAGATAATCAGCATGTAATTATTATGGGTGATTTCAATCTCCCCGATATAAACTGGATTTATGATGACGATTTGCATTATTGGTTACCTTACAATGTTACTAGCACATGTGAGAGCGAGGTAGTTGATAATCTGGCAGAATTTAATCTTCGCCAAATAAATGGTATTCAAAATAGTTTAAATCGCACTCTGGATCTGGTTTTCGTTGACAGTGAATTGAATGCGGATGTCAACTGCCTAAGCTCTCCATCCTTGCATAACTCAAATCATCACAATGCATTATGCCTTAGGCCTTTTCCACATGGAGAAATTGAAAACTAATGCAACTGCAACTAAAGTTGCTAACCAATGTATTTATACCGAAACCTTCACATGAAACAACTTGTACTCAACAAGTTTTTAACGCATTCGCAACCAGTTCCATGCAACACGGCGTGCTGCAATTTGAATCGGCGATTTGTTACGTTTCTGATTTGTGTTGTGTGCTATGAAAATAATTAATCAGCTAATAAATATGAAATAAGTGCAGGAAGTGAAGAAATATCCTTTTTTATCATCAATTAATTTTTTATATCTATTAAGCAAAGCTTCCATTAGATAAGTGTTTGTTTTGTTGTGAATTTTTCAATGTTGCGTTGCAACGTGCTTTGCTCATCTGAAAGCGTAGGTTGCAGTTTAGTTTAAAATTGAAGTGTTTTGAAACTTTTTAAGCTGTTGCGTTGCAGTTGCATTAGTTTTCAATTTCTCCATGTGGAAAAGGCCTTAGTGCTAAGTTCTATAATTATATGAAACCAGTAAATGAAAATAGTCTTAGTTTTGATTTTGCTAAAGGCGATATTCTTAGGATTTCAAATCTCTTGAGCGCAGTCGATTGGTTGTCAGTCTTAAGCAATAATAATAATCTTTTAGTTAATTATTATTTTTTTTTTTGAACAAGCTTAATGAAGCTATCCATCTATATATTCCTAAAGTTTCATTAAGGAATTCTTCTAAACCAATATGGTTCAATAAAGAACTAATTAATTTAAATAATAAGAAGAATAAAGCATATAAACTCTATAGGAAATCCGATAACAATTCAATTCTTCTAAATAACTATCGATCTCTTCAAAGAAAATTTGATTTTTTAAATAAATTCTTATACAAAAGTTATATCTATCAGATTGAACGCCAGCTCAAAAATAACAGCAAAAGTTTTTGGCATTTTATTAACAGCAAAACAAGTCAACAGGTATTCCAAATACCATAAATTATAAGGGTAATACAACATCCAACCTCCTTTCTATATGCAATCTTTTCGCAGAATTTTTCAAATCAGTTTATATTTCGTCTGATATTATCTCAGACACTTACGCTTACTCATCTGTAAATTTCACCTTTATTAATAGGTAGCCTAAATCTTAGCTTACTAGAAGTTTCCGAAGGCTTAAAACAATTGAATCAGGATAAACAGTCTGGGATAGACGGTTTTCCACCCATACTCTTAAAAAATTGCGCTGACTCGTTAGCTTTACCTCTTATGATGATCTTCAATCAGTCACTTAAGGAAGGCAAATTTTTAGATAGTTGGAAAACCACCTTTATTATACCGATTCATAAATCTGGTTCAAAGAATGAGGTTACTAACTATCGCCCAATTTGTAAATTATCTACCATTCCGAAACTTTTTGAAAAATTAGTCTACAACAGACTTACTTTCTTAGTGAAGGAGTTAATATCACCGTTTCAGCATGGCTTCTTTCAGGGAAGGTCTACAACTACAAATTTAGCAATATTTACAAAATATATTTTAAACTGTTTTGAGAATGGATATCAATGTGATGTTATATTCACCCACTTTTCAAAAGCATTTGACAGTGTTCATCATGACTTACTGTTAAAAAAACTCAAATTCATTGGATTTCACTCTAATTTACTTAAGTGGTTCAAATCATACCTTATTAGTCGTACTCAATTTGTTCGTATTAATAATTTCCAATCTAATGCGATAATGGTCTCTTCTGGTGTCCCGCAGGGTAGCCACCTAGGACCACTTCTGTTCTTATTATTTATAAACGATATTCCCAAAATGTTGACTTTTTCTCAATGTTTAATGTACGCCGATGACATAAAAATTTTTTCTGTTATTAAAGATACAAATGATAGTATAAATATGCAGAGGGATCTGTCCCAACTATCTTCTTGGTGCAGTAGCAATTTATTGCCCCTCAATTTATCTAAATGCCAAAGCATGACATTTTGCCGAAGTAATTCTCCTGCATTTTACCCTTATAAGCTGGGAAATACGACTTTGTTAAGAATAACCGAGAAAAAAGATCTTGGAGTAATTTTTGATATCAAACTCACATTTTCAAGTCACATTGACTATATTGTTGCAAAGGCCAATGGTATGTTAGGTTTTATAATCAGGAACTCTAAAGACCTTTGTGATCCTTTTTCTCTTAATGCTTTATATTTTGCCTTTGTAAGGTCTATTTTAGAATTTTGTTGCATAATATGGGATCCCTTTTATGCATGTGCTTCTAACAGAATCGAGAAAATTCAGAGACGTTTTACGAGATTTGCAATAAGTCGCTTGAGATGGAATATTGATATGCCTGCATATAGAGCTAGAAGGTTCCTTCTGGGAATACAATCTTTAGTCGTCCGGCGTAAATATTTTGCTATTATGTTTGTGAGAGATATAATTTGCTTTGATATTAATTGTTCGTTTCTACTTTATCAAATTTCTTTTCACATACCTTCTCGTGTTCTAAGGGCTCAAAATTTATTTTATGAACCTTTTCATAGAGTGAATTACTGCATGAATGAACCTTTAACGCGTTGTTTAAGACTGGCAAACTCTGTGTGCCAAGATATAGATTTTAATCTTGGTTTAAGTAGAGGTGTGTTTAAAAATTCTTTGCTTTTATATTTTAACAGTATATATTATAACTCTAGAGAATAACTTTAATTTGTATCTAATTGATAAATTCACTTTAGTGATTTAGTGTATTTAAGTAATCAGTAATGAGATATTTATACTCTGTTTGATGAAGATGAATTAAATAAATAAAAAATAAATAAATAAAAAAAATAAACATGTGTGAAATTTAAATATTTTTAGTTTACTATTTTGTATTTTATATAATAACTTAAAAATGACTAAAAAACAATTTAAAATTTTTGTATAATTTCAATAATCGTTATAAATTCGGCTATAAAAAGGTAAGAAAGAACAATTTTAAATCAAAATTTTACATTTTTTAAATAAAAATAAAACATTTTCAAAACAAAAATGTGTTTTTTATATCATTAACGCAGTAATGTGCCTTTTTAAATCAAGAATGTGAAAAATTATCAACTTCAAAACAAAATTTTCTATTTTTAGATTAAAAATAAAACAATATTAAACAATATTATCCATTTTTGAAATAAAAATGAGAATCGTTTTAAAAATGAAAACATCGAAGTTGATGTAAACATTTTCAACTTTAATCTACTTTTGTTAATGTTTATTTTTGATTTAAAGTTGGAATTTTTGATTTTACGTTGTTTTTATTCTTGGTGTACAATTTCGTCAGTTTCACTACGCGCAGAGCTTTTATCATAGAGGTCTATAAACAAAGCTGCTCCTTTTTTGAGAGGTAATGTTTTTGATTGAAAGGACTCTATTTTTAAAGGAATATGTTTATAAATTTACATATTACATTTCTTAGTACGAAAAAAACGAAAAAAAAAATTACCAAAAAATGCCCTATGCCTAATAAAATTACCTAAAACTAAAACCGATATAAAATGATGAAAAATTACCCAAAAACTTTTCGTATTTGGAGTTTAGGACAGGCCTGTAGCCAGACCAAGAAGACAGAGGGGCAGGCATAAATCTTGGGGGGGGCAATTTTTTGGTTTTTTCATTTAAATAAAAGAAACAATTTTTTAACGTGTGAAATGAATACATTACACATATTTATTACAAAACAGTTAATTTTATAAAATATACGTAGATCTTTTTATAAATAAGATTAATACATAAAAATAATATAAAAATTAATTCAGGACTTTGTAATAAAATGAAGGTAAAAATACAAGATATATTTAAAGTGGCTAGAAATATAAGAAAGAGTAGCGAAATGGGCTAACATATGTATAAGACATTTTTTAAGTAAAACAAATAAAAAAATTGAATTAACCCGCATCCGTCGTTTGCATCAAATTGATGCAAATTTTTTGTTCAGATTTATATATTAAGTACAAACATGCATTGATTTAAATGTTTTGCCTCTATAAATTTTTGATAGAATTAAGATTTGCAGTTTTTTTCTTATTTTAAAATTAATAAACATTCAGAGCATAACCAAAAATCGAAAGAATTTATTGTGTCTGAACAGTTTGCAGGAAAAACTATCACTTCATTCAGACACAATAAGTCTTATCGATTCCTGGCTATGTACCGTTTCGTTTGTCAACTGTTCAATTATTGTTGTTTGTTTTTAATCGTCTTATCTTAAAAATAGCACTCAGAAAAGTGAAATTTTTGACTTTAATTGTAGCAAACATGTTTCTATTTACCGTAAACATATTTCGCAATTCTGAGCATATATTGTTTATCACACATATGGTTATTTTTGTGACAATGCACTTAATGTACCATGTTTATGAATGGCATTAGTCAGGCGAGCGGTAGTTGCGGCTGTGGCCTACTGGTAGTGTGCGTGGCTCGTAAGCGAAAAAGTCGCGGTTCAAGCCCCAGCTCGGACAGAAAATTTTATCAAAAAAATGTTCAATTGAATTAATATTTCTGTTAAGCCCAGTCAATGGAAAACCTTTGGAGATATCTTAATTAAGAACTGTGGAAATTGAAGTGCATAAAAATAAAAAAAAAATAAAATGATTTTTTCGATAATATTCTGGATCCCAAAAATAGATGCATAATATAGTTGTTGATATCATTCTATTTTTGACCCAATAAGAGAATAATGATTGTTTCAATAATATATTGGTTCTTACAAAAAAGTTCCTTTTCTAAATATAGCTGTTGTAATCATTTTATCATGATCAAAAAATATTATATGTTTAAGGACATGTTAACAGCAATCATAATCCGAATCATACTACGATCCTCTTAAAACATGGTTGTTGCAATTATGTTTTTTCTCTGCGTGTATGGATGCGGGTTAAAAAATTATTAAAATTCAAATCTTATTTTTTGGTAGCAAAGGTTGGCAGTAGGTTGGTAGCAGTAGAAATTTGAAAAATTGTAACAATTTGTCTGAAATGTTTTGTTTAACAAATTTCATATACATATTCAAGTCATGAATAAGGTGAATGTGTGTATTTTTTGTTATTTTAAGCTAAACTAATTTTAAATCAATAAACAAATATTTCAACAAAATTCATATTTATTATTCATTTAAAGTTTTCATTTTCTGATTTGGCCAGGGGGGAAAACGGTTGTAGTAAGGGGCATTGCCCCCCTTGCCTCACCCTGGCTACAGGCCTGGTTTAGGAAACATAATTGGACATTCTGGATAACCAGGAAATATCTTAGGAGCAGCAAAAAAGATGACATGTCATCGAAATCCTAGCCCGCTTATTAGCTTTATGCAAAAGGTTTTTCATATGATTTTGGACAGCTCATTTTGCGAAAATGGAAAAATGCACAGTTTGCACAGTTTACAAGGGTCTTGTGCATTAAGATGAATACCATTAACTTATTTTTACTTTAAACAAAGCAATTAAGAGTTAAATTTTAATATTATTTTAATTTAATTACTTAGTTCAATTGTTTAGTGGCCAATTTATTTGTGAGCCATGTGAGGCTGCTTTGAATTTTCAAAATATATTTTAGCACTTTACCTACGCCTTTTTAATTATTTAGATGTCGAAGAGGGCGTGTTTCTAATGCACCTACCGTATTATTGTGCCATGCTAAGGATCTTTTCTAAATGTCGAAGATGAAGTTTTTCTATTTATTTCGATACGAAAAGTTGAATTTTTGAGAATATTTTCATAAATTTTTGTAATTTTTTTATCCTGATATCCCAAAAAGAAAATACTGGGATTTAAAGAGGTTAAAACCATTTGTAATTAAATTCCCTTGTATAAATGTATGATACAAAGTGGAATGTAAGACAAAATAATTTTAAGCAGATTTTGTCGCATGCTCTTTGGCAAGTACTATCCGCCCATCTATACGCCTGATGAGTAGCGTCTAACGAGCTAAGCGTGCTCGACAAATATTTGCCAGCACGTCAGGTGGTCGGACCACAAGCAAAAGCTACAGTTTTTTTTTCTTCTGTGCATTCTAAGAATACTTCATGTATTAAACATTTATTCTGTAACGTTCGCTTGCTACACTTCCGCCTCTTCTATTCTCTCATGGGAAATTGGAGAGCCTGTTTACTTGCACAGCTATTTAACATATACCATTCCTAGATGGCTTCTAACTGATTTTTGATTTTAGATTTTGGAAAAAAGAAACATTTCGTTGCTTGCTGCTAGTGTTGTTTATGATGCCTTTGGTGTTAGTGCTGGTGTTGATGTTGATGTGAGTGTTGATGTAAACTTGATAACGTTGGCATCAAAACATATAAAGTGTTTATTTTCAAAGTCAAATAAACGATAATTTATACTAATGCAACAATGAAGTCGATGTGATCTTTTGAACAGGAATACGATGCTAACTAAAATTGCTTGGTATTAAATGCGAATGCTTTACACGCTACATTATTTAATCTTTTAAATTGAATATACTGAGGTGGTTAAGAAATATTCGAGACTCTAAGCTTATGACCGTAAACTTTGAAAATTGTATTATATCATGTTCAGTGGTATCGAAAATATAGATATATTATTATACATAGTACTTAAATCGAGTGAAAACACTTTATCTTCTATATCTTTTTCAGTTTTTGTGCATTTAATCAACTAAAATAGTTAGTCGATATACTAAATTCTATCTTGTTGTAAAAAAATACACCTTGTGTTGGAATTGTTCCATCAAATCAATCAGACAATTTTTCCAACAATGTTTGTTTTAAAGGAAATTGCCTAGATGTACACAAGCTTTGTACGATGAACTAACAATTGCAAATTTGGCATTAGCTTAAAAAAATTAGTCTGATACATTTGATATTTATTAGTTTCAAATAAAAAAGAAAGACTTAACATAAAACATAAAAAAAAGATAATTTAAGTACAAAATTTTGCGACCATTTAATTTACTTAGTTGGCATTCTATATTAAGTTCTAAAAACATATTTTAAAATTACTAAAATGAGATTAAGGCTAAATGTTAAAAAAAAAATTCCCTACTGCAACATTTTCAATTGTATTTCAGAAAAGATCCATTGAAATTCAGAAAAGATCTGTTGACAATCATTGGAAGCTAACTCGGTCTAAGATCTTGGACTAATTTTTAATTCAGTCGTTGGAATCATCAATTTTTTTAATCTTTGTTCTATTAGAACTTAACCTCTTCAAAATATTAGAAAACCCTTTTCAATTACCCCTAAAATAATTTTTAATACATGTTTGCAGGCCAATAGAAAGCTAATGGGCTGAAAATTTTTCTTAACACAAAAAAAAATTCAACTAGGATTGCTATCATCAAGCTTTTGCGAGATCGATGCGAAATTTATTATTTAGTTCTTAGTTATTATGTATAGTTCATAGTGATCCTTAAGTCATGCATATAATTAAATATATTTAACTAACGGCAACTTTTTTAAGACATTCCGAAAAATTAAAATCTGCTAATGATTTGCATTACTATGCAAATTTTTTTATTCTTTTATAAAATTATTTTTATTCATTGTAAACATCTGAATTTTGAGAGCTTTAAAAAACAAATATTTTTGTTGAAATTGGCGATGAAAATTTGAAAGTGAAAGTGTCAATTCGACACATAAACACCCTTTGAAAGAAATTTTGGTTGTAAAAAATTACATCTATTGTATTTTTGTTTTTTTTTTTTTTTTTGTCAACAAAAAATTTGCACTTGGTTTTTACTCTGTAGAGAATTTGAACATAAATAAAAACGATTTCAATATTTATTTTTAAAAATAGTGTCAAACTAACTCTTACATCATTTGAAGATAAATTGTCATCATTAACAAATTTTACTTATTATATACATAAATATCTTAATTTCGTTTGAAAGGAATTCCAGCAAAATTTTTACTATAAGAATTATTTAAGGATTTCAATATGACACAAAGTGAGGGTCATTGTCTCGGAGGTGAACCAAACCAATCTCAAACGATAGTGTTTTACATCAATAACAAAAGCCAAAGTCCCTTTTTGCTCCACTACGTCACAAATTTTTTTTACAGTGGTTTTAAATTCGATTTTTTTGGCCGAAAATGGAATTAAACAATATGAAAAATTATATGTTAAACTTAATTCAGGGTGATTTTTGTCTTTGGAAGCCTAGTTAAAAATTTTCCGGGGAATACTTTTTCGGAACACTTTAACCCCCTAATTCCTTCCAGTATGGGTCAATTTAACCCTTTTTTGGAAAAGACGCTATAAGTCAACTTTGCTTTGAGGGAGGTCAAAGGTTAAAAAATTACAAAAAATATTCTCCTAAAAGTTTCACTAGGGGTCACCCAAGACAAGCAACCTCGACGAGATAAAGTTTACACATAAAATACGAACCCAAAAATTAATACATTTATTTTTAAGCAACTCGTGCGATAATAATAACTTTATTTAGTTAGTAATAAATTTGTAATATTATAACGGTCCGGCGCAACGATATAAAGATTTAATTATATTCGTAATACTTTATAAGTTATAGTAACAAATTACGTAATTTGTATTAAGGTGGCTTAGCTTAGAAATTCAATTAAGTGGGAATTGAGTAATGTAAATAAAATTGTGAAAGTGAAATTGTCGTGGTCTTTTTTCGAAAAATTTTATTTCCAATGGAGTACTGCGGAAACTTAAAGAAATTTTGTTATATCTGCAGTCATTTCACACCATCCCGAAGCAGTCAAGGTCATTCCAGTCAGGAACTGATTATAGCGTATGAAAAATACTATGATCAAAATTTATATCTAATGTCCCATGGGTGCCACAAACACATCTTCAGGTGTACTTAACGGTCCAGATATAAGGAAGCTAATGAATTCAGAATGGAAGGGAATGGAGCTGATTGGATGGAATGCAGTAAAATGGGTTTTAAATGATTTCTAGGAAAAAACGTTCTAATGCCTATAAAAGGATGTAACTGAGATGCTCAATGCGTTCGAGAAACTTGAATTGAATTTGTCGTTAAAAATTAATTTTTTGCACTTGCATCTGGACTATTTTGAAAGGCAACTCGGTACCAAATCGGATAAGCAAGGGGAACGATTTCATCAGGTATCCTTGCCATTTAAAATGTGGTTATTCTAAATTAAACTCTCCTAAGAATCAACACTTTTGTACCAGATAGGATTATTTCTATTTTTATAGATACAGAGAAAAGAAAACACCAGATACAGTTCTAGCTGAAACTTGGTGGCCCAAAACAACATATGAATTAATAAAAGCGGGAGTGAAGACGAACTTCAAGAAATAGATATAAACCTCTCTAAAGTATATGATTTTTCATGCCGTAACAGTGATAATTATATGGATACTATTGAAAAAAAAACATTAAAATTACCTAACATGAAAATAAATATATTATCTTTTCGGTCCGTATTTTATGTGTAACCTTTAACAAGTAGAAGTTGCTTGTCTTGGGTGACCCCTAATGAAATTTTTTGGAGAATATTTTTTTTGTAAGGTTTTAACCTTTGATCTCCTTCCAAAGTTGACTTATAAGGTCTTTTAAAAAAAAAATAGGTAAAATTGACCCATACTAGAAGGAGCTAGGGGGATAATGTAATAATACAACGAATAATAACGAAAAAATATTCCCTGGAAAATTTTAATTTAGGCTTCCGAAGACAAGAGCCACCCAATGCTAAGTTTATTATATAATTTTTAAATTTTTTAACTTCATTTTGACCAAAAAAATTTAAACTTAATAACACTGTAAAAAAAATTTGTGACGTAGTAGAGCAAAAGTGGACTTGGGCTTTTGTTATTGATGTCAAATACTATCGTTTGAGATTGTTTTGGCTCACCTCCAAAAATATGTGTAGCACTGTGTTTTTTTAAATACTTCCCAGCAGCGGATTTGCCAGTGGCTACCGTAGAACTAATACAGAATAAATTACCAGGTAAGGAAGCATTACTTTTTTCAAAAAGTAATGCGTCTGCATATAGCAGAAGTAATTAACTCATACCTCATTACCTGTAATGTAGCATACAAGGAAAAGTAATGCAGTGATTTTTATAACTTAATAGAAGTAGTATGTTACTCCATAACTTCTAGGTAATGCTGAAGGGAGGCGATCACTTACCTCCTGTCTCATTCAATGTTAAATGTAAGGCCTTTTATGCATAGTAAGGTAATATAGTCGGAAGTAGTGGTCATTACAAGGTAATTGATGCTTCATATATTCGGAATATATTCCATCCGCTACTGGGTTTATAAGAAAAATACCTAACTTGTGTTTTTGCGCAATTAAATGAATGTCGACATTTTTGTATGAAGTATTAATGTAGAAAAAAATTACCTCTGAATAAAAGAAAGGTGGGTTTGAAACGAATTTGTTTGATTTTTCGACAATTTCCTTGCCAGCACAGCACGAATGTTAATAGAACTCAACCCGATTTTTTATTGACATAACTCGATATTTCAAATATCTCAAAACAACGGTTAACTGGAGTTCTTTTTCTCGAGTATTTCCGATTTCTTTTTATTCAAAGTGAGATCTGTTTTTATAGCATTTTTTTATATTCACTCGCATTATTACATACCCAGAAGAAATAACGGCCTAAATGAAACTTAAGGCCAGTAATACATGAAAATTTTTTTGAAAATCGAAATTTTGAAATATCGATAAAATAGGGGAAACGGTATAGTTATTGGCCAGTTAAGCGACTTGAAGATCTAAAAATCCAATTAATAATAAATTTCTCAGTTAGAAATGAATAAAAATTATGACAAATGGTTTTATATTAATGTATTTATTAGATAGGATGTCTTTTATACATATTTATTTGACATTTTAGGAATAAAATTAATAAAAAACTTAAAACTTTTAACTACAGTAATTGGCCATAACATTGCAGTTATTGGCCATGAGATCATACAGTAATTGGCCACATCGAAAAACAAAATCTAAATTGAAACTTGATCATTTCTAAACCAATTCAAAAATGTCTTCTTGATCTTCATCCTCAAAGGAAGCAGGTTTTCACTTGAAAAGTAGTTCCTTATTTCAAAAAATCATTTTTTATATCAGCTTCAGACACGCAGGCACTGGCTTTAGTTACTCCCTCGCTGGTTCTTTTAACTTAACCCCTGACCAGGCCTATTATTGACAAAAGGAGTAACGCGTGGATTTTTGTTTCAAAAATTTTTGATTTCCTAGGAACAATCGCGTCGGAAGCGAATTTCATCTGGGGGGGCAGTACAAATGGGGGGGCAGTACAAATGGTAGTGCAAAAAAAGTTCACCAAAATTTCTTCACATGAAACATGAAGAAGAGAGAAAGAAGAGGAAGATATATAATAAAAAAATATTTTCGTTGTAAAAAAACTGATATTTTGAATAACTTTTCCTTTTAAATTGTTTATTTAGCTAAAAAAGTGGGGGGGCAACTGCCCACCTTGCCCCCCGCTTCCGACGCCAATGCCTAGGAAAGCCTTTGCGAGCCATTTTAATCATACACCCTGCGATAGTAAATTCTTCTTCATATGTCAAATAGGGTTTACGCCTAAATTGAGATTTTGAAGTAGGATTTTTTAGTTTAAACTGCAAAGTACCTTTTGGTATATTATATATTTTTGCGACTGCTCTCAAAGACATTGTTTTAGTATTAATTTTTTAAAGCCTTGTCAAGGGCCTTTTTTGTGTATTGTGTATCTTCGGCATTATTTTTTTCTTACGAATCTGATATAAAAAAGAAAATAATTGTAAGCTAATTTATTAAAAATTAAAAAAAAAATTATAGTAATTGGCCTACTTTTTCTATAAGTGAGCTTTGTGAATAACATAGTTATTGGCCTTGGCTATTTACTGTTGATAATGATTTAAGAATTCTAGAAATTGAATAGGAGGCTTAATTTTATAACAGAAGACTTTTTATTTATTAGCAACGCTATTTATTATTTTTTTAAAAATTGTAGTTATTGGCATAAGAGACCAATAACAGTAAATTATTCAAATAATGTGACAGCTATTAGCCACTACAAAATTTCGAGGTTATGTAGAAAATAAGTTCTATCCCACTCTAAATCTATATATAACGCATAACAAAAAGTTATTTTGTACAATTTGAATAACGGCACTAGTAAATATACTTTACAAAATATTGCATTAAAAAAAATAGCAGTCTTAATAATTTTTCAACAAACTCACATACGTTTGTACCCCCGGCAAAATATCACACAGCGAAAAAGAAATAATTCACTTAGCGGAATTTCATTGAACTTATTTGACAGAGGATAAAAGTGTTGCTATTAATACAGTTTTAAATCTACTACTTTTGTAGGTTCTTTGCTTGTTTTTGGATGCCAAAGTTGAAATGGCCAATAACTGTATAGGGGCCAATAACTATAGCGTTTCCCCTACTTCAGTAACAACTTAAAAATATGCTGATAAAATTTTAAAGTGAAATTCGAAGCCGTTTGAAAGTTGAGCGCTTTGAAAGTTTGAAAGCTGCAGTCGGCTTCCATCAATCCCCAAATAGTGAACGTTTTTTTCTAAAAACAGCATTTTTATAAATGGCGTGCATCATAACCGCCCAGTTGGAAAAGGAGCCCTGCTGTATGTATGTCTGCCGACAACATGCCTCGGAAGGACCTCCATATCCGCTTATATCTTTTTTCTATAGGCATGTCCTAGGGACCCCCAGAAATGTTACAGAATGAGCCAAATCGAATGAAAACTACGCCTACCTCCCATACAAAGTTGCTTTGCTAAAACGCTAAAATCTCTTTAAAATTCACAAAAATTAATCTCATGGCTTCAAATTTCGCACATATGCTTAAATGTTTTATATACACTTTGAGTGTGAAATTTGTAAAAGTCTTATAAAACCTCGCCTACCTCCCATACAAACAAGCGCGTCGGAAGCGAATTTCATCTGGGGGGGCAGTACAAATGGGGGGTCAGTACAAATGGTGGTGCAAAAAAAGTTCACCAAAATTTCTTCACATGAAACATGAAGAAGAGAGAAAGAAGAGGAAAATATATAATACAAAAATATTATCGTTGTAAAAAAACTGATATTTTGAATAACTTTTCCTTTTAAATTGTTTATCTAGCTAAAAAAGTGCGGGGGCAACTGCCCCCCTTGCCCCCCCGCTTCCGACGCCAATGCATACAAACGGTACAAACTTTACCAAAACGGTAACAGCCCTTTAAATTATTGAATTACATTAATTCACTTTTCCTTTGAATGAATATTTTTGATCAATAATTTATATTCTTACAATATATGCAGGCACGTAGAGAGCCAAGTCCGGGCCTGGGAGGTTACAACATACGGGCTCCCCCTGAAAAACAAAACAAAAAGCAATAAGAAACAGAGAACTGCACAAGCCTGCTTGAAGTCTATTTCAAGCGCTTGCTTAAAATACAAGTTCAAGCTAGCTTGAGCTTGATAATTTTGAATCAAGCAAAGCTTGTAATTGAATATAAATAAGCCCACGCACAGATTGCACCTATTCTAGCTTACAAGCGAACGGCACGAAGTTTCAAGTAATGGAAAGCTTGATGCCCTTCGGCAAAAGCTTGTAAGCCTCGCAAGTATCCAAATTATTGAATTAAAGCAAGTATCCAAAAATTCAATGAGCTTCTTTAGAGAGAGCTTAAGCGTAATAGGACTTTTAAGGATTCTGTGGACTCCGTGGTGTGAAGTTTTAGGATAAATGATTTCGAAGATGCTGTCAAACTTTAAAATTTAAGATGGCGGATAGAGTTGCCACCTAGATTTTTTTTTATTTTTGCGAATTCTTGTAATTTTGATATTCTGACAACGGATTTGATTTCGAATATATTGCCACAGTTTTAAAATTTAAGATGGAGGTTAGGGTTGCCACCTAAATTTTTACCACAGTACTGCCACCTAATAATATGTACTTTTAAAAGTTTTAAACATCATTTATCAGTGTTAAGGGGTCGCTGATTTCGAATCTAAGGTCAGAATTTTCAAATTCAAGATGGTGGATAGGGTTGCCACCTTTATTTTTTTAGTTTTATGAATTCGGGGCTGGCAAAAAAAATGGTACGCCAAAAATGGGTCGCTGAGTCCGAATCCGTCGTCAGAATTTCAAAATTATAAAATTTTGAAATAATAGGGTTGCCACCTAATAATATGTCTGTTTAAGAGTTTTAAACGTCATTTATTAGTGTTCAGGGGTCGCTGATTTCGAATCTAAAGTCAGAATTTTAAATTGCAATGTGGTGGATAGGGTTGCCACCTTTATTTTTTGTAGTTTTATAAATTCGGGGCTGGCAAAAAAAATGGTACACCAAAAATGGGTCGCTGAGTCCGAATCCGTCGTCAGAATTTCAAAATTATAAAATTTTGAAATAATAGGGCTGCCACCAATTGAACTGAAGTTATTAATTATTGGTGAAAGAGACCCTTATTTTTTCAACAAATATGATAAATTTTAATTTTATTGAAAGGATTTGCTGTGTGGGTTATTACCCACCCACAAAATTCCATCCATGTGGGTGTAACTACCCAAAAATTTTTTATTTTTAAATATTTAAAAAAAAAACAAACTTTTTATTCGCCTTCAAATTTTTATATTCATAAGGTTATAATGTCTGCTCTTATATAAAAAAAGTATAGTATTAAAGTATATTATTATCTCGTGACTTCGCATCATATTTATTTTTATTTTTTCGTGCGGTTCTTAATTGCAACCTCCAAGGAAATCGCATATTAAATGGTTTGTTCTGCATGACAAGCGTCTGTTTTGCAATTTGCCAGTCAGTAAGAGCTACTATGAATTATACTAATGGATTTTGTCTTAACAATATTTTGCATTGTTAACCGTATCATTGAGAGGAAAAAATGGTTTAAATGGTTTATATAAAAATCAATTATTGGCTGTGTCTATTTTATAGACTCCGAAAAAAAAAATTATTGTCATTATTGTTGTTCGAGTTTTGAAAACATTCACAATTTTTAGAACAATTTATTATTTTTCATTGAGTGTAGTTCGACCCAACAAAACTATACCGTTTCATCAAGCACTAATTGTTGTTATCGTAATACATTTTTCTTTTTACTTAGCAAATATTTAGATCACTTCATCGTTGCCTTCAAATATTCACCATATTTGTACCAACAAAAAACTCACGTCACATTCGGTAAACTTTTTCAAACGCATAATTTTCTTCGACCCACCATCAGCCGCCATCAACTCCATGCATGGACAAATAAATTCAAATGATGATTGAATACAACAACATACAGCTCCCAATGTTGTTTCATTAACAATAACAACACACACCTTCCACCGCTTATTAACACGCAATAGGTATCATTTCGAAGATATAGCGCAAAATGTGTTTAACTTGTATGGGAGGTGCCACGCCCACTTGTCCGATTGCGCCCGAATTTTGGAAATTGTTTAGTGGCCATATAATTGGCGACTACCTTTGATTTCGTTGTTGTAGCTTTCTTCATTTCGAAGATATAGCGCAAAATGTGTCTAAGTTGTATGAGGTGCCACGGCCACTTGTTCAAAATTTCTGATACACTTTTTCTAATATAAGTTTCTAAAAAAAAATTAACAAAATAATTTTCTCCGTCTAACTTGTATGAAACGAAACACTGTGCAGCGCTTGCCTAATTTTAAGCCTTTCTTTTTCATAATTTCTTATAATTATTATTCTTAATATTATAATTCTCAATATTTCTGCACTAGAAAGAAATTATTAATGAAAGATTTTTTGCATTGATAAAAATTAGCATAATAAAAAATTTAAAAGTGGCAATATTATTGTTATCATTATCATTATGCAATTCATCAAAACAAACGCATGTGCACGTTTCTGTTCTACTTTCGATTTCGAGTTTAATGAAACACAATTAAATCTGACTAATTATCGCGCCATATGACAAAAAATGCTGCTCGCGTAGCAAGTGCAGATTAACGAACAAACTGAAAGACTGATCAGCAAGCATAGACTTCCGCATTAGCCCGTGCTATTAAAGAAATATTAACGTCGAAGCACTTACGATTACTCAGAAAACTGCAATAGTCTTGTCAAGTTGAACGCAGAAAAACCTACGACTTATAAAATAGTTGTCAAGTTCTCGTTAGCTTGTCATTGCCTTGTACCGGACCAGCGCTAGAGGAGATTCTTACAAAGATGTCAGCGTGCTTTGCAGCTATGTTTGTGGGTTGGCTGTTGCTGATGGACCTTTTTTTGATAAAAAATATTGAAGCTACTTCAACATCGCAATCCATCAGAAACAACAAAGAGCATTTGAAGATTAGTGCAACTGCTGAAGGGCCTCTTTGCACCAGTAACGGCATAGATTATGTACTATTTACCGATCAGAGCCAACTGGATGAGGCCAATAGAAAGAGATATGCACAGGAATCAGGTAACTAAAGCGCAGAAAACTTCTCCTTAGGATTTAGACCAACTGATCTGATATTTTTTCTGATCTTATATTGGCGCACCGCATATCAGTAATGTTGTTGGTGAGCTAGGGTAGAAGAAAAGCAGATCTTTTTTCACCCTTAAGTGCTAAGATTTTTTAATCAACTTCCTCTTATGTTTTGACAAAGTGATCTTATCTCTGTCTGACCTGAAATTGGAAGATACTTTCTTTAGTATAAATGGGTACCATCGGACTATTTACATTTTTTTTTTTGTGTTAGTCAATATTAATTTTACAAAATAAACATCATTTCCAGCTTACGAAAAAGTTGCAATGGGTTTCTGCCAAACTAAATGTAATCTGGTTTGCGCCACTGTATATACTCCTGTTTGTGCTGTTGATGCTACAACTGGCTTGCAACGTTCTTTCTACAATCCTTGTGAGATGTCTCGTGATGCTTGTCTCAACAATATTGGTAAGAGTCCCAGAAACAATGCCTTAATCTATACTTCTACCATAATTGCCATTTTTATCTAGCATGGCAGGTTCAGGCAATAGGTCCATGTTTAGCAATGTCGGAGACCACCAGACCTATTTTGATGGAACCCAAACGTTATCCAACTAAAGTAGGTCTCAAATACATTTCCTGCACCAAAGTTTTTAATCCTGTTTGTGCCACTTTTGCTGGAGTTAAATCGACTTTCAACAATGAATGTCTTGTTTATGCTGAAAATGTCAAGACTGGCCACGGTAAGACAGTTCTTTTAGACATTTATTTGCAAAACTACGCTATCGGAAATTTCAGTGTGCTTTTAAGTAAAAAGTGATGCATTCTGCCTATGCATAGTGCTTTTGAGAAGTGATTTACTCTAGCTACGAAAAGTGTTAAAAAAACGAATTCGGAATATCTTTTGTTTTTACTGCACGATTGTTTGGTGTCTAAAATTCACATTTAGTTTCGGTAAAAGGGAATGTATACAGGTTTCGTTTGTGTTAGCTTTGCGCAGACACGATATTGAAACCATTGAAGTTCAATCAAGAAAAGATTGTTGCTAATTGAAAATTTTAACTAAAAGATTTTATCTAAATTTTTTACTTATGTGAAAAATGGAAAGAAATAAGCAATGCGTAGCAGCTAGGATGATATCTGATATAGCTTAACACTGAAATTAAATATCTTATTATTGAAATTTCGAAAGGAAAATATCCTAGCAGATGCTGTAGCACAAATATGACATTTAAAAAAATTTTCATAAATATCGGCCGAGTACTTTTTGAGTTTACCTGTAACAAAAAATGTTCGCTTCAACTATATATAATACAGGCATGTGATGGAAATTGTATGAGCTCAAAGCGAAAATGAAATTGCAAATCGTATGAATTTATTTTACATGTGATGGCAATTGCACGATTTCATTTCAATTCGAAGGCATATTCGAAACAGCTGATTTGGCAGAACGAGTGAAATTGAAGTGCACAAATTTGTGCAAAACTGTGAAAAATTACTGAAATGAGTGTGGTGAATTTTTTACCGCAGCAAGTTTTTTAAGTAAAAGAAACAACAAAAAATCTGAAAATGTGAAATAGACAGAATTAGAGACCATTCCAATTCTTTGGATCTGGCTGCTAAATAATTGCTTTAGTCAACTTAAAACAGAATTGAGTTATTGATTTAGCTGTATTCTACTCATATAGCGCTATAAGCACACGAAATCTAGCACTTCTAGCATAACCTTAGCCAAAGTTATGCCACAAAAACAAAAGACTCTTTCATATAACTTATATGGCGATTGAAAACTTTGAAGCCAATTTTTTCGAATCTTTAAAATCAGACTTAAGCTGTTAATATTATGACTTGGTCATGACCATGATTCAATTATTATAGGTTGTCCATTCGTTTGACAACACCCGTAAATTTGTAAAAAAAATATATTCTCTCTCAAATATAAATGACAACCAGGGTTTTGTGGTCTTCTATGAAAAAAGTTATGTTTCAGTGTATTGTTGTGTATTTTTTTTAAAAAGTACTTATTCTATATTTTGTTGTTAGCAGCAAAAAATAGTGTACATTGCGTTTATAATAGTTATTGCTTTGATAATTATTATTGAAAATTGTTTTAAAATTTTGTTGCAAGCCATTTTTTTCAATTAATATATAAATCGCGACTATTAAGACGTGCGGTATTGGCAAAACAGTTTATTTTGGTGATGAAATTCAAAAATATAATGTGTCAGTGGATCCAATAAGCCGTCAGCGGTGTGAAAAGATTTGCACAACAAAATATTGAAATTAGTTTTTTAAAAGCTTACTTAAATTTTCTAACAAAACAAACAAGCAGTGCAGAACGTAGTAGAAAAAGCAGCAGTGAAATGTATCCTCGGGTGCAGTACTAAAAAAGTATGATATTCCTGCAACTGATTACTTTGATAGCATTAAAAAATTACTCTTTTGCTCTCCTCTTCAATTTTACGGGTGTATATCTTCATTCTTCTGAGTAAACGTCAAATGAATGGACAACCTGTAGTAATTGAATCATGGTCATGACAAAAATATAACTTTGAATTTCGGAAGTATCGATGAAACACAGGCTGACACATAAAAAAAAGCAAAATAAAAGTTGCTTTTTTCTAGTAGCATTTCTGCTTTTTATTTTGCCTTCAGTGGCTTTTTACAAAAACCCTGCTTTTTTCCTCTAGCTTGAAAGGGCTATTAAGGAGATCAACAAAGTAAAAACGTCCGTTGCGAAGCCGCTTTCACTTCACAGACAAAAATTAATATTTGTAACGTGAACAAACAGTGGGTTTTAATCGCTATTCAAAACGAGAGCTAAAATATTTTTTTTAATAATACAAAGTAGTATGTAGTGACTGGTCTTTTGGCTTTTATTTTATATCAAAATTAGTATAAAATAGAGAAAGGAAAAAGTAAAGGAAACCAAATGAAGTTAAAATAGCCAGCTGTCACTTCTACCATGAATAATTTGGCCATGTCAATGTTAAAGAAAAACACATTTAAAAATGATAACAAAGATAGCTACAAATTCCGTAGAAAGCTGATTCGAAGCACTTTGTTACTTTAAAAGCAGTGCAGTAAAAATTTTTTCTCTTTGCAGACTGGACCATTTCTTCGAACAACGTCTGCGCCGAGGATTACAGCAATTTTCAACACAATGCTGACCAGATGAAATACCACGACATACGTAGTTTTTATAATACCATTTCCCACACTAAACAGAGCGAGGCGGATCGTTACTATAATGACATGACCTTTTTCTACACACCACCAATATTCAAGACCGAATACGTAGATAAAGCATTAGTAGGAAATTTCGGTGACCCCAGAACCAAGGTGCTGAGAGGTACCTTTAACCAGCATCGATTTCGTTATCCACACAATACTCGGAGAGTACAAGCTGAGACCCAAAAGACAATTCATCTCAGTAATAACCACAATGGGCTTGACAAAGTCATTCGCTGCAAGTATGGTTCAGAGCCCATCTGTGGCACCTATATAAATCGTTATCGTTCCTTTGACAATGTCTGTGAGCTGATGCTGCGAAATATCCTATTGAATCAAAGTAAGTCTTTAGGTCATTATTTAAAGAGACTATAGCAACATATTTTATTTTTTTTTATCATCCTTCTGCCTGGAATTTATCAGCCTGGACTATAGCCTATGAGGGTTATTGCATTAAAAAAAGCTGTCCCCAGAAGTGTACAGAGGAGTACGCACCGGTTTGTGTCTCCAAAAATGGCGCTAATTTTACAATTACGAACTTGTGTCTCTTGAACCTGAAGCAATGTCAAGAGCCGCAAAGCAGTAAGTGGATAAACTTTTTTTAAAGAATATAATTTAGATGGTCTTGTTTTATTGCAGCTTGGAAATTTCTAGCAAAAGGTGAATGTGGAACAAAAATATTGTTACCTATTTTAAGCAAAGCAACAACCGTTTCTTTGGTCTCGGCAGAAAGATATGAGCCTTTCGGATCGGTATCAAGATTTGACAACAAATATTCAACCACTACAGCTCCAAGAACAACGACAAAAATGGATCCAGTAACAACAATGCCACCACCATCAACAACAAAAACAATAGCTCCAATAACAACAACACCTTCACCATCATCAACAACAACAACAACAACAACAGTGCCAACATCAACAACAACATCAAAATCGATTACTGGCTTAACATTCGATACACAGAAATCAATTATCACACCAAAGCATTACGTCTCATTAACCACATCAGAAGCAAGAAAAACAACAACACCAATTACGCTGAGTACTTATCACAGCACAACAAAGGCTCCAGTTGCTGTTGTGATATCAGCCAAAAAAGCTCCTGTTACTTCCGCGCGCACCTCCATCTATGGCGCACATCGAAATTCAATCATCATGCGTCTAGCTAGAGCAAAAGGTAATTATTATTTTTTTTTTTTAACTTGTTCCCAATGTACACTAATTAAGAAAAATTAATAATGTAGCTTTTGCATCACCAAAATACTCCTCGGCGGTGGCTTTTAACAGCTTAAACAAAGCTTAGCTTTTTTGTCAGCATTTAATATACAGTTAGGGAATAAAGTCTTCATACACCCCCTAAAAACCAAAAAAATGCTGAATGAAAATAATAACAATATATGTTTTAGTGATAAAATGATTTAATTTAATTTTTATAAGTGTACAAAAACAAACATTTTAATTTCTTTCAAAACACAACTTTATAGACAAGAAAAACTTAAAATAAAAGGGGAAAAAAGTGTTCATACAGTTAAAATATTTTTTTTAAAAAAGATGAAATAACTTATTTTTGAATATTTTCCAGCGAAGTTAATATTTTGTCGGTCCACCATTAGCATCAATGACAGCCTGCAGACGTCTTGGCATTGATGCAACTAGATTATCGGTTGTGCTGGGAGTAATTTCCGACCAGGCTCTTTGCAAAGCTTGTTTCAAAGTTTCCTTGCTGGTAATGTTGGCTTGAGCGATTTTTCGTTTTAAAACATCCCAAACGTGTTCTATGGGGTTTAAGTCCGGTGATTGGGGAGGGGAATTCAACTGCCTTGGTGCATAATATAGCAACCAATCTCTGACAATGTGCGCTGTATGTTTGGGATCGTTGTCCTGTTGGAAAATCCAATGCTGGCCAAGACCCAATATATCAACTGATGGTTGCAAATTATCTTCTAAAAGCTGTTTATAATAGTATCGATCCATAATACCGTCTATAAACACCAACCGGCCAACCCCAGACGCCGATATGGCTCCCCAAGCCATTACGTTGCCACCACCATGTTTCACTGTGGGAACAATATTATTCAGTTCAAGTGCTGTATTTTTTTTTCGCCAAATCTTTCCGCGGCCATCATTTCCAAATAAATTAAATTTACTTTCGTCTGTAAATAAAACGTTTTTCCAGAAATCCATTCCTTTGTTTAGATGCTTATTTGCAAATTCCAGGCGAAGTCTCCTATTCTTCTCGGATATTAAAGGTTTTCTACGGGGAACTCTGCTTGCGTATCCGTTTGCCCGTAACGCATTTCGTACAGTTTTGGGATGTACTGTCTTGGACGAAGTGTTAGCGATCCTTTCTGCTATTTTTGGGGCTGTGATTCTTGGATTTGACTTAACTTCTTTTAAAATAAGGCTTACATCACGTCTGGAGAGTTTCTTTGGGCGTCCTGACCTCGGCTTATTTTCGACGGAACCAGTATTTTTATATTTATTGATTATATATTGGACCGTAGCAAAAGGCACATTTAACAATTTGCTAATTTCGCGATAGGATTTGCCTTTTTTATGCTCTTGCACAATTAAATTTTTAATTTCAAGGCTTATTTCTTTGCGCGCACTCATCTTGAACACTTGATCACTAATGATGCCAACTAATGATGCAATAAACACGTGCCCTTCTTGCAATGCAAAAACTAACGGTATTTCAACAGTTAAAATGCGCTGTTTATGAGTGAAATAAAAAATATTTGAACTGTATGAACACTTTTTTCCCTCTTCATTTTTAGTTTTTTTGTCTATAAAGTTATTTTTTGAGAGACATGGAAATTTTTGTTTTTGTACACTAATAGAAGTGCAATGAGATCATTTCAGCATTAATATTTTGTTTGTAACTTATTTCGTTCAGCAGTGTTTTGGGTTTCAGGGGGTGTATGAAGACTTTATTCCCTAACTGTAAGATATTCGTAAGCTATTGAACTTAATTATTTTTAAGCATTTTCCTAAGATTTAATTATAAGTTTTGTACTTTTTTATGTAATATATATTACACTTTTTTACATTTTTAATCTATGTTTTATTATTCAAATATTTTTATTTAATATTTCTTAACTGAGTTTAATGAAACCTGCACTCTTATCGTCTGGTATTCGATGTGAAGTCCGGAGCAGTTATAAGGTTTTATTTTCAGAATCTTTGATAGATACATCAAAACCCCAGCAAAATTTTTTATAAAATGTGTCGTGTATTCTTAGGGACACTGCTTCCAGAAAAGATTCTGTATATCCAATTGCATAATATTCATTCATTCTTATATGATTGCGGAAGCTTTTAGAGTCTTTAGCATTGGCGGATCTAGGATTTGCCAGAGGGGGGCTAAGTTAGCAAAAAAAAAAAACCTTAAAAAAAAGACCCAAATATAACACGTATTCATTAAGGCGCCTCACGAAAAAAGTTTTTCGGGTCGGTTCCTAAAAAGAATCCTTGGCTTATGATATGATAATTCCCCAAATATTTCGACTTTAGCAAAAGCCATCCATAACTTCTAAAAATCAAATTTTTTGTAAAAATATTGGCTGGTAGTTTCAAAATAATCAAACGGTCAGAAATAAAGGTGATGAAAAAGTAATTGAAATATACTGCTCAAAAGTCAACCTGAGAGCCAGTGAGTTACAGACTCAAGCATATGCATTGAACACGTTGACGACGACAGTAACAGTGCGTCAAATGTCAAATTATTTTTACATGCTTTTCTTATGGAGGTGAATGTGGTGAAAATATTGCAACGACAATGAGTGATTGCAACAAAGTCGCTGTCGTCGGTTTAGAATTTTTTCCTAATTTGACGTGCGACAACAGAGCAATATAAAGGCCCAGTTATAATAGACGTAATGTAAAGTAATATAATGTTGTCAACTGTCTTCGTGACGGGACGTAATGTAAGAAAACGTTGTAGCAAATATAATAGGCAGTAGCCAGGCAGTTGTTTGACGTAAATAATTGCACGTTCCTGTACAAATACAATTAAATCTTCGTCATCCATAGCTGTGGATACATAAAACTATCACATTAATAACAAAAACGCAACAAAAAACTTAGTTCAACAATATAAAATAGTGCAATAATCGAATCTAACCTCAATGTTTAGTTGTTCTTTGAACAGACGTAATGTAAAGTAACGTAGAAATCGAAATCCAACGGATCTTTACGTCCCGTTACATTACGTTACTTCTATTATAATCACTTGTATAAGAAAAGTATTGATTGAAACAGTAAGTGACAGAACACACTGCTGCAGTGACATTTCACTACATTACGTTACGTCTATTATAACTGGGCCTTAAGTATTTGTGTATACGTAAATGAAACAATCTAATGATATTTCCAGATTGTTATTTCTTTCTTCATGTTGTTTCGCACTGTTGCAGTCGTCGTCAATGTGTTCAGTACAATAATCATTAAAGAAATACTGTTCTTCAGCTGGCAATAGGCAATAGTAATGAGGATTATAGTGTTGGCAGCAAAGAACTAATTTGTTATTAATTAATTAAATTAGTAACCTTGAAGGCTTCTGTTTTTTCGTCGGTGGGTTTTTTATTTCCCTTAAGTACTAAGGTATTTTTTAAAAAAGTTCGGATGTCACATCCGGTACGAGATCTTAAAAATTAAAACTAAGCAGCACACAAAAAAACCCATACAATTTTGAGTGAGTGTGAAAAGTAAGCTATAAGTTCCTTAAACTCAACTGAACTGAATCTTATAGCTTACTCTTCACACTCACTGAAATTTGTTTCGTTTTTTGTGCTGCTCAGTTTGAAATTTTAAGTTTTTAAAAATACTGAAAAAAGTCAGCGTCATTGCGTTTCGCGTCCGGAAAGGATTCTTTTTCGTAAAAAATTCCTCTCAAAAAAACGAATCGCTTTTTTCACTTTTTCGGATTTGTCACGGACTCGGAACGGACTTCATATACGAATGCGTTCCGGACTTCATGTAAGAATCTGTTTCAGACTCTTTTTTTTAAATAATGCTAGTTCACAACGGACTAATTTTTTAAATAGTTCGGATTTAAAACGGAACAACAGGGTTTATGCTATACTCAAAATATTTCTTTTTCATTTTTTTGTTATTTCAGTTCTCTACATTTACTAATATTGTTTCTCATACTTGTATCTTCAAACAACTGAACTTTATTTTTCATAAAGCAATTAAAAAAGTTTCCGGAAATTATTTTGTGTGCGGCTATCCTATCCTTGTATTGTGTAACTATATAAGTAATGAATGTAACTTGTTCACTCATGATAAGTATTTAAAAATTCTAACAAGTAGTTGCATTCGATTTGAAGAAGAGCTTGAGGAGAATGCGCCGAATGATATAGAAAAAGTTATTTAAAATAAAAATAAGTACACAATTGTGTTTCGTTTCCCTAATACACTGAAAATAGAATAAAAGATTTTATAACAAATTGAAGACTGGCTTTTATGTTAACGTAGTGACCAATTTGTTCTTCAATTTTCAGGGGATATACTACCCTAGAAACAATTTGTGTCCGTACCAAACTACTCAGGCACAAAAGTGCCGAGTATCAGACTCAATTTTATTTTTAAAAGCTACAAATAGTAACAAAAAACTGCGAAGCTTTTGCGAACAGGATCCGAGAAAAAAATTCATATATCGTTTCAAAGTAGCTTATATGTATCGAAACAAGGCCGGGTCTTAGCTATAATGTACCCGAAACAAACCCAGCAAGTACCTCGAAAGTTACCTGAAATAGTACCGTAGTAAGTCTGTATTATGTCAATAAATTGCTCAAAAACGAGCGACTGAATTCGGGCACAATAAACTGACGAGTGCCCGATTCGGTCTTCGTTCGTACATTGAATTTTTTACTCTATTTTTTTACACATTTCCACATCTAAAGAAAAATTGAAAGAAAATCAAAGATGCTTAAATTTTAACCTAAACTCAAATAATTTTGACCTGTTATAAGTCGAGAAAAGATCAGAAAAAATGCATAATTTTGTGAAATAAATTAAATTTCAAAACAGCAAATGCGAACAATTTCGAAAATATCTGACGAAGAAATGTTACGAAGAAAAGTAAATAAAAGAATTGAATAATATTTGCTTTCTTTCACTAGGGGTATTCACGATTCAGTGCACTTGCCCGTGCAGTTGAGGACTTGAGGACTTGTGCACTTTACAAAAACAAATTGTACGTACGTCAAAATTCTGCACAAGTGCTTTTCTACTATTACCTTCAACTTGAGGACTTGAGCAGTTGTGCACTTGTGTGTATTGAAAAATGTTGACAGCTTTGAAATGGTGATGGTGGTGTGTTCACGAAAATTTAACTGCACAATTCCTCAAGTCCTCAACTGCACAGGCAAGTGCACTGAATCGTGAATACCCCTATTATATTGTTCTCAGTAATGGAGAACCATTGGATCTTCATTATTGGATGAGGACGAAGACGGTTCAAGCAATTCTTTTGTAATAACCTTAATTGCACCTCACTGCTGCATTTATCTTTGCCACATCACAATTTTTATAATATTTCTTTTGTAATCCGTGAAAAAGCTCCGTGAAATCCATATTGAAATCAACAGAGTTCTCTATACAAGTTTAATATTTTAAAATCTTGTGATTTCAACAAAATTTAATACAAAATCTCATAAAATGCAATACGGTATCCCTGAAAAGTTATATCAGTATCCAGCACTATTGAGCTTGTGTCAAATTTTTCATATTGGCCGCATTCAGCGCAGACAACAGATTGGCAGCTATTGTGTAAAAATTCGCTGAATGGTAAAATTTTGGTAGCGCTCTCTAAAACTGATCAGGTAGCATACACCGTTTGATCGAGCGAAAAATTCTATGCTACATGAACACAACTGTTGTATTAACTGATGCTGCTACTGACGCTGTTAAAGTAAAAAACATAAAAAGAAGGAAGCTAATTTAAGTGAGAAACCTTTGCAATTGAATTAAATTTACTTAAAATTTATATATAATTGAGTTAAATCTAATATCTGACGTGTAGTGTAGCAACACATTCAGAAAAAACATCGCTTACTAAGGTAGTGCTACCATTACAGTTCACAACAGTTGTCTGCACTGAAGCGGCCATTAAGAATGGCTCATGGAAATGTAAGATTATATAGTAAATAAATGTGTGTGTGTGTGTGTGTTAAATGTGGGCCTTTTTGCGGGAGTTACGAACAAATAGCAAACCGTTCGATCTTCCTGACGTGCGTTTAGTGCAGTTTTTTTGGTTGGACAACGTGAATGTGCGCTTGCATTTTATATGCATGCCCAATAATTTAATTTTGTTGACAACAATCAGCTGTTTCATAAACGAATTTAACTGAATCGTAATAGATTTTTGTTGCGAATTTGCACACAGTAGTTGCCAACTGTTGCCTTCGCTGAATGCGGCCTGTGAAATTCGTAAATATACACCAGTTCTTCAGACCAAAATGTTCACTTTCTAAAAATTTGTTACGATAAAAGATAGAAAAATATATCTGTTGTCTTTCATAACAGATTCCATAGCAGATTTTGTCATGCAGAATACCAAATAAAAGATTTTGTAAAAGATTTTTTGACAGTTCGAAAAATCTGCTACGATTTATAACAGATTTCATAAAAGATTGTCTTGCAAAATACGAATTTTGGTCTCGTAACAGATTTTTTGACAGCTCAAAAATTTGTATGGGAAATCATAACAGAATTTTTTTATAATAGATTGTGCAGAATAGGCCCAATTACATGATTATTCAAATTTATATCAGGATGAATGCCAGGTTGAAGTTTTCAAAGTGTGGCAGCTCACCTCCCCCTGGTGGCAATATTCAGACATATCTGTTCGTTTGCGTTGTCATCACTAATCTAAAAATAGCCCATAGCTGAACCCTTCGCTTTGATTTTACAACACAATTCACCACAAAAATCCGTTCATAACAAAAAACAGCTGATTACGTGCTCACTGAAGTGAAAATTCGAAACAGTGAATGAAATATACAACAAAGCGTTTTCTGCAGAGTTTATCACGCAACGTTGTTGTTCCTTTGTTTATTTTTAAATTTAATTGTTTCGATCGTTTAAGTAAAACGTGCGTAGGACGGACGATAAGAACGCCACTTGATAGATAAGCAAGCTGTTGGCGATGCAGTGATGCATTAAAATAGTTGCCATTGGCAGTGATTTGAAGTGCTAGAACGCGACGTCAACTAGAAGAAAATTCAAGCATCTGTAAATAACATTAATGGAATTTTGCGTCATAATGTCGCACGCTCATCAAACTGCACCACCTTTGGCTCCAACACTGCACCAAGGCCTAAAATTGCTAGCTAACAGAGCTACAGCAACTCCAAAGACTGCCATCGACGAGTGTCTTTGGTCTGTGCAGCACCCGGAACTGCAGAAAGCATGCTATCTGGCCAGAGTATGCTCCTTGCATCCACCGAAAAGCTGCCAATATCGAGATGTTGCTGCAATTCTACAAGTGGGACCAACTTGCGGCTTGACTGCGCTCAGCATGTTGCTGGGTGGTGCACCATCGCCTGAGCGCTTATTGGACAGCGCCAAGAAACTTCACTACACCAACAACGGTGAGATATTCAGCGCACGCAACCTCTTGCAGCTCATTCGTGATCATCTAATGCCACCCAACAACAGCGACGTCAACGTTGCGTGGAATTCGAGGAATGCGCTCGAGTGTGTCATGCATGAAGGTCGTTTGAATTGTGCCAAGGTGCGCAACTGCCTGCTAGCTGGTGACTGTATATTTGTGCCGTATCCTTTTAAAAAAGCTTTTGCATCTAAGCAATTATGCAATTTATAACAATTATGTACATATTTATCTACTTAGGGCAATATTAAGCAGCTGTGAAATTTTGCGCTATTTAAAGTATTTGCAAGTATTTGTTGTTGCTTCGACTTGATTGCATGTATCCACCACGAGGCTTTGTTATGAGTGTAGACAAGAACCTGCGATAAAAGTAAATTATTTAACGTATGCCAACGTAAGACTTGTCAAATATTGCTATGACATTTTGTTTATGTGAGGTTAAAAACGTTGATATAGCATTAATTTGTGCAAAATACATTTATATATTCTACTTAAATATCAGTAATAATTAATTGGAAATTATTCAAAAAATGGCCACTGAGGAAGAGCATGTAAGCCTGAAGTATAACTGAAAACTTTTTCGTGTTAATTATTGTTTACTGAACCGGCTTTTCTTTCAGATTCAAGTGATTCCCGTCAAGGAGCCTCTGGATTTGATACGGCTTAGTTTGGATGAAAAGGTTTACGTGAAAATGCGCAATGAACGCGAACTGCGAGGACGTTTGCATGTAAGTTGAGTTGCTTTATTGAAACAGAAAATTTTTACAACAAAAATAAACAATTGCATCTTGAAGCCGTATTCGGTCTTTTCTACATTTTTAAGTGTATAAATTTAGTGTGATTTAGAAAATAATAAGGCTTTTTGTACATTTTTTAACCCATTAACCACGGCTCACAAACGTTTTGTGCGATTATTTTAAAATTTCATGTGCTTTCTTATATTGAGCACAGGAACTTCCACATCAAATTTAAACTTTGTATCTTTCACCGTAGTCGAGATATAAGGTGGGTATAAAAATACCATGCTGTCGTAAATGTGGTCTAAATGGGCACGAACTCCTTCTGCTATAACAACACAGTTTTGTATCAGGAATTTTCTATCAATGCAGGGGCCTTACTCTGTAATGCAATTCGAAAAGCAAATGCGATTCGAAAAGCAAACACGAGAAGTTACTGTCATTTATTAATTTTAATTCATGTACTTATATGGTTTGATTTTATTTTCGAATTGCATTTCAGAGTAAGGCCCCTGGTATAGTTGGTTAATTGTCATATCGCTCATTTCGTGCAAGACTCACAAACTCAAAATTTAGTATTTTTTTGGAGAGCCGTATGAAATTTTAAAATAACATCACGACCATTAATTGTAAATGTAGACTGCAAATTGTTACGAATATTTGTAGGCCATTATATTTTCCATTAAAAATATCACATTTTTCATTTAGCGTCAATAGTTAATTTTTAAGCAATATTTTTGGAAGTGTCTGTTTGAGTTCTGACATAATTACTACAAAAACTAATGTGAAAAAATGTTTAATTTTGAGTTGTGACTATTTTGCTACAATATTAGACGATTTCCTTTATTTATTCAAAGCGACGAGCGCGCATAGACTGATCGTGGGTTTTGAACTCATTTTGAAACGATCACAAACTGTCAAAATACAACAAATTATTTTATTTCACAAATAATCTGAGCAAATGCTTAAATTATTGCTCGCCATCGCAACACTGCACTTAAATGATAACATTAATTCGACTTACATATTTCATTGGTTTTGTTATGTGCTCTGTTCTGCTCTCAATTTACTCCATCACATGAGTAGGTGCATGTAGAGTAGGTCTTGAGCGCGCTCAAATTGAAAAAAGAAACACCAATTTGGTTCTCTGAGCCAAAAACGAGCAGTTATTTTGACAGTTCGCGCCCTACTCTGTTTGTATAAAGAAAACCGGCTATGATAACATACTTTTGAGTCAGAGAGATGTCATGTTTTGAGTGGATATTCTTTCAATTTAACATGCTTCTGGTTTCCATTCCAATAGCTTTTGTTAACTTTAAAGTACTTTTTGTTTTGCAATTTCCTTGCTAACTTGTAAACAGCTGATTTTAAGCAGTTTGGCACTTTTACCATTTTTACCAGAAGAAATTTCTCTGACTAAAACTTGCAACATTTGACAGTGCGGGGAATTTTTTTACTCTCGCGACTGCACTCTCTTTTTACCATTTTTTCAAGTACGGGAACGCTTTTCGGACTAAAACCCGCAAAATTGGTAAATTGGACTAAAACTTTATAGTTTGGGAACAAACCTATTGTTTATGATATAATTAGTTGTTGAAAAATCTTCCACGAAATGAGCGATATGATAATAACACAAATTTTCTGATTCTTGAACATAATCACTTTTGACTTGGAAAATGTAGTAGTTTACGTAAAAATTTCTTGGCAAACTCCAAAAACAATTTATAGCTCTATGTTTTCTTAAAGCTACAAACATAAAATTAAACACTAAGCTGTTACTAATCCTGAGATAAGATCAATTCTGCAGAAGCATTTCATGGGTAAAAATATACCCAACCGTGGTTAATGGGAAAATGTTGGTATATCGCTCATTCCAAATAAGACATTAGGAGATTTGGAGTAAAGATTTTGCGGTCCAAAGTTTTAAAAATTTTAAACTTGTGATTTTTTTTTATTTTAAAATAAATTTTTATTTTCTGGTTATCAAAAGAAAGCTAATAATGATACCTATTCAAGGAGTCATTTATCATAAGAATCCATGCATTACTTTTGAAGATATAACATTTTACGTATTATGCACACTCGATGGTTCGCCCTTTAACGAAATATATATACATGTAAACTGTTATATCTTCAAAAGTAATTCATGGATTTTTAAGAAAGATGGCTTTTTGAATAGGTAAGAGCATAACCTTTAGATACCCATAATAATTAATTTTGCAGAAAAAAATCACTAGTTTTTAAGGCCAATTGTTACAACTTGTGAGCCCTATAACTTCTAAACGACTTGCGAGCGGACTGAAAGTTTTTGTGATTTGGACTTAGAAGGCCTAAATACATATGATTAAAAAAAAATTAAAAAATTCGTGTTTTCAATATTCTTCAATTGTTCCTATTTTGCTAATGAAATGTAAGTGTTAAATCAATGGCTAATTCTAATGAATTGACTGCTGTAAAATAGTGCAAGGATAAATTTTTCTTTGCTTCACTGAACTGTGTCTTTCGGTACCATAATTATGGAAATATTTTTAATTTTTTTTATGCACTGATAGAAATCCTTAGCAGAGAAGAAGTTATATACTCTTGCCTTCATTGTGTGCTAACAATCTGTTTAACAGTACCCCGTTCAATGTCTCCTTTCCATGGCACTAGGCAAAAAAATTACATGTTGAATTACCTCCAAAATCTTGTTCAGTGTTACTGTACGTTTAGATATATAATAATAAATTAGATAAATTGATCATTGGTCGGATATTTTTTCTACTATTTACATTTCCCAATTTTAAATCTTTCGAAACGTTTTCTTAAAATGGCCAAGCGGTGTATTTGTCATGTAATATAATAGGGTATTTGTCATCAATACCCAATACCTGACGCTTTTTTGGTAAGAAAAATTTGCAAAAAAAGAAAAAGGTAATGCAAATGCAGCATAAATGAATGCATTAAATTTTTTAAATTTTAAAAGAAAAAAATTAAGCTAAACAAATTAAAAATATCGGTGTTTTTGTCAAGCATTGAGACATGCAGTGATACATTCAAAATAGTTTAAACGAAACATTCAGCAAACAATAAAACAGGAAATTGCTTGGACTATTCAAACATGATTGATCTTGTTTTTGACAAATGCTAATGTTTTTTGTTATTGTTACATATTTCACAATTAATATAATATTATCTATATATATAAAAATGGATGTATGTATGTGGGTATGTGGGGATGTGGGTATGTGGGTATGTGGGTATGTGGGTATGTGGCTATATCACATATAGACTCCAAAACCGCTGAACCGATCTTTATGAAATTTTCAGGGAAAATGGAGCCACATATTGAGAGTGTTCCTGTGAGGTTTGGTATTTATTGGACGAGGGGGCGTGGTACCTCCCATACAAGCCAAATTAACGCTATCGATCACAAACCAAAAAAAGAATATATTAAGACGGTTTCAATCGTAAAAAACTAAGATTTGGTAATTTTGTTCAGATGGTTACTGTCGGTAACTGTACGAAAAATGGGCGTGGTCGTAATATAAATACGCCCACTTTTTCGAAATCATGGCAATTCCGGAGTTTTACACATTTTTACAGTGAAACTTGCTGTGTAGGTGATCTAAGAGACGGTCACTATATGTAAATGTTTTCACGCCCACTTTTACCGCCCACAAATCAATATCTATATATATAAAAAGCAAAACGAAGTGAGTTTGGCTGTGTGATGTCTATAGACTCCAAAACTACTGAACCGATTGACCTGAAATTTTGGTAGTCGATTTGTTTCAGGTACGAGATGGTTTATTAAAAAATTTGCCACACCCCCTTTTTACTGCCCCCAAATCAATAAAAATGTTATATTTCAGTCGCTTTGGGTCGTATAAGGCTAAAATTTGGTAATTTAGTATGTACGGTTACTGTCGACAACTGTACTAAAAATAGGTTTCCACGCCCCCTTTTACCGCCCACAAATAAATAAAAATGGTTTATTTCAGATGGTTTTGGTCGTATAAGACTTAAATTTGGTACTTTGGTTTGTGTAGTTACTGACAGTAACTGTACGAAAAGTTGGTTTCCACAAAATGCTATATTTCAAGCAGTTTTGACCGTATGAGACTAACATGTGATACCTAAGTTTGTATGGTTACTTTCGGCAACTGTACTAAAAAAAAGCGTAAGCTATATAGCCACACCGACTTTTTGAGAAATCATTAAAATTGACTACTGGGTCGATTGAGCTAAAATGTTGGCTTAATTTGTACAGTTACTGTCAGCAACTGAACTAAAAATTGGTTTCCACGCCCCCTTTTACCGCCCACAAACCAATAAAAACGTTTTATTTCAACGGTTTGGGTCGTTTTAGACAAACATTTTGTAATTCAGTTCATATGGTTACTCTCGGCAAATGCACTAAAAATAGGCCGGTCCCACTTTAGTTAAACTCACTTTTCGGGGAGTTAGCGTCGAGTGAAGCAAAGTGCGCCAGGCTTAACCTAAATTGAGCTGAAATTTGAACATTCGATTTGTTTCGATTACGAGATGGCTCAAGGGAAATATTTTGCAGCACCCCTTTTTACCGCTTGCAAAACAACAAAAATGTTATATTTCGCACGGTTTTGATCGTATTAGACTAAAATTTGGTTATTTAGTTCATATGATTACTTTCGGCAGCTATTCGACATTTTCGTATATGGCAGTAAGGTGGTCTATGGCAGAACAACGTCTGCCGAGGAGAGTGAGTGTTCCTGCGAGGTTTGGTAACGTTTGGACGAGGGGGCGTGGTACCTCCCATACAAGCCAAATTTGCGCTATCGACCACAAACCAAATAAAGGATATATATCAGACGGTTTCGATCGTAAAAAACTAAGATTTAGTAATTTTGTTCAGATGGTTACTGTCAGTAACTGTACAAAAAATGTGCGTGGTCGCAATATATATACGCCCACTTTTTCGAAATCATGGCAATTCCGGAGTTCTACACATTTTTATAGTGAAACTTGCTGTGTAGGTGCTCCAAGAGGCAGTCACGATACATTCATGTTTTCAAGCCCACTTTTACCGCCCAAAAATCAATATCTGTATATATAAAAATGAATCGTGATTTGTTCGGATGCTTAAAACTTGAAAACGACTGAACCAAATTGGATACTTCTTTCTACTGGCTTAGGAAAAATATAATGCCATACCCCCTTTTGTCGCCCACAAATCAATAAAAATGCTGTATTTAAGACGGTTTTGGTCGTATTAAATTAAAATTTGGTAAATAAGTTCGTACAATAACTATCATTAACTTTGATAAAAATGGGCGTGGTCACACTTCATCTACGCTTACTTTTAAGAAAATATCAAAATACTTCGAAACTATTGGTCCGATTGAGCTCAAATTTTGTAAGTACGCTTTGCTTTGAGTACGAGATGGTTTAAGAGAAAAAACCACACCCTTTTACCTCCCACATATATACAAAAAAATTGTTGTTATCGAATAGCTTTAGAGTTAGGGGTCGCACAGCTTAGAAATTCGGTATTCGACCACAATTTAGACGTACCGTTTCAGTGATGAAATTTTATGGGAGTGGACAAGGGGGAGGGGGACCTCCCATACAACACAAATTTGTGATATCGAATAGCTTTGAAGTTATAGGAAATCAGCTTTGGAATTCAGTTTTTGACCTCAATTTACACATGCAGTTTCAATGGTTTTATTTTATGGGCGTTGGACAGGGAGGCGTGACATCTCCCTTACAACCCAAATTTGCGATATCGAATTGCTTTGAAGTTATAGGTTGACAGCGTGAGAATTCGGTATTCGACCTACATTTATGCATGCACTTTCATTCCTCTACATTTTATGAGCGTAGGGCAAAGGGGAGTGGCACTTCCCATGCAACCCAACTTTGTGCTATCAAATAGCTTTGGAGTTGTAGGTCGCACAACGCCGGAATTCAGTATTCGATTTCAATGTACACATGCAGTTTCATTGATTCAATTTTATGTTCATTGGTAAGAGAGGCGTGGCACCTCCCATATAACGTAAATTTGCGATATCAAATATCAACGTCAGAATTCAGTATTCGGCCCCAATTTATGCATGAAGTTTCATTAATTACATTTTATGAGCGTTGATCAAGGGGGAGTGGCACCTCCCATACAACGAAAATTTGTGATATCGAAAAGGGGGAATGAAACCTCCTATTTAACCCAAATTAGAGATATCAAATAGCTTTGAGGATATAGGTCTCACAGCTTTGGAATTCAGTATTGGACCTCAATGTACACATGCAGTTTCATTGATTACATTTTATGAGCGTTTATCAAGGGGGAGTAGCACCTCCCATGCAACGAAAATTTGTGATATCGAATAGCTTTGGAGTTCAAGGTCTCACAGCGTCGGAACTCAGTATTCGACCAAAATTTACGCTTGCAGATTTTACTGATAAAATTTTTTAGAGTTTGTTGGGGGGGCGTGACACCTCCAATTTAACCCAAATTTGCGATATCGAATAGCTTTGGAGTTATAGGTAACTCAGCCTCGGAACTCAGTATTCGACCTCAATTTACACATGCAGTTTCATTGGTAAAAGGGCGTAAGGAAAAGGGCAGTGGTACCTCCCATACAACCCAAATAGTTTTGTAGTTATATGTCGCACAGTTTTGGAATTCGGTATTCAACCTCCATGTACACATGCAGTTTAATTGATTACATTCTATGAGCGGTGATCAAGAAGGCGTGGCACTTCCTATACAACCCAAATTTGTTATATCGAATAGCTTTGTGGATATAGGTCGCACAGTCTCGGAATTCAGTATTCTACCTGAATTTAGATATGCTGTTTAACTGATAACATTTTATTTGCGTTTGACAAGGGAGAGAGGCAGCAACGCGCCGGGTTTCAGCTAGTAGATTCTAAAATTCGGGTGCATTTTTTTAATAAGCGATATACATATGTAATGTTGTAGGCATTCAAGAAAGCAAGCGTCTCAGAAGAAATATAATATTGTGATGTTTACAATTAGCAGAGATGGGCGTAGTGCACTAAATTTGCAGTTTCAGCTTAGATGTGCTGATAGTGTAAAATTATTCTCTATCTTCTATTAGTTTTTACTGATGAATTGAAAAATATAAGCCGCGCTATACATGAGTGATAGTGAAAATTCACTCAAATTCATATAAGAATAGTGGAAAAAAAATCTACAGCTTAGTGGAACTTTTTTATTGCACTTAATTATAAGTGCAAAAAAAAAATACCTGCACTAATAGTAATAAAACACAGAAAGTTTTCACTAAATTGAAAGAAAATTCAGAATTCTGTTGAAAGAAAATACATTCAGAGCTGTTGTTGTTGTTTTCTTCATAAACGTATCTCACCTAAAGCTCGAAAAATAGTTCTTCTTAATTAAAGATTTTTTTAATTCGAGTCTGACTGAAAAAGTTTCAAAATCAGTCATATTTAAAAGTTGAGTGAAAACACTTTCAATTGCAGCTTTCATGTAGTGACTGCTCAAATTTTGCAGTATTTGATTGTAGTGAAGATTTAGTAACTACCACTCAATTTACAAGTGCAACAATACATATAACACTATCACTAAAATCACTAAGCTGGTAAAAAAATAGTGAAAAATATAATTTCTTTCAATATATTTTAGTGCTAGTGAAAGGCTTAGTGCACTCAGCACTTAGTGCACTACGGCCAACTCTGACAATTGGAGCTTTAGGTGAAAAAAAATTTCAAAGTAGTTGGCACATACGTAATGTTGAAATTAATGAAATTTCATGTTTTTATATACAGTGATGTGCAAAGAAATAAGGGCACCCGCATTTTTATATTTAAAGCTGCATGAATTGTATACAAAGTGCCCCAGATATAGCATTAATTACCTCAGGTGGGGATTCTCTTTGATTAGGCGAGTATAAAACCTTATGGATGAGAATCACGCCTCCCCCTCTTCGGAGCAAGAAAGTGAAAACTTGAAAATATGTGTCATTACGTCTTACTCTATATTTTATTTATCTCTTAACCGATCTCCAAAGTCAATAGCATCTTATAAAAGAGACTACATGACCTTTAAACCAATGATACAAAAGCCGTTTTCTAATGTTATTGTGGTCTGTGGTAATATCTAGTAATAAAACTCATTTTCAGTTTGTTTGTTTCGGATTTCACTCAAACTAGTTATACATATTAAGTGCATCTTTGATTAAAATGTTACATACTTAGTTTTGCCACGCCAATTCCAAAATTTTTCAACTAACAGCAATTTTGTTATAATACTTTTTCGGAGTTTTTTTTTATATAATTTTAAAAAGTTTTTGTTATTTTGACATCTAAAATCTCACAAATATTAAAAATTGTATAAATTTTCAGTGCAACGACTTTTTCATAAAACATCGTTAAGAATGAGAAAAAAACGGCATAAAAATCAAAGTTTGGTCTTTCGATGCAAATATCTCCACTGTCCATTAATGTATTTCATTAAAATTTTTTTTGTTCAAAAGTTCAATAAAAGTACTTCACAAAAATAGGTTGAACTGTACTGTTTACTCGACTTTTCACTCGAAAAATGCCTCAATAATTGTTTTTGTTGTAAAAATAAAATCAATTAAAAATTGCACATCTAACTACCTTTCATATGACATAGCATTAATTTGCAAACATTTTTCCAGTTTAGCGCAAAAATTATTTTGCTGTTTGTGTCATTTATTTTTTGCGAAATTTATTTTTTCCAAAATGTTGTTTTTATATTTTTTGCAAAAAATTCAAGTCTCAAAAATAATTTATGCAAAAAAATTACCCCAATATCTCTTTCCAATCAAAATTTATGGCTAAAAAATCTATTTTTGCATACCACTGACTATTTACACTCTGTTGCGGTTGTATAAATGCACTCCAAATGATCATAGTTTTGATATTGCTAACGGTAGTTTTGAGTTAGTCTTTTTCTGGTCATTATTTCATGCAAAAAATCAGTCGGGTTTTGTTTAAACATGTCCAAACATTTTTGGGAAGTGCGAACACGTTCATTTTTTTGATTTATTGTTAACGAACGCGGAACCCATCTGACTGCAAAGCCCTCTCATACCCAAAAGTTGATGTAAAATTGAAACCACCGACACACTTGATATGCCTACGGCTGTAGCTATCGCACGCACTTTCACTCTCGGATTGTCCAATACGACATTGTTTATTTTTCCAATACATTCTAGAGTGGTCTGTTTTTGGTGCTCCCCGGCTTACTCATCTTTTGTGGTGAGTCCACATATTTTACATATTGCACGGTTGAATAAGACGGTGCAGACTCACGATAATATTTATCGAACTTTTCTTTTGTTTCTTTCGCACTTTTTTTACGCAAAAAACAATGCTTAATCAAGGCACGATCATGGTGTAAGAAAACCAGGTGTTAGTGAGTTTTTGACAACACAATGAATTTCTTTGCTTCTGTCAAAAAATTGTGAGCGGAAGAGCGGAGCTGTTGAGAGTTACCAATTTGTGTTATTTGCTTGAGTTGCTAAATGATGTGCTATAGTTTTTATTGTGTGAATTAAGTATAAATAAATATTTAATGCAATTAGTTGTGCCGTGTTGTGTTGACAAAAAGTTATTGCAGTTGTCTTCGCCGATTTGCCAAGTTTGTCATTGACTGTTTTATCAGAAACGTGCGCTGGAAGGTGCTGCCGACATGAAGCTTTGGCCAGCATGCAAATTGTCTTACATTCACATCGTTGTTTTTTTTTTTTTTGCATAACGCACAGCGTCTCATATATTTTTTATTGTTTTCCATATTACTTTATTCTCACTTTAATCTCTGTTAAAATATTATTAAATTGCAGAAAGACACGAATTTAAAAAAATTTGTTTTCATTGCAATTCACCATCAGCTGTTTTTGACAAGAGCGGGGAAACATAATTTTATTATTTTGAGAGAGAAGTGTCAAACTCACTAACACCTCTACTTCTTACACCATGGGCACGATATTCTTCTTTATCTATTTTTATAACAACACTAAAAGTTGCTTAATTTAAACACTGTAAAGTCACTATTCATTTACGGTTCGATCTGACATTTATGGTTTGTATTCATGTTAAGATTGTCACCCGTCAAAAAGTCATGCTTTTAAAGAGTGGTGGTGCCGTCACTTGGAGACCAGCAGCATCTTGAACATTTTAATTAAAAACACAGAAAACAAATTTTTTCTCAGGATTTTTAATTTGAAAAACTGTTAATACAGGTCATTACCTTTTAAGTTATACTAAAATGTTCCATTGTTGCGAAAAATGTTTTTCGAATTATTTTCTCTGGTCACCAGTACAGCGGCGTTGTTGTGTGAGGCCCCTGCAAGAGCAAGACACCGGGTGATTGCATTGTTTTCCCCCTCCCTCTTAAATCACCACTGGCTTTTGTTTATCAAATATCATCAAATCTGTTTGTTTTCGTTATTAAACAAATTCTCATTACTCAATTTATTGCGATTTTTTAATCTATATACATAAATACAAATTTAAATACGATACACAAATTTAAACTCCTATCCTCAGAGGAAACATAGCCAGCCACGTCCCTTTAAATCTTGCATTAAAATAAATATTAAATTTGGAAACGATTTGAGAAACAAGAAAATTATTTGTCAAAGCATTTTAGATCTTTAAAATATCTACAAACATGCTTTCGACTATGTTTGTCCGTCGTATATGTAACTGCCCTGCCAACATTTTCTATCGCAGAAGTCACTTAAAAGTGACTTGAAGAAGTTACAATTCAACGCGCGCGATATCTTTTTATGATATTTAATTCTGTTCGAGATGCATTTTTAAAAAAATAAATATTAAATTCGGATTTTTGAAATTTGTTTTGCAAAGAACGCAACTCTTGCAAGATCGTCTGCATAGTTCCTTGATCATGGTCTTCGGCTGTTGTCCTTACTAAAAAAATATAAATTTTAATAAATGATCGGAAAGAATTAGGTACTATATAAAAATATATACCATTAAAATTATTCCTCAGTGGAATTTATTGTACTTGGGCATTGGGCACATCACTCAAAAACGTAAAGGTGGCATCTATGTATAAAAGGATCAAATATTTATTTAAGATTAAATACATTTAATATAATTTTAGTATTTTACCTGTATCAGAAGCATTATTGTACTCCATTTTTAAAGAAATGGGAATATAGCTAAAGAACTGTCAAGACTTTCTAAAACTATAGCTTTATTTGAAATATCCTCTAAGGTGAAGTTTATTTTATTTTGAAAATTAATTGCTTCGGTTTTATAAATTTTTAAATTTTCTGAGCTTAAGGGCTGTGAAAATAGTGGTTTCAAATGAAATAATAAACAAACAAAAAAACACGAAACAAATAATTTTAACAATTAAAAAACAAAATCGCACTTTATCAGCAACCAACTGCAGAATATAAAACCAACTAATCGAACTTTCATCAAAAAGTTCTTTGTTCTATTCTGGTTTTTTTTCATCTTTTTTTTCAACGACTTTCATTTCGCAGTCACTGCGACTTCACTTTCGATGACTTCCTTTGTATTGTTGTTTATTTTTTGCATAACGGAACTACTATCTTCCAATCAATCGCGTCGGAAGCGAATTTCATCTGGGGGGCAGTACAAATGGGGGGCAGTACAAATGGTGGTGCAAAAAAAGTTCACCAAAATTTCTTCACATGAAACATGAAGAAGAGAGAAAGAAGAGGAAAATATATAATACAAAAATATTATCGTTGTAAAAAAACTGATATTTTGAATAACTTTTCCTTTTAAGTTGTTTATCTAGCTAAAAAAGTGGGGGGGGGGCAAATGCCCACCTTTACCCCCCGCTTCCGACGCCAATGCTTCCAATTAACGTGCGGAAGTGACTTAGACGTGACGCATTTCGCGTTGGACGATGAAAAACACTTTAAAATGTTGGCAGGGTGTGTTAAGCAAAATAAAGGCGGCGTTTGTAAAAATTAAAATTAATGATTACTTTTATTATTTTATAGAAAAATTAGTTAATATGGTTAATATAAATAATATAAATTGTATCGAGTTGTTTGGTTTGGTTTGTTTCAATCTTGTGTTTTTTGTGAGCTTTATTCACGACCGTTGCTTCTCGAATGAATTCAAAAATTAATGCTTTCTTGTTCGTTTTCGCTGTTTCTTAAACACAGTTGTTAGGTAGCTGTCAGCAACAGCAGGGTTGTTAAACAGCTGTCTGTGTTTACACGTTGCGTTTCATCAACAAACTGAATATACCAGACATCGTATCAAGTATGTATTTTATAATTAAAAGCACATAATAATAATTATCTTTCGACTTTTAAAACAAATAGCAAAATTTTGACGATCAAAAAATCAAAATAACCAGTAGTTTTTCATTTTTATTTTTTAAGGCAAAAATAAAAAACAAAACTTGGCCGATATTTTTTGAGTCCAAAACAACTGGTAAGTTTTGATTTTATTTTTAAAGCAAAAATAAAAAGCATTATTTGCTCAAAAAATAAAAAGCAGAAGTAATTATTATTGATTGATTGTTCAAAATTTGAAAAGTCAAAGTTTTAAAAATCAATATAAAATAAATTTCTTCAATGTGAGAGGACCTACCTTCAAAACGGCGGCATTTTTTCAGAATGCTTTTTTGGTTTAAAAATCTAAAATAATTATTGACAGTCTCTGGAATAAACATATATTTTTGAAATTTGATGACCACCGAAATCGCTAAAAAAAAACATTCACATAACTATGGTAGTTGTTTTTAATACATACTTTATTTCAGGCTTTCGATCAGCATTTAAACATGGTTCTGGGCGATGCGGAAGAGACTGTTACCACAGTTGAGATCGACGAGGAGACCTACGAAGAAGTTTACAAGACAACAAAACGTGCGATTCCAATGTTATTTGTGCGTGGCGATGGCGTCATACTAGTTTCACCACCCATGAGAGTGGGCTAGTTTGGCCAGCAGCAACTTATTTTTAAGTTATAAATAAAATGAAAGCTTTTAATAAAAATACCTTTTTAATAATATATGAAATAGAGCCAAATGTGTTTTTAATGATAAAAAAAAATTTTAAATTAATTTTGCTAAACAATTCCCTAACTCAAATTGATTCTAATAAATCTAGTTACGATCCGGATTTTAATCATGCTCCATGTCTTAAATTCGGACACAAAGCTCATTGGGCGCTCATTGTAGGCTATCTAATCAGTGACAATGAAAAGGTTTGTCTGCACACAATACAGTAAATGTAATATGTTTTATTAAATTCGCTTTTCTAGTTCTTTGTGCTAGCGCGTCATGGCAAAGCTAAGAATTTGGCTGTCTGGTCTTTGGAAGCGTTGAGCGAAAGCAATTCTAACCTAGTTGAGTTTTCGCAGCCGAAAGGTTATCCAGATTGTGATTTTCCGCTTCCACCTGGTGGCATTGGCGGCGATTTGGGTTTGCGGGAACGTGCTATTATTGTGAAGGGTCTGACGAATGCAACTATTTTTATACGATAGCAGCACCTTGCGCTAGCCATAGCATAATTTTTAACTAATAAATTGTCCTTCCTTGAAAACAGTTGCTTCTTTGTTACTTTGTGTTAGAAAATGTTTTCGTTGTCATTTATGTTAGGTATTAAAAAATGTTGTATGTTCATTTAAAGTTGTATTTTGTAATGAAATAAAACGCTTAATATGTTCATTGGAACTCTGATAGTAATGATATATGTATTTTTTTTATTTCTATATTATTTAGTTTTAACTTTGTATATATCTGCTACAGTAAGCATAAAAGGAGTATGTATGTGTATATATATATATATAAATTTAAATACGTATGCATAGCTTAAATCCTATTACAAGGACTATATGACTTTGATTGTTATCAATCTATTTTTAAATTAATGTTAAAAAACAAACGAGTTATGTGTATTTATTTTGTATTCTCTATCAAATTCAGTCAAAAATCACAAATATCTGATTAAGATTTTATGTTGCAATACATACATACAAACTATTGCATGATTTATTAACAGTTATTAACATATATTTTTATATTTGTCTAACTTAAGCAATAACTTTAATAAAATCCTTTAAAGACAAGCAACATTTAACTGCTCTAGTAAGTTAAAGCAGAGCTCTATAATATTTGGAATTTAAATAAATTAAATGAGAGCCGTTCTAGAAAAAGTAGATATGTACATATGATGTTTTTATATTTATAAGAATTAAATTCAATAAACTTTTAGAATGCAGCTACAAAACTCTAGCTCTAAGCAAGTTTCGAAAAATAGCACTACAGCCAACGGCCCTCGTTTATAGAAAGGTAAAGATTTTTTTATAAACTTTATTAATATTATTTTACTCTGATATGGTAGCAACTACATGATGGCTTATATTTTAAGTTTAGTTTAGTTTTAAGTTTAAGCTTAGGTTTTATATTAATATATTTACCAGTTAAAAAAAAGCAGCGTTAGAAATTTATCTAGAAAATAATATCTGCAGCAAGGCACACAATTCGTTACATACACACATACATATGAAAATATGAGCTTATGTAAAGACTCACAGTTGTGGCAATATGTAGCTTGAATAAATTTATTCATGTAGGGAATCTTTATGAAGCTATCTAAGATTTTGAAAAGAAAATATTTAATGGAAATAGAATAGTAACCGATTTACTGCATCTTTATATAAAACGTAAACGAATGCTGAACGAGGTGCGAGACACAGTAAGCAATACATTTTTCCATATCAAAAAATATTGTTGCTCGTTTCTCTCACGACGTTCTGACTTCGTTTCGTTTTACATAAAGATGCAGTTAATCTAGTCTAATGTAGGCCACTAACTTTCAATTTTATTGTACAATATGCGCTCGTTGTACTGCAGATCATACAGTTGCAGTTCAACCCCTTTTCAAGTTGTAGTTCAGAAAACGTAAATTTTATTTCAGAAATATGAGTTGTAATTCAGAATTGTGAAATGTAGTTCAGAATTCGTAAATTGTATATCAGAAAAGTAAATTGTAGTTCTTAGTAGCTCGTTAATTGTATTTCAGAATAGTATTTCAGAACAGCAAACTATTTCAGAATCTTATATATTAATAGGCAAACATCAAATGTTGTCGTACACTTTTTCGATATTAATTTTGGAATAAGGGCAATGAAACTTATATCTTTCGAAAGGTACTACGCCCTTTATGTGCAGAATCATTTATGATTTTAAATTTATGACCTCTGACCCGAAATATTAACGTTGAAAGTTTGTATTATTTTTAGTAAGGAATCTCAGGGCTAGGAAGAGGCACAATGGTGAATGAGGTATCAAATGAAAGATCTGGCTGCAGAGTATGATTCCATTTTATATTGGTGACCTTCGACCTGAAATATGAGTGTGAAAAGAGCATTAATTAAATAACAGCTAAACTGTAACAGATGGAAGAATAAGAGGGAATTTTAGACATTGATAAGGTCTGCAAAAAATATTTCCGACATTTTGCGCCATCTCTTACGGATACCCACAATAAGCATTTTTTTATGTTAAAAGTGTGAATATATATTGTGATGGTGAAATTTCTTACAAATAGCGAATTATGAAAAATTTCTGTTATTTTGACATGAAAATTATTGTGATGACTCGAAAACTATAGATGTTTTCAGTACAACGTATTTTTGTATGAAACGTCGTTGGTTCAGAAATATAACGGTATACGAAAGCTTTTTTGGTAATAATTTTCTCGGATAATATGTTAAAAAAAATCCTGTTATAATGACATCAAAACTATTGAGATATCTTAAAAAATGTAGATTTTCTCAGTACAACACATTTCCTTGAAGCGGGGTCATCGCCTCAGAATGAGAAAAAAACGATTCAAATTTCAAGTTTTGATTTTGCAAGCAAATACCTTGGCCATTTTTCAATCGATTTTCATCAAATTTTCTTTGGCTGAAAGACCAATTAATTGACTTTATAGAAATAAGAAAAGATTTACCGTTTACAGTTTTTGCTCAAAAAATAGGCCAAACCTTTTTGTTGTTGTAATTCTTTTTTCCCTCTAAAATTTTCTTTTTTCACACTCTTTCATATGACATATCATTTCTTAGCAAAAATTGCTTCATTTTGACACATAATGCAAAAAACAGTTTCTATCATCGAAAATCATGAGCTATCCCCTATGATTTTTTTGATGAAAATTAAATTTTTCAAAATGTTTTTATATATTCTACAAAGCTCTACAGCTTAAAAAAGAATTTCTGTGAAAAAAATTTTCAAATATTTCAAACCACTCCAAAGTTATATACACAAATGTTTTAAGCCATTTCGTTATATATAAAAATAGGCGTAGGAGAAACAGTTCTTCCTTTTTTCTAATCCGATTTTGATAATTTTTTAGATAAATTAGAGTAGGGAGAAGAAGTTTACCGAATAGTTATGTGACCTTTCACCTGAAATATGAGCATGTTTCTGAAGTAAAACCTAAACTATAAGAAATGGAAGAACATGGCTAGGTGGAAATTTTAGATATTAATACAATGTAGGAAAAACATTTTTCACTATCTCTTACGGATACCCTACAATAAGCATTTTTATAGTACATTTTTTTTTTATTTTACAAATAGTAAATTCTGAAAAAATTTTATATAAAAGTTATGACGATATCTTGAAAACTGTTGCTTTCTCTCGAAACTTAAGATTTTCTTAGTACAAGGCATGGTCAATGCCTCAGAATGAGAAAAGCGATTGAAATTACAGAAAGTTGGTCGAATTTCGACCACAGGCGATACTAGTAGTAATTAGTATTCAGAATAATAAATTATATTTCAGAACAGTAAACTGTATTTCAGAATAGTAATTAATTTATATGGCCACTAAAAAGTTTATTCACATTTTTCATGGTCAGCACCACTATTTTTTTAGCGCTTTGAAAATATTATCGTATAGAGGCATTCATTCTTAATGCATTCTCAAAATTTGATGTTGGAGATTAATGTTTACTATTTTAAACGAATTTTTCAAAAACTGCCTACACAATTTTTAAATACAAAATACCTTCATTTTTAAATAAAAATTGAACTTTTTGTATATTTTTACTAAACTAGGTACATATTAGAGCCTGCGTATTTATTTTTGCCTTAAAATATAAAAATCAAAACTTTCCAGTTATTTTGTGCTCAAAAAAGTATCAGACGAACTTTACTTTTTATTTTGGCTTTAAAAAATAAAAATAAAAAAATACCAGTTATTTTGTGACCAAAAAAATATCGGGCAAACCTTACTTTTTATTTTGGTTTAAAAAATAAAAATCAAAACTTAGCAGTTATTTTTTGCTCAAAAAAATATCGGGCAAATCTTACTTTTTATTTTTGCTTAAAAAAAATAAAAATCAAAACTTACCAGTTATCTTGTGACCAAAAAAATATCGGGCAAACTTTACTTTTTATTTTTGCTTTACTTACTAAACCTTACTTTTTTAAGTTAAAATTTCAATTACTTTTTCATTAACTCAAAACTACTTCATTAGTATTAGAAAACTTTATTTGACTCCCACTTTCAGTCAGTTAATGAAATATTTACAAATACATATATTTATTATAGAAGATACCAATTTTTTAATTTGATACCACATTTTGAGTTAGAACAAAATATATAGCTGTATGTACCTGCTTAAATTCTGCCGACTTTTTGCAAGGTGCTTGGTACACAACTTCCACACCCCTGTATAAAGTTTCATTAATCTACTAACAAAGCGAAGTTTTCCAATTCTGTTCTTAAGGAATTGAGGCGTTTAATTACCAATTACAGTTCCCGTAATGAAATTTGCAGTTTTTTTTAAAATTCCATTCCTGAGGAATTGAAGTGGTCAATTACCCATTACAATTCCTGTAATAGAAATGACAATTTTTTCCAATTCCATTTCGAGGAATTGAGGTGTTAAATTACCAATAACAATTCCTGTAATGGAATGGACGATTTTTTTCCAATTCCATTCCTGGGGAATTGAGATGTCCAATTACCAATTACAATTCCTGTAATGTAATTGAGGTGTTTTCCCAACTACAATCCTAATGAATCGAAATGTACAATTACCAATTCCTAATTCCAAGGAATTGGAATTGAGGTGGAACTAAATTAAAAAAGAATCATTAAAAGGAAAGTGATTGATTTTATATTGACGGAAAAGTTTATATTTTTTCTGCTATATGGTTAGCAGTTTAGATCCTAGATAAATAATTCTAAACACGTGCCAAAAACTTAAAACGTCCTGTTTCTTGAAATTTTTACAATATGCGAAGAAACTGAGTTCAGATTTGGAACCAGTGTTGAAAGAATATATAGAAATGATAGATAGTGGATTTACTGGATCCAATATTTGTAGACTAATATTATTTAACCAAATATGTCTGAATATAAGAGCACTGCTTTTATTTTGACCGCAACTGTACATACATATTAAAAATCAAACAAAAATACTGAAAAGCTCATTGAGCTTTTTAAATTTCAAAAATTCACAACTGAAGTGAATTTATTACCTCATTTAGAAAAAGTTTTGGTGTGAGGTCTGCAGCTCATAGAGTAAAGCTATTGATTTATAACCACAAGGTAGTGAATTCGAGCCTCAACAATTTGGACGGATTTTTTGTTTTTTTTTTTTTATGAAACAAATTCAAACCACAAGGAAAAAAAAACTTTAAAACTTGTTTAAATAAATTTTTATTTTATTTTATAAGAAAGAAGTTTGATTTATTGCTATTTAGAATTTATTTCTTTGTGAAATCTGTAGCTCAGAGCACAGGGCGCTTGCTTTATAATCGTGAGGTTGTGGGTTCGAGCCTGAACAATGTAGATAGATTTTTTTCGGTTTTCTTTTTGTTTAATTTTTAATATTTATAGAATTACTAGCTGAAACCAGGCACGTTGCTGCCACGACCCAGTTGCCAAACTTCCATAAAATATTATAAGGGAACCTGCATGTGTAAATTGAGTTCGAATACTATATTCCGAGGCTGTGCGACCTATAACTCCAAAGCTATTCGATATCACAAATTTTTGTTGTATGAGAGGTGCCACGCCTCCTTGTCTAACGCCCATAAATTTTATAAGTGAAATGGTACGTGTAAATTGTGGTCGAATACCGAAAGAAGAATTCCAAGACTGTGGAATCTATAACTCAGAAGCAATTATATCGCAAATTTGGGCTGTATGGGAGGTGCCACGCCCCTTTGTCTAACACCCATAAAATCTTATCAGTAAAACTGCTTTTGTAAATTGAGGTCGAATCCTGAATTTCAAGGCTGTGCTACCTTTAGCTCCAAGGCAATTCGATATCGCAAATGTGGGCTGTATGGAAGGTGCCACGTCTCATTTTAGAACGCCCATAAAATGTTATTAGTGAAACGGAACATGTAAATCTTGCTCGAATACCGAATTCCGAAGCTGTATGGCCTATTCTTCCAAAGCTATTCGATATCGCAAATTTGGACTATATGGGAGGTGCCTCGCCACGTTGTTTAGCGCCCATAAAATTTGATCAGTGAAACGGAATGTGTAAATCGTGGTCGTATACTGAATTCCGAGGCTGTGCGGCCTATAACTCCAAAACTATTCGATATCGCAATTTTTAGCTGTATGTGAGATGCCACGTCCCTTTTCATCTTTAAACCTGGCCTGAGTGGAAGTCTACCCCTCTGCCAAATTTCGAAGCAATCGGTAAAGAATTTCCGGAGGTGTGTGATATTTCCCATAAAAAATACAAAATGTTCATACGAAAAGCTTATTCGGGTTTTTGCGATTTTGCCCAAGCAATAAAGAACATAACAAAAAAAAATCAAACAAATCGGTCCAGCTGTTCTCAAGTAATGAGGGATTGATTTTTTTTTATATACAGCCCTATTCCAGAATCCGACGGAGCGTAAATTGTCTTTCGGATTCGTAATGTCGTATTCTGCAATCCGAATCATTAAATCGTATTCGAACATTCGTAGCATTGCTATTCCACAATCCGAACGCATCAACTTTTGACAGCTGTTTTTCGGATTTTTGCACGAAAGCCTTGCCTTGATGGATTTGTTTACGACAAAGAAAACAATTACATTTTAATCGAATTAGGTCGTAAAATAAAACTTGTAATTAATTTTTGGTTAATGTAAGTAAAATATTTTCTTTTAAACCTGTGAATATGTTAGTTGAAATTTATTTAGTTCGTTTCCTACATTTCGTAATCCATTTCCAAAGAGTTGATGGAATCTCGCAATATTCTTCGACGAATTTTCATAGATTCTCTTTGTGAGAAATCTTCCTTTTATTGAGCGAAAATTGCAATTGCAATGAAATCCATTAAAAATCATAGCTAAAAATACAATGTTGATAAAAAACACTTTAGTTTTTAAATTTTTCTTTTTATTTATTTGTCTGATGTGTAAACCAGTGGTTTTTGAACTCCCGAAAGTAAGTTCGAAAAGGAGAAGATTCGTTCGGAATTTGGATTAGCAATTTTGTCGTATTCGTAGCGTAGCTTTACGTTCGGAAATTCATTACGACGGATTCTGGATTAGGGCTGATAGATTTAGGTTTCTAGAACAAATTCTTTTGTCACCTTCAGTGTTGAATTTTTGAAAACTTGAATTTTTAAAGCTTTTGACAAAGACTAAAAATCAAAAAATAATTATTTAAGTAAAAAAAAAATGTTTCCTAGAGTATGCACTCTAACAAAAATGCACGAGAATTAACTACAATAATTGCTGGCAACTGCTTGCCTACATTTATTGTCGTTAAATCCCATAGAGCAAAATTATAAATATTTATCGTTAAAAATGCGAGAATTCTTCACCTATAATTATTTCTTTCGCTCTCTTGTAAAAACTCTCTTCTAAAATTATTCCCTCAATCTTGTCTGCGCTTATAAAAAAGCTAGAAATGCATGAAGTCTCTCAAATAAGTTTTGAACATGGCAACACCAACAACAACAACTCTCTACAGAGTCAATAACTCCGCAGAAGGCGCTACTTTTTCCTACTTCAGTAGGCTTGAGTAATTAATCTGTGGCCAATCTACTGTTTAAGTTGTATACAATTTGACACTTGTTCGAATAAACTCTTTGAAATCATATGACGTTAAAGCAGAGGTGTTTATTTAAGGACAAGCGTAAAATACCGCTGCTAGAGCGTTTTTAGGTCTATCTGAGCGAAAACTCGCTGAAATAGTGTTAAAAGTAGGGAAAATATATATATTTTAAGACTCTCTGAGCGAAAACACGCTGAAATAGCGTGAAAAGTAGAAAATATACATATTTTAGAATTCTCTGAGCGAAAACACGCTGGAATAGCGTGAAAAGTAGAGAAAATATATATTTTAGGGCTTTTTGAGTGAAAACACGCTAAAATAGCGTGAAAAGTAGAGAGAGATTTGACAACATTTATTGTAGAGATTTTTCAATCAGTTTTTAGAGTGTGGTTAGTTTTCTTCTAAAAACGTTGGGCGCATATTATATAAGTATAAATAAATTAAATAATATTAAATAAATTATGCATGAGTATAAAAAAGAATCAAAAATATGCTAGTCACTGTTCGAGTTTTCAGATTCATATTCAAATGAATCTTCTTTAAATAAATCATCAGGAGGATAAACATCCGCACTTGATTCATTTGCGACTTTTCAAAATGTGTAAGCAAATTGTTTGATTCTGGAAGTAAGGGTACAGATTTTTTTATATGGTATTTGCCGGTATAAATTGATAAAATGGTCCGATGTTGTTAAGGGGGCAGTAAACCTTGAGAAACTTGAAAATTTTCATTTGCTTGCAAGGTTATATTTCTTGATTCCATGAACTAATTTTAAAACGGACTTTACCACTGAAAAGAGCATTACTTTCTCTTTCAAAATCATTTATTACAAAAAGAAAAATCAGTACTATTTGCTTTTTTACTGTTAGCCATAACCGTAAAATAGTTGACAAAATCTGCGTTTGTGGGTTGCGCGACACATCTTTAAAAAATACACATAGCCCATAAAGTCTGCGTTCACCTGATTAACTTGTTTAAGTTAATAAAAACACAATGTAAATATCATAGAAGGGCATAATGCATTGATTTATTAGTGCATTAAGAAATAGCATTACCACTAACCACCTAGTGGTAATGCAAATTTTTTCTATTACCATTACATAGTTATGGTAATGGAAAATTAAATAAATTTTTAATGCTAATTACCGTTATAATGGGAGGAATTTAAATTGCCACTTAAATTTCAAAAAATTTCTACCAGCATAAAGTTTTTCTAGTATAAAATTCTGTGACGTGGTTTCTTTTTAATTAAAAATTTGCTGATAAGGAATGAAAGGGTAACTAAAATATACAATATGTATATAACGATAATGATAAAATTATTGTCTGAGGAAGCAACTTTGAAATCAAAAACAAATTTTAATAGAATATAACATTTAATAGCTTTCTTTAATACTAGCATATTCAAATTCGTGTCGCTAAGTTCTTGTCTTCACGACCGATTGGTGATGTTTTTTGCAATTTTAGTGGCAATGTAAACTGCTTCCATTACCATTTAAAATTTAGTGGTACTGCAAATTTTTTGCATTAACATTAAAATTTTCCATTACCATTAAAAATTTAATGGTAATGCAATTTTTTTCCATTACCATTACATACCTACTAATGGTATGTACAAATAAATAAATTTCCATTATCACAAGGTGGTTAATGGTAATGGAAAATTAATGGTAATGGAAAATGCCCATCTATGGTAAATATATAATTCATCTGAATTTTTTATTAATGTATTTCTTCTTTACATTCTTAGTTAGGCATAGTACTATGTTTGCTTGTGTGAAATTTCGCTGACAACATGCTTTTATTTGTTGCGTGAAATTTCTGACTTAAAGTTTGCTGCGAGGAATTCCTATGGCAAAGTTTCCCAGAAAGACTGAGAGAGTGAGTTGGGAAATTTCATATGATCTCTCTCTTTTCACTTCAAAATAAATAGGCAGTACAATTAAATTGTCGTGAAAAAATGTTGCTCAGAAACATGTTGCGCTAATTTCACGCAGCGAAACAGAGTACTGCTCTGATTACCTGTTGAAAAAATTTCCACGCTTGTTTCGCAGCTGTCATTTTTTTATGGAGTGGAATGGAATTTCACATGAAACTGAACAGAGTACTATGCTTTAAGTTTAAAAAGCAAAAATAAAAATATGTTATTACATATTTAAGCGAGGGATGGAACTTTTCCAAATGACTCGATGAAGCATCTAAAATCAACATTTATTGCCTTCAAAACCCACTTGGATTCGTCTCCAAATCATTTCTTATATTTGAGATATCGCTTTTAAGTATTTACGGTTTCAACGACCATTTGAATTGTACGGCCGATGAAAGGAAAGAAAAGTCAGCAAAACTAAAAATTCTTACAAGCGCTATCTCAAAGTTTAAAAAGATTTTGAGACGAATCAAAATGGATTTTGAAGACTATAAATGTCACTTTTATATGATTTATCAAGTCATTTCGAAAAGTTCGATCCTCTTTTAAATATGCCCTAACATATAACCAAAAACAGCATTTCAGGCACTTTGTTGATTGCAATATCTCAATAATCAGACGAGGTATGCCAAATCTGAAATTCAGCTGAAGACAACATGGCTACACAACAAAATACTAAATTTTATTTGTTACTTATATATTTGTTAATACTAAATGTATTAACAACGTATTTTAAAGCTGAACCCAAACATTTTGTTTGCTACATTTTACTGTTGCTCTCGTTATCTAGATTTTTAGTTGTGCTTTTTAAACTTATGCTTGGTTTTCACTATGTCATTTTTATGACGACACAAAAGTTTATCACGTGAAATATCACTTTAATAAAACTCTAGAACATTTTCTGCATAGCTCTATTTAATAATTTATTTGTTTTTAATTTTCCAAGATTGCCAAAAAATTCAGATTAAAACTATTTCGAGCATTCTTAACGAATTCGTAACTATTTCGCAACAGCAATTTCGGAACATTTCCGATTAATTCATACGAGTTCCGACACCAAATTTTCTAATTTAAATTGTGAGGTGTTTTATATATTTCGAGTTGAAAAAAATTGGCATTCCATGAGCCAAGCGGCATTTTAAATAATTTGACGTTTGTAAAATAATTTAGTTTTAAACAACTTTTTCTTTAAAACAGATGATACAAACGACATGTCAAATTCACATTTATATATGTTCCATAATAGTAGTTGCAAAGGATTTGTAATTTTTGGCATGCCATTTGTACGAAACATGTAGTCTGGGGCATCTTAAGCGGATTGATTAACTAAACTTTGATTCGAAATTGTTATTTAATTTTATGTTATATACGGTTCAAAAACCTTTAATATATCGTTGCGAATTTAATGCTTCATTTCGTTACGAATTCGGTGCTACAATTCCTTAAGAAATTGTTATGAGTTTGTTACGAATTCGTTACGAAAACGATAGTTCAATTGTTTACGAATTTGTTACGAATTCGTTACGTGTCAACCCCTCCATACGATTCTCGTTACGAAATCGGAAACTTTGGTTTGCTGGGAAGTTAATCAGGTGAGCGCAGACTTTATAGGCTATGTGTATGTGACTTACAGCTTTCTTTTTTTTTTGTGCTGCTATACTTCATTATGATACTGAAAAATACCATCCAGATTTATTATTAAACAAAAAGTAAAATTATAAATTTTTCAAATTCAACATTTTTTCCACAAACAAAATATTAATCAGGCAGGTTCTGCATTTCACTTCCTGAAGCTTCCTGTATCTGATGAAGCTCAGCCTTTTTGGACGCTTTACGTATCTACAGTCAGTTGCAATGCGATTGGCCTTAGTTTTATCACTCCAGACTACGAATTTCCATTGACTTTCAGTCCAACTCGCATGAGCTTTCGCAAACTCCACGCGCCATTTTCTTTGCTTAGACCACATCAACACAACTAAACTCAATTTTGTTGCGGGAAAAAACAAGTGATTTACAATAACGGGACATTTTTTGCATTAAAAGGAAAAAAATAGTTTTTAAGCACAAAATATTAACGGTGAATCAAAAAACGCTTAACCCAGTGAACAAAATATAACGATAGCAGAAGTGTTTCTGGAAACAGCTTGACAGTATATATTATCTTACTAAAAATGCAAAGAACTGGGTGTACTATTCTGTACTTTTACAAAAAAAAAAATATATCAAAGAAGTTCAAAAACAAGTGTTTTATTGATACAAGAAGCATTAAGTACCGCAGGTCGTTTTCAACAAATTTATACATTGCTTTTTATTCAAAAATAAAGACAAAGTTCGAAAATGAGCAAAATCGGAGGAAAACCACGCCTACCTCCCTTATAAAATGACTTTAATGACTTCATCAAAATGGTAAATCTCTTTAAATTCCACAAAAATGAATATAATGACTTCAAATTTTGCACATATGCTTTAACTTGTAACATGCCCTTTAAGCATGAAATTTCCACGTCTACCTCCCATACAAAGTGACTTTATGAAACCACAAAATTCCACAAAAATTAGTACAATGGCTTACAACTTTGCAAATTTGTTTTAATCTTAACTATGCACTCGTTGTTTGTAATGTAAAAGAAATTCCTCCCCTCCTCCACCTCCCATACAATTTGACGTCATCATAATAGTAAAACCTATATTGTTTACATAAACTTTAATAAATAAAAAGGATTCCATCAAATTTTAAATATTTGGATAAAACCACGCCTTATAAAAGTAACGTAACCAAAACAATACAACATTTAAGACTTCGAGTAATCTCCAATACGGTGGTGAGGGTATTTTAACTTCGGTCCAGTCGAATATATCTAATTAATAGTTTTTTTTTCGTTTTATATTTTGTATTTTAAATAAAAAAAATATTTTCCATAAAAAATTTTTACGCGAAATTTTTTTTAAAAATACAATTGCTTATAGTACTTTCATATTAGGATTTTTATATTTTTTAAAGCAACCAGAAAAAACCACAACTCTTGCAGATTTCGTTAAATTTTTACGAAAAACTCAATGAAAAACGAGGTGCATACCATTTTAACTCCTTAAAGAAAGTGATTTGTTTTTTTTTTTTTAAAAAGAACATTTTGTTTTCCCATCCATATAATTAATATTTTGAACTTTCAGTCCAAATCAGGTCTATCAAATATTATCCAATCGTCTCCAAATTTTAACTATTGTAATTTCAGAACAGAAGAAATATACGTATCTCTAATCAATCTCATAAGAAGCGGAAAATGTTTCAAAATTTCTGATACTACAGGCTTAAGAATAGCCATGATAGTATCTAAAAAAATAATATGAAGACATAACTATTTTGAAACAATATAACAACTGGTAGTTTAAGTTATTGAACAATTTTCAAAGATATTACTAATTCTAAACACGAGAAGCTCATACTATGAGCACCATTTTAAATTTGCATCATTTTAAAAATATTTCAAATAAAAAGCTGTTTTCTAAATATATTTAAAGCAACAAGAAAATAATACAAACAAAATCGTTTTAATGTTGAAGTCTTTTTGTGTATTTTTTTTTTATTATTATTATTTAAAAATTAAATTCGTGGAATTTTCAATGGGAAATGGGATGGGAATACATTAAAATAATCAATATGTATGTTTAGTATGTAACTTTCATGTAAACATTGTTTGCAGTAAAAGCACAAAAACGGCTGTATTTATTGCTACATGCTTTATATATTGTTCTTATATTTATCAAACTGCTTTTGATGCATTTGTTTGAAATCGCACTGCACCACACTACAAGCTATATATTTAAAATATGTATATGCATATTCGTATATATATCAGCAACATAAGAAAGTTTTTAAGATGCAAGTCAATTGTTTATATGAATGTTTGAAAATGTAACAAACCTTCAAACAGCTAGCAGATACATACATATTTTATATAACTATTTATTGAAAAATCACAACAATAAGAGTTAAGAAGTTAACTAGTTTTATCAGTTAGAATAAACTAAATTTACGCTAACAGTTCGAGCTAAAAATAACTTATGTTTTAACGAACCGCTTTGCATACATATATTTTTCAAGTGCGACCCATGTTTTTCAAGAATGCATCTTATGTTTGATTAAATTTTTGTTTTTAATATTCTAATATACAATTCCTCACAGATATCTTAATAGGTGGATTGCTTGACTTCTTAAATGTCGTTCAGGTTTTTATAAATATTTTTGTTTTTTTTTTCTTACTTTCTAATTCTTTGAAAGTTCCCAGTTGTGCCATTTGTAAGAGCCTTACCAAACAATGCATCATTTCAGCATTACAAATACACTATAAACGAAAAATACATTTCGTAGTAAGATCGCTGTAAGCTAGCTAGTAGTGCTACTTTTAATTGCCCTTACTCAAGCAAAGATTTGTGCGATGTATATTCTACGCAATCTTTTTCTAAAAATAATGAACTTTCACATTTTTTCCATTTTTCGACAATCAAGCAACACGTTGTTTTTGTGCGTTAAATATTTCAAAGTTCTTAAGACGTGGTGTATGCAATAAAATATGTTATATTATATGAAAGCAACAAAAGTTTCTCATTTTTTCAATGCCATTTCTATGTAAGGAAAATAGTACGTAATGTAAATAGTTAAATACAAATCTCAATTTCAGATGTTTCAATATTTTGAACCTTACAATTGTGCTTCAATTAAGAATTAATGTTCAATAGCAATGGAAAATGGAATGGTTATCAGTAGAAAATTAATTTAAAAATAATGTATCATTCAATACTTCCTGGCACAACTGGGTACTTATAGTATGGTAGATATATTCATAAAATTCAAAATTTTGTTTGAATATTGTTTTTGTTTTCTTAATGGACATGAGTAATATTTCAATATTAGTTACAATAAATAATGCGTATCTAAACATACTTGTTTTTATTTTTATATTAAAGTTGGTTTTCATTAAAAAAAACAAATTACAATTTAAAAATATACTAAAAAAATTATACAAAACAAAAAATATACAATTATGTATTTTTATATTAAAACTGTGTATTTATGTGTTTTCGTGTATGTGTGTATGTATAGCTTAACGTTGATGTTAAAATGACTAGGAAAGCTCTGAGCAGGACATGGGCGTACAACCAATAAGAGCGATTGGGAAATTCTTGACATGCGTCTGCCACTGTGATGATAGCTGAAAGAACTTGACGCCAGTCCATTCGGTGCCATCAATGTACACTGTGAATGAAAAAATAATAATTTTTAAATAAATGTTTTTAAGTTATATCAAGTAAATCTTTCAGCAATGAAAAACAAAATTTTTTATGTGCATTTATTAATCTTCGCCATTAAAATGCATGTGCTCCTGTGTGTGTGCTATCAGAGAACTCTTTCTATCAGAGAACTAAAAAAAAGAGGTTATTAATGTTTCCCAACGTTCGGTTAACAAATTGAAACCAACTGCATCTTCATGCAAAACTGAACGAAGGCAGAACGTCGTGAAAGAAACAACCAACAATATTTTTTGATGTGGAAAAATTTAGTGCTTACTGTGTTTCGCACCACGTTCAGTCTTCGTTCTGTTTTACATAAAGATGCAGTAAATATATATTATCATAAGTTGACAGTGATTAATATCTTCTTTGAAATCATGTTATACATTAATTGAGCACCTTCGCTTTATATTTCGAGTAGTCCAGTGGTGCAACGAGGTTTGCTAGCACCCGGGACGGAAAAAAATTGTTCACCTCCAAAATATTCATATCTAAAATCTCTATACAAAAAATAAAATTTTTTAAATACATATGGGCATTTCCAAAGTGGCGTTACGGACGATTTGTACGAAGAAGTATTTAAAAAAAATGAAAATTCAAATTTCTAAAAAGGCTTTTATATTTGCGTAGTAATTTAGTAGCACTATGTTAAGTAAAAACAATGACAACAATCGACCCTAAGGACTTTAAGATATAAGCAAAAATATGTGTTGGCGTTACGTTACAAAAACCGGAAGTGATTTTTGACTTGGATTACAAAATTGGCAAAAATCTCTGAACTGGACAAGACTTTTTGTATACAAACTATTTTGGAAGGGCTTAAAATAACATAAGTTTATTTTCCAAGTGATCAAATTTAAAAATCTGCTCTGGTTTCTTTTTTATTAGGCTTTTTGATCTGGCGTTACGTTACTTAAATTTCCGTTGCAATTTAATTGGGAAATTAAGTAATTAGGTAGTTAAGTAATTGAGTAATTTAGTAATTAAGAAACGATCTTATATATAAGGCGTAAGGCTTTTTAAGTACAAGTCCAATCTTAATAAATTTAGTACGGTTTGATAGGTTTAGACCTGTAGATTTGCAATTTGGACTTTTTATTTCTTAAAAAATTATATTTTTTAACTTATAGCGAGTTAAAGTTTGTATATAATTGTTGTTATGTTGCTTTTTCTTTTCTTAATTTCAGCATATGCCTAAAAATATGTGAGGTATTTATTGCCACCTATCGGCTAACAGCTATGAAACAGCTAAAACTATTAATTGATATATTCAACATCAAAGTGATACTAGAATGATTTCTTACAGTTGAAAAAAAATTTCTAAACTGTTGGTCGGACAATTTTTTAATTTTTAAAAATTTACACAAACATTTAATAAGAAATTGGAAACTGGTAATGAAACATTTTTGTTCAAGCATTTTTCAACTGAAAATCAAGAAATATCCTTACTCCTGTATATTTAAAATACATTTTGGTAAGAAATTAAATATGCTAGTGCGTATATTGCAGAAAGGCCAATATTAATTTCATTTAAATTTTGATCAGTTCAAAATCTATTCAATAGCTTAATATGCCTATTGTGTATGGCAACTTTACTCGCAGTTGAGTTGCGGTAGCCAAATTCTTATTATCGATGGCAACACTTTTGAACAGTTGATCAACTCGTTGCTTTCACAGTTGCTTGTCAAGTTTTTGTGTTATTATCGATAGCCACAGTTATTTGGTTTAATTGCGGAATCTGTCAAAAGTCAGCAACTGCTAATTACTTGTTGCAAGCTGGTGGCGCTGTGCAAAAGCGAGAAATGGAGGCAGCGTAAGTTTTGGAAATTTGTGTTAAGTGGATTATTCATAGATAATTTATTTTCATAGAAACATAAAAATTTTTATTCAATGTTTGTATTTACAGTATTATATTACTTTGAGTTTGGGAGTTCCAAAGGGTTGGATTTGTCTCTGATTTTCCTTCTTATACGCAACACATCAACATCACTGCATCCGTTTCCGTCATCAAAATATAAATCATTACTTATATCAATTCCAGCTCAAACAGAAAGTTTTTTCAATTGAAATAATTTTTCTGTTCGGTCGTCACCTCTCTGCAGACAATGGCAAACCTCAGAGAGTAAAAATTGCCATGTAAAGCTTCTTGAGAACATAAGCCGTTCGGAGTCGGCATTAAACACGTAGGTCCAGTTCTCGGTCATTTGTGATCAAAAAACATTTAATAACACGCACAACACAATTGATTAATAGAAGCTAGATCAAAGTCCTTTCAAGGGCTGAAATGGCCAGTTTATTTTTTTTTTTTTTTACTTATATCCATATTTATTTGTGCTCTTTCTATAAATGGCTTTTTCCAATTTTAAACGTATTGAATATATAAAATTTTTAACATGAGCTGTTTTTTTTAACAGCTCGTTATTGTTTTCTTTGGCAACTCGCTGAAAATAGCAACTTAAAATTGGTTGTGATACGAAATACCAGATGGCAGTTCGGTTGCTTTAAAGTTGGGTTGCTTATTTGGCTACGCAACTCTGTTTCGTTGCCCTACGCAATAGGCCTATAAATAAAATCTAGGTATGTTTGATTTTGGCGTTTTAACGACACACGGGTTTACTAGTTTAATAAATTGTCCTTTCTTTGCCTAAACCATTTTTTCATTATTGTTATCCAATGCCTTCCATTTTTACTAAAACAAAAAAGTTTACTAAACATTTACGAAAAAGAAAAACAACATTTGTGAAACAATGCAGACGATTTGATCATCATGGTTTATGAATTTATGTAGAAATTGCTTAAATTAATAAAATTAAAATGTTTCCCTTAGATAATATTATCAAATAATAAGTTTTTAATAAGTTTTAATTTTTTAGTCACGGTAGACTTTTTTGTGGAATGCCCATATACAGGGGTGGAATCGGCAAAGGTCATAATTGATAGCCAAAATCATCACAATTGCTCTACGTAAGATGATTATCAAATTGACAACCGGATTTAGCCATCGATTTTCTGCGACAGCTTTTCAGATGTCGTGTTCATAATTTTGTAACTTTTTCATTTTTTAACCAAAATAAAATAAGTGTCAAAAATAAAAAAAGAAAACAATAATTAACTTCAAGTGTACTTCTGTGTATTCTGTATTAACCTATTTCAGTGTGCATATGAAGTTAAATGTTTACTTTATTAATTTTATGATCTATTAAATTATTACATGAATTAAATTGCGAACTTTAGATCAAGTAAGTTTTTAAGAAGGCAACAGCAACAACAAATAATAATTGATCGAACAACAACGTAAAATTAATTAAGTAATCTAATAATTGATCGATTTCGGTCAAAGTCATGAGCAATTGAACATTTGGTTGTGAAAACAGCCACCTTTCAGTTAAAATACTAGCTTCTAGCGAAGCAAAAAAACTCGTTTCATTGCTATGGTGCATTTCGACAAACTGTCGAACACCAATGAATATTGGAATAAATAAGAAGCAACTAGAACAGATGGCAACCTTGGTAGATTTGATGGCGGTGATCTATAAGTAGCCTACTGTTTTAAAATATCATGTGATTAGTAGCCAATTGAGCGATCAATTTGTTATATATAATTCAAATGAATGAATTCCAAATGTGTGAAATCATATGCGACTTTAAACAGTGAGTTGATCACAGCTTAATCACTCAAAGACTACTGAAGAGAAAATGTAGCGATTTCCGAAACAGACTGTCTAGTCAGCTAAGTGATTGACTCTATACAGAGTTGTTGTTGTTTTTGTTGCCTTCTTAAAAACTTACTTGAACTAAACCTCGCAATTTAATTCATGTTAAATGTTTACTTCATGGACTATTCAGAGAAAGAAATGCAGAAAAAAAGAACTATAAAAATTTAAAGAAATTTAATTTTTACATTTTAACGTTGCCCAATCTCTATACTTTTTATTTTAATTTATTAAGCCGTTACTTAGTATACGAAAATTTATTGTTTTTTAGAAAAATTATTAAAAAATAAATAATTTCAACAAATTTTAATTATTAATTTGTTGGTGCAAAGAGAAGAATTGTCTTGTGCAATTATTGCATGCACATGACATTTCATGAAAAATTCAAATTAAAACCGTTGTTACTTTTGTGTTTTTTAACCACATTCATTGGTTTCTGGCTTATTGAAAAGGAAATTCTATTTGCTAGCGATTGCAATCTAATTATATAAATAAAGGTGCTTTAAATTAAAAAAAAAACAGATTTTCTCATAAAAAGTGAGTTTTCGTTAAACAACAACAAAGAAGCAGACCTTACCGTTATCCGATCGTCTCCAAATTTAATATTTAAAGATTTTAGGCCAGTTGGAAACTTTTTCGGCCCGGCAATATAGGATCGAAGCAGCTTTAAATTGTTTCCTCGTATACAAACGGTCTAATATACATTCGAAAAATGTAAAAAAAGCTAAATTTTCGAAAGTGATCAACTAGACTACAACCTTAATGAACTTTACGTAAAAATTTAGAGTCCTAAATATTTGGAAAAAAGTCGTGAACTTTAGTATTTAGTGGGTAGATATTTGTGATAATAATGTAAAATTTTAAACTAAATGTATGCGCTCTGGCGTAGCCATCTTAAAAACTCCACTTCATGCAAATCATACATTAAAACATTTTTTTTTTTTAATAAAACACAAATCGGTCACCAAAATGGCGGAGATCTAAAGTGGCAAAGTTTTAACTATTGTTTGATTAACTGTTTCGTTGTTTTTTTTGCTTGTTATTTTATATTGTTATATATATAAGCTATTCAAATACTGTCAATTTACCTCTTAGCGGTACTGGGTGCGATTGTTTAGGTGAGCATATTAAACGCGCTACACCCTCAACACATTGTTCCTTCTCGAGATCACGATCTTTTTCCTTCTTCTTGCCCAGGCGCATAACTAACAATACAGCAAAACAATTTAGAAATCATTTTATACAATTAACACCCACTTTGAACTCACTTTGCTTTTGCTTCTTCTCCTTGGTGGCGAAGCTGACAGTCAATCCATTCGATATCTCACCCAACTGGGCGTTTTGCGGCAGACGCCAAACCTGTAAATTCCTAAACGTACTCTTAATGCTATTCTTGCCCTGGTCACCGCTCTTCGATATGCCCTTCTCTTTCAAAGCATGATCACCGGGACGTATAAGTGGCCAGTAGTCGACTTGCAATTCAACAGATTCGGCACAACCGAGATTTGTCGTTTGTAAGATACTGCTGCTGCCAAGATTTCCACTAGGCGTGCCGTACAGCTCGCCGCCAATACGTTCACGTTGTGATGTAGCGGACGAGGGTGGTGTTTGTAGTGGAGGCGATAAACGTCCAGCACTCTGTGGTGGTGAACTTGAGAGACCACCACCGCTATTGTTGCCACCAATATTGCTGCCACACAGTTGTGTAGATGAGCTGGAGTTGCCGATAGGAATGGCAGCGCTTGATGCGCTATTGGCTTGTTGTGCTGCCCATAGTGCAGCACTTTCTTCGAGATCAAGTGAGACTTGCGGTCCCTCCAGGTAGCCGATGCGTACATCCTACAAAAGATTCCATTACTTTAGCCAAAATAAACTCAACAAAGTTTAACAGAAACTTACGCTTACGAACGGCACAAATATCTGGCACGATTCCTCATCCTTATAGTTAACCATTGCCTCGGCGATGGGTATCTGTGTACAGGGTCCAGCCGCATGCATATAACGCTGTATTCTATTCACCACCTCAACAACATCTGATTTATTCATCGCAATTGAATCTCCCAGCGTTGAGGACAAGGCTGTTGGATTTATTGTAGTCACGGCACTCATGGCTACTGCCGTGGCTGCCGCACGTTCACACAACTGTGTCCAGTTGTCGGTACCAAACATGGCGCCATAAGATTGATCAATGTTGCTCAAATGACGAGCTATCGTACTACTATTGCTGCCAATGGGCACGATATAGAAACGCAAATGATTCAGCCAGTCGGGCGGACGCACACCCATTAGCTCGACATAATGACGCAGAGCAGCACCCTGCAGCCAGTCACCGCCGATAAGCAGTATTTTAACTGTCGTTGGCGGCTTGGCATTCGAATTGCAGCTAAGGGTGTGTAGGTAAGAATAAGTCATTTATTGTAAATATGGTTTATTTATTTGCAGTTTTAAAAAATATACTTACTATTTCTGTATCTTGCCCATGAGTGCCTGTAGAACCGCCTTGACCTCAGCTGTATTTTGTGGTACGAATGCCGGCTTAAAGGAGTTTGCAAACAAGTTTGTTAGTTTTGTTATCAAAGTATTGCCTCCCAAAGCTTCTGATGGACTAATAATTGTCACCACATCGGGAATGCAGCCGGGGTCTTCGCTGGCAAACACTTTACTGAGCTGATCGAGCAGCAGTTTGCGTGGCTCAACATTGGTGGGGGACAAGCATGTCTCTAATACTGATCGTGGCTCAGCGCTAAGGCTAAGTGTTTGCTTCTTCTGTTTGCCGCCGGGCGTGCTGCTCGAGGTGCGAAAGAGACGTGAACGTTTCTCATTGGTAGGTGGTGGGTGAGCTGCAGCGCTTGCTTGTGTGGTAATGGCATAGGAGCTATTAACTGGGGTCATTTGTTGTTGCTGTTGCTGCTGTTGGTGTTGTTGACGCTGCAGCTGCGTTATATAGTCTTCGCCACCACGTGGTGGGCTATTCTGTGGGTCGGAATTTTGACCATCTGTATTAGCGGCATTAGCTTCATTGCCCGAGCTGTCGTTGCGATAGTCGGGTGCTCGATCTAGGGATCAAAAAAAGAAAAAAATTAGTTCTTTAAAGTACAAAATTTATTAAAAATACTTATATTTAAAATATATATAGGCACGTACAGCATATCCCAAATCAGTTGGCTTATTTTTAGTGCGTGTGCAAAGTTTGAAAGATTCGTATTTAATGTGCCAACGATTTGAGACAAGCGATATAAACAGAAAACTTCTAAACAATTAAGAAGGAGAGAGAGAGTGAGAGAGAGGAGCAAGAAAAAAAATTAAATATGGTTAACTGGTAAGACTAAGGGAGAGGGGCACCGATGAAATTTAATTTTTGTTTTATACAATTTTTGTTGTATTTTAGAGGAGCAGCTCTACATACACATAAGCATTTATTGGAGATAGCAAATCTTAAAAGAGAGAGAGAGAGAGAGAGAGAGAGAGAGAAATAGAGGCAGAAAGTTTAGGAGGAGGAGGGAAGGTGACACCAATGAAATTTAATTTTAATTAAATTTAACGCTTAATAAAATTTTAAGGAATAGTTTTGAGGAGCAGCTACATATATATGTACATTTAAGAATTGATTGCATAGAAGATATCAGAGCTGGGTCAAAAAGTACTCATTACAATTCAATTTCAATTTCTGGTAATTGATCTTCTCAAATCCTCAGAAATGTAATTGGAAAAAATCGTCAATTTCATTACAAAAATTGTAATTGGTAATTAAACACCTCAATTCCTTGGAATGGAATTGGAAAAAAATGGTCAAATGGAGTGGAATTCCATTACAGGAATTGTAATTGGTAATTGAATTCCTCAATTCCTCGGGAATGGAATTGAAAAAAATCGTCAATTCCATTACAGGAATTGTAATTGGTAATTGAACACCTCAATTCCTTGGAATGGAATTGAAAAAATTTTCAGTTGGTAGTTGAACACTTCAATTCCTCATAAATTGAATTAGTAAAAATCCTCAATTCTTTTACAGAAACTGTATTTTGAAGTTAAAATTTCGATTACTTTTTCACTAACTCAAAACTACTTCATTATATATTAGAAAACTTTATTTGACTCCCACTATAAGTCGGTTAATGAAATATTTACAAATAAATGTATTCTCGAAGATACCAATTTTTTAATTTAATACCACATTTTGAGTAAGAACAAAATATAAAGCTGCTACGCTACCTGATTCAATCCTGCCGACTTTTTGCAAGGTGTTTGGTACACAACTTCCACACCCATGCACAAAATTTCATTAATCTACTAACAAAGCAATATTTTTCAATTCTATTCCTAAGGAATTGAGGCGTTCAATTAGCAATTATAATTGCAATTACATTCCTGAAGAATTGAAGTGGTCAATTACCCATTACAATTCTTGTAATTGAATTAAATGGAATAATTGGAATGGAAAAAGTTTCAATTCGATTCCAAGGAAGTGAGGTGTTCAATTACCAATAACAATGCCTGTAATGTAATTGACAATTTTTTTTCCCATTCCATTCCTGAAGAATCGAGATGTCCAATTACCATTTACAATTCCTGTAATATGATTGAGAATTCCTGAGGAATTGAAATGTACAAATACCAATTTATAATTCCAAGGAATTGTAATTGAGGTGGAATTAGATTAAAAAGGTATCATTACAATCCAGCTCTGGAAGATATCTTACACGATAGAAAGGGAGAGACAAAAAGTATCAAAATTTAATTTTTATTTTGAAAAGGAAAGATCCCTTATGTCACTCTTAGATTTGAATGATTTTCATATATGTGATAGAGATGCTTAATCGTAAGGTGACCAATCGTCCACTTTCATAGTATATGTCTTTCCTCAAAAAGTGTCCTGCTCTGTCCTCCTTTTCGATATTTTAAAACTAGTTTATGACTTCACACTTAGATTTCACACTTTGTATGACTATTAAGTGTCTGTTTTAAGAAAATAATAACTGAAACTGATTGAAATAACTGGATGTTTATTTCAATTCGGATAAATTAAAATAAGGTGAAAATCAACGTGTTGAAATTGATAAATGGTTAGTCGAAATATTTAACCATTGTCAAATATTCAGTCGAAATGAACACATTCCATAAGAAAATTTAGTAATACTTGTTGAATTTACGTTGTGCTGCCCTGGAACTAATGCAGCAGTTGAAAAAGTTTTTTCAATTGGTAATGATTTCTGTCTAGTGAGAAATCAAAAATTAATGTTGATACTGTGATGCAGCACTTACCGTACAATTCAATATGAAGGATATTTCTTAATCCAAATTTCCAATATATTATTAGAAAATGATGATGAATTGGCAAAAAATATTAATATAAAAGAAAAATACTCGTGTAATTAAATAATTTAAAGGGATGTTAGCATAATTAAAGTTTTTTTGTTTGAATTTATAAATTGTATCATTTACTTAAGTCTTAAATTTTGTCGTCCTTTTCATTGCAATAAAATTGGGTCACCTTATTAATCGACGATTATGTTTAAAAATTGTGTTTCAAAATCCGCGAAATTTTCGTCCATTCGCAATAACTCCACCATTTTCCATTTAAATATATACAAATTTGGCAACAAACAAAAGGTATTCATTCAAGTCACACAATTTTAATATCTAATTTGTAGAGATACATTTTATTAAAGTTTGTTTTTTGTCATTTTTAACGGTACACTATATGGGAAACCGGAGGCGAACCCTTACAGGGTCACATATCATCTGAATGTCTCAACCTGGCGTGGCCAGCATAATCCTTGTGAAATCGTCTCAAGTCGACTCAAATCTCCTCCACGTGTGTTTCCTGGGAAACGTCAAAACTGACATCCGTCAGTTTGGCGGCTAACCTGAGCGGCGGGCTTCCCCAGTAGGCTTAAAACAGGTTGTGCGTCGGATATGAAGCCCATCCGAAAAAAACAATTTAAATGAAAGCATATATGAATAAAAGAAAAATTATCCCCAAATCTGATGACGACTACCGCAAACGAAAAAATGATAATGATTTAAGGATATACACATGGAATGTCTGAACTCTTAATTGGGAAGGAGCCTCTATCCAACAAACTGATGTCTTAGAAAGATACTAAGCTGATATCACTGCTATCCGAAACATGTGTTATGTGTTCGGCCGTCTCAAAAAAGTTGTTTCAATAAAAACGCGTTTAAACTTTTAAGTACTAAAGATTTGTATTATATTTTTAGACATTTGACACTTTTGCCGGATTCTATCTCTTGGTATATTATTTTTAAGACACTAAAGCATCTTTTAAGAGAAAAAAAATTTTCGATGTAGATGTTAAAATTACCATTGACCCATTAACCTATTGAGTCCCCCACTCAAATTTTTTCAATTGTTTAATAGGTTATTTTGCCAGATTTAAGAAAAAATATTTTAAATTTTCATTTCGCACCCCTGCATCGCAGTTAATTACCTAACCGCAAAGGGATGGAACCCCAACTACCAAAATTTCACAAAACTATTTTAATTACCTTTCTAACAGTAGTTTAAACTTAACATTCGGCGAAGTAGTGTTTGAGAGATGAGTTTTCGTAAAAATCTATTTTCGACGTTTTTGCCAATTTTTGGCAATTTTGGCAAATGAAGTTTTTTATATCCGTCAGTGATGCTCCATGCAAATTTTCACTAAAGCGGAGATGGTCATTCCGTTAGGCTGGCTCGTTCAAAATGGAATTGCTGAAATACTTAAAAACAGCGGAGATATTTACATCGAAAGCCAAAACTTTGAATTTTGTATCGTTTTTTTTTTTTTTTTTGTTTTTTCATTCTTAGTTAAATCAATTCATGGAAAATATGCCAAAGTTTATTCCAATTTCTATGGTGTATTACATCCTTAATGTAAATATTTGGAGTTGAAGAGGAATAAAACCACCGTTTAGGTTTGCTTCTATACAGACAAGTGAAAAGCACACAATTTTATATGGAAGCTCCATCAAATAAAATCTTTTGTCATCTACATACACGAAAAAGTAAAAAAGTTTTGATACTTATATTGTGCACTTTGAATTTATACAAATTAAAAAAAAAAATAATGAGTTAAAAAAGAATTTTAAAAAAAAGTAATACTTAAAATGTTCGAAATCAAACATAAGTGAATATAAAACCATTACGACTACGGGTTCCTTATGAAATCTGCTAGATATTGTTACAAATTTATTTGTATGGCTTTCAAATATTTACAGTTTGATACCAAATTTTCATGTTTATATTAAATATTTTAAGACAGAGTTTCTTTCAAAACTATTTGCAGAATCCGAATTGAGAAAATTATCTTCGGTACCACTTCTGGTGCCCGAGATATAAAACCTTATATTAATTTTTTTGAAAAAGTTAAAAAATTGCATTCAAGTATATATTTCTTAAAAACAAGAAAATGCATATGCACAAAATATGCAAATTATTAGTTCGCCATATTTAAGGAAAGCCTTAACACTCTAATCATATCTCCAAAATTTAGACAACCAGAAAACAATTAAAACTTCTGTGCTATCTTGAGTGTACCTTTAGTTTCGAATATTCTTCACACGCATGAAAAATATGTCAACTCATTTGAGACTCATTTATAGTTTAAAGTTTCTTATTTGGCAATCATTGATTACGTACGTTATAACATAACATCTGCGGTCAAAATAATAGTAGTACTCTTATATTCAGACAAGTTTGGATAAATAATACTTGGATCCGGTAAACCCATTATCATTTCTATATGTACTTTCAACACTGGTTCCAAATCTGTACTCAGTTTCCTCCTATATTGTAAAATTTTCAAGATACAGGGTGTTTTCCATTTTTGGCAAGTGTTTAGTATTATTGATCTAGAATCTATACTACTCACCATAAAATAAAAAATATTTTGTATTTTAGAAAAATTATCTACTTTTCCATCAATATATCAACCACTATGCTGTAGCGAAGCTAAAACTTTGAGGTTATTCAACAAAATATCAACAAATTTTATATCTTTTGTTTTAGCGTTTTAGCGGAGCTGTAATTGTCCAAATTTAAAATTTTTATTTTTCATGTAAAAATACACTTAACAGTTTTTTCTGAATTCTAACTCTGAATAATAGAAAACCGCTCTGCTAAAATAAAAGATACATTTTTTTAAATGTCGTTGGATAATTTTAAAAATTGTAGCTTTTTTTGTAGTTTATTGTATTAAAATGTTAGTAGTAATGAAATAATGCCTGAATATAAGAGTACTACTATTATTTTGACCGCAGCTGTATATGTTAACATAACATAATTTAGAGAAATAATAAGCAGGTATTAAGTTTTTTGCTTGATAGTACATGGGCCAACAAATCGTATGATTGATATTACAAAGGATATTTCATATTACCAGACCTCATGTTCTAAGAATCGTATATAGGTATATAAATTCCAAATGTTTTTTTTTAATACAATAAATAATGCCAAACTTGTGTATAATAACACTCGATACTATTACCAGAGGTGAATAAAACTCTAGCTGGGTTTCGTGAATTTGGCGACCGCTTTCGGCTTTTTATGGCCCCCAAAATGTTGCTCCCAATAGCTCCGTCAGGGTTGGAGATATCGGTTTACTGTATTTGCCAAATTTTTGACAAATTTATAATATCTAGCTTTCTTACATTTCGATTTCGAAGAAAGGAAAATCTGACGCCGTTATGGCAACGGTTGCGAGAATTTTTTTAAGATCGGGACTATAGAAAAAAAAATCGGGATCTTAAAGCAGAGAATATCACTTTTTTCGAAAAAATTTTTATATTGCGCAGAAAGTTATATTTAATGGAGTCAAAGTACGTCTTTAAAGCAGGATATACTTTTATAAGTCCCTCTACTGCTTGCTGTAAGGAAAGCCAACGCGTATTTTGTTATTGTAGAGCTCTTTTTTGTTACAATTGCTGTTTTTTGCACCAAAGCTCAGCAAAGAGCTCCGGATCGTGAATGCCCCTATTGTTTTGTTCGTTTATTTTTCTTGCTTTTACGCTCTGTTAGGTTGCTAGAAAGTATGCGATTCGATTAAATTAATTAGTGACACACAAAACTGTAAGTGAAAAATATCTGTACAAATTTAGTGATGTAGAAATAAAAACTTAGGAAATATTTTTAAAAAATAATAAACAATACTCAAAATAAAATTGCGTTTCGGAAAATCGCGACATTTGGCGTCTCTGTTAAGATTTTCGCGGGACGCACAGTTTTAGGCTGAAAAGCAGGATAAACCGCTTGGAGATCGTGACCTGGCAGCCGAAATCTTGTTTAAACGAAAATCTTGTTTAAAGGTGCTGAAGTTGAGCATAGCGAAGAAGGAAGTGCATAGCGAAGAAGGAGAATCCCAGAGTGACATTGAAGACACATTTTTCGAAGTCTTTCATATTTTATAATATTTAATGATAATTTTTCGAGCAGTGAAGATTTGTAAGACCTTGCTGGTTTAGGTGAATGATCCCAAAAATAACATTATCATGATGTAAATTTTAAATAAAAAACATTAACTTTATAAGGTTTTTAATTAATATAGACGAGTTCATTATCCTTCCGGCTACAATTTAACAAAAAATATTGGGTTAATATTTTACATCACATAAATATGTTCACAAGAAATTTTAAGTTTTTTTTTGGCTCCAATTTTATTGAAGATAGTACATGAAAAATTAGAATTCTTTTTACTTATAGGCAGTGGCGCAGATAGCTTTTGGTTCCCCCCCCCCACAACCGTAAAAAATAAAATAACCTTAAGAAAGTATACTTTTGAATACCTGATTACATGACTGTTTTGTGAAGCCGAATGTTTTGTTTCACAGCTTTACTTTGTTGAAACGTCGAAAAACGGAAGGTAGGTAAAAAAATATGGACTTGTTAAATTAAATAAACACCGAATTTCTGAAAATGACACATGTCACTATATCTTTAGTAATTGTTGACCGATTTAGAAAAATTCAACATTGAACTAAATAAAATTTTGAAAACTTTCTTGAGAAAAAGAACAATTTTTGGCAGTATATACAGCTGTGGTCAAAATAATAGCAGTAGTCTTATATTCAGACATGTTTGTATAAATAATACTTGTCTACAAATTTTGGATCCGGTACATCCATTATCGTTCCTATATGCACTTTTAACGCTGCTTCAAAATCTGCACTCAGTTTCCTCCTATATTGTAAATTTTTTCAGATACAGGGTGTTTTACGTTTAAGGCACGTGTTTAGTATTATTGATCTAGAATCTAAACTACTTACCAAAAAATAAAAAATAATATTTCGTATTTTAGAAAAAATACCAACTTTTCAATCAATATATCAGCCACTATCATGTCATGTGCGGTAGCGGAGCAAGAATTTTGAGATTATCCAACGAAATATAAACAAATATTGTATCTTTTGTTTTAGCGGAGCTGTAATCGTCCAAATTTAAAATGTCTTTTTTTCATGTAAAAATACACTTAATCAACAGTTTTTTTCTAAATTCTAACTTTGGAAAATAACAGCTCCGCTAAAACAAAAGATACAAAATTCGTTGATATTTCGTTGGATAACCTCAAAATTTTTGCTCCGCTACCGCACATGACACCATAGTGGTTGATATACTGATTGAAAAGTTGATATTTTTTCTAAATTAAAAAATATAATTTTTTATTTTATGGTGAGTAGTTTAGATTCTAGATCAATAATACTAAACACGTGCCAAAAACGTAAAACACCCTGTATCTTGAAAATTTTACAATATAGGAGGAAACTGAGTACAGATTTGGAACCAGTATTGAAAATACATATAGAAATTATAATAGGCTTACCGGATTCGAAATTTGTAGACTAGTATTATTTATCCAAACATGTCTGAATGTAAGAGCACTGCTATTATTTTGACCGCAACTGTACATATAGGCCTTTCCAAACTGTCGTTACGGACGATTTGTACGAAGAAATTTAAAAAAAAAAGAATGAAAATTTTTCTGATTTTTAAAAAGGCTTTTCATATTTGCGTAGTAATTAAGTGAAAAAAATGACAACAATCGACCCTTAGGATTTAAAGATATTAGCAAAAAATATGTGCCGGCGTCACGTTACAAAACAAGGAAGTGATTTTTTACTTGGATTAAAAAATTTGCAAAACTCTCTGAATTGGGCAAGACTTTTTGTATTCAAATTTTTTAGAGGGGCTTAACATAAGTTTATTTTCCAAAAGATCAAATTTCAAACTCATCTCTCCATTTTTTTTTTAATAACCTTTTTGATGTGGCGTTACTTTACTGAAATTTTAATTGTAGTTTAATTGGGTATTTAAGTAGTAAGGTAGTTAAGTAATTGTGTAATTTAGTAATTAATAAACAAATTTAATATATTGTCCTTTCCTTGCCTAAACCATTTTTTTTTAATATCTTTAGCCAATGTTTTCCATTTTTACTAGAACAAAAAAGTTTACGAAACATTTACTAAATATTTACGAAAAAGAAAAACTGCATTTGAAAACAGTGCAGACGATTCGACCATCAAGGTTAATGAATTTATGTATAAATTGGTTAAATTAATAAAATTAAAATGTTTCTCTTAGATAATATTATAAAATAATAAGTTATTAATAAGTTTTCATTTTTGTCACGGTAGACTTTTCTGTGGAAATGCCCATATACATTTTGATTCGTGCTTGAGTTATTATTAAAATCCATTCACAATAACGCGAGATATTTGGTAACGTTTCCATGGCTCTGGATGGTGTCCAGACCTGCGGACCACCCCCATATCTACGCCACTGTTTATAGGTAATCGCAAAAAAGCGAGTATGTTTTGTTTTCATGTCAGTTCATTCATTAGCTACAATTTTGCCAAAGACAAAAAAACGATATCTCCAATTCAGACGGAGCTGTTGCAAAAACTGATAGAAGGTACCCTTTTTTTTTAGCAAAATCGCTAATGCCCACAATATTTTGGGGGCCATAAAAGAAAACGGTCGCCAAAGTCGTGAAATCCAGCTAGGAATTTAGTCACCTCTGGTCATAGTATCGAACCTATACCGGAGAATCCTGTTATTTTGTTGATTGTTTTTAACAGTGTAATTCACAAAAACTATTCAAGTACCAAAAGAAAACAAGTAAAGAATAGCAATAACGACATAGATATTAAAGCTATTTTCTTTATCCACAAATAGGTATAAACATTACAAAGTGAGACCAGCGTATTGAGGATTAGAATGAATTACTTACACTATAAAGTAGAGTTTGAAAAAAGACTTAAAATTATATTAACAGAAACATCTCACTACATAGTTAAATTTATTAAAATAACAATTATAGGAACATAGATATAAAAACATAAAACGAGCAAATATTTAACAATAAAGAATAAAACTAGGAAACTGGTGGAACGATACGCTTGGTGGAGTAAGTGACGAAGTTTTGTTAGAATAGTGGATATTTGGAAATTTAAAAATTTTTTTTGATATGAAAAACAAACATACACACGTACAGATACAAAAACACACACAGCTATGTTAGGAATTTAAATTGATTTTTTTTTTTATATATATATTTATTTTTGAGAAAGTGAGCTGAGGTGAGTGTGAAGAATTTTCAAAACGGAAAACAAAATTTTTGATTATCAGGTAGTAAAATTTTGTTTAACATAAAAAAAAATTATATATATAAATTTATTCAAGTACTAAAAATTTGTTAAAATTTAATTTTTGTTTTGTTTTTGTTATTTGCTTGACATACACAGACCTGGTGTTGTTGCCGAATCGTTATTGTTTGTTAAATGAATGCAATTAGTTTGTTTGTTATTTTCATTAAATGACGAATTGGTCAATTGATCGCTTTTGTCCGATGAGCGGCGTTCAAAGTTTCCTGCAAAAGAAATTGTTCAAGCCATGCATTGAAAGAAATAAATAAGTACGAATACATGAAATAAATATATAATCTCAAAACTAAACTGATCAATAAACTTAATGTACAAAGCTTAAGTATTTATTTTTTAGTTTTGAAACGCTTAAAATACTTAAATTTAGCATAGTTTTTAATATGAAGATATTTAGCTTACCGTGGCTACAAAAACTATGTTCTTCAAAACACAAAACAAAACAAACCAAAGAACCTCAAACATATTGTACATGTATCTAAATTTATTTGAACAGAATTTAAACAAAACGTCACATATTTCATTTGTATGCTTTCTGTTTTCATGTATTTACAGTTCATAGTTATTACCCTCGCCTTCAACTCATTTGTCAGCTCAACGTGAACGTGACCTTGTATGAGTTGGGTCAGGGTGAAAACAACACCGAACATTAGGGTGCATGCCCCAAGCATCCAATTTGCCAAGGAACAATAAAGCTTGTGAAAAGCACAACTGATAAAAGTGTCGCACCGACAAACTCTGCTCATTTCTCTGCAGTTTTTTTTTCTCAGAACTGTAAGAAAAACAGTAAAGTTGTTGAATTCCACTTCCGGCAGTGATTTAATTCCTGTAATTAAAGTCGTTCAAGCCAAGGACCGAAAAAGTAACAAATAAATTTTCCAAAACAACTAAAAGAAATAAAAGTGTGGCATGTGAAATAAAACTTTACAGCAGAAATGTTTTTATAGATATCAACTTGATAGCATCTGGTACCCTAATAGTTGTTTATGCAGAATATAGGTTTCTATATATTTTTTATAAAAAACATATAAAAACTTACATCGATTAGGAAAAAACTTTTGAGGGTGACTGTTCTTAATTAAATCATCAAGATTTAAGCAATCTGCTTAATAGGCGACCTTAAAACTTTTATTATTTTTATGAACAACTAAGTGAACACTTTTTTTATGGTTTTCCAGTGATACATTGGTAAGTTATTAGCAAGTTCCAAGATACGAAGGGACGAGCGGCAACTTGAGCTTGCAAACACGGGGGCCGAATAATACATTTTAAGTCATTTGTAGGCTTATCGAAGCTAGTCCCTAACATGTGCTTAGCAGTACTAAGGTTATTTTTATCAAAGGGGATAAGGGTAAATATGGTCAGTTTTCGTCCCCTTCTGAAAAGTGTTTTAAATGCATGGAATTCATTTAAAAGACCCATTCAAGAAAACTAAATAATTCATAGGCTGCTGCCTGTAGGTCTGAATACATTGGAGTCTTAACAAAACTTTATAATTGATTTTAATGATTTTTAATAAGAAGATAACAAATCTTTTGGTGCTTTTAACGAAACTTGGTCACATTTTTTTGTTTCAGCCCATTTTATTGCTTCAGACTTGTTTTGTGTATGTGGTGGAATAAAATTTCGTACAGGTACTATGTTAAACTTTAAAATGCTATAACTTTGTTAATAATACTGATATTGAAAAAAATTAAAACGACTGAATTTGCTATTAACTGTATATGCATAGAGGAACTTCAATTTTTTAAAAAACAAGTGCATTAAAAATATTAATAAGGAAAAACCTGAAAATGTAGCATAACTGAACACCAAAGCTTGTTCCGTGCACTGCACTGTATCTTAAAAAAGGTTTATACAAGGGCAATTTGAGAAGTTAGTGAAGGTTTTAATTTCCCGCGTATTAACTTTAAATGCAACACTGATCCTGGCAACTACCATCTGCTAATAGACTATTGTCAAAATATATGTTATATATATTTATATATATATATTGGCAAAAATGGAAAAAAAGTGAATTTCGTGTGCTCATGTTTTGCGCAAAAAAACCATCAGCAAAACCAAGGAAAGTCTTCATAAATACTATAGCTCTGCACCATCGATTGGAATGATTCACAAGTGGCTTAGTGAATTTCAATGTAGTCGCACAAGCACAAGTGACGCCGAAAATTCGGGACGCCCAAATGAGGTCACCACACCAGAAATGATCACTAAAATTCACGAAATCGTGTTGGCCGATCGCTGAGTTAAAATGCGCGAGATTGTTGAGACCGTAGGCATCTCAAAAGAACGGGTATGGAAAATTTTGCGAAATCATTTGGATATGAAAATATTAGCCACAAGATGGGTGCAGCGTTTGCTCACTCTCGACCACAAACGCGATCGTGCGACTGATTCAAAAGCGTGTTTGGCGTAATGAACAAATATAAGAAGGATTTTTTCCCGTCGATTAGTAACCGTGGACGAAACATGGATCCATCACTACACACCAGATACAAAGGAACAGTAGAAACAGTGGACTGCCCGACCGAACGTGCTCCGAAGAAAGCGAAGCGGTTTCTGTTTCCAAACCTGGAGACATGGCTCGGCGGAAAGAGATTCAACACCAGAGAAGAGCTCATCAGCGAAACAGAGGCCTATTTTGAGGACCTTCCGAAAACATATTTTTCGGATGGCATCAAACAATTGGAGAAACGTTGGACGATGTATATCGAGCTAAAAGGAGACTACACTCAAGGAAAAATCGCAACGTAAAATGAAATAATATCATGATAATTTTACGTTGCTCCATTTTTAAAAAATCATCTTTAAATTCACATTGAAATCCTTTAAATCAAATACGAAAACATTTTATCTCCAATAAGAAGTGGAAAAACTTCAAAATAATCGTGATCCACTATAGCTATTATATTCTTTAAACTTCAAAATTAAGTTGGAAAATAACATGGTTTATATTGAAGTTGTCAGTAGTGCAAACGAAGTAGAAAATATATATTTAAAAGTGGAAGACACTTCAATTTGAAGTTGGATGCATATTTTTGTGTGTGCAAATAGTAATAGTAAGTGAAAATAAGTGAAGATTAATAAAAATGGAAAATATTCAATATATTTATGAATTTGGCCAAGTTCTTAACTTGGACCCAATACTTATCAACAGTGTGGATGTAGTTACAAATTTAGAAGAAGACGATGTTAAATTCGCTAGTCTGCTTAAAGATTTTGAGTTACTTACTTACTTACTTAGTTGGCGCTACAACCGTATGTCGGTCTTGGCCTCATCTAAGAATTTGCGCCAGCCATTTCTGTCTTTCGCTTGCTGGCGCCAGTTGGAAATTCCAAGCTTCGTCAGGTTGTCCTCTACTTGGTCTTTCCAACGAAGATGCGGTCGTCCTCTTCTGCGTTGACCGCCGCTGGGTACCGAATCGAATGTTTTCTTCACTGGAGCATCATCTTTCATGCGCTGAACATGACCAAGCCAGCGAAGCCGCTCGATTTTAATGCGCTTGACTATGTCGATGTCAGCGTACAGCTCATACAGTTCATCATTCCACCGTATTCGGTACTCGCCATTGACGCAGATTGGTCCGTAGATCTTACGAAGAATCTTTCTCTCGAATGCTCCTAAAGTCTTTTCATCTAAACTGCTCAGCGTCCAGGTTTGTGATGCGTAAAGTAGGACGGGCATGATGAGCGATTTATAGAGCGTGATTTTCGTTCGTCGAGAGAGGGCTCTGCTTCTTAATTGCCTACTGAGCCCAAAGTAACACCTGTTGGCAAGAGTTATTCTTCGTTTGATCTCAATGCTGATGTCGTTGGTTGAATTAATGCTGGATCCCAGATAGACGAAGTTCTTCACAACCTCGAAGGAGGTATTGTCAACGGTAACGTGGGTTCCAAGACGCTGGGACTGTTTGTTTGTTGACACTAAGTATTTCGTCTTATCTGCATTCACTGCCAGACCCATTCGACTTGACTCTCTTTCTAATCTGGAAAATGCTGCACTGACTTCGCGCGTATTATGGCCAATGATATCGATGTCATCAGCATACGTAAGCAGCATAACACTCTTGTAGAATATTGTGCCACTACGTCTCAGATCAGCAGCTCGGATGATCTTTTCCATCATTAGGTTGAAAAAGTCGCACGATAAGGAATCACCTTGTCTGAAACCTCGTTTGGTAATAAATGGTGGGGAGAGGTCCTTCCCGATTTTAACTGCGCTGCTGGTGTTGCTCAGTGTCATCCTGCAAAGTCGTATTAGTTTTGCAGGAATACCAAATTCAGACATGGTGGAGTACAGGTGCTTCCTTATTGGGCTGTCGAAGGCGGCTTTGTAGTCGACAAAAAGATGGTGGGTGTCGACTTGTTTTTCTTGAGTCTTCTCCAAGATTTGTCGTAGTGTGAAAATCTGGTCGATGGTGGACTTTCCAGGTCTGAAGCCACACTGATAAGGTCCGATCAGTTCGTTTACAATGGGCTTCAATCTTTCACATAAAACGCTCGACAGGACCTTATATGCGATATTAAGAAGGCTTATCCCACGGTAATTGGCACAGATAGTGGGATCGCCTTTCTTGTGGATTGGGCAGAGCACACTGAGATTCCAATCGTTCGGAATGCATTCTTCCGACCATATTCTGCATAGAAGCTCGTGAATGCATTTAAGTAGAGCTTCGCCTCCGTTCTTAAACAACTCAGCAGGTAAGCCATCAGCTCCCGTGGCTTTGTTATTTTTAAGCCGAGCTATAGCTGTCAGAACTTCATCATAGTCGGGCAGCGGAACCTCAACGCTGTCATCCAAAATTGGGGTTTCCGGAATATCATCTCTATTGGCGGGATTGTTGTCAGCGTCGCCATTTAGAAGCTTAGAGAAGTGTTCCCTCCATAACGTCAGTGTACTCTGGACATCTGTCACTAGATTCCCGTTTTCATCCTTGCAGGAAGAGGCCCCGGTTTTAAAACCATCGGCAAGGCGTCTTATTTTTTCGAAAAATTTTCGGGCCTCATTCCTGTCACCATACATCTCAATCTTCTCCTGCTCGCGCTTTTCTGCCTCTCTTTTTTTCCGCCTGAAAATATGTCTCTCTTCCCTCCTCTTTTCTTTGTATCGCTCCTTAGCAGCGCGCGTTACAACCGACTGCAGGGTGGCTTTGTAGGCGGCGTCTTTCTCTGCAGTGGCGTCGCGACACTCCTGGTCGTACCACTGGTTTCGGCTAGGGCGTTGGTAGCCAATCACCTCTTCAGCAGCCGCACGCATGGAGTTGGAAATGTGAGTCCACTGCGCGCATATATCATCGATTGGAGGAGTGCTTTGAAGCAGGAGTGAGAGTCGAGTGGCGAAAGCATCGGCTGTCTGTTTTGATTGCAGCTTATCGACGTCTAGCTTTCTCTGTGTAGGGTTGCGTGTATTCTTAGCTGCGCATAGACGTGTACGGATCTTGGCTGCAACAAGATAGTGATCCGAGTCAATGTTTGCACCACGGATCGTGCGTACATCCAATACACTGGAAGAGTGCCTTCCGTCGATCAAAACGTGATCAATTTGATTTTGAGTTGTAAAGGTAAAAACCAAATGAATAATGGTAACACGTATGTGAGGAATAAATTTTTATAACTACATTTTTAAAATCATAATTCTCTTATATAAATGTAATATATTGAATTATTATATAATTTTTAAAAAATGTACTACATTTATTCTAATATTTTAACAAAAGGACATTTCTATAAAAACTGGTTTTGTTTTATCTATTTGATTTTGTTTCACGGACCCTGTAACCATTCAATATCAAAAATATTAAGTATTTCATTTAAAGTGAAAATCACTTTGATTCATTAATGCAAGGACGTGCAATTAAAGCAGAAAATACCTTATTTCAAAGTTATAACGCATTTAAAATAAATAGGTTAGTATTCCAATTGAATATGCTTCCTCTTTGAATAAAATCAGAATCTACGTTAAGTTATAGTCGAATACTTATCATTTTAGTTTCAAGTGGAAACAACATAAAACTTAATATATGTGTTTCCACTTTGAATTGAATATTTTCGTGTTTGGTGCCAAATCATTCCGAAAAATATTTGAATTGAAGTGGTTACCTATGATTTTACGTTGTTTTTTAACTCAGTGTATATTAAAAAATAACACTTTTTTTGCCGTAGAAATCATTCCTTGTTTCATTTTTTACGGAATTATCAAATGACCCTCGTATGTTCGTCTTTTTGAATATTTTGTGTGCCAGCCCTTTATTCTTTATTACATAATTAAGCCGGCTAGTCATGTTTTCCACCTATTTTTTGTAGTTGCTGCACAGTAAAAAAATATGAGCATAAATTTTATACTATTTTGTGAATATGAGCATAATTCAATCCAGTTATCAACCAACCAGCACGCATACACGAAAGGGAAATCAGTTGAAACGGCACTACATTCCCTAGTAGTAACCCTAGAAAAAGCCCTTCACCACAAGGAATACGCACTCGGAGCTTTTCTAGACATATCAGGTGCATTCAACAATGTATCAACCACCGCAATCCTTAGTGGATTACGTGCAATAGAGGCACCACCAGCAATAAACCTATGGTTAGACAAGTTGCTAAGCTGCAGAAAGGTGCGGGCTGAGTGGGGCACTAAATCCATGGTAAGGGAAGCTCGCAGTGGGACACCCCAGGCAGGGGTACTCTCGCCACTACTATGGAATCTTGTAGTTAATAAACTACTCGAAAAGTTCGCAGGTAGAGCCCCGAGGATAACTGCCTATGCAGACGACATAAGCATAATTATAGTAAGGAAATGTCTATCAACAGTAAGCTCCATAATGGAGAGCATACTCAAAGATGTACTTAGATGGTCAAATTCAGTCGGTATTAATATTAACGCAGAGAAAACGGATCTGGTTCTGTTCACGAAAAGGTAAAAGATACCAAAGTGGATACCACCGGAATTATGGAATTTATGGAATTTATGGAATTATTGTGTGGTGGCCGGCTGTGAACAAATCAACATTCCTCAGGCACTTAGAGAAAACTCAGCGGCAGGCAGCGCAATGCATCACGGGAGCACTAAAGTCAACTCCAACTAAAGCGCTTGAAACCATTCTAAGTATGGACCCCCTGGACATACACGCAAAACTAATAGCCGGAAAAACGGCACAACGCCTTACGGCAGGCAACATGCACATTCAAAATTTTTTACATTGTACAATCGGAAAGGATCTACCTAGTAGCACGGACTACATGGTGCCTCGCACGATAGTCAATTCCAAAGCACGAACTCTTCTGGGACCAAATGACTGGTGCAAAGGTATAGAACAAGCACAGCAGGCGGTCAACATATTTATCGACGGCTCCAAAATGCCTACGGGGCTAGGTGCGGCGGTGTTTTGCGCAGAGCCTAATATAAGGCAGCCATATAAACTGCCGAACCATAAGGAAGCCATAAGGAAGGCTGCTGAGATAGCCCTCAGCATGAACACACAACACTCTTACATCAACATTTTCGTTGACAGTCAAGCGGCGATCAAATCCATGCGCTCCGCTAGCATCAAGTCCAAAAGTGTCTTGGCTGGCAGGGATGCACTAGATGCACTATGCGCTTCGAAGAGAGTGCGCATCTACTGGGTCTCTAGCCACCAGGGCATTGAGGGAAACGAGATGGCAGATGGTTTAGCAAAGGAATGCGCCGGGCTGGAATCAGAACTCGCAGAACATGTACTTACTCCGCTACAAGAGTTGTACAGGAACCTCGAAAGAAGAGCCACACTAGCAGTGAATCGTAGATGGAGAGATACGACAACGTGCAAGATCGCGAAAACCATGTGCAATGCACAATGCGAAAAACGAACTCTGTTCATCTTGGCACGCTCGCGCAAAGATTGCAGGACACTAGTGGGCATGCTCACTGGTCACTGCATGACGACAGCCCACGCGAGGAAGCTTGGCATCACCACGGATGACAACTGCAGGAAGTGTAAGGCACCGGCTCATCGACATTCCCGTCGCTTAAAGATGTAGCCAGGGTGTCTCTAGAATCCCTCCTAAGGAATAGGCTCATCGACATTCCCGTCGCTTAAAGATGTAGCCAGGGTGTCTCTAGAATCCCTCCTAAGGTTTGCGAATTCAACGCAAATCTTTAAAGACTTTTAAACAAACACAAAGGTTCCTTTTGTTCGCTACCGGTACCACTAAGGACCGGAATTGGTCTATGTGAGCCTTCACGAAGGCATCCGGTTTAACCTAACCTAACCTATTCTATTTTGTATACATATAAATCCAAACCAAAAATGTTTTAAAAGTTATACCATCAAATCTTATAAATTTTTCAGACCATTTTTCTCGTCAGACCAATGGAAACCACTACATTTTTAAATTTCCCGATTTCGGTGAATTTTTTTCTTTCGAACCAGAATATATTTTGATTTACACATGATATCCATGTAAAATTGTTAAATTATATTTGTTTTATTATTTTTATAATATTGAGTGGTATAAAATTTATAAATTATTTTGAATAAAAAAAGTTTATACCCCACAAATGTTTTAAAAAAAGATAAAATTTACCCTCAAATTTTTTACTGTGTGGGGAAATTTTTTGCCATTCCTCTATCGGAGCATTTTTTAAATAACACTGTACACCAAAAAGAGCCTTTTTTGTGAGTAAGAAACGGACTAATGTTTTCAATTATTTCCGGACTCCTTATCACGAATCTGGCACCCAAATTTTTTTCACCATATCAGGATTTTGATAAAACCGTGATTCAAGGTCAAAAAATTCTCCTAAGAGAAATCAACTTGGATCGTTAAAACTAAAAGTGGTACGCGATTTTTGTATATGGCAAAGATGTTTGTTATAAGTTGATAAAAAATTTGTCTTTCATACTTCCATCCCCCCCACCCCCTTTTTTACCCTTATTTTTACGTTTTTCAAAAATAATTTATTTTAGCATTGCTGTATTCTGCAAACCATTGAGAAATGTAATATTATGTGTTGGCAAAAAATCATCCCTATTAAAAAACATATAGGGTCTTCCAAGAACAATAGACCCCCAAAATGCAAAATTAATTCAAACTGTTGAGATATGGACAATAGGGCGTATCGAATCATAATTGCTTTCTCTAATTTCACATTCTAAGAGGTCTCAAAAATTCTATCAAGATCTTGTTGTCAAGATCTCCCAAAAAAAATTTTAGAAAAAAACATTTCTACCTTTCCCGCAAGGACAAAGTTGTCTTTTGAGAAAAACTGGAAAAAATAACGATCTTAAAATGCTTAGAATTTTGTAAAAAAAACTATATATGTCTTAAAGTAAAAGTAAATACAAACTTTCACTAACAATATCTTGCCAAACCCGATGACACTCTCGTTTTTTACCCACAGTCTCCCGTGAGAAGGATATTCGAATCTAAGGGTACACTCGAGATTTTTCAATCAATTATTTTGATTATTATCTAATTTTCTAAAAATTTTTTTTATTGATTATAGTGTCAACGTTTTCCTTAAATTTGGCGAATTAATAATTTGCATATTTTTCGTATATGTATTTTCTTGTTTTTGAGAAATGTATACTTGGTCGCAATTATTTAACTTTTCCAAAAAAAATTAATATAAATTGTTATATCTCGGGCATCAGAAGTGGTACCGAAAATAATTTTCTCAATTTGAATTTTTCAAAGGTTTTTCAAAGAAACTCTGTCTTAAAATATTTATTTAAAACAGCAGGAAAAGGCCATTTTTATATCTAAAAAAAAATATTTCCTAGCATGAAATTTAACTATTATATTCATATCTCCTTTATGGTAATTATTTCTTTAAAACACTTCTTAAAAACAATAAGTCAATTGAGACCCATCGAATGGCTAACTTAGAAACTCGAAATTTTAGTATAACATATTTGTCAATGCTGAGGTGAGGTGTTTTGAAGAAATAATAAATTTCATGCTAGAAAGTAAAATTTTTTTTAAGTTATCGAAATAGAAAAGAGGTGGTCTTATGCTGGTGTTTTATATAGATATTCTTGGAAAGGGTGTTTTTCAGAAATATTTGAAGAATCAAAATTGAGAAAATTACCTTCGGTACCACTTCTGATGCTCGATATATAACACCTTATATTCATGTTTTTGAAAAAGTTGAAAAATTGCAGTAAAGTATATATTTTTCAGAAACAAGAAAATGCATATGCCAAAATTATGCAAATTATTAATTCGCCAAATTAAAGGAAAACTTTAACACTTTCATCAATACCACCAAAATTTAGACAATCAGACAAACAATCAAAAGTTCTGTGCTACATCGGGAGTACCTTTAGATTCGAATATCCTTCACACCTTACACTCTGGGTAAAAATTAAAAAATATTTAAGTCGTAAATACAGAGTTTGTAGTTACTTTAAGACATAAGTTTTTCTTACAAAAATCTAAGCATTTTAGGATCTATATTTTTAGCTATTTTTCTCAAAAAACAACTTTGTTCTTGCATTAGAGGGAGGCACGTTCTTTTTTCCTAAAATTTTTTTGGGAGATCTTGACAACCCTATGCAACTTTTGAGACCTTTTAGAATGTGAAATTCGAGAAAGCAATCTTAATTCGCTACTCCCTATTGTCCATATCTCAAAAGTTTACATCATATAAGTGAAAAAGAATTAATTTTGCCTTTTGGGGGTCTATTGTTTTGATATGGTGGATCTAGGGTAATTTTGTATATGTTTTAAGGGGATGATTTTTTGCCAACACATAATATTACATTTCTCAGTGGTTTGCAGAATACAGCTATGCTAAAATAAAATATTTTTGAAAAACGTAAAAATAAGGCTGAAAAGGGGGGGGTGGGATGGAAGTATGAAAGACAATCAACTTTTAACAAACATTTTTGCCATATACAAAAATCGCGTACCAGTTTTAGTTTTGGCGATTCAAGTTGATTTCTCTTAGGAGAATTTTTTGACCTTGAATAACGGTTTTCTCAAAACCCTGATGTGATGGAAAAATTTGGGTGCCAGAATAATTGAACACATTTGTCGGTTTTTTTACTCACGTTTTGGCTGTCGCACTGTGTAATTGCTATTGAAAATATTCCGATTGCGAAAGCCATCTGATACTAGGTTCTCGGTGATCTTACAAACTCTGTCATGTGGGTTTAAGATAAATTCTAACGGCCGTATTCATTACATTTGTTATGCACTCGTTAAAAACTGTTTTAGTAAGAACACAAACTATCCCTTAAAATGCTGTTTATGCATAAACGTATTTTAAGAGCATTTTAAGCAATATGGGAATTTTTAAAAAACAGTAAGCAACACTTCATCAGCTGACAGCTTAACGAAAGAACTTGACGAAAAACAGACTTTTTGTCGCCAAAAAGTGCCCTGTTACGGTGGCGGTCATAGGCTCATCATGGTCATGCATTGTTGTTGTTTCAATGTATATTAACAATTTGAGAGCGAGAGCAAGAGAGTAAATTTTCACCACCACGGTTACCAAATGATTTGACAAAAATATGAAATCATGGGATCAAACCAGTGTTGCGTTGTGAACTTATTCACAATAATTGTGTTTATGCACGAAAATAGTACACTTTTAGTATAAAATGTATGAAAGCAGTAATGAAACCTGCTTAATAGCAACACGTCGGTTTTAAAAATACTAAAAGTAGCAAAAAGTGTACTGGTGCTTAGGCATCATATGACCACCAGCATAGCATACTTTCGTCACACAGCTCATCAAACGAAAAAAGAGAGTAAAAAGTGTCATGACCAGAGATCATATGACGACCACCGTAACAACACCCATAGCTGATTTTGACAAGTTATGTTAGGCATTAAAAAAGCAAAAAAAAGTGAAGTGAAAAGTAAACAAAAATATAAAAGCAATGGACAATGGTTCAATATTTTGATTATCTGCACTTTAGTGGAAGAAGAGGATCCTTTTCCAAAGCGCCGAAAAATGTATAGAGCAAGGATCAACCCCTTTGAACAAAACAACGACGAGGAATGAGTAGCAACGATGTTCAGAATGATTTTAACGATCGTTAAAATACTTTTAGAACGTTGATGATAATATACGTTTATGCATAGCAAAATGTTTTTCACTGTATAACTATCGCTAAAACAGATTTATGAATACGGGGGTAAGTATTTTAAGCTATATACTTTGAACACGGCAAGGCAATTTTTTTCCTTATACCCATAGTACAAAATGCCCACCAGTGTCCACAAAATTTTACTCCATGGAGCAGACGTTATGGATCAGAGAACTGCACAAGCCGGCTTGAAGTCTTTTTCAAGCGCTTGCTTAAAATACAAGTTCAAGCTAGCTTGAGCTTGATAATTTTGAATCAAGCAAAGCTTGTAATTGAATATAAATAAGCCCACGCACAGCTTGCACCTATTCTAGCTTACAAGCGAACGGCACGAAGTTTCAAGCAATGGAAAGCTTGATGCCCTTCGGCAAAAGCTTGTAAGCCTCGCAAGTATCCAAATTATTGAATTAAAGCAAGTATCCAAAAATTCAATGAGCTTCTTTAGAGAGAGCTTAAGCGTAATAGGACTTTTAAGGATTCTGTGGACTCCGTGGTGTGAAGTTTTAGGATAAATGATTTCGAAGATGCTGTCAAACTTTAAAATTTAAGATGGCGGATAGAGTTGCCACCTAGATTTTTTTTATTTTTACGAATTCTTGTAATTTTGATATTCTGACAACGGATTTGATTGCGTATTCGCAATATATTTATTGTCACAGTTTTAAAATTTAAGATGAAGGTTAGGGTTGCCACCTAAATTTTTACCACAGTATTGCCACCTAATAATATGTACTTTTAAAAGTTTTAAACATCATTTATCAGTGTTAAGGGGTCGCTGATTTCGAATCTAAGGTCAGAATTTTGAAATTCAAGATGGTGGATAGGGTTGCCACCTTTATTTTTTTTAGTTTTATGAATTCGGGGCTGGCAAAAAAAAAATGGTACACCAAAAATGGGTCGCTGAATCCGAATCCGTCGTCAGAATTTCAAAATTATAAAATGTTGAAATAATAGGGTTGCCACCTAAAAATATATCTTTTCAACAGTTTTAAACGTCATTTATTAGTGTTAAGGGGTCGCTGATTTCGAATCTAAAGTCAGAATTTTAAATTTCAATATGGTGGATAGGGCTGCCACCTTAATTTTTTGTAGTTTTATGAATTCGAGGCTGGCAAAAAAAAAATGGTATGCCAAAAATGGGTCGCTGAATCCGAAACCGTCGTCAGAATTTCAAAATTATAAAATTTTGAAATAACAGGGTTGCCACCTAATAATATATCTTTTCAACAGTTTAAAACAGTTTTAAACAGTTTTAAACTAATAAATGACGTGTTAACACTAATAAATGACGTTTAAAACTGTTGAAAAGATATATTATTAGGTGGCAACCCTGTTATTTCAAAATTTTATAATTTTGAAATTCTGACGACGGATTCTGATTCAGCGACCCATTTTTGGTGTACCATTTTTTTTTTGCCAGCCCCGAATTCATAAAACTACAAAAAATAAAGGTGGCAACCCTATCCACCATATTGAAATTTAAAATTCTGACTTTAGATTCGAAATCAGCGACCCCTTAACACTAATAAATGACGTTTAAAACTGTTGAAAAGATATATTTTTAGGTGGCAACCCTATTATTTCAACATTTTATAATTTTGAAATTCTGACGACGGATTCGGATTCAGCGACCCATTTTTGGTGTACCATTTTTTTTTTGCCAGCCTCGAATTCATAAAACTACAAACAATAAAGGTGGCAACCCTATCCACCATATTGAAATTTAAAATTCTGACTTTAGATTCGAAATCAGCGACCCCTTAACACTAATAAAAGACGTTTAAAACTCTTAAAAAGACATATTATTAGGTGGCAACCCTATTATTTCAACATTTTATAATTTTGAAATTCTGACGACGGATTCGGATTCAGCAACCCATTTTTGGTATACCATTTTTTTTTTGCCAGCCCCGAATTCATAAAACTAAAAAAAATAAAGGTGGCAACCCTATCCAACATCTTGCATTTCAAAATTCTGACCTTAGATTCGAAATCAGCGACCCCTTAACACTGATAAATGATGTTTAAAACTTTTAAAAGTACATATTATTAGGTGGCAATACTGTGGTAAAAATTTAGGTGGCAACCCTAACCTCCATCTTAAATTTTAAAACTGTGACAATATATTCGAAATCAAATCCGTTGTCAGAATATCAAAATTACAAGAATTCGCAAAAATTAAAAAAAATCTAGGTGGCAACTCTATCCGCCATCTTAAATTTTAAAGTTTGACAGCATCTTCGAAATCATTTATCCTAAAACTTCACACCACGGAGTCCACAGAATCCTTAAAAGTCCTATTACGCTTAAGCTCTCTCTAAAGAAGCTCATTGAATTTTTGGATACTTGCTTTAATTCAATAATTTGGATACTTGCGAGCTTACAAGCTTTTGCCGATCGTTTTAAGCTTTTCAACTTTCCACCCGACAAAGTAAGCCGAAACAAGCCAAGCCAACGAGCAAGCATGAATATGGCTTGTATCTGTTTGGTATTTTTGCAAGCTGGCTAAAGCTTGCTTTTTCAAGCTTGGATACGTGCTTGAATTTAAGTACTTGAAAAAGCTTGAACTTCAAGTAGGCTTGTGCAGTTCTCTGTTATGGATACTCTTTTAGCTGCCCTATGGGAAAGCTGAGCGAAGAGGCTTTGGAGTCGAGGCATAAAGAATGCAAATACTATTGCGAGCATAACACGCGAAAAATTGGTCAGAAACAAAATAATGAAGACTTATTGCACGCTCTTCTTATTTCTTCCGACCTTTTCATATCAAGCATGAGGTCTACCTAAAAAAAGTCTACACTAAATGCTGTCGTACTTGGTTTATTGTAGGTACTAGAGACACCAAAGCCGAAATCGCCCAAGGATTGCCTCGCAAACTCATCAATGAGCGAATCCAGCGATATTGATTTTTAAAGGATAACATAAATAAATAAAAAATGTTCTTTCGTATATGTTTGATTCTATTTAAATCTATTTAATATTGACTGAAATTTAAAAGAATTTTCATAGCCACGCCCCTTAGTAATCGTTTCCACTTTTTGTAATTTCCAATTATAAGTAACATATCTTAAATATTTATCGAGTTAGAGTTTTAAAGAATGTGCCAGGCACCGCATGCAATCCCGCCCATCTGTTGAAAATCGCTTTCAATGCACCTTATCTACCTCTGTACCAAAGATCATTACCCTAGCTAAAGTATTACTGTTACACAGTCCAACAGCATTTTTGGAACAGAATAGCGACCCTATAATTCTGAAAGGGTATGTTGAGTAGATCATTTTTGTAGAACAAACTTATGGTCCAGCACGTCTGAGTTTTTTTTTACAGTGGGTTAAAGTTTTCATTTTTTGGTCGAAGGGAGCATTATACTATATAAACAAAATGCTGTAAGTTAATGTCTGAGAGAATTCTTATGATCAGAGTTGTATTGTGGAATTGTATGAGGATTATTTTTGTAGAAGATCTTAACCCTCTAACTGGTCTCTTTATGGGTCAATTTGACCCTTTTATGGAGAAAATCAAAAAATATCCTTTAAAAAAGGACATTTAAGGATTAAAATATTCCACGAAAATGTTTGCCGAAAAATTTCAGTGGGGGTCACCAAAGACACCAATATTGTAAATAAAGCTCTTTACGCTTAATTAGTAAAATTCGAGTTCGGCCAGGCCAAACACTGAGTCTCGCGTCTAGTAAGCTGTTACTTACAAATCGGGTGTGATATTTATTAAAATTAATAATAAAAAATAAAAGAAAAAAATCAAGCATAATTGGGCTACTAAGCAGTACATATCGGGTGTGATTTTTACTAAAATTAATATAAAAAAGAACAATTGAAGCTTAAATAAGCATGGCGGATTCAGTTTGCAAATTAAGAGATTGGTTTTGTTTTATTTGTGGACATTTTACGCACCATCAAAGCAGAAGAAAGATATTCCCTACAATTGAAGAACCATATTTTCTTTTCTTTGGAATACGATATTTATCTGAAGCTTGGATACCAAAAACTGTATGTACTACCTGCGAAAGTGGTCTTTTGTCCTGGTACAAAGGCGGTACTAAGGCGCTGCCATTTTCTGCGCCTATTACATGGATTGAACCTGAAGATCACAAGTCAGATACATGCTATTTCTGCGTAAATTGCAAATTTGGTAGAAGCCAAAGGCACTACGCGAAAATGACATACGAAGCAACAGATAATGTCATTTTACCAGAAGTGCGCTGTGAAGGTGTTCCGGTGCCTCAACCGCCTACACAGACATTTTCGGCCAATATGACATACGCCAATACAGAAATAACATCGTCGGTTGAAAACATATCAGATATAAGTTACTTGCCTCTTGATTGCTTAAACATATGTCCTAATTTGATAGACCAAGCTTATTTTGAAGATCTTGTAAGAGATTAAGGACTAACAAAAGAGAAAGCTGAAATATTATGTTCCAGATTGAAAAACAGGAATTTGATAAAAGTCGATGTAAAAGTTACATCGCCAAGAAAAAGACACGCTGATCTGGAAAGTTATTTTAAGAAATCAGAAGAACTTGTATACTGTTGCAGTATTGAAGAGGTTCTAAAATATCTAAAGCTTCCACTGGACTCTTCCGCTTGGCGACTATTTATAGGTAGTTCAAAACACAGTTTAAAAGCAGTTTTACTGCACAATGGAAATCAGCATCCATCAATACCGGTTGCGTATTCCACACAAGGAAATGCTTTCAAACGCATTCAAACAATTTTCCCCAGATTATCTGCAGCAAAATTAAAAGAAGGTAAAATACGGTTTTAAGAAATAATTTATTACATTTAATGTAAATTACCTTTTCTAGGAATGCTCGTTGGACCCGATATAAGAAAATTATTACAAGATGAAGAATTTTATGGTCATCTGTCGGATATGCAAAAGACAGCATTTGACTTTATGCAGCTGGTTATATCAGAATTCCTTGGAGACTCAAAAGCACAAAACTATGCAGAAAATATTGAAAACATGCTAATCGGTTTTAACAATATTGGCGTTAAGATGTCACTAAAGCTGCATTTTCTAAACTCTCATCTAAATTTTTTTAAAGAAAACCTTGGAGCTGTTTCAGATGTACACGGTGAAAGGTTTCATCAGGATATAAAGGTATTGGAAGAAAGATTCAAAGGGAAATCCCAAAGTGTAATGCTTGCTGAATACGTATGGGGCTTGTACAGAAACCTTGACCCATCGGAACACTCACGTCAAGCTAAATACAGGAAAGCATATTAAGATTAATCTTTAATCCATTGTCATACTTCTGCTATTTCCCAATTCCCTTTTAAAATTTGAAGCAAAAAAATAAATATGTACATACTATAATAAACCACTATTAAAACAAAATTACATATAATTTTTTTATAGAAGTTGGTGAGTAATTTTACTAATTAAGCGTAAAGAGCTTTATTTACAATATTGGTGTCTTTGGTGACCCCCACTGAAATTTTTCGGCAAACATTTTCGTGGAATATTTTAATCCTTAAATGTCCTTTTTTAAAGGATATTTTTTGATTTTCTCCATAAAAGGGTCAAATTGACCCATAAAGAGACCAGTTAGAGGGTTAAGATCTTCTACAAAAATAATCCTCATACAATTCCACAATACAACTCTGATCATAAGAATTCTCTCAGACATTAACTTACAGCATTTTTGTTTATATAGTATAATGCTCCCTTCGACCAAAAAATGAAAACTTTAACCCACTGTAAAAAAAACTCAGACGTGCTGGACCATAAGTTTGTTCTACAAAAATGATCTACTCAACATACCCTTTCAGAATTATGGGGTCGCTATTCTGTTCCATTCAAAAAGTCTTAATTTGTTGGACTGTGTTATTAGAGCAATGAAAACAAAAATAGCTCGTAAATTGCCATTTTCGAAACATGTGCGTCGCCCGTGCGCTTCAGTTAATATTTTATTAGGAGCTTTCTGCATTATCACTCACACGATTTTCGTGCAAAAAGTGCTGAATGATGTACTTCACTGACTATTGACGTTTATAGTTCTAAGTGCAGACTAAAAATAAACTGCAAACATAATGTAGTAAAAAACAACGGCAAATGGAATCATGATCGAGAGATTGCATGTAAAAAAATATGTGCACGAAATAAGCTGTGAGATTCGATTGTCTACTAAAATTCAAAAGTCCTCTTACGGGACGAGGCGCTCTCTTTTTAAATTTCAAATTCATGGATTGTGTAAGTTAAAAATTGTGTTTATAATTTAACGTTGATTTTTTTTGTAAAAAATACTTATTTAACAACTGGATACTTTTCAAATAAAGATTGCGTACTGCACGAAATAGGCTGTGAGCTACTGTATATACAGCTGTGGACAAATGTGTAAGAACGGCAATAAATTTTTGAATAAATTTTTTCTGATAACTGTTTTGGTGACGGTACTTTTTTTGAGACAGTATAATAGGGCTATTCCCAGTTACGGGCAAATAGCTTTGCAAATGTATGCCCTACCAAATATTTGCCATCAACTGTGAGCACACTTTTTAGAACACTGTTGCAAACAAAACTCACAGCTGTTTTGGAGGGGGAAAAAACAACACGAACAGTATTTGTGGTGTTTTTGATTATTATTTATCAAAGTGTATTATTTATCAAAGTGAGTTCCATATCAGAGTCTGTTTATTTTGTTTTATTAGCGGCGTTTGGTTAAAATGTGACAGCTGATTGATTGGCAAATAAGTTTTGCCCATGCTCGACTGTATGCAATGCAATTTTAGTGTTGCAAATTTGACACAGTCGGGCAAATGCAAATCTGTACATTTTGTTGTTGTGTTGAAAATATTTGCCATCATATTTTGCAAATGCCACGATGCCACGCTATTTGCCCGTAATCGGGAATAGCCCTAATGACAAATAAACAAACTCAGTATTAGAGTACTCTTGAGCTTCGATGGCTTTATTTAAATCTGCAGCGATTGTAAAAAGTTTAAATAGTTGAACATTGCCGGAAAAAAGTGTAAGAACGCTACAACCATATATTAAGGCTATTCACAGTTTAAGCGTACATTAAACAAATCGTATTTATAGCATTTGTTATTGTTGAAACTGTGAGCACCTCGCCATGTGACTGTCGTATTCAATAATTATGCAACCCTAAATAAATAATACTAGTCTACAAATTTTGGATCCGGTAAGCCCATTATAATTCTTATATGTATTTTCAACACTGGCTCCAAATCTGTACTCAGTTTTTACTTTTCGGCAAGTTTTTAGTATTATTGATCTAGAATCTAAGCTACTAATCATAAAATAAAAAATAATATTTTCTATTATAGAAAAAATAACAAATTTTCTATCAATATATCAACCAATTTCGTGTCATGTGCTGTAGCGGAGCTTACATTTTCAGATTATTCAACGAAATATCAACAAATTTTGTTTCTTTTATTTTAGCGGAGCTGTTAGCATCCAATGTAAGAGTTTAGATAAAACCTGTGAATAAGTGTATTTTTACATGAAAAACAGACATTTTAAATTTGGAAAATTACAGCTCCGCTAAAATAAAAGCTACAAAATTTGCTGATATTTCGTTGGATAATCTCGACATTTTTGCTTTGCTACCGCACATGACACGATAGTTGTTTTTTATATATTGATTGAGAAGTTGATATTTTTTCTAAAATACAAAATACTATTTTTTATTTTATGGTGAGTAGTTTATATTCTAGATCGATAATACTAAACACGTGCAAAAACGTAAAACACCCTGTATCTGGAAATTTTTACAATATAGAAGGAAACTGACTACATATTTCGAAGCAGCTTTGAAAATACATGTAGGAACGATGGGTTTACCGGATTCGAAATTAGTAGACAAGTATTATTTATACAAACATGTCTCAATATAAGAGTACTGCTATTATTTTGACCACAGCTGTAATTATGCGGCTTTAGACAGAGCATAAAAATACGAGTGCAAAAAACACGTCCAGTGGCTACTCTTATTAACGCTTTTTTGCGTATTTGCGTTTGCATGCAAAACAACAACAAAACCAAATACGCTTTCGTAAATTGGCGTACAAATAACAAATCGTACAAATAGCAGACCAGCGTATTCAAACTGTGAATAGCCTTATTGTGAATTTTTTAAATGATTTGACTTTTTTACTTTTATTGGCGTACTCAAGGAACATATAAAAGCTTGAAAAAGAAAATAATAAATTCAAATCTTTTTCGGCATGGCTGACAGGAAAAATTGTGATCCAACGTTACGTCTCGAGCAATTGTTGAGCTATAGAAGACAAATTTGTCTTACGCTTAAATTGCTGCTCGTTTAAATCGCTCTAAAACTATTGTTTCGAACACTGACAGACATTATAAAAAATTTGAGCATTACGAAAACGTACCAAAGTCTGGCGCTACTCGCAAAACTTCAGTGCAAACCGACAGAAAAATCGTCCGCATTTCAAAGGCTGACCCAAGAAAGAGCACCACCGATATTTGTCGTAAAATTTTTAATAAAATGGATAGAAATGTGTCATTAGAACTGATCGAAGACGTTTGGTGGAGGCTAGGTTACCCGGCGAGGGTTTCACGGAAGCGGCCATTAGTAACGGCCAAGGCACGACAACGCCGTGTTGAATTTGCACTATCAATATCAGCGAATATCAATGGCGCTACATACTTTGGAGTGACGAAACCAAAATAAGTAGAATGGCTCAAGATGGGAAAAATTCGCCATCCAGTAGGAGCTGCATTCGACCCAAAGTACACTACACTAGTTATCAAGCACGGTGGTGGGTCCATAAACGTATGGGAATGTTTTTCATGGTGTGGTGTTGGTCCAATTTACCGAATAGATGGCATTTTGATAAATGAAAATTATGTAGAAATCCTTCAAAATGTGATGCTACCATGCATGGGCCGAAGAGAATTTGCCAATATTATGGAAGTATCAATAGGACAATGATCCGAAACATACGACCCGATACACAAAAGAGTTTTTCGACCAAAACTCTATTGATGTTTTAGATTGGCCATCGTAGAGTGCTGACCTGAATCCCTTAGAACATCTTTGGGGGATGTTAAAAATGCAGTTGGCAGGCTTAATACCACCAAGAACCAGTTGCCTAAGTGGAGGAAGCGTTTTTGAGCCAGCGCTGGGTAAGTGCAGAGAAAATGTACTGTAGATTCTTCTTTCTCCTCATATCTACAACTTCTGCAGAAATCGTTGTGTGTTCAATCTTTGAGCGTGTCATTTTATGTCTCTCCACTGAGAGATGCCGGATAACTCATGTGCAAGGAGTTTACATGTAGTGAGAGGAATACTAAGGCTTGCCTTATCTATAGATAGCTGTTTGGTAGTACCTGTACAAGCAAGTTCATTTGCTTTGCAGTTACCTAGAAAATCCCTATGTCCAGGAATCCAGCATGGGAGGATTCTCAGCTGCTTTGCCATCTCATTTAGAGATCTGCGGCAGTTGAGAACTGTTTCAGATGTTATTTCCTAGCAGTTCTCAACCGCCGCAGATCTCTAAATGAGATGGCAAAGCAGCTGAGAATCCTCCCATGCTGGATTTCTGGACATAGGGATTTTCTAGGTAACTGCAAAGGAGATGAACTTGCTTGTACAGGTACTACCAAACAGCTATCTATTTTGCTGGCTCAAAAACGCTTCCTCCACTTAGGCAACTGGTTCTTCTATGACCTTGACGAACTCTCGGAATCTTCAGTTTACAGAATCCTGAGCTTAGTAACAGCTCAAATTCGTTTAAATAGAGATAGGAAAAATTAACCCTTGGTATCACAATGACCCTTATTGGCCTAAGTGTGTCTCGTTTGAGACAGCCAAACTAACCTAACCATTGCACATACATAAGCTTTGATCTCAAATAAGCACAATGAGTTTATAATTTGGTAAAATCAAACGAAAACTTTGCCTAACTCCAATACAAAGTGGCTATATGAAAACAGAAAATTATTTAATATGGCACATAAGCTTTGATCCTAAATACGTACTGAGCTTATAAATTGGTTAAATCAAATAAAAACCTCGCCTACCTCCAATACAAAGTTACTATATAAAAAATGTAAAACCTCGGAATACTTTACAAAAATTAATAAAATTTATTTATCTTAAATACTCTCGAAGTTTATAATTTGGTTAAATCAAATAAAAACCTCACCTACCTTCAATACAAAGTGACTATATAAAAACGGAAAGATCTTTCTATATTTCACAAAAATTAAGAAACGTGGATCTCAAATAAAATCGAAGGCTCCACCAAACTTCTATACAAAATGACGTCATCAATATAGCGAAACCTTTATAAATTCTACACAATATAAATGTAATAAATTGAAATTTTAAACAAAAGATTTTATATTTAAAATTTTCTCTGAATGTGAAATTTGCAAAAGTCGAATGTAAGCCTAGCCTTCCCACCAAACATGAAACTAAACATTTAAAGCTTCGCATATAGTTAAATGTCTTCGGGTATGCGAAGAATTTGAAGTGTACTTTGCAACTGGCGCGAGTTTATTAAATTTTTTTGCAATAGTAATAATCATTTCTCCATCGATAAAAAAATCCTTTTTTATATAAAATTTTACGTAGAATACGATGGTTATGTTTAAAACACGCTATGTGGTGGGTAAGATTGGTTAAAACTTATTTAAAAATTTAAATTGCGTATAACAAAATGAAACTTTTCATAAATTTTTTTAAAACTATTTTTTGCTTAAAATTCACTTCAAAATGAAATAAAAAGTTGTCTCTAGCTTAAACAGTCTCCAAGGCAAAAATCACGAAAATATCAAACTTTTAACGCCCTCTATTTTCAAAAAAAAAAAAAAAAAAAAAATCCCCGAACAAGTATCTCTTTTTTCGATATAGAACCCGTAAAAAAAATTTCACCCAAATCAAAAATGCGGCTGTCAGAATGGTGTTCGGTTTGTAAAAGAATGACCCATATACTAAAACATTGTTGTGGGGGTATTTTTAATTTCGGCTCAGGCAAAGATATTTTTTTGCTAGATTTTTTTGACTCTACTCTATTATCTTATTGAAAAAAAAAAATAATAAGCTTGAACTCAGTATATCATTTTCTTATACCAAGATTATTTTGCTTGACAGAACCATATTCTACATCCAAGTAAATCAGTTTCTGAAAATAAGCACATTTGGCTTAACATGAGTAAATTATTTACAAGGCAAGATAAGTATTTTCTTTACTCACTTAATTGTTTATTATTTATTTAATATTTATTTTATAATATGGCATTTTTTTTATTTCAATACAATAAATTGGCGGCCGTGGCATACTGTATAGAGTGAGCGGCACGGGTTCAATTCTTAGCTCAGACAAAATTTTTGTCAATTGAATTAATATTTCTGTTGGTCGTCACCTCTGTGCAGACAATAACCAACCTCAGAGAGTAAAAACTGCCCTGTAGAACTTTTTGAGAAGATAGGTCGTTCGAAGTCGACATAAAACTTGTAAGTCCAGTTCTCGATCATTTGTGCTCAATTTCAAAATATTGATTAAATTTTATTGCTTGTCAACATTTAATGATTTCACATGAAAAATTAACATTCCAACACAATTTTTTGCTGTATGCTTTCTTTTATTGTGATACTCTGTGTTAGTTAATAGTTAGATTATACTATGAGATGAAGTTTAGTGGACCCATTTTTGCAAATTTTTAAATTTTTTCACAAATTATTGCAGAAAATTTAAAAAAATTTCTCAAATTTTGTATTTTAGCAGCGAGGTGCTTGCTTAAGACCGTAGAGACTTTTCACTAGCTTACAAACGCGAAAAGTGCCATCACTGAAACCAATGGACTGCTTCATGCATACCGTTTCATTTAGGTTTAAATACAAAAAAGCATATAAAGCTGCCATTGTTAATAACGTTCGTAGTGACGCAAATTTTTTGACTGGGCTACATGTTTCGGTATAATCAACTCCATAGCTTTGCGAAAATCTACGCACGATCAGTCTTTATGCTTTATGCTTGACGGCTGTCAGGACTTCATTTCATGCAACGGTTATCTTCGATCTTTGGTGGGTTCACCAAAAACCACGTATTGTTCTTGACAAGCGCCTGCATCTACTCGCCCTGCATACACTCAAAAATATTTGTGCGTAAATATTACTAATAACTGCGGCCATTCTAAGAATTTTATTCGTACTTTTCAGCCACGAATTAGATTCGTAGAATCGACGTATATTAGTACATATTACGAATATTTTATTCATATTCTAAAAAAAAACAAAAATTCTGTCTGAGTTGGGGTTTGAACCTCGGCTCTTTAGTTTACGGGTCACGCACTCTACCAGTAGTCTACAGCCACTTTATAATAATTACAGTTCCTTATAGTCTCTAGTTGTTCGACAAAACACCCAAAAAAAAAAAATTCTGCCTGAGCTGGGGTTTGAACCTCAGCTCTTTAGCTTACAGGCCACGCACTTTACCATTAGGCTACAGCCATAATCATACAGTTCCTTATATTCTGTAATTGTTCGACAAGCCAGGCTGAACGATTGACGGGCCCAACGGCTGCCAGAAATACCGGCACAATTTGCGTTAGCCACGAATAATTAGGTATGCGCGTAACCATGGGCGGGGATCATTGATGATTTCAGCCGGTTTCAGATACTTTGAAAGTATCCCCTGTATTTTATTTTGTGTAAGTCGAATGCACAAATGTATATTGAGTTTTTAGATGATGTGTTTATTGAGTTCACATGCTTCAAATACCAGGATAACTGGACTTTTCAGCAGGACAACGCACTAACAAATTCTTCTCGAGTCACAAATGACTTTCAGTAAATCTGAAATATACCCGCACTGTAGTGACCTGCTGTTAGTCATGACCTGAATCCTATCAAAAACCTGTGGGGCATTCTTTCGGTCCAAGTTTATAAAAACGGAAGCCAGTTCGAGCCGATGAAGCATCTGAAAACAGTTCTTTAAGAGGAATGGCAGAAAATCGTTGGCTCCATCCTCAGAGAGTTGATGTACTTCATGCCTTTCAGGCTTAACCAAGTAATATATAAGAAAGGAAGACATATTCTTTTATAAAATCTATATATATTTCTGTTTTATTCCATAAAATCAATAAAAATCGGTTTGGCACATATAAATATTTTCTATGAACTTTTTTAATACATTATAATTTTTTTAATAACAATTTTTTAAATAAGATAAATCATGTTTTACATATAATTCCTTAATACTATTTCAATAAAAAATAATATAAAAACAAATGAAGTTATGTTTGTTTAGAATTGCATTTGAAGTGTTGCACATATAATTATTTTACTGAGGTATTTTCTTAGTTTTCAGAATTGCAATTGAATGCAATTTTTTAACTTAAAAAAAAAATATAAGGTTTTATATCTCGGGCATCAGAAGTGGTACCGTGGATAGTTTCCTTCATTTCTTCAAATATTTCTGAACAGCATCCTTTCCAAGAGTATCAATTTACAACACCAGGTTAAGACCACGATTTTTTTTCCTTTTTCGATTTTTAAAAAAAAAATTCCTTGCAAGAATTTTATTATTTCGTTAAAACACCTCAACTCATCATTCACAAACATTTTATACTAAAAATTTGAGTTTCTGAGGTTGCCATTCGATGGGTCTCAATTGACTTAACAATTGTTGTTAAGTGTTTTAATGAAATAATAACCATAAAGGAGATATGAACAAAATTGTTACATTTCATGCTTGAAGTAACTTTTTTAAAATATCAAAATAGGAAAAAAATCGTAGCCTTTTCCGGCTGTTTTAAAAAAGATATTTTTAGACAGGGATTCGTTTAAAAAGATTTCCAGAATCCAAACTGAGAAAATTATAATTCGGTACCACTTCTGGTGCCTGAGATATAAAACCATATATTAATTTTTTTGAAAAAGTTAAAAAATTACATTCAAGTACACATTTCTCCAAAACAGGAAAATGCATACGCGAAAAAAATGCAATTTATTAATTCGCTAAAATTAAGGAAAACGTTAACACTGTAATCAATATCACTAAAATTTAGACAATCAAATAACTATTAAAAGTTCTGTGATTCAAATATCCTTCACATACGACTCTGTGGGTAAAACCAAGAGAGGCATCGTATTTGCCAAAATATTGTTAGTTAAGGTCTATATTTGCTTTTGCGTTAAGACATATGTAGTTTTACTTACAAAAATTAAAGCATTTTGAGATCGTGATTTTTTACTGTTTTTCTTAAAAAGCAACTTTGTCCTTGCGGGAGAGGAAGAGATCCTTATATTTTTCAAAAAATTTTTTTGGGAGATCTTGATCACATTATGCAACTTTTGAGACCTCTTAGAATGTCAAATTCGGAAAAAAATTGTAATTCGATGCGCCCTACTTTTTAGCTTTCCGAACGAGTTTTTCTCACATTCGCTTTGGTATAAGTACTAGGGTGTCCCAAAATTATATATATTTTTTTTTATTTGACAGATGTCCGCAGCTTTAATACTTCCACTTGACCTAAGAAACACACCCTGTGAAGCGCATCTCAATTGGTAAAGGTTTAGAGGTCGCGAATTCATTTTCTAATTTTCCCATACGATTTGTATGGGGAAAAATCAGTTTTGCTAGTAAATTGAATTTAGAGCCAATATCTTTTAAGCAAAATGGTTAAAAAAATAACGTGTTCCCTCAAATTGTCTGTTATGACATATCAAAATTTCATTTTCATTTAACTTGTACCTGCGCGATTAAGCACATAAACACTTTTGTTAACTCCTTCCGCCCATAATTTATTATCAAAATTATGACCATGCTTCTGTAATGGTTCCATTTTCACGTTCAGCAGAACCAATTTTCACAGGAGTATAAGCCAACGTGAGCTTATGTTTGATACCTTTACTTTCAAAATAAGACTGCAACTCCCGATTCATGAACTCTGTACCGTTGTCATAGCGGATCGCTTTGCCCTTATGCTCCATTTGATTGTTGACAAACTCCACAAAACACTTCCACCAAACACTCCACCTTTAGAAAATAGACAAATCTCATATGCGAGTAATCGTCTTTTATTAGCAAAAAAATAGCGGGATCCACCGATCGAGGTGACATGCATAGGACCACATAAATCTGCATGAAACAACTCACCACACTTGTTTGTAGTTTGATTCTGGCCTTGAAACCGTAGCCTGAGTTGCTTGCCTATCACACACGCTTCGCATTAAAAAACGAGATATCAACAAAATCTATATTATTTCTACGTAGAAACCTTTTAATGTGGGTTACGTTTTGATGTGCAAATCTTCACTGCAGTCACTGCTGCACTTATTGCAGTTTTTGCTTTGATTAGCATTTTGTATAATACCGTTTGTCGCACACCCATTGCTGCAATACGCTTACTATCTCGAAACTCACACTTTGACGAATTTGACACCAGCATGAAGCCTTTATCCAAACACCGTCCTTGCAAAATTAAGTTAATTTGTAATGCGGGAACATGCATTACTTCCGATAAATGCTTATCGACCCATTTTTCGCCATCATACACTTCGACATTTATTTTGCCAACATCAACACCACGTAAAATTTATCATTTCCATTTTTACAGGATGCGAAACTGCAAACTTTTCATAATCGTATAAAAACTCTCGACGATTTGACATGTGCTCAGTTGAGCCTGAGTCCAAGAACCAAGAGTCTTCACAATGCTTCTGACTTTTTCCTGAATTTTTTTCGATTAGGGAATTTTTTTTTAAGACTGGATGCTCTCGTGGCGGTGGAGTTTTAATTGCTGTAAAGTGTCATTTTCGATCATCATTTTTTCCATTGCTTAATATGAATTCTCTTCTGGATCAGTTGTGTGTTAAGTTCTCTGGACTTTCTAGCGTGCTTTTTATATGTGTGTCGTATATTCCTCCGAATTATGAGGATGAGTTATATCATGCACATGTGGATAATGTAGTTAATCTTTTATCATCAACTGATGCTGAAAATCAATTTTGTATCTTAGGTGATTTTAATCTCAGTATGATTTCTTGGTCATTTCTTGGGAATGAAAAAATCTTTTATCCAATAAATGTGAATCATTCTAATGAAATTTATTTGATTGACAATTTCTTTAGTTTGAATTTAAACCGAATAAATACATTTGCCAATAAGCTGGGTAGATTTTTGGATCTTGTCTTCGTAAGTTCTGAAATAAAATTTTGTATTGAGGAATGCATGTTTCCCTTGTCGTCAACTGACATGCACCATGTGCCTTTGATTTTAAAAGTAGAATTTTTTAACTTTTTAAAACTTTCCAATGACCGGGCTGTTTTAGATATGAATTATAGTTTATGTGATTTTGATTGTCTAAATGTTCACATAGGCAGTATTGACTGGCATTATCGTTTAAACTGCAATAATGTTGCTGAATCTTTTTCAGTCTTTACTAGAGATTTGTCGGATATTTTAAACCGTCATATTCCGAGATTCCGTAAAAAGGACTTCAAGAGACCGTGGTATACTAAAGGCCTAATGAAATTGAGAAACTTACGCAATAAATTTTTAAAAAATTTAAGGCGACGAAGAATGAGATTTTTGAAGCAAAATATAAACATTATATGAGAGAATTCGATTTTCTACATAAATTTCTGTACAAACAATTTGTAATTGGTTTTGAGAATAACATTAAGTCCAACCCAAAAGCTTTTTGGAGTTTTATTGAGTCGAAAAGAGCATGCTCCTCTATTCCATCTTCAATGATCTTCAAAGGCAGGACATCTAATACTTTATCTGGCATAGTTAACTTATTTGCAGACTTTTTTAGTTCGGTATATGAAACTCCTAAATGTTGGTCGGAAACAGAAATTTTAAATAATATTTTACATTGTACTAGTTTTGGTACTCTTGCTTTACGCCACTTGATGTTTTTAATGGGATTATGTCCTTAAAAATATCATCAAAACCTGATATAGATGGGTTCTCACCGGTTCTGTTTAAAAAATGTGTTTAAAAAATGAATCCGCTATCACTTATTTATAATAAATCTCTAAGTGCTGGTATCTTCATTGATGAATGGAAATTTGCTTATGTTACTCCTGTTTTTAAATCAGGTTCAAAAAATGATGTCGAAAACTATAGAGCAGTTTCAAAGCTTTCAACATTCTCCAAACTTTTTGAATCTATTGTAAAAGATAAACTTTATTTTATAGTGAAGAACGCAATCAGCCCATTCTAACACGGATTTGTTGCTGGTCGTTCCACTGTCACAAATTTAGCTGTTTTTTCTGAATATTGCATCTCCTCTTTCGGAAATGGCTGCCAAGTTGACGTTATTTATACAGACTTCACCAAAGCTTTCGACAAGGTGTGCCATAATGCCTTAATTGCTAAATTAAATAAGATGGGTTTTCACTCTACTTTCCTGAGATGGATAAATTCATATCTTTCAAACCGTCGTTGTGTGGTTTCTATTGAAAACATCGATTCGTATGGTTTTCTTGCTACCTCAGGGGTGCCTCAAGGTAGTATTCTTGGACCACTGTTATTTCTTTTATTTATTAATGATATTGGCAGTAGTTTTAAAAACTGCAACTATTTGCTTTTTGCTGACGATTTAAAACTATTTAGACCGATACGTTCCCTTATGGATGTTAACAGTTTTCAGGCTGACCTATCCAATCTTGTTTTGTGGTGTGATAAGAACCTATTTGCACTTAATTTTAAAAAATGTTTACATGTTACTTTTTCTAAAAGATTCAATAACATTGCTTCTACCTATTCTATTAAAAATATTTCCCTAAAGTTTAATGATCAAATCTGTGATTTAGGTGTCGTATTTGACTCTAAATTCCTTTTTACTAAGCATTTGGATTATATCATTCCAAAAGCTTTTTCGATCTTAGCCTTTATAAAACGTAATAGCTCTGATTTTAATGATCCATATACACGTTTATATTTGTTCTCTGCCTTTGTAAGGTCTAGGCTTGAATATTGCTCGTTTATTTGGAGTCCTTTCTATGATATTCATATTAATAGACTTACGTCTATTCAGAAAAGATTTATGAAATTTGCACTTAGGCCGTTGAATTTTACCGAGCCTCTAACATATAGTATACGATGTAAATTATTGCATGTAAACTCACTGAAAGATAGAAGAACAATTCAGGCCTTAGAGTTTATTCGTGGTTTAATAAGTGGTAATATTGATTGCGCATCGCTTCTTGAATGTATAAATTTTAATTTTAATTTATAATTTTTAATTCCTTCGAGAAACTTGCGTTGTTGTGTACCATTTTATATCAGAGCTTACAAGTCAAACTATGCAGCATGTGAATCAATTACTAGAGCACTTAAAATATTTACAATAACTTATTTTCAATTACTCTTTTGGATTTTTCCATGCCGAAGGAATTATTTAAGCAATCATTGCAAGATTTTTTGTCAACTTAAGTTAAGACTTAACTTTGTAATATATATTACCTTGTATCTAGACTAAGTTCTGACTAATATGATTTTCTATCATCTGTCAGTAAATTAAATAAAAAAAAAAATAAAATAATAAAAATGTGCAGTGCTGCCGCATTTATAACATTTGCGCACACTTTCTTTACCCTTTTGTTTCGGCTTGTCCGAAATTTTAGCAAAAAATGAGCTTTTTTCAGCTTGTGATCTTGATGCCATACGTTTTTCCTTGATCATCAGCTGATTGCGTGGTTTATTAAGGTTTTTCTGTCGTCATTTTCACGCGCTGTGAAAATGATTGAAATCCGGAGGTAGAGCCATTAAAATGTTTGTTACAACCATAAGTTCTGGCATTTTCTCGCCTAAGTCAAACAATTGTTGAACAATTTCGTCAAGCTTGGAAGTCAAGCTTGGAAATCAATCTGGCCATATCAATGTCTGATACCTTTTCAAAACCAAAAAATTTCTGTTGAAGAAAATGTATGCCAGTTTCCGATTTTTATTAAAATACCCTATGTGTAGCTTTAACCGCATTTCACAAGCCGTATTGCAGCTTAATAAAGGGTGTTTTTTATAGAGTGATACAACCCATTTAACAGCTGAGATAGTTGCTTTTTGTTTAGTTTGCTTTGACATTTCATTATGGATCGACTTACACCAGAGCAACGCGTGCAAATTGTGGACATTTTTAATCAAAATAATGATTCTGTTCGTCAAACTTATCGTGCACTTCGTCCATTTTATGGCGTACATAATCGTACATAATTCAGAGCTGCTAATGCGAAGAACAATAGATCGTTTTCGGACCACATTTACTATTAGTGATAATGTGCATCCCGTGAGACGCCGACCAGTGCACACTGAAGAATCTGTAGCCGCTGTAAAGGAAAGCATTGAAGACGATCCTAATCAATCAATATGTCGCCGTTTTCAGCAAGTGGGGTTGTGTCCTTCCACTTTATGGAAGATTTTACGAAAAGATCTTGGCTTAAAACCTTTCAATATTCAACTTGTGCAGGAATTAAAGCCAAACGACCATCGTATGCGCCGCCAATTCGGCGAATGGGCTGAAGCACAAATTGATATTGATTTTGAATTTCCATGGAAAATTTTATTTTCCGGTGAAACCCATTTTTGGTAGAATGGGTACGTAAATAAACAGAATTCTCGTATTTGGAGTGAGGAGAATCTACAAGCTTTTGTCGAAACACCATTACATCCACAGAAAATTACTGTTTGGTGTGCTTTATGGGCTGGCGGAGTCATTGGCCCATATGTCTTCAAAAACGATGATGGTCAGAATGTTACTGTCAATGGTGAACGGTATAGGAACATGATTCGAAGTTTTTTCGTACCTCAATTAGCTGGCATTTATCTTGCTGATATGTTGTGGTTCAAACAGGACGGAGCCACATGCCACATGCCACATGCCAAGGAAACTTTTGGAGAAAAAATAATTTCACGAAATGGCCTCCAAGATCGTGTGATTTAACCCCATTGGATTATTTTCTTTGGGGTTATGTAAAGTCACTTGTCTACGTCGATAAACCACAAACAATTGAGCACCTGGAAATCAACATTCGAAAAGTTATCGGCGAGATACGGCCGCAAATGCTGCGAAAAGTTTGTGAAAATTGGTGTTCCAGATTGCGCCTCGTACGCGCCAGCCGTGGCGGCCACATGGCCGAAATCATCTAATAAAGCCAGTTTCATTGATATTAAAAATATATTACTATGTTTTATGATTTAAACTTGTATCACACTATAAAAAACACCCTTTACATGAAGCGACGGTCGATCACCAACGATGGTAAGAATTACGTCAAAGCGTCCTTCTTTTCCTATACTTCAAATAGTGTATTATATGCAGCTACTTCTTGGTCAGCGTTTGTCTTTGGTATGGGACAATTTTCTCTCCCAGGCAGTAACCTTGAACACACTTGAGAACAACTCTCGTGTGAAATTTCCACAGCCTCTTACAACTTGTTAATTTTTAAATCCGTGCTCCTGATTTTAAAAAAGGTTTAAACTGTGCTAAAATTTTATTTAACAACCTGACCTTCGCGATTTATTCCTTTTATTTTTACTTTCGTACTGATTGTGTGTCTCTTTCTAGCACACTGGGCCCATAACCACTTGAATGCAGCAATTTTAGAAGTAACTAAAAGAAACCTGCCACGTACAATTTGAATAAAGAGAAAAGACATGTGCTCTATTCGAGTGCATTAGACAGACTAACTTTATGTTGTAAATACAATTGGGGCTACGGGCCAGTGATGTGATTTGGTGGGATTTAGCCCTTTTTGTGGAATTTTTAAACCATAAAAGGGCGAGAGGGCGTTTGAGTTTTTTGGCGGGAGTTTTTACTGTGTCAACATTTTTAATCATTTAAATCGTTTTAAGCAACTGATTGGCATCACTTTGCCTGCAATCTTGTACAATTGCCGATTTAATTTTGTGTTTCATTGAGTTTTCGTTGTAATTGAATAAAAAAAATTCTGAATAAATTTGAATTCAATTGATTTGATACCTAATTTTTACCTCATTTTGGATTCAAACTGTATTCAGCTTCTTTCATAACTCAGCTTGAAAAAATACAACTTTATTATATGCATACTAAGGTGCCTTGAAACAAAATTTTCATTATTACCCCCTAAAAATTAACCATGGTCTATTTTAGGATATTTCTTAAATACTTTGGATTGTACGATAACCTTCAGTGAGCTAAAACTTTTGCAAAAACCTCAAAAAATCATGTTTTTCGTAAACATATTGGCTGGTGTAATAGTTGCAAAAAAATAAACCGTCAGAAATTAACGACCGGAAAAAGCTCTTCCAATTTTTGCAATCGGATTAAAGATAATGCTTTTTTCCGTGCATATTTTTGATATTTTTTTAATTTAATTTCCATACAAAAAATGTGAAAATTTAAATAAAATCATTACTTTTATTTTATTTTTTTTTTTAATTTCTTACAATGGGTAATGCATTAACCCTATTACCATGCTATTTGACTAACGTAAGCTGCTACGTAGTGGCTTAGAGACTTAAAATATATGGAGAATTAATATAGTTTATTGAAAAAGAAAATAAAACTTTATATGTGCTACTTTAAGCCACTAAATATCAAACATTAGTGAATGCATTTATTGAAAAAAAAAAATGTTTAATAAATAAAAATAAATAACGTGGGATTTGTTGTTTAACTATTTATTTACACATGTTAGAAAAATCATAATTTTCTGTGAATGTAACTTCTGTAAAAATAACTTACTTTGGCGCCGTGTATTTGGAAGGACTGGGGTTGGCCTTGATTACAAATCACGATTACTGATTACTTGATTTTTTAAATATTCAGAAAAATCACATTAAAAACAAAATAAAAATGCTTTCAACTAAGTAATCGTGCTAAGTGATTACATTTGAAAAAAATCAAGTAATCGTAACAAGGAATTACATTATTTTTTAATAAATCATGTAATCAGTAATCAGATCCAGCTTTCAGTGGTTACAGATTACTTCTCGTCAGACATAATACAGACAAAAAATTTTTGTCTGTATTTTTATTATTTCAGTAATTGCAATTACCATAATTACCTTATTTTCTGAAATTTTTGACTGTATTTTTATTATTTCAGAAATTGCAATTACCGTAATTACCATATTAGTTAAAGAAATCTGCAATCAACAATTGGTAAAGCCTGATTACTGATAAATTTCTTAATCAGAATCATTCATTCATTACTGGAAAATGATTGATTACTCAAATTTATCACTGATTATTTGTGCATAATTACTGATTTCATAAAAAATTACTGAATAATTAAAAGTGATTTATGATTTCTTTAAGAAACCAAGTAATAAATTGGTGTATGATTAATTGTAATCAGTAATTTTTCTATTACACGAAAGTAACCATTACTGGCCAACCCTGGGAAGGACTATGTCTTTTGCGAGTTCTTAAAAAAAAAATTGTTTTCAGGAAATTGAGTTGTTTGTCCTTTAAAAGGTTCACATATCATTTCGACAACTTGAGTAGAGAGCTTAATTATGCGGCTCGTTCTTTCTTTTTCAAGCTATGGAATGTCATATAACAGATAACTGGTGCTAGAAAAATCAAAAATCTCCCAAATTTTCTTTACATATTAAATAATCCTTATATGCTTAGAAGGCATATACTGGGGATATGATACCCTATCTCTTAACGATACTAATTGTTCCTTATATTGTCCAGTTATTACCCCGTATGTAATGCTTTCACAATTTTCTGTTGATAATATTTCAAATATTCCTTATTGCCGCAATTTATCTTTTGGTATGCGAGTTGATCGTGTTGATCAACATCAAAATCAACATCAAAACGCAAATGCCGTCACAGTGCAGCAAATTATTTTCCGAAACACATACCCGATTAATTGGACTTCCAAATAAAGGATCCCTAAATTATTTATAGAACGTGGCACATTGTCAGCGTGATCCAGCATCGATCAATAGTCCTATGATCGCTTTAGCTTCCAACATGTTGATTCCGTCCAAGTTAGTTTATTTTTTAATAATTTCTACTACTTTGTCAGTGAAATATGGAGAAAAAGCAACCACAGGATAATCGATGTGTTTTTCAGGTCGTAACATTATTACGCTAACTTTGTCTCGGATGATGTTATGAACTGGGGCTTGGCCTTAAATATTTAGTGAAATGGAAGACCATTCTGCTTCATCTTTGCCGATAAATGTTTCATCATTATTGTCACCACCTTCACACTCTTCAGCAGATTTGGTGCTTATTTTATCCTCTGATTCGGATGCAGTCTCCAAAACATCTATTTTGTTATATGAAATATAAGATTCATCACAATCTTCAGCAGTGTCTTCAAATAAACTTTCATCATCGTCCTCTTCCATAGCGTTTCTAATTTCTGCATCCGTTATATTGGAGCTTGTCCTTCAAGCTCCAATTTTATAACTATTGAATTTTGTTTTGATAATAACTATTGTACAGGGTCCGCCATCTAACGTTTTTTTTTTCAACTAGTGCTTATTTCGTGAATGGTAACACTGAGCTCATGTCTGATTTGACAGATAATTAGTTTCATCCTTCCGCTGAACGAATATGGTTGTGAATACGCTTGAACACCGCTGAAAAGTGGGCCTGCGATCGACTTACAGAAGATGCCGATTTTGCCAAAAAAATCATCTTTTCAGATGAAGCTCATTTTGATCTTGGCGGGTTTGTAAACAAGCAAAATTGTCGGATTTGGGGCACAGAAAACCCGCACGCATACCATGAAAAGCCGCTGCACCCAAAACGAGTCACTTTTTGGTGCGGATTTTGGTCCAGAGGCATAATTGGACCATTTTTCTTCGAAAATGAGCAAGGAGTGGCCGTTACAGTCAATGGCGATCGTTATAGGGCCATGTTGAACGAATTTTTGTTCACAAAAATTGAAGAGGAGGATATTGAGAACATTTGGTTTCAACAGGACGGCGCTACGTGCCACACAGCCGAAGCTACACTCGATGTTTTGCGCCCTGTTTTTGAAGATCGCATTATCAGCCGCAGAGCTGATGTCGTTTGGCCACCTCGGAGCTGCGATTTGACACCGTTGGACTATTATTTGCTTGGTGCCCTCAAAGATAAGTGTTACGCCGACAAGCCAGAGACAATTGACGCTTTAAAGGACAATATTCGTGAAGCCATAGGTGAAATACAGCTGCACACAATCGATAATGTGCTTAAAAATTGGACCGATCGTGTAGGCTACTGCATGGCCAACCGAGGCAGCCATTTGAATGGAATTATTTTTCATTATTAACCGGAAGGATTGTACTTTCAAATAAAAAAAAAAAATTTGAGAAAAAATTCAGTAGTTTTTTTTTATAGAATTTTCAAAAAAAAAGTTAATTGGCGGACCCTGTATAACCTATATAACCTATGCAATTCGAAAATGATTTTATTTACTTCAAAATCACCAATGTAAATATTCTGCCTTGACAGATCATGTTTCGACATGAATCAACAATATGCAAAACATTTTTTACTCGGTCACAAGCTAACACCGTAGACCGTCGCTGTAATGTCTGAAAGTCACTATTTGGCTTTTTATTTTTATATTTTTCAATACTATGTGTAGTAAGTTAATATTATCAAAACATAAAAAAATTATTGTATAAACCAATAACGTAGTAACCAATAATAAAATACATTAAACTGATTTTGCTATTAAACGTGTTTTAAATCTTTTATATTCGTACGAAATTCAGTAGTGAACCACAGTCACAGCCTGGCACTAATAGGGTTAATATGTATCAATTTAAGCAATTTTAACCAGGAAACAATGCAAGCAATCAAAAGCTTTTTAACGATATTTTGAAAGTGAGGATCGCATTAGAAATATAGTGATAGTAATTGAGTTAATTTAATTTTAATGAAACTACCTAAAAATAAAATAAAAAAAAATGCACGAAGAACAGCATTGGCTTTAATCAAACTGCAAAAAATTAAAGTTGTTTGATGCAGATTGGAAGAGCTTTTTGCGGCCTTTAATTTCTGACAGTCTATTTTTGTTCCAACTATTACAGCAGACAATATATTTACGAAAAACATAGCTTTTGTAGGTTTTTGCAAAAATTTTTAGGTTACTGACGGCTTTCATTGCAGCTAAAATATTTTGAAAATCATTATAAAATAGATGAAGGTTTATTTTTAGAGGGGTGTAAATGGAACATTTTTCCTCCCTAATTTTTTAAAATTAAAAAATTTTTTATTGCACGATATGTTTATTAAATAATCATACATACGAAGGGTGCCTTTTATATTTCGGGATTAGAGAACAAAAACAAATATTAATCATCGAAAATCACTTTATGGTTTTTCAAAATATTCTCCATGAAGATCTATACACTTTTGCATGCGTTTGAACCAATTTTCGAAGCACTTTTGCCACTCTGATTGAGGTATCTCCAAAACATGCATTCTGAATGCCGCAACCGCTTCTTCGGGCGTCAAAAATCGTTGTCCACGCAGTTTATTCTTCACGGTTGGGAATAAAAAGAAGTCATTCGGTGCCAAGTCAGGACTATACGGCGGATGACCCATCAAATCGATGTTTTGGGTGCTCAAAAATGTAGTTGTTTGAGCCGATGTGTGAGAGCTCGCATTGTCGTGGTGAAGAGTGATCCGTCTTCGGCGGTTGGTTTTCCTGATTTCTTGGAAGACAACTGGCAAACAAATGGTTGTGTATCACTCAGAGTTGACTGTTCTGCGTTGTTCTAGTGGTACGGTTGCGACATGTCCATATTTTCCGAAAAAACAGGCGACCATTTGCTTGGAAGTGCTTCGTACGCGAACAACTTTTGTTAGATTTGGTTCATCTTGAAACACCCATACAGTCGACTGCTGTTTACTTTCGGGCTCATACGCGTAAATCCACGATTCATCACCTGTCACGATGTCATAGACGTGTTTCGAAGCACCGCGATCGTATTTTTTGAGCATTTCCTTCGACCAATCGACACGAGCCTTTTTTTGAGCGATTGACAAATTGTGTGGGATCCAACGCGAACAAATTTTTTTGACAATCAAATGTTTATGCAATATTGAATGTATGCTGGTCCCACTTATGCCTAAGGTTGCCTCAATCTCACGATAGGTAACATGACGATCTTCCAATATCAGTTCGCGCACAGCATCAATGGTTTTCGGAACAACAGCTGATTTCGGACGACCTTCACGAAATTCGTCTTGGAGTGAACTACGACCACGATTGAATTCACCATACCATCGATAAACACTGGTCCTTGATGGAGCTTCATCGCCAAAAATTGAATTAAGTTCATCCATGCACTGTTGCTGTGTTAATCCACGTCGAAAGTTGTAAAAAATAATCGCACGAAAATGTTCACGATTTAATTCCATTTTTGGACCGAGATGAATCTTTTAAGTTACTATAAACAACACAAATAGCGCTCGTATGTCAAAACGTTCTGAGTACGTATAAGCCAACAAATGTCAAACTTTGCGATAGAGCTTTCAGTTGACAGATTGCAACACCAGGGTTGCCAAATCCCGAAATATAAAAGGCACCCCTCGTATAAAGAAAAAATAATTTATTTTGCTTATTTTAAAGTTTAAATCGAAAGGATTTTGCGAGGGATTTTATAATATTTAAGAAGGGATTAAGTGAGTAAAAAAGGGATTTTTACACATGCATTTGAGATTGTTAGCGAAATAAAAATCACATCACTGCTACAGGCGTGCGACGTGTAAGTTCCACTGGCGTGTGGAAATCAAATGATTAAGCTTATCCCTTTTTTTGTTTTTTCTTTTACTCTATTAGACTAATTGATTCAGGTCTTGACCGTCGTCAAAATTTTGATTATGTTCGAAGTTAATTTTCGCCTCGCATAGTTCATTTTTTTAGCTAGAAAAAAAAATAAAAATTTTGGATTAATTCAATCATTGATTATCGTCTGAACACAACCTTTTTTATTTGTTTTTCAATACACGCCTGTCAAATTAAAAAATAAAAATTGTCCAGCTGCAGCGTGTTCTGTAGCAGCACGATAAGCTCGGTGTGTGATGTGGATTGTGTTTATAACATAAGAAATACATTGTTCTATATTGACAGGATACACGCCACCCGCCTGCAGCCCCAATTGTGTTTATAACATTATTGAATGTATTATTCTGATTTGTTACAACAACTCCAATTACTTCAACTCATTCACAACTCAAAACATCATCCTGCCTCTGTTTTGCCTCAAATATATACTATCTTAAAATTTCAATGTCTGACAAAAATTTAGCTCTACCTGTGTACTCAAGTCCACTGTTTCATCTGACCATGTTACCTTGATTCAATCATCAACGGTCAAGTGCTCATACTTTTTTGTGAATTCATATCCTTTATTTTGGTGCTTATCAGTGAAAAAAGGCTTTTAAACTTTTTTAGACTCTTGTGGATTTGTCACTGACCTCAACTCTGAGTTTCTATTTCATATCCTTATTGGTCTCAACAGTAGTATTTGAAGCCGAGTGACTATTAAACGCCTAGTTATGCGCTCTACGCTTGTAGATTTTTACGTGGCCAATCGCCACATTTCCTTAGAACAATCAGATTAGACTCCGTTTTTATTTTATTGATTAATCTCAGTTATATTATATTATATTTTCTTTCAATTTCTCTGTAGGATATTCCATTTTTTATATCTATACGCGTGGCCACCGTTAAAGTTAAATCTTTTGATTTTCCCATGTCCAAAATCCTAATGGTTACAATAATTGATGGTATTATTTATTTAATAATTCGCATAAGGGAATTTTAAGAATTTTACTCACTTTTTATTATAATAATTCTTAAAATATTTTTAATTTCTAAAAAGTCTTCCTGCGACCAAAATTGTTCACAAGTACGCTTTATTCTTTAAACTGGTCAAAAATATGGAAATAAACCGTTAATTTAAAAAGTTCGCCATCATATAGTAAAAATATTACATGATCGTTAAAAATAGAAAAGGATTGCCAAACACACATTACATAGCACGAAATGTCTGGAATGGTAAATTTCATTACTTAAGTGAACTTCTGTAAGATAAGTTAAGCCTCAAATTTTTTAAACACGTTTTGAATGGGTCTAATTAATAATTTCCATGCTTTTTAAACCATTTTCAGAGGTGGCGAAAGGCTACCATATTTGCGTTTCTAATTTAAATCGAGTTTTTTACCAGCCTTTGGCAGGCTCTTTAAAATATTTAGTGTGCTTAACATGCTCTTGGGGAATTGTTTAATAAGTTGTACTGAATTCTAGTAAGTTTTTTATGAGTTCTCAGCGTCTTAAGCTTTTATGCGACCTTTTATTTCAAAAATTAAGATCTGAAAAAACTGCATTTTGTATTTATTCAAAATTTTCGCTATAAACTATAAGTGCACCTTGACTTACAAGAACACATATGATATTAACAAAATTTACCAAGAATTAATCTTTCTAAGTTAGAACTTTTAAAGTATTCACATTTTAACTACCAGCTTATTAAAAGCAAAGTTTAATATAGCAAACATTCTGCACAGCCATTAGATAAAATTGCTTTGATCTGGTTGATGGCAAGCACGCAGTCAAGCAGGCAGTAGTTGGATGGTAGTTTAAAACGCCGCAATTTAAAACACATAAAATGCAGTCAGAACAAAGATAACGGATTGTATTCGTGCCAACTGTCAAAGTAATAAAAAGGTCTTATTGCCTATTTAATAGGGCAGCAATTAGAGTGAAATTTATGCAAATGAATATTTGTTGGAATAAATTTGTTTAAGGGTTCAAATGAAGTGAATCAGATCCAAAAACTATTAAGATAATCTTTAATTTATTCCATTCTCACATAGCGTATAATAACAACTTTCCACACCTTGCTAATATTACGAAAAAAACGCGCGTATGTGTCAAGTAGTTATATAAGTAATTGGAATAGTGCAACACGTCGTGTGAGTAACATTTAATTTATTCCTTTCAGTGGATTTGCCCAGTAACACGGTTAGAAATCTTGGACTAAATTTTAGTCCCACTAAAATATTACTGCATTCTTTTAAACCTAACAGTTTAAAATGTAAACTTTGCAAATACTAACTCATAATTAAAACTCTTCTGTACTAGAATTTAAACCAAAATAAATATTACAGCATCAATTTTAGCTTTTTAGTTTCAATTTTAGCTTTTTGGTTTCAATTTTAGCCTTTTTGGTTTGAATTTAAATACAATTCTGTATTACTTTCTTTAAATTCTAGTACATTTGGATACCAAATTTGGATTAGGACCCGTAAAAAGTTAGCATGGCAATGCTGCGACTCATTATTTGGCTACTTCGGTTCATATGTTTGTTTATCGCACTTCTTATGTGTAGGCCAATAGCCCAGTGGTAAGAGTAGTGAGTTTACAAACTAAATGTCGCCTGATCGAATCTTATGGTGTTTTTAATTTTTTTTTTTATTTAAATATTTTAATTTAAACTTGTACATAATTTTAAACCAAAGCTGTATTAAAACCATTATTTAGTATTTTGCAAATACTAGATTTGAAACCAAAGCTGGTGTAGACTTATATGTAGTACAAAAAAGTTAAAAATTTTAGTTCAATATTTCTAACCGTGTACATATTGGACAAGTCAGAAAGAAATTTTAAAGCAACGCTTTTTTTAAATCAAATCGTTTGGTTCTGAGAAAAACAGATGAACCAACATGATAAAAATAAATTTCGAGAGGATATCTGAAATTAAACTTAATGTGCAAAAAATGTATGTTCTTTTAATCTTTTTATGGGTTTAATAATAATAATATTAAGAAGGTTTAAAAAACAAAGATCTAAAGGGTTGAAAAACCTTCAAGGGATTAAAAACAAAAAGATTTTGTACCGAATAGGAGCAAAAGAATTTTTATTTTTGTACAAACAAGTGGCGCAGGTAAAAATCAAAGATATGGTTTTTTCAACTCTTTTGGATCTAAACGATAGGAATATTTTCTCAGAAATTTTATTTTGTGCTTTGTTTAACTTAGCCATTGAAAGAGTTAAATCAAAGTCGAAGGAGGGAATTTTTCTATTCATTAAAAGAAAAAAGATTGCCCATCCGCAGCACGAAAAACCAACGCCTTAATGTCTTAAACAAATCTAAATTTTTTTTTTCCTATTATGCTAATGTTTAAAAAGCCTTAATAACATATTGAGTTTTTTTTTAAAATTACTGATATTATATTATAGTCACTGTATCATTGAGTGATCGAGTGATTTAATATCATGTTTCTACAGCTTCTGCCACATTAAGAACTGAACATAAAAGTTTCACTTGATTAATCCCTTCTTCCATTCTGTAGTATCACAACGGACCAATAATGGTCTAAGTGGGCTGGTCTTAAGATCTGCCGCCACCTTAACCTAACCTAGCCTACTGTATCATATCAATGGCTTTCTTTTGAAATCTTTCAAAATCTACTTAAAAATTATTAACAATGTAGAATATTACAGTTACAAAAATAACAAACTAACTACAAACATAAGCTTTTTAATTTCTCTAAAACTTATAAAATAAATATAATAGAAAAAATAGTGCCTTTACTCACCGGAACCAGCATTGTTGTCGTGCAACATTATTCTGGAGTTGGTGAAAAATGGTCGCAACGATGGCTTTGGTGTTGAACCAATCGACAGACTGTCCATATCTGGTCCTGAATCATCACCCTCACAGCATGACAACGATTCGAGTTCTTGAAATAATGCATCTAAATCACGTTCACCACGCAAGGCAGCTGTGCCTCGATTCACCTCTCTCTCCAGCTCTTCGGACGCCTTAAAACGCTTGAGCAGCGCAACGATTTTTTGCTTAAAGTTGCGTTGTTGCAGTGAAATAGTCTAGAAAACCAAAACAATTTATTTATTATTTTTTTTTGTAATTTATGTTTTTAATATAAAGTATTTGTTTTGGAATATATACAATATATAAATACATTTACAATAGAACCTTTGGTGCTCAGGTACTTTTTTTCTCTGTTTTATTGAGCCTATTAAATAAGAAGTGAGCAATGACTACTAAAAAATGGTTGCAAGTAAAATTAACTGCTTAGTAAGAAATCGCTTGAAAAAGAAGTAAATTGTTTATTCCTATCAGCAATTGTTGATTTTGCTAGGCCGCTTAAGCAAAAAGTCTATTTTTGTGCCTAGCCTTAAATATGCACTGGGAACATATTGTCCGTTTGGAGCGGAACTGTGGAACAAAGTGTGAAATATCCCGCGACAACTTTAATTCGTCGTCGAGGACAGCAATTGAACCTTTCCTACCGCACCGATTGGCAGATTTTAACAAAAGATATATTTTTACACGCCTACAAAATTCAATGGACACAGGAACTTAGGCCTAGAGACCATTTTCATCACCATATATTTAACAATTGAATGCTTGAACAAGCAATTGATGCCGATTTTTCAAAAAAAAAAAAATTATCATTAGCGATGAGGCACATTTTCACCTAAACGAATACGTTAACAAGAAAACTGCAGCATTTCAAGTACTGAAATTTAACATGTCATGCAAGAAGAAACTATGTACCCACAACTAATCACTGTTTGGTGTGGTTTTTGGGCTGGCGAAGACATCGGACCGTACTTCTTCGAAAATGATGCCGGTAACGCTGTGACCCTGAAAAAACAGAGACGTAAAATATAACAGCCGCAATATTTCAATTAATCGCTTAAAAAAATAATTGTAGACAGTCACTGATATGTATAATAAACACTTCTTTTTTAAAATCTCGATTTATTGTGTAGCATTTCTGAAAAAAAAATCAAAAAGCCTATTTTTCCGGCATCTAGAGTGGCATAACTCCTTGATTAAAGTTATGCAGAAATAGTTTTCAGTAAACTACAAATTATTCACACAAAGTTAAATATTTGTATAAATACCCTTTAGGAACAAGCTGATTTTTTTCAAAACAATTAATTGAAAAACTAACTTAAAAACATATAGTTGAAATACTACTTTGTATTATATTAAGGCGGAACCACCTTTGATTTTTTGTGTTTTGAACAAACATTTGAATATTTTTCCATATAATATTTTCGTAATAAAATACTTTTTTATTACGAGTACACTCGATGTCAGCTTACAGCTCATTCAGTTCATCATTCCACGGTATTCGGTACTCGCCATTGACGCAGATGGGTCCGTAGATCTTACGAAGAATCTTTCTCTCGAAGGATTTATTTTAAACTAATTATCAACTTATTTAAAATCAACTAGTTTCCAAGTAGTTGAAAATATATGCAAACGAAGGCAATTGACTTATTAAGCGGACATCGCCATACAAAATATTTGAGTTCGTTCTATGGAAAAAATTCAGAATTTCAACCAGTTGTGGTTAACAACAAACTACTTTTTGAATTACTTTTAAATTAGTTGATTTTCTTATAGGGTACATAGGGTGACAATTCAATCCAGTTATCAACCAACCAGCACGCATACACGAAAGGGAAATCGGTTGAAACGGCACTACATTCCCTAGTAGTAACCATAGAAAAAGCCCTCCACCACAAGGAATACGCACTCGGTTCGTTTCTAGATATCTCAGGTGCATTCAACAATGTATCAACCACCGCAATCCTTAGTGGATTACGTGCAATAGAGGCACCACCGGCAATAAACCTATGGTTAGACAAGTTGCTAAGCTCCAGAAAGGTGCGGGCTGAGTGGGGCACTAAATCGAATAGTAAGGGAAGCTCTTAGTGGGACACCCCAGAGAGGGGTCCTCTCGCCATTACTATGGAATCTTGTAGTTAATGAAGTACTCGAAAAGTTAGCAGGTAGAGCCCCGAGGATAACTGCCTATGCAGACGACATAAGCATAATTATAGTAGGAAAATGTCTATCAACAGTAAGCTCCATAATGGAGAGCACACTCAAAGATGTACTTAGATGGTCAAATTCAGTCGGTCTTAGTATTAATGCAGATAAAACGGATCTGGTTCTGTTCACGAAAAGGTACAAGATACCACAGTGGATACCACCGAAATTGAACGATATACGTCTCATACCGAAAACTCACACAAAATATCTAGGAGTCGTTCTGGACAGCAGCAAGCTGTCATGGAAAACCAACGTGGAAGAAAGGGTGAAGAAATCCACCATTGCGCTATACACATCCAAGAAGATGCTAGGCAGTACCTGGGGTCTCTCACCCTTTCTGATGCACTGGATCTATGTAACGGTAGTGCGTCCTATTCTTCTCTATGGGATTATTGTGTGGTGGCCGGCTGTGAACAAATCAACATTCCTCAGGCACTTGGAGAAAACTCAACGGCAACATGCACATTCAAAATTTTGGACATTGTACAATCGGAAAGGACCTACCTAGTAGCACGGACTACATGGTGCCTCGCACGATAGTCAATTCCAAAGCACGAACTCTTCTGGGACCAAATGACTGGTGCAAAGGTATAGAACAAGCACAGCAGGCGGTCAACATATTTACCGACGGCTCCAAAATGCCTTCGGGGGTAGGTGCGGCGGTGTATTGCGCAGAGCCTAATATAAGGCAGCCATATAAACTGCCGAACCACTGCAGTATCTTCCAGGCGGAAATATTTGCCATAAGGAAGGCTGCTGAGATAGCCCTCAGCATGGACACACAACACTCTAACATCAACATTTTCGTTGACAATCAAGCGGCGATCAAATCCATGCGCTCCGCTAGCATCAAGTCCAAAAGTGTCTTGGCTGGCAGAGATGCACTAGATGCACTATGCGCTTCGAAAAGAGTGCGCATCTACTGGGTCCCTAGCCACCAGGGCATTGAGGGAGATGGCAGATGGTTTAGCAAAGGAAGGCGCCGGGCTGGAATTAGAACTCGCAGAACATGTACTTACTCCGCTACAAGAGTTGTACAGGAACCTCGAAAGAAGAGCCACACAAGCACTGAATCGTAGATGGAGAGATACGACATCGTTCAAAATCTCGAAAATCATGTGCAATGCACAATGCGAAAAATGAACTCTGTTCATCTTGGCACGCCCGTGTAAAGATTGCAGGACACTAGTGGACATGCTCACTGGTCACTGCATGACGGCAGCCCATGCGAGGAAGCATGGCATCACCACGGATGACAACTGCAGGAAGTGCAAGGAACCGGGCACAGTGGAGACCCTGGAACACCTACTATGCAGCACATGCCCCGCCCTACTTAGATCGAGACTGAAATACCTAGGCTCATCGACATTCCCGTCGCTTAAAGATGTAGCCAGGGTGTCTCTAGAATCCCTCCTAAGGTTTGCGAACTCAACGCAAATCTTTAAAGACTTTTAAAACAAACACAAAGGTTCCTTTTGTTCGCTACCGGTACCACTAAGGACCTGAATTGGTCTATGTGAGCCTTCACGAAGGCATCCGGTTTAACCTAACCTAACCTATAGGGTACATAATTGTAAAAAAGAAAAAGATTTACTACATAACATAATATAATTAAGTAATTATGAAGTAATATTATGCATATTAATTTTTTATTTTAACGTTAATGGTTTTGGTTGCCTTTTTGGAAGTCCTACAAGTGATTAACTGTAGTTTTAATTGATTATTTTAATTGAAATAATACCAGAATTGAATATTGAATAAAACAAGCAAAACTGGTTTTAGTTCTTTGTTCCTATCCTTTGAGTCACTTAATTGCAGATCATCTGGTGCAGAAGAGTTCTTTACTCGAATAAATACAAACAATAAATTAAACAATCATTAAAAACATTTTTAAAATTCACTTCAAAAGGCGTTTTTGTTGGCAATGGCGAAAATAAAACAATTCAGTTAAAAGTTGTCAGGATATAAATCAAGGAATAAATAAAAAAAGCTAACTTTAAACAAGCGATTAATCGGAATGATATACTATACTGGTCACAATTGTGTAGATGTTAATTTTTTAGAGAATTTAACCATTTTCGAAATTAAAAAAAAATAAATCAAGTGAATCCAGAAATAGACAAGCCCCAAAATATAACCTTTAACAAGAACAAACAAAAATAAAATGTAATCAATACAACACTTTCAATCATGGTTGGAAAACTAAAAAAGAAATTAACTAAACCCAAGATTATTATAAATAAAAGAACTTTTCCATACTCATGACAATTGTTAGCGTCCTTGTTAGGGGGCAAAGAACCCGAATCACATACGAACTTAAATATACTATTTATTGTTGAGTGCGCATCGAAAACTCATCAAACATTAAGAATAACCAAAATAAAAACACGCATGTGTTTATTTTTAGTGCCAACAATTTAACGAAAGCAACTTTAAGATTTTTATTGGACGATACTTATGCTGTAGGTTAGTATGTTCATTTAATGAAAAGTTCAATATTAGTACTAGATGCAGTTGGTTTTGTCTGTGAGGATGATGGTAACTGGGGTGTTTATGATAGGTAAGCGTGAAAATCAGTGGAATCGTGAAAGAACTAGTAGTCGAATAAAAATATAAATGTTCACCTCATCACTTTTACTTTGAGCACACCATTAATAACACGTTTCCTTGAACTACTTTAGTTAAAAAGTTGACTAACAAAAAAATTAATGCAGTACTTCACAGAATAAAGTGTGAATGTCGTTTAAAAGCTAATACTTCAAATCCTTGAAATATAAAAGATGCACATTAAAAACTTTTGTAGTGCTGCCACGGAGTGATGTCAAACTTGAAATTTAACTTCCATGATTTTGTTTCTTATTTCAGAACTACTATTTTTAACGATTTAAACATTGTGTTTATTAAAATTTTTTTTTATTAAAACTTGATTTTTTTATATTTTTAAAAAAAATTATAAAATTTTAGAGTTGTTTAAAACTTTTGCTGTTGAAATCCTGTAAAGTTAGAAAAAGTTTTGTGTTCTATTAAGTTATTACATGAATTTAATTGCGACTGCCTAGTCAGCTTAGTGATTGACTCTATACAGAGTTGTTGTTGTTATTGTTGCTGCCTTCTTAAAAACTTATTTGATCTAAAGCTCACAATTAAAATTATGTAAGAAGAAAATTTCAAAATTATTTATAAAATAGGCATGAAAAAAATTTGGTTTTAAAATTCAATGAATTCTATAAAATTTAACAAAAAATAAAAGTGCAGCTGCTACATTAACGTGAATTTTAATTCTTTTCTTACTTTCTTACAAGTGTAATTTTTTTAAAAAAAAGCAAATTACAGTGCACTTTTTACATTAGACTTTTTCCTATGGGCTCTTTAAAAAATCCACGGAAGTTGACTCTATTCTTTTTTTGTATTGCATCTTTCATGTGTTTGCCATCGCTTATAATAGTATTGTATTGCATTTTTTCAAAGCCACGGTTTTGTAACAATATATTAGGATTAACACAGCTTTTAAAAATTTTAGTGGTATATCCCTAAAAATCAAATATCACTAAAAATATTGATAACAAATTTTCTTGTTTTTTAAAAAATTAAAAAAAAAATTTCGATACATGTTAAAAGAAAATTAAAAACAAAATCACGTTCAAACATTTTTTTTTATTTTTAAACAGGGACCGTAACTGTTTTAAGTTTTATTAAAAAAATCCTTAAATAGGAGTTATACTTCAACTTATAATTTTTCTCCTTACTTATAACAGTTAATTTTTGTTTTTATTTTTTTTTTTTCAAAAAATAAAACTTATTTTTTAGTTTTATTTTTTTCCTTACAAGCAACAGTTATTTTTTAAAAATTCATACTTTTATAAAAAAAAAGTTATTTTTGAGCTATATTGAAGTAAACATTTTTTAATTAAAAAATGTTTTTTAATTTCCCTTTAATAAAACATTATTTATAAAAACCTTATTCAGTTTCTATTTTTTTTTTTAATAATTAGTATTTTTTTTAAATTACTAATTTCGAAGTAGCAGATAAACTACTTCTTAGGTCTCTTAAAACTGATGTCAGTGCAGAAAATCACATTTGATATAAAATTTCCGTTTTATATAAATAAAAAATGTGGCGGCCGTAGTCTAGTGGGTAGAGTTCGTGGCCCCTGAGCTAAAGAACCGCGGTAGCCCGGGTTCAATTCCAGCTCAGACAGAAAGTTTTTTGAATTGAATTAATTTTTTTGTTCGGTCGTCACCTCTCTGCAGACAATGGCAAACCTCAGAGAGTAAAAAACTTGCCATGTAAAGCTTCTTGAGAACATAAGCCTTTCGGAGTCGGCATAAAACACGTAGGTCCAGTTCTCTGTCATTTGTGATCAGGCATTTAATAACACGCACAACACCAGAACTGATCAATATAAGCTAGGTCAAAGTCTTTCCAAGGGCTGAAATGGTCAGTTTATTTTTTATTTATAAAATTTATATTATATAATATATATAAACTTTATATTATAAAGTTTTTTCTAAATGACCTTGTTATTTAAATACAAGTATTTAAATACAAGTTCTAAATATTTGATAGTTTAAATCATACTTGATTGTAAATACAAATTCTAGTTGTTTGATAGTTTAAAATCGTTTATTGAGCTTAAGGTCAGAGTTAGAACAATTAATTGTTCTAACGAATCTTTCCAAGAAACAACAACAACAACAACAACAACAACAACGTTTTGTCAATATGAAAAGGAAAAAATCACTAGCTGATTTTATAGCAATTTCGGCCCTAAGCATAATAAGGACTGCGCCGAATAAAATTGTCCCATACAAAAATGATAAAATCTCTTAAACTAGTTGTCCGATTTAAATAAAATAAAGAGTTTTATTTTTCAAATTTTTTCAGATAACATACAAATTATGAGAAATTAGAAATTTTTAGTTTTTAATAAAAAATTTTAATTTTTCAGGAAAGCCTTCCATTAATTTTTTTAATGGTAGCATCCGACACCCTCACAGCTGCTAGGTTCCACTTTCTTTGGAAGTCTTGAAGGTTTTTGGCCTCTTTTTTAGTTGTTTTGACTTCCCTTTTAACTAAAGCCCAGTATCTCTCGATCGGTCTAAGTTCTGGGCAGTTTGGTGAATTAGCATCTCTAGGCATCAAAATTACTTCATTCTGTTGGAACCAATCTAAGGCCGTTGACGTAAGAATGGCAGCAGTCTTTTCTGCAAACATTCCTTAACGTATATATCGCCATTAATTGTGCCGGATGTTACGTATGATTTGCTTGTTTTGCCGCAGCTACAAATTGCCTGCCATATCAGAAAATTCTTTGGAAATTTTTTCACTTTTTTGGCTTTAAATTTTTCAGCAACATTTCCCCGAGAACCGGCCGTATAAAATTCTTGTCCAGGAAGCTGGGAAAATTTAGCTAAAACGTAAGTCTCGTCGTCCATTTGCAGCATTCAAATTTATCAAGAAAATTTTGTTTCAGCTTTTGAGCTCTTCTTTTGCGGTTTCGTTCTTTACGGCGTTTCTTCATCTATAAGCATCTTTCTTGGTTCTGCGCACAAAAGTTTCTGAACATTCAGCCTTCCTTGCCAATTTCCTTCCCGATATGCATGGATATTTCTTTAAGAGAGTAACCACTTTCTTTGCCTTGACTTGATCATGTGGACCAGGGATGATAAATTCAGTACTAAAGTACTGAATTCAGTACTTTTCGCTTTTCAAAAGTACCGCAGTACCCCCGCGATGATTTCAGTACTTTTTACAAATATTGTAAAAGACATTTTTCACTTGTTTTATATTACACGTAGTTTACACTAGGCATTACTATTAAAACAGTCAATATTCCCAAACTATCGTTACGTATGATATAAAAAAAAGAAATTTAAGAAAAAAAAAATGAAAAAGTCTTATTTTTTAAATTAATACTTTTATAGAATAGACTTTTTCATTTGTATAGTAATAGATTAGCACTATAAAGATATAAGAAAAAATATGTGCTGACGTGCGTTACAAAACACAGAAGTGATTTTTGACATGGATTACAAAATTTGACAAAAGACTCTGAATTTTGGAAGACTTTTTGTAAACAAGTATTTTTAGAAGGATTTGAAATAATATAAAAATTTATTTTCCAAGTGATCAAATTTAAAAATCATCTCTGGATTATTAGGCTTTTTGATCTTGCGTGACGTTACTTAAGGACAGGCTTTTATCGACCAAAAAACTGAATTTTTATTTTTTTTTATTTTTCGATAGCTTATTATGTGTAGCATATATTCCCATAACGGTTTGGCCGATAACAATTGCATAAAAAAGTTAACGCATACGAAACACACCCATATTTTTATTAACGCACTCCAAACAATCGTTAACCAAATCTTAAAACGCGTTTTCTGAAAAATCGTGCCTTACAAACTGGTCTCCACGATATCTCAAGAACTACTCTATGAATTGACTTGGACTTTTTCTTAGAGTAGATAATATTTATTGGATGCAAAACCTAAATTTAGATAATATTGGCCGGTTTTTTTAAGAGAACTTTAAAGACCGCAAAATGTGAAAAATGCTACTTAAAATTCAAATGTTTGCCATTTTTGCTACTTTTAATTATTTATTCAAGCTCCAATTTTATAGGTTCAATATTATAGGTTCAAGCTTCAATGAATATAATACAATTTATAAAATTGTTTTCTTTTTTTATATCAGATGACATGAACGTGTCGTGGGATGGAAAACGTTTGGGTACCTTTTTTTCAACGTGACGTTTAACGGCGATTGACACATCACGTTACGCATTTATGCACCAAAAGAATATTTTCCTACACTTTAAGAATCAATAAATCAGTGTCAAAAAACTCAAGGTTATCATTTACATCCTTCTATGAAAAAAAAAATAAAGAACATTACCGTGCTTTCGGAGCTCGAGATGAGAACCTGCCCTTAAATTTCCACTGTAGTTCAATTGGGTACTAAAGTAATTAGGTACTAAGTAAAAAGTTGGCTTCACAATTGATAAAACAGTTAATAAAACTTAAAATTTGTTGATTTTTGTATATTTTGAATACATATTCTTAAATAATACGCTCAAGCTAAAATATTGTACATTACCAATTAATTCTTTGATCTCTTGATCTTTTCTGTTCTTCAATATACTTGATGTCATTACTGTCCTAGTTTCTGTTTCGTGAACTGTCTTCAAAAAAGTTCAGAGTGTTGCAAAAGCGAGTTTAAATGGATAAAAAGTTTTAAATGTAATTCAACTGTCTTTCAACGGTACTACTGCTGTACTAGTGTAAACGCCTTGTATGCTACTAAAAAAGTTCCCATCACTAATTTTCATTGCAACCAGGCACTAGAAACTTCACGTTTGAAAACACTTCCAAGCTTTTAAAACTTCTTGCACATTTTTATTTTATTTCTTAATTCAGTACTTTTAGTACTTTTTAAAATCCGCTAAGTACCAAACCAAAAATTGGAATTATCATCCCTGATGTGGACCCCTTTTTTTGCCAGAACCAGTCTTTCGATCAGTGCACAATTGTTCCTTAAAGTGTTGTATAAAGCAAGAAATTGTTTTCCTATAAGCTCCTACCTCTTTGGACATTTTTTGGAATGACCACTGGGGATTTTCTTGAAAAATTTTAATAATTCGTTTTCGCACTTCCAGTTCGCTTGCCATTTTTGCGTTAAATAAATTTCCATAAAATTAAAGCAACGCATAATATTTTCTGACATTTATTTTAAAGCTACTATGATAAAAATGTATGGAAAACAATGTATGGGTCAATTTTATTCGGCGGAGTCCTTAATAACAGAAGCATAAAAATTAAAGTAAAGCAAAAAATACAACAACAAATGTGAGCATGTGAAATGGGAGAAAAACAGATAAATTGACACTTCAAATCTCATCACCTCTGTGGTGCAGTGAGCTAGTGCGCGCTTGCACGGGTATCACAAAGATTTCTGATGAAGCCTTTGGCAGTGCTAAAATTGCAATAAAATCAGCTAGTGATTTTTTCCTTTTCATATTGAAAAAACGTTGTTATTGTTGTTGTTTCTTTGGAAAGATTCGTTAGAACAATTAATTGTTCTAACTTTGACCTAAAGCTCAATAAACGATTTTAAACTATCAAACAACTAGAATTTGTATTTAAAATCAAGTATGATTTAAACTATCAGACATTTAGAATTTGTATTTAAATCAACATAAAAAATAATTAGGGAAAAAATTTAACTCAAAAACTACTACTCTATTGTTAAGAACAAATTATATATAAAAAAATAACAGTTATTTGTAAGGGAAAAAGTAAAACTTAAAAATAAGTTTTATTTTGTGAGGAAAAATAATTTTTACTTCTTATCCAAAACATATGATAAAATTTGTTTTTTTTTTTATCTGATAGTAATAATTTCTACGCTTTTCATACATGCTCTTTTAATCGGAAAAAATTCGAAAATAATCGTTATTTCGTCCCTGCTTTTCATTTCTCAAACGAAATTTTGAAAATTTGTATTGGATATAGTGCATTTTTTTGGTTTTAAAAATAGATTTAATACTTTGTAATAATATAAGAAACTACAAGTTAATTTCTCGAAATTTCATTATTTTCTGAGTTGTTTTTTAAAAAACGAAATTTTTTTACTTTTAACAGTCTACTATATTTTGTATAAAAACGTTCTACTGTGCGCCGATGTCAAAATGAGTTTTGTTATTTCTCATTCCTAACATATTTTGGTGCTTGTTTTAAAAAGGCCATTTAAGTATGCGTCATAGCTGTTAGCACCAAAACAATTATATTCACAAATATCTGTCTTAATAATAAACAACAACTTGGCGGCAACAAACACTAAAAAACAACTTAACCTGCAAATGACAAAATGCTGCAATAAATGAGTCAGTCATTTAATTACTGGTGGTGAATCTTCTGAACCATGAGATCTTTAAGAGCTGTCTCATATTCATATCCCATCATTTAAATGCATTAGTATGCAAACGTAAGCAACCATATCTTTCATATGCCCACCTATTAAACTTTAGTTAGTTTGAAAAGTTAAAGTTTAGTTAAAGGTTAGCAACAAGTAATAATTTGCAATATACGTATATGATGCATTATTCATATTCATGGATATAGGTATAAAGACGATGTTAAAAGATTTTAACTGAGTTTTTATAGATTTCCTTAAGTAAAACCAATAAAATAAAAACTTAAGAATTGCGATTTTTAACAGGATGAGTGGTCGGCACATTGATGTTGCACAGCCGCGGAAGTTAGTTGTTTTTTTTTTTATAAAATACTATTAGCGCAATTTAAGTGGACACATTTTAACTAAAATAATAATAAGTTATATTTTAAAATCTCAAATTATTTTAGTTCATTTGGTGTAAAAAAACTGTGTTTTACTACTAACTTTCGTTGCTTTAAAATCATTGAAGGATATAAAAATATTTAAATTTAGGCATTGAATATGCTTTTATGTCATATAAATACGATTTACTCCAAAAATCATAAAAAATTCTTAGTAGTGTAGCTTTAGGTCTGAAAGGTATAAAATGGGATCGATCGGTCAACTACCACTCCTACCTTAATTTTGTTTTACAATATCAAGTTTTCTTTATGGAATTAATGAAAAAATTTGTATCTGCATAAGGAAATAACACTATAGCACTTTTTTCCTGATTAAAGTTCCTTAGTGATTAAAACTTGCGAATGGATCCAAAAAAATTTTGAATATTTTATTTTTAACCCATACCAGCCCACCTTCGTAACCTTTTGTAAACGCAAAATACCGATATTTTGCTATTTTTGCGACATACCATACATTCTACTGAAGTGACGTCATTAATATTGTAGATAACTTGAATACGAACATTTTAATATACTGTCTTACTTTCTGAGTCATCTAGTTCTTGAGATATATATTTTTATAGGAAAAATCGGGGGGTTATCAAAATTTTCATTTTGAATACAAAAAACTATTCAAGATACGATATTAAAATGTTCTACACCAATTTTCATCAATGCATTACGCATATTTTGGTACCAAACATTTAACTCTTAGACTTTCGCTTTCTCCATACCGGCCCAACTCCCCCACTATACCCTACTTTTCAAACATTTTTGCAGGTCTTGATGTATCTAACAGTGACCTTTCAGGCTAGAATTGGCCCAGTTAAAAATAATACCAATAAAAAAAAATATCATTTAATATATATTATTGAATTATTGGAATATAAAATTTTGTTTGGAAGGAAACATTATTTCTGTAAGCATCTACTTTTTGATATTAAATAATGGCATCCTTCATGTTGTGACTCGTTCGAGACGTGTTTTGAGTCCTTTGTCACTGTTTTGACGGATTTTTCGACTTAGTCCGTGTACAAATAGTTCAGCATTTGAACCTTGAACTCACGGACGAAGAGAACTACAGCTTTAGATATTGCATTGCGCGCATCTAAAATTCAGCGATATGCCAACGAACGAATCAGTTTTCGATCGTCGTTGAACATCGCCAAAAGAATGTTTTTAGGATGCGCGAAAAAGCCGTTACAATGAATACATTTGTTGAACTGTAAATATTTAGTGCACTTCCGCAAGCTGTGTGACGCTTAATTCCTACACGGTTAGAAATCTTGGACTAAATTTTAGTCCCACTAAAAAATTACTGCATTTTTTTAAACCTTGCAGTCTAGCATTTAAACTTTGCAAATACTAACTCATAATTAAAACTCTTCTGTGCTAGAATTTAAACCAAAAGAAATATAATAGCATCAATTTTAGCTTTTTGGTTTCAATTTTAGCCATTTTGGTTTAAATTTAAGTATACTTTTTGTTTATAATATAATTAATACTAAATTCTAGTACATTTGGATACGAAATTGTGATTAGGACCCGTAAAAAGTTAGCCTGCCAATAGCCCGGTGGTTAGAGTGGTGAGTTTACAAACTGAATGCCGTGTGATTAGGGCATCCAATTTCGGGACGCTTCGGCAATCCCGAGATTTCGGGATTTTAAAAACACAATCTCGGGATCCCGCGATTAGTCCTGGGTTTGGCAAACCTTAGAAAAGGATTTCTTTGGAAGACGTAATATGGAGTTTCAAAGTTTTACAATACAAAACATTGCAGAAGAATATAAAAAACTAAAAAACACAGTTTCGATTAAACGTTTGGATAGTATTTATTGTTTCTTTGAAAAAACGAATTGATCTTAGTTTAAGCTTGATCTTAATCTTGAAACGAATTGATCTTCTTTAAAAAAATTAATAAAATTAGATCATTCAGAAAGTTCATAAAATTATTTTAAAAAATATAGAATAGTTAAACAACTCTGTAGGTAACTTTCAACTTTTGAAAAGACACAAAAAAAACGCCGAGACACGTAAACTTTATTTTCGGTCGTAGATTTGTGACATACTCAGTTTTAACACATCAGATTAAAGTCTCGAGCTGTTCAGATTTTTGATATATGATTTTTGTTACAATTAATTTTTATTGTCTTTTCAAAAATATCTCCAACGTGAAAATCGGTTAGCCTTGTTTAAACTATGATTTTTCAAAAGTTAAGCCATTTCACTTTATCTTCCATTTGGACCAAATTTGAATTTTGAACGTAAAAACTTAAAAAAAAATCGAATAAATTTTTGCTCAAATTAGTGTTTTTATTTCATTAGTAAAGTAAATTCTGAAAGTGTAATCGGAGGTGGTCAAAATTTTTGGTCTCTAAAAATAAGAAAAAAATATCTAAATTTTATAAAAGTGGGTCTAAAAGTGACTAAATTTCAATCGCAAATATCTCGAGATTGTGATCTGATTGGAAAAAATTTAGTATGCCAATAAATTTTACGTATTTCGGTATTTTTGTGTGTCTTTTTGATGTCCCTACAGTTGAATTTTAGTATTTCTAAGTAGGAATTTTGTGATATTTTATACAGCTTTTCTAAGAAAGTTTTTCTTAATTTTTTAAGGTAAAATTTTAGTTTTTTTAAGTTAAAATTTTTTAAGTATTTTGTAACATTTTTTACAGTTGTTTCAAGAAAGTTTTATATTTTTAATTTTATATTCTGTACAGCTAGTTGGAAAAGATTTTTATTTAAGTATTATTAAAATCACATTTCAGTATTTTTAAGGAAGTATCATGTGTTTAAAACATTGTGTTATTTTGTACTTTTGTAGTTTAAGAAAGGTTTTTATTTTAAAATTTTTTTAAATTACATTCAGGTTTTTTTAGGTAGAATCCTTACATTTTTTGACATGTTCATAAAATTATTTAAAAAAAAATTAGTATATAATTAGTATAATAACTTTAATATGTCTAAGTAAGAATTGTCTTATATGTAGTACAACTTGTTTAAGGTAGTTTTGTTTTTTTTTAATTTTTAACGTCACATTTGGGTATTTTCGAGTCATATATTGTACAGCTAGTTAAAAAAAATTTTATTTTTGTATTATTAAAATCACATTTCAGCATTTCTTAGGAAGTATCATGTGTCTAACATATTGGGCCTTAACAATAGTCGATTTTATCACTACTCTAAATTTAGTGTGAGCTTTTCTGACATTATTTCTATAGAATTTGTTGTCAAAAAACTTGCACTAAATTTAGAGTCGGCATTCAAATGACTATTGGTAAGGCCCATTGTGTTATTTTGTACAGATAGATTTAGAAAAGTTTTTATTTAAATATTTTTTACAATCACACAAATTTTTTCTTAGGTAGTATCATTAAATTTTTTGTTGGAATATTTTGGAATTTTTTTGCAGAGGAGGCAATCCCGGGATCCCGAAAACCCAGGATTTAAGGCCTTGAAATCCCGGGACTGTCGGAACTAAGAAAATTCCGGGATCTCGGGGTCCCGGGATTGGATGCCCTACGTGTGATCGAATCTCGCAATGTTTGTTATTTTTTTTTTTAATATTTTAATCCAGGTTTATAATAAATTTTAAGCCAAAGCTGTATTAAAAGAATTTTTTTAATATTTTGCAAATACTAGATTTGAAACCAAAGCTGGTGTAGACTTATAAGTAGTACAGAAAAGTTTTAATTTTAGTACAAGATTTCTAACAGTGTAGCGACATCAATGCTCGTAATTGCATCTTTTTTTTCAAAACTCCTTAGTATCTTTTTGAGAAACTACAATTTTGCCAGTCGACCAGAAGCAATATTATTATAGTACTTAACTGAAAGTATCTGAACTCTACCAAGTTTTTTTTTTTTTGTGTTAATGCCATTAGATTATGAAATGGTTACACAGTGTCATTAAATATATGGATAGCAAGGGTGGCTTTAGCCATTCCATTTTGAATCATTTTTCTTAAAACGAAAATACCTAATTAGTATGGCTGGGAATTTCATGCAAACACAAGTTTTTACTGAGCATCTTAAAATGGAAATGATTAAGTTATCTTAACGAATCATGAAGTTTCCTTTAAAATGGCATCCAATCGTTAGTGCATATTTTTGCATATTTTTCAATAAATGCATGGTTTTGCATATTTTACAAAAAACTCCCGTTTTTGCATATTTATTGCGCATATTTCAGTATATTTTACAATAAATGCATGTAGTTTTTGCATATTCTTGCTTTTTTTGATTTGCAAAAATTTATATTTAGTGCGACATATTTTGCAAAAAGATAATTTATAATTATTACTTTTATGCTCACTTCATATTTTTGTTGTTTTTTATAAATTAATTTTACATATATTTTAAAGAGAATTTTTTTTTTTATTTTTTTTTTAAATCACATGCAATATTTATTTATAAACCGATAATAAAATATTATAAAAATATTTTTAGTTGCATATTTTTCCAGTTTTTAGCGCATATTCAAGAGTTTTAATTGCTATTTTGTTTTATGCGCATATTTTCAAATTTTTAGTGCATGAGATTCCGAGCCCTACTAATTAGATAAGAAACCAGATCTCTACTTTTAATTTTTTTGTTCTTTTTTTTCATCTTTTTGCTTCTATTTATTTATAACTCAAGTTTTCTTGTTAATCTATTAAAGCTCTTTTTCAAATTCAATTAACTGTACGTTTTTATGATTATATAAGTATTCTTAAAAGTTTAATTGTAATATTAATATCTTCAAACACAATTCTAGTCTTTGCTTAAGCTACTGACTTTGTACAGCAAAAGAGTTTATTGTTATTGTACTAATATGTTATATTAAATACAGTAGAATCTGGATATAACGACTAACCGTTTTTAGCGACCACGATGTGAACTCAAGTTTGGTTTCATAGCTAAGTACTAGGAAAACATATCCGTTTAGTACGACTTCAGTTTAAGCGACCATCTGCTTATAGCGACCTATTTTATAGATAATTCGACCGGTTAGAACGACACGCAGTGTGTCTGCAGATCTGAAGGCTGCGGAAACGCTTATGTGTTTATTCAAACTAACTTTGATGGTATGAAAACTAGGATGCCGAGTATTCACAATGCTGTACGAAGTTCTTACTATCGAACAAAATTTCATCAAAAACAAACTAGAATTTGAGACTTTCTAAGTTAGTAACTACATATTTTTTGCATAGAATGTAGGTACATACATTGTAGCTATTTGTATATATTACAGTATGTTTTTAATGCGAAATGTTAAGGTACCACGTAATTGGTAATTATTGTTTTATTTACTTAATGGAAACTTATCTAACTATACATTTAAATGCATACATATGTACACACTAAAAAACAAGCTTAATTTATTCGTCCGTTTTGTACGTCGTCCGGTGAGTACGACGGTGTTCCTCGGTCCATTGGAGGTCGTTATATCCGAATTCTACTGTATATCCGAATTCTACTGTATATCCAAATTTGAGGGTGGGCCCCGAAAACCAAGTATGCAGTTATCTTATGTTCCACCAGGTCTATAACCTCTACTTTGTCTTATGCCAAGTTTTTCTTCACTGTTACACCGTGTTATTTGACTTCTAGGTTTTGTTTTTTAATTAGATGTATTTTTACCTTCGCAATAAGATCTCATTTTGTTGAAATTCGACAAAAAAATTGTGGAACTTTTGTCTATCTAAAATTTAAAAAATCGAACTGTGTGTTGCTTCGGCGGAAAGATTATAATTTGGACAATTATTAGTAACTAACGTACAGAAGAAAACGTGTTTTATCTGAGAGCAATAAATTAAGGAAATTAAACATTATTCTTCGATTAGTTTTCTTCAAACTTTTCTTTTAGCATAAAAATATTTAAAAAATTGTCATTTCAATATATGGCACCGGTGTAAGCCAAGGATTGTATCGAAAAGAAGGCGCATACGCAAATTTAAAAATATGTATAGCAAATAAAACCATGTTTCAAATGGCACAAGCTGAATTTTAATTTCACAAGCACCAAAAATTCTGAGAAAGTTGTAATACTTTAGCTGTACTCTGTGGGTTTTTTAGTTTTTTTTTTTTTAATTTAAGCAAAATGTTTGAATCTTATATTTCTAGCATAGCTTTTCTTGTTTTTTTTTTTGTTTCTTCAAATTTAAGGTCACTTGTATATTCCCGACAATGTTTTGCAAAACCAAGAGTTTAATCGTTCAATATTGAACCTTAATGATTGTTATGCTTCTAGCGGGCGCTTGTCGTAAATTACGCGTCAAGTTTTCTTCATGTAAATGGTGTTTTCTTTATGATAGTTAAGAGAGGCACTGACCCTCCAATAGCTAGGAGCTCGAGGCTAGCGAGTAAGTGGTAAAAGTGGGGAGAGCGGCATGGCGCATTTGTCGTAAATTTTCCGCCAGCGCGCCCACTGGAAGATTAAATATAATTTTTTACTTTGTTTTTGTCCAAAAATCATTATTTCGCTGTGATTTTTCGCTTTGTCGTTATCTGTTTGTTATTCGTGTATTGCAAAATATGATACGATATACGAATTTTTTTTAATTGATATTTAATGTTCATTCTATAACTTGATGACAACACCAACATCCGCTTACGAGATTATGGTTGTTAGCTTATAAATTTAGACCCTAGACGTAAAAATATCTGAGAACAACTCCATGTTTCATACAAATGCAGATTTTTTTTTTAACATTTAAACTCTATAAAGTCGAATTTTTTATTATGTGACACATACACATAAAAAAATCAAGTTGGTAAATTCGACCGATATTTGCGGTGACTTTACCGTCAATACAATTGTTGTTGCACAGTTACTATTTTTTCGTTTGAAATTACCGATCAAAATTGGGACTTAACAATTGTGACAGTAAATCTTAACGTTTTAAATAGTAAAAGTCGGGCGTTCATATGTCAAAATGTTAGTTGAAAACCACACTAATATTTTGTCGGTAAATTTAAACGTTATTTGCGTTAACTTATATAACCGTCAGTCAATACCATTGTTGTTGCACTGTAATAATTTTTCGTTTAAAATTACTGAGCAAAAATTGTAACTTAACAATTGTGACAGTAAATATTAACGTTTCGTACATTTATAGTTGGCAGTTTATACTTTTTTCATCGAACATGTTTTCTTCACATAAAAAAAAAATAAAAAAAAATAAAAAAAAATAAAAAATAAAAAAAAAATAAAAAAAAAATAAAAATAAATAAAAAAAATAAAAAAAAATAAAAAAAAGAAATGTATGACTTCTTATCAGTATTACAGTTAGTGTCCGAACGAAACTGGAATTTTGGTGGAAACCGAAACCGAAACCGAATATTCGGCCATTTTATAATATTCGGCCGAAACCGAAATCGAAAGCGGTTATTAATATGAAAATTTAAATTTTTACAAATAATTCTTTTTTTATTAAAATTAAACAAAAGTACTTTCATACACATAAGAAAAAAATGTTACATAAAATAAGTATTATTTGAATATTGAAGTTAATAATAAATATTTGAAGTTTACTATAATAATAAATGAGATCTTTTTTCTTTTTTATTACAAAAGTATTGCATACTTTATAACGGGTTATAACTAAAAATCTGCACTAATTTGAATTGGTTGCCGTTTCAACACGTTATATTTTGCCACTAAGGCATTGCATAAATAGATGAGTTATTGCATTATCTTTTTATCATATGAATCATGAGCAGCGCACTTGTTACGTTAGTCTTTACGTTAAAATGACTTCACAGCAGCAACATATCCGCTAGCGTATTGAAAGTTTTTATCAGCAGCATTTAGAGAAGTGAAAAAAGTTCACATGCGAACATTTTATGGCTCAGGGCATGTCAAAAAGGACGATATGCTCTATCCAGAGTACCTTAAAAATAGAAAAAAAACCTGGCTCCGGTAGAAAACCGATTATTATGACTAAAAACTCCATTAAAAAGCTTAAAACCGTTTTTAACAACAAATATAGCATAAATAAAACCGAAGCCGACCGAAAACCCTAATACTCGCAGCCATATATTTGCAAAACATTTAAATCACTTAATATTAAAGTCAGAAAGAAGCAGCGGTCTCCAGAGTACATTGAAGAACAAATTCAATTAGTAAAATCTCAATGTCGGTAGATGGTCAAAAATTACAATGGAAAATCGTTCATTTTGTGTGACGAGAGTTATTTCACACTTAGTGCTCCACAAATGCCAGGAAACGATACATTTTACACAAATGATAGATCTTCAAGCTCTCCTGATGTGAAATATACATTCAAGAAAAAGTTTGAGCAAGAAGTTATGCTTTAGATTGCTGTCCCTGACAAAGTAATTTCAGAGCCTTACTTCAAGCTAGACATGAGTAACGCTGCGCTGCGTTGCGCTTTTGAGTTGAAGCACTTAAATGCGTTACTACGCTAATACACTTATTTTAAAAAAATTAACGCAATAGCGCAGTAATAAAAATAACACGCTTATAGCAAAATGAGGAAATATTTATTCAGCGAGCAAAAATTGCTCAAATTTTACGACGCCTCAAACACAGCTTTAAAATATTCGAAGCGAGCATTATAAACTCATTTTTGTATGGAAAAGGAGTTGCGGGAAGGATGCTGTTAAGCATGAGTGTTTGGAGAGCGTTTAATTGTTATGATGCTTTGCCTAGTTAAAATTAACGCAGTAAAGAAATGAACTACATGAAATTAAAGTAGCATCCAACTTGTCTTGCGTACCAGAAATATGTATCTATATCTGTGTGATTGCTTACATTAACCTTGAACGGAATACAGTTTTACTGTCGGCTTAAAGTATAAAATTGGTTAATTTTTAATGTATGCTAAAAATATGGTCTTTGTTCAGTAATGTTTCATATTAATAAATAACTACTTGTTTAAAAAATTTTATATCAATTTATGAGCAATATGAGTTCTTTAAATCAGATATACTGTTTAAGGATTTGTTATATGATTCCATTTATTTTTCCTAAGTGAAGACAACTTGCGCTTAGGACAAGACACCACAGAACTCACCGCATTCAACAAATTGACCACATAAAGATATGCGTTATCGAACTAAAAAAACATCCTGTGCTGATCAACATCGTGTTAATATAGATATCATAGCATTTTAAACTACGTCATGACGCAATTGCGTTAACGCATTACGCTGATACAGTAAAATGCGCTTGGGTTGGTGTATCAGCGCAGCATTTTTTGATGCGTTACCCATGTCTACTTCAAGCCAATTGGTCTGGCAGTAAATCAAGTTATATATCAAAATGATTGCTTAGACAAAATTTTGCTTCCATTTATTCATAAATATTATTAGGATGATGATTATGTATTTTGGCCGGACAAAGCCTCCTCACATTATGCAAAGACGACGTTGAAGTTGTTGATCAGGAAAATATAACACCACTAACTTTCCACAATGCCGACCAATTGAAGATTTCTTTTTTTGAGAACTTTAAGGTTTGGTCTAGAAGAATGGTTGAAAGGTCAAAAATGTGAAGCAGTTGACACCACGTATTCGGAAAAGCCTTAAAAAATTCGATAAATGGCGTACAACGTGCTTAAAGTTCATTAATTAAAATCTACTTATAGCATTATAGCTTAACCAGAAAGTATTGTTTCAGTATATGTTTCTACTATATTTTGAATTTCTGATGTGAATAAACTCAGTGCAGATTTTTAGTTATAATCCGTTATTTTCCGTACACACTCAAAATAGTATGCACCTACAATGTACATTTTTATATAACTAAAAAACAAAGTATTTTTGTTTTTTAAAGGTTTAGTATTGTAAAAATCGAAATATTTCGTTTTCTTTTCCTTTATTCCACACACACAGAATTCGTTCGGAAGTTTAATTATCAAATTTTGGCTTCAGTACCTATAAAATTTTAATATTAATTGCAATAGAGATGATAAAATCGAAAATGATAGTATCGAACGCATAAAATTAACCAAAATATTTTCCGTTAACACGATAAATAAAATTATAAATGAATTCATAATTTTTGTTTTGTACAATGCGTTGTAAATATTTTTACTAAACCAAACTTAAATATTTGAATTAAATGACTGATGCAAGAAATTTTTACCAAAAGTTTCGGCTAGTTTCGGCCTCAATATGGCCGAATAGTTTCGTTAGCACGATAAATAAAATTATAAATGAATTCAAATTTTTTGTTTTGTACAATGCGTTGTAAATATTTTTACTAAACCAAACTTAGATATTTGAATTAAATGACTGATGCAAGAAATTTGTACCAAAAGTTTCGGCTATTCGGCCATATTGAGGCTGAAACTAGCCGAAACTGACAAAAAATCCCGAAACTGGCCGTAACCGAAACCGAATATTCGGGCGGACACTAATTACAGCAGACAAACTGAAAAAATTGCGACTTAACAATTTTTGCGGTAAAACTACTGTACAATTTTAACCTAAGAAATTGTTATTAAATTCATTGTGTATTACGAGTATATTCACAGTAAGCCCTTCAATTCTCTGAATTATGTCTGGTTTTGATTCAAAGGCTCATTTTATTACTATCGATATTTCTATTCTTGCAAACTAATTTTTTTTCTTTTTAATTCCTTATAGTTCTATCCTTCTTTTTTATTTTAACTGCCTAATTTTAACAGGATTTGTGGAAGCATTGTACATTATATTTACATTTTACACTTTTCTGCACAGTTACACTCTGCCAAGGAAGTTTTTACCTGGAATTAATAATATAAAATGGCTGCTTAAAAGGAATGCTAAAATTCTTGGCAGAAGGCCAGAAGGTAAATAAAGAAGGGTTGTCTGAGCGTAATGTAACGTTAAAGAGAGAGCAAATTCGTCGAAAAAGCTAGATTTGTGGAAAAAGCAAGGCTATCATTGTGAATGAATTTCTGGCCAAAAACTCAATTAATACCATCGCACAAGCAATGTATTCACCTCATGCGGTTCCGTCCGACATTTTCTCTTTCGAAAACTCAAATAAGCACTTCGAGGCACCCGTTTTTAGCCGATAGCAGGCATAAAGGCGAATTTGCGCCGAGAAGTGAAGTTCATTTCAGAAAATGCATTTAAAAAAATAAACTACGTAGCAGATCACGCTTAAACTCAGCGTCAGTAGAGAGGACAGTTTTGCCAACTAAGCGAAAAAAAGAGTTTTATCAATCCCTTTAAGGGAGCAGGATGGTTTCCAAGGCCGAAAAAAACAGACTTTTGATATTTTTTTTTTTAGTTCTGAGTGAATATAATTACTCAATTTTTTACATATTAAAGAACTATCTTTAGAGAGTATGTAGGAATTTCTATATGAAAAAATAGTCATTATTTATCCCGTGGTGGCGATAGATCAGAGGCGCTTCAAAAAAGGATACTTTTTCCAATCTTGAATAATTAGATAATTCAATGGCAGAAGAAGTTTGAATAAAAAATTTAAAAAGAATTTAGAAGTTTAAGTTCCAGTAAATGATAAAAATCGCTTAAATTAGAAAAAAAAATATGTACATTTTGGATTCCCAAAAAAAATCGTGTTTGATGTCCGCGCTTTTCCACTTCCATTTGACCCTAGAAACGCCCTCTGTGAAGCGCATTTCAATTGTTAAAGGTTTAGAGGTCGCGAATTCATTTTCTAATTTTCCCATACGGTTTGTATGAGGAAAAATCAGTTTTTCTGGTAAATTGAATTTCGAGCCATTATCTTTTAAGCAAAATGGTTAAAAAAAGTGTTCCCTCAAATTTTGTCTGTTATGACATATCCAAATTTAATTTTCATCTGATTTAACTTATCTGATTGCCCAAAACGATTAAAAAATATAAATACAAAAAAACTACTTGTTATAACTTCTAATCCAAAAACATATAACAACCCTATGAATTTTTTTCTCATTGTGCATTCCAACTATCATTATCTAAAATTTAAGACCAATAACTCTAAGAGACATTGGTTTTTAATGAAATAGTTCTAAGTAAAAGTATTCATTTATATACAGTGGCTCACAACGAAAGTCGGGCAGGCATTTCTTAGCACTTTCGCATTGGTTTCAGAAATGAAAATGTACGAAGAAACTTGGAGTAAATATTTTTTTCAAAACATTCTTTATTGGTGAGCAAAAAAAACAAAAACATAGTTAAAAAATTAGAACATAACGGTAAGACAAAATTAAATCAAACCAAAGCTTTAAAAACGAGCTCACATTGAAAGTTGGGCAAATAAGGAATTCAATGCTAAAACTAAGAATTTAATATTTTGTTTCCAATCCTTTTTCTTATATGGCTTCCTGCAGCCTTTTTGAAATGGGTGCAACCAAATTTTTAAAAACTTCAACTCCAATCTGGTTCCACTTTTCACTTAGGATACTTTTTTTTAGGATTGGATCTCTAGTTGCCCATCTCTGATACTGCACTCAGGGTTCAAGTTTATCTCATAGATGTTCTTTAACATTTTAATCTAGGCCTTGTGAGGTTGTTTTTATGACATTTGGACAAATATTAAGTACACAATTCTTCACCAAGATCGTCGTATGTTTCAGGTCATTGGCTTGGTAAAACTAAAAATTGTCTGCAATTCCTTATTTACCCGCACTTTCTTTTACTTGCGCCATGAGAATGTCAAGGAACATATTTTTGTCCATTATACTTTCAATAAAATGAATCCTTTCAACATCAGACGCAGACTCAAACCATGACTGATCCTCTAACATGCTTAATCGTATGTTTAGAATTTTTATTGAACCATATTAATTAAATAAACTCTCATCAGTAAACAAAACCTGTACTAAAAGTCTATTGTTTAAAAGTGTTTATTGTTTAAAAGATCCTAATATTTTCTGTTTAATTAACCTTGCTCCAGAATAGAAAGTCTTTGGTCATCTGCTCATGCACGAAATTGGGGCGTTCTGCTACATTTTTCTTTCTAATACAGTGCTTTTTTCGTGCTACTCCTCAATTTAAACATTTTTTTCTCAAAACTCTTCAAATTGTTTCTGAGCGTACACTCTTTCTCAAATTGAGTTTTAACAAGACCTCCAGTTTTAGTGCAAATAAAAATGGGTCTTTTATTATTTCTCTTAAGAAATACCTTTCATCTTTGGAGCTAAGTTTATTTTTAGCTACTGTACATTCTTTATTGCATATTCTCTTATCTTGTATATAATGCTTGATTATATCGTGCACTGTTAATTTACTTTTTAAGGCGGATTGTGAAATTTTTCGCTCAGATTTTCCTTTCAAATAATAATCTATCACGATCTGTCTTTCTGCCAGTGTTGATTGATTCACTTTTCGAGAAATGTTTTTTTTTAAGTTTTGCGTTTGACTGAAGTTATTTCAACAGTAGTAAAAGGTTGTACACAGGAATAACGGTTTAAGGACCACAATTTTCATTTTTTCTTTACTTGCCCGACTTTCAATGTGAGCTCGCATTTATAGGTTTGTTTCGATTTAAATTTGTTGACAATCAGATGAAAATTAAATTTGGATATGTCATTACAGAAAAAAACCATTTTGCTTAAACTATAATGGCTCTAAATTCAATTTACCAGAAAAACTTATTTTTACCAATTGAGAACCGCTTCACAGAAGGTGTTTCTAAGGTCAAGTGGAAGTATTAAAGCCGCGGGCAGCTGTCAAAATAAAAAAAAAATATTTTTGGGACACCCTAATGTACATACGTTGAGACTAGTTAGTTTTTACACCAAAGTTTTTGTTTTTTAAACTAAAGTGCAACCAATATAAAGAAAACTTACCCGACTGATTTTAGCACGTGATGAACTCTTATCCTTCATTTCGAACTCACTGTCGCTGTCTACCGGATGCGTACCCAAAGCGACGTCTTCGACTTCGGAGCGCTGAAGCTTGCGATACTTGCGCATGTCATGCTTGGCTGGTGCATAGTCTCGCTTGGGATCGTAGCCAGGGATGCCCAAGTCATTGGCTTCGTCATTAAATTCACCTGAACTGAATTCGCCTTCCTCGTCCTCGTCAGAGTATTCGGCAACACGATCTGGGATAATGGAGAAATTCAAGCCGAAAATGTGCATTTGTTTATTTATGTTTAAGAATTGTTTGTAGAATTTCTGATGAAATTTTTAGAAGTTTAAATTTTTTCGCAATTTAAAAGTCAAAAACTGTTCTTTTCTTCAAAGTTTTTTTTTTATATTTTCTTGACACTTAAGAACGCTTAAACTATTATCATCCAACAATAATCACACAGCAGATAAGGTTTTATTTAAATTTTCGTTTTATTTTTTGTAGGCATACTCAAAATGTGCATTTAAAACAAAATATTTTGTGAACTTTTTGACGATTATAACAAAAGTTTATGTAAATGACGCGTTGAGCTCTTTGCTGTTAAATGCTTGCAGTTTACGTACTTCGCGCTCGAGTGAATGAATATCAACTGTTTGCTTCGTTATGCGCGAAGCTTAAATGAGGCAAAAAATTGTTTCGCTTCGATTTTTAATTTTTCATTAATATAAGAAAAAAAAATGTAACAGAGAAAAATTTCAACGAGAGCAATTTAAGTAAAACAAAACAAAGCAAAACAAAAAAGGCGGAACAAAAACAAAATTTAAGGAAAACAAAAACAAATTAATAAATTAAAATCGATAAGAAAAAGTTTATCGTACATTTACGCTCTCTCAATCGAGCCCTCACTTACTCATTTACTCTTGCTCTAGTACTCATTCTGCCACACAACCAACGGGCCTCCCATTCACCCGCCTACCCACCCAACACAAACCCAACAAACGTAAGTAATGAGTTCAAGACGTTATTCACTTTGAGAATCACAAATCAAATATGAATTAAAAATATAAAAATAAAAAAAGACACTCATACGTTATTCCAAAACGCACTGACACACAGGCGCACACACACACACACACACACACATCGGTTTGTTCGATTATGAGCTAACAAGTTGCCGGCCGGTGCCAAGACGCCGCGGCCAGATCTTATCGAGGGAGCATGTCCGCCGGCCGGGCGGGTTTGTGGGTGGTAAAGTTTGTGTTGGGCGTCCGCACGCATTGCTATTAATCGCACGTAAGAAGCTATTAAAAAGCCAAATTGCGAGGCACTTTATTCATAGCTTCACAACAATGATGTGTTAAATGATAAAAAAGTGATAAATTGAATTGCCGTGGAACTGATTGATGCATCATGGCGTTAATGTTACGAATACTTGAAGATATTGCTCAAGAGTTCAAATTATGACGAAATTCAAGGAAATAATGAAATTATGAAGCAATCAGACAAGATTGAGTAATGAATTCATCAATAAATTTTATTTGTAAAAAGATGTTCTAATAGGCAATCTATTAAACAACTTAATGATTATGAATGAATGAATGGATGAAAATTTATTTAAACATTTAAAGATAAAAAATCTCTAATTAAATATGTACAGAGATTCGTATTAAATGCAATACTTCTGAAAAACCATATATACAAGGGCGTCAGCAGGATTTGTTCTGGGGTGAGGGGGCAAAAGCATAAAGGAGTCTAGAAAGCACATAAAGAAAATGAAACCCATATAATTGTCCATATAATTTCTGAGATTTTTGTTACTAACTTTGTTATCATGATACGCCGGTTGACACACGCTTGTACACTTAAGAACATGATATATATTTCAAAGATGATTTCAAAAATTTTCTCGTATCATGCTCGAAACATTTTCAAATTCAATTTTTACACCCCCACGTTTAAAAAACGTAATAGGGTATATTAACTTTGTAACTCCGTTTGTAACGCCGATAAGGAGGCGTGGCCGGTATAGAAAAGTATATACAGAGGTGGTTACGAATTTAGCACACTTAAAAATGTAAAGTGAATACTTATATTTTCCATTTAGTTGTTGTAAATTTTTAATTAACTTTTTTTTTTAGTGTATATATTATGTCTTCTTTATTTCTTATATACATTTTTTTATTTCAAAACTTTTTCCTATAGGATTTAAAATCAAATAAAAATTAAAAATAAGCATTTCGACTTGGTCATGAATTTAGCACACGAGCGAAAAAAATGTCTATGATGAAAAATATAATCAAAATTGATTGCATAAAACTCAATATTTCGTAGGAAATCCCTTATTCTTAATTACTGCATCTCATATCCTTGGTAAACTTTTGACCAAAGCCTCACAACGGTACTTTGGAATACTATACCGAATCCTTCGGATTTTCCTTAACAAATCTGGCAAATTTTTGGATCAGATTCTCAATCGGGTTTAAGTCCGATGATTGCGATGGCCACTTCAAAATATCAATATGTTTGTCTTCCAAGCAACTCCTAACTATGTGAGCACTGTGCTTTGGATCATTATCCTGCATAAAACGCCATTAAAGTGGAAAATTATCCTCTTGAAATGGTATCATGGTATTGACAAGTACGTTTGTGTAAGCGTGCTGATCCATTTTTTGGTAAATTTTAACAATCGGACAAACTCCGTGCCAAGAAAACGCCGCCCATACCATAACATTTCAGCTACCCTGTTTAATCGTCTTGAGCGTGTACTTTGGATTGTGTTCCATGTTTTGAGGACGCCACACATATTGTTTGCTGTCAGATGCGAACCGGCAAAACTTTGATTTATCGCTCCAAAGCACATTTTTCCAAAAATTTGTTGACTATTAAAATATTCTTTTGCAAACGCAAGACGGCATTTAATATTTTTTTGCGACACATGTGGTGTTTGTTGGGCTATAAAGCTACGGAAATTGTTTTCATTCAAGCGTCTTCTTATGCCTTTTGAGGATACATTTATGTCATATTTTGATGAAATTTCATTTTAAATTTTATTTTAGGTCTTAAAAGGATCACTAAGAGAAGCTCTATAAATCAAATGGCCCTCTCTTGCTATTGTTTTTCGCGCTCTTGGTCGCTATTTTACATTTTTAATGCTCTAATACTGCTCTACATGTTGTAATGCGTTATATAATAACTTTCACGAACATCTAAGAAGCAGAGCAAGCTCTGAAACTGTGCTTCCACCATTTTTCATTTTCTGAATCAAATGCCGCTGAGTCTCTGAACATCAGTAGCCTTTCGCCATATCTTTCTGCAATTTTTTGTTAGAACTCAAATAGAAACTTAATAAATTAAGTATATCTTATTAGTAAAGTTTAATTAACGAAAATAAAATACGATATGGAGCAGTAATTCTAATCTGTGCTAAATTCGTGACCACCACTGTATATTTTTGATCAGCATCACCTCCTGATTCGATTTAGCCATGTCCGTCTGGCCGTCTGGCCGTCTGTGGTCACGATAACAGCCGTACCTAATTTTTTAGTTATCGTAACGAAATTCAATGAGCCTAATCGGATGAAAACCACGCCTACCTCCCATACAAAGTGGCTTACCCTAAACGGTAAAATCTCTTCAAATTCCACAAAAATTAATTTAATAAGCACAGCGTCTTTCATATTTATTATAAACTTTGAGTATGAAATTTGTAAAAATGGGATGAAAACCACGCCTACCTCCCATGCAAAGTGACTTACCCTTAACGGTAAAATCTCTTTAAATTCCACAAAAATTAATTTAATAACTTCAAATTTTGCACAGCATCTTTAATATTTAATATAAACTTTGAGTATGAAATTTGTAAAAATCGGATGAAAATCACGCCTACCTCCCATACAAAGTGACTTAACCAAAACGGTAAAATCTCTCTCAAAAATCCACAAAAATTAATATAATGACTTCAAATTATGCACAGCGTCTTAAATATTAATTATTTATGAATAATATTTACAAAAACTAATCTAATGACTTAAAGTTTTGCATATAAGCTTCAACCTTTAATAAACATTTTTAGTATAAAATTTGTAAAAGTCCAATAAAAATCACGTCTACCTCCCATACAAAATGAGTTTACCTAAATGGTAAAATTTCATTCAATTCCACAAAATTAATCAAGAGACTTCATATTTTGCACAAAACCTTTTGCAATTAATATAAATTTTAGGTATGAAATATGGAAAAATCTTCGTCCGTGGGGATATGTTAACTTCGGCCCAGTCGAAGATAGTTCCTTACTAGTTTTTCTTGTAATTCCGAAAAAATTTTTCCAACAAATATTTTTAGTAATTTAGTAAATGAAATAATGTGAGGTCTGCTTTAGCCTTAAATAAAATCGCATTAATTACTATTTAGCCCACAAGTTTTCCTCTTTTCCAATAAGAACACAAAAATTTCCCAATATTTTTTTTTGTGAAAAATTAATAAAACCAGCAAGAGTTTTTGACCATTTTTTCCAGTTTTGGAGACCTAAAACCCATAAACCAATTGCAAGCGACCTGAAATTTATCAGATTTGAATTTAGGAGTTAAAAATCTATATAATCCGCAAAAACTAAGAATTAGACTTGTAGCTATCCTTGAAATGTTCCCCGCATGGACATCAACTGACTTATTTCTTTTTTCAACATGCATCAGTTCTAGCAGCATGCAAGTTACTAAAATCAAGTTTGGAAACATACCTATTATATGAATTATATAAAAAAAATTTACTTTTTTTAATTCAAAACGTATGAATAAATATATATAAGGAGGTACATGTATAGATGGGTTTTGAGCTCCTTTCATTTCCTAAAGATATTCCAGAACCTTCCTGCTAGGCTTGATTCTGAATCCTGGATGTAATATAAGCACGTGACGCGAAAAAATCCAGAAAATTCTCAAAATGGGTGGACGTGAAAAACGTAAAAAACTGTAAAAAACGTGAATTTGAAGAAGTACAAAATAAATGTTTCAAAACGAGTTAAGCATTTAAATTTTAGTCATAAAAAACTTTTGACCATAAGATACCTCTAATGTAAAAGCGTTTTATTAGCAAGAATTTTCGATCCGACTTTCTAAAAAATTAGTGCTTGATTAGCCTACTTTAAAAAAATTAGCCTACTTTATTCAGAATAACCTAAATTTTTTTCGATTTTGAATTAGAAGCACTGCCTTCGCCTAGATTGATGCAATTTTCTCAAATTTAAATGCTGCAAGATTATTAGCAATTTAATTATGTTTACGAAAAACAAAAAAAAATCAAAATTGGATCTTCTTTATGACAGAAAAACGATTCTTTTAAGAAGACTACGAATACGAATAAAATATTTGTAATATGTACCAAACTACGTCCAATCTACGAACCGTATTCGTGACTGAAAACTACGAATAAAATTCATAGAATGGACGCAGTTTTCAGTAATATTTACATACAAAATTTTGTGAGTAAATATTATTTGAGTGTAAGAGTACGTATAGAAAAGTACCTGTGAAACAAGGGTAAATGAAATGACATCGTAACTTATCACTGCGACGGGTACAACATACTATTTAAAGATGCATGCAGGGTTTAGCTCAGCTTTATTTATAAATATACCTTAAAAAAGTATATTTGAGTTCTTTTTGAAACATATTAACATATATAATGAAAATATTTTCATATAAAATAAAAAAATCCGTAAGTTACAATAAATTCAAAGTCGACTTTTTGATTGATTATTGATGCAGCTTATCAAAAAACATGTATCTGCTAAATTTTACACTCCTAAAACTAAAAACGATGTTTTTATTAAAAAAGTTGTAAAATCCCTAAGTTTGAGCGCATCTTACAATTACAATTTAGAAAGTTTTTTGACTCTCCCGTAAATTTTTTGATTTAATATGAAGATATTTAAAAAAATTTCACTGCCTAGGGGGGAAACTTGCCCTCCCTGTGGACGCCCATGCATATAACAGTTAAATGATAAACTTATTTATAAAAAGTTATTTTTTATAAAACTAATACAAAGGAAAAACTACTATAAAACACTTTTGAATAAAAATAAAAAAAAACCAACAAAAAAATGACTGAATTACAGTGAATGTTCAAAGACTACTATAATTATAAATAATTATTATTAGTTATTTATTTTTTTGTATCAGAAAGAAGTGCTAGATTATGATAAACAATAAACAAATAATTTGAGAATATCTAAATATAAACGGAATTACATATGGGTAGTAAATCCTATGTGAGGGAATTTACATGCGTTCGAATTTTTTTGCTAATAGTTATTTACGTTATGCATAATGAGATAATTTTAAATAATCTTCAGTTAAAATAGTGCTTTGGGACTACATACTTTCAAATGACATTTAATTAATTGAAGCACAGCCGGGAATAACGTTCTAAGAATAATTTTTTTAGTGTTTTTTTTTGCAAATACCTGTTAGAATGACTCTCTGATATTATATAAAAACAGAACTGAGTAAGCAGTTAAGTAGTTTTGGGTATTTTTATCGCATACCCAAAAATATGATTAAAAAATTAATAAAAAATTAATAAAAATACTTGTAAAATTAATAAAAATACTTGTAAAATTAATAAAAATGCTTGTAAAATGAATATAAGTGAACAATTAAAATTTTGTGGCTTACAATGTTATTAGCGGTCGTTTTTGGGAAAAAAATATTCGTACCGAAAGTTCTGTTAGGGACTTAACAAAAACCGAAAGTCGGTTTTGAGGTCAACGTGCATTTGCATAATTTTTAGTGAATCTTGAATAGCAAAAAAAAAAAATTTAGTAGACAAACAAATACGTAAAAGAAATATGAATATTTGAGGATATCAAAATGGCTCTATATTAAAGAGGATTATGCATTTTTAGGTTCATTCAAAAATTTTAAATTCGTCTGTTGCAGACGTTACATTACGTTATTTATGTGAACAAAACAACATAAATGGTATTCAATGAACGACGTATATATGCTCAAAGTATATAGCTATAAGTTTACGCTAAGCGCTTCCACGAACCCACCCTAAATAAAAACCGAGTAAATTGCGTAACTGTATTAGAAAGAAATTGACATCACAAAATTATTTTAATTTACACCAGGTTTTTCTGTCGTTAAGTCCCTCTCAATTTTGTTATTGCAAATAACGCTGATGTAAGCTTACCGAATATACGCTGTTAAGGGAGTATTCCTGGTTAGCAACAATTTTTTCTCGATTTTTTTTTTCATATTTTTGTAGCTTGGATATTTGAGAATATCGTCCTAAAAGGGTTTTTTGAAATTCAAAATACTTTAGGAGATATGGCCTTTTTTTGGCCAGCAAAGTTTTCGCCAAAATGCGATTTGCTTAATTTGGCTATTTTTTTAATGCAACGGTTTGAAGCAACCACCGAATTTCGTTCAACGCGTTCTTTAGTAGGTAATAACTTGTTTGTATACGCATTTTAAAAATAAATTAATACACATTTTAGAGCTTAGGTATTTTAAAGTTGTCAGCGTTTAGTTCACTTTGAATTGAGTTATAAGCCGCATACAGTTTTGAAAAATACAGTCTTGATAAAAATTTTTGTTTGTGCTAAAGACAATGGATAGAAAAAGTTATAGAAATAAAAATAAAAGAAACACCTGTAGCAATCGAAAAACTCGTCCCTTGAAGCGCTACTTTCGTGGTAACCAACACGAAAGAGATGAGGACACCGAATTCACAAGTACATCGGCAAAAAAATTTAAAAATAATGAAAACGAAGACATAAGCATTGAGCATAGTATAATTTTAGTCGTATGATTTTCATGGCCAACTATGTTTCAAAAGAATTAAAATTACGGCTTTGACAAAAAAAAAATATTGTTTGAGTAAGCTTGGAGAAAAATATTGAATATCAGACCGAAAATTTAAATTTTATCCAGCATTGGAAAAAATTTAGGCTTGAAGTCTGGATAACTACTGAAAACTTTTTATTTTTACGTCAACAAATGCGTGGGAAAACTCTCTGCTCATGGGCAGCTTTTTGCGCACTCCTGCTTTAGAAAATCTAGCGTTAAAATGACAATTGATTTTATTACATAAGTCTCCTATCCTCTTTAAGATTACGACGCAAAAATAGTGAAATTTTGGACCCAGGTCTAAACTATTTAAACAAAATTGCCGAATCTACTCAAATTACAAGTATCATTCCGTTCAGATGCCGAATTTTTTTCACTGGTTTTTGTTTCTATATATGTATATACATTAGGGCGGGTCAATTTGTATGGACGAATTTTTTGGTGGTCTGGCTCAGCGAAATTCGTAAAATACATGTAATTTCAAGACTTTTTCTCCACTACAGCATATACAAATTCTGAAAAAAAGCTGTGCGGACTTTCGTAAATAGATTTTGTTCTCAATTATAAAATATGAATGTATGAATGTATGTGTATGAATCTATTTACGAAAGTCCGCACAGCTTTTTTTCAGAATTTGTATATGCTGTAGTGGAGAAAAAGTCTTGAAATTACATGTATTTTACGAATTTCGCTGAGCCAGAATTTGACCCGCCCTAATATACATATATATTTTATATATATTAAATTTTCTTATAGTCAAATAAAATAATATTTGAATTAAGATTGTGAGCTTTAGATCAAGTGAGTTTTCAAGAAGGCAATAGAGTTGATAGAGTTGATGGCGGTGATCTAAAATGGCCTCCTGCTTTGAAGTGTCATATGATTGGCAGCCATACAATTCATAAGAATGAATTAGAGGATCTGTACATTCATATGCTAGTTTAAACAGTGAGTTGATCACAGCTTAATCACTCAAAGACTACTGATGAGGAATATGTAGCGATTTCCGAAACAGACTGTCTAGTCAGCTAAGTGATTGACTCTATACAGAGTTGTTGTTGTCTTCTTGAAAACTCACTTGATCTAAAGCTCACAATCTTAATTCATGTAATTATTCAATAGATCATAAAAATTAATTAAAATAATATTTGTTTCATGAAAAATATTTTCTTATAGATCCAAATAAATTTAATACTTCTTATTAGTACGATAGTTTTGAAGACATTTTGACTAAAAATAACGCCTTTTTTCATTATTTTCAATTGCCAGTAATTGGAGAAAAAACTAGCAAAAAGCAGCAATTACCTCGCTTTATGCAACATTTTTTGCATAATTCTATTGTCCTAGGTTTAACTATTCTGGCAAACTAAATATTTGTAATTATTCCACGACTTGTCCATAAAACATTGACTGTCTGTTGTAAGGCGCTACGCACAGAATTTTTTAAAAATGTAGAATCCGAACTACTCCTTATGACGGCAGTATAAGTTCCTTTCATACAAAAGTGTTATTATGTTAAATATTTTTTACTTTTGCACGATCTGTTATAAGACTGCAGTGTATTTACTGATATTAAATATACATGATAAGAAAAAAATCAGATGGCCAAAGCAATCAAAACCTGTTAGTGGTTAAAATAAGAAAATTTTGTATTTGAAATTTTTCATTTTGGTGTTTTGTTTATTTTTGTTTGTTCGGGACTGTTTTTAATAAATTTTGAAAAAAGTATTTATAATAAAAAATTTAAAACTTATTTTTTAAGTGACTATCCTTCCGTTTAAAATTTGTTTTCAAAAAAATAAATGCCAACAATATTTAAGAGTTAAAGTGAAATTTTAGAGTTATTGACACTTAAATAACACTAGGTCGTCAATCTGTCAAAATGTGACACACATAACTGAGAATCTCAGTCTCATTAGAGAATGTCACAGCTAGAAAAATGTTCATAACAGTGCAAAACCCTTAGAGGTGAAAATTAGAATATTTTGTATTTGAAATGTTTTGTTTTGGTATTTTGTTTATTTTTGTTTGTTGGGGACTGTGTTTAATAATTTTTAAAAAAAAAGTTTTTATTTTTAAAAATTTTAAATTTATTTTACAAGTGCCTATTCTTACGTTTAAAATTTGTTTTTTAAAATAAATTCCAACAATATTTAAGAATTCAAGTGAAATTTTAAAGTCATTGACACTTAAATAACACTGGGTCGTCAATCAGTCAAAATGTGACACACATTATTGATGTCTCATAAGAGAATGCTAGAAAAATATTCATAACATTGCAAAACCCTCGTCTTGACTAACTTAATATTGTTTCGCTCAACACTCGATGCATATGTTGAAAAAAAATTAATAATGTATTTTTCCTCTCAATAAACTATTTATCAGGCTTGCCAACTTGCAGAATTTTCTGTGATTTAAGGAAAACTCGTAACAAATTCTGGAGATGCTTTTGTGTTTACAGTTATGAGGAATATCATCACCAAACTATACTAATTATTTCACTATACCACAATCCTAGCGCAGTATCGCTCAAACTGTAATTATTGTCATTATTACACTGATTTTTACAACATATACTGTCCTCAAAAATGTTCAGCCTAAAAGTATGCACAGAAAATTCATTTGATACTTATCAGTGACAAAATAGGATTTTTAAAATAGTACATTTTTGACCTAACTACTCCTTTTTCATACTTTTATAAATAAGTTTTGACGAGTTTTATAAAATTCTTTTAATTGAATGTACCAAAAAATATAAAAATGCTTTCGGCAAATGGCTCCAAAAAGGAAATGTGCAGAGGACCCGTCGTAGGACGGCCTTTTATGCTACTACTAGTGTTATATAAAATTGAAGTGCAAACTTAATGTTACCACTTTACTCCAAAAGTACTAGGCCAGTTTAAAAAAAAATTCAAATATCATATTTGTGCTGCAGCATATTTTAAGAATATTTTTTCGAAATTTTTTTAAAAAACTCTAATTAGTAAAGTGTTCAGTCTTTTAAGAAATCATCCCAGCTGCCAGGCATTGCTTTTGCGAGAGTTTTAATAAACTCCATGTTGTTCTCTTCTCTTTTCTTTAGCACAGCGCAACAAAAAAAAAACAGATGAGTTTCGAGCAAGGCAAAAAGTGAAATACAGTCAGCAAAAAAAAAGTTGTACACTAACTGAATTCAGACAAATTGAAAAACAATGTGTAAAGTATGAAGTGAATGTACATTTATTATATATCATATAAAAGCTTGAGATCCATTCTATAACAAGTATTAAAAATTATTTCCGTATTATTTATACTTTTCGAAAAACATAACAAAAGCAAAAATATTAAAATTTCACTAAGCAAAAAAAAAAAACTTGTACACTAAGAAAAAACTTAAAAATATTCAAGTAAATACGAAATTTTATGATTTATTAATATTTTGTATGGTGGCCTTTGGCGTTTTTTACAGCTAGGAGCCTATTTGGCATCGAGTGGACCAGATTTTTCGTCACTTCTTCAGGAATTGAATCAATAATTCCATCAAGGCCTTTTAAGGGTTTCTTTGCTAGAAATATGATAGACCTTTAATTTTGTTTTCATAAATGCCCAGAGATGCTCAATTAGATTTAAGTCCGGGCTCTGTGGAGGGTGGGGAAGCACTTTTTTAGTGTTGTAAAGCAACCATTCTTTAACAATATGGGCCGAGTGCTTTGGGTCATTGTCTTAGACAAACACAAATCCATTCTCCAACCCCATTTTTTGGGCGGATTGTGCCAAATTATTCTTTAAAATATTTAAATAGTCTGTTTTGTTCATGTTTCCTTCAACAAATACGAGATTTCCAACGCCATTTGCACCCATTGCACCCCAGACCATCACATTACCACCTCCGTGTTTAACCGTATGCGTAACATTACGCTGATTTAAAGCTTCTCCTTTATTTCTCCATACGTAACATCGTCCGTCAGAGGTAAATAAATTAAATTTGGACTCATCGGTAAACATAACGTTATCCCAGAATATATTGTCTTTGTCAAAAAACTGATTAGCATAGTCCAAGCGCTTTTTAACATTTGCTTTAGAGAGAAGTGGTTTTTTTCTAGGTGCGTGTGCATGTAGTCCTTCCGAATGCAGGAAATTTCTTATGGTTTGTGGAGTGACATCAACAATATTGCTACTTTTAAGCTCTTTTGCGATCTGAACGGCGGATACTTTTGAATCTTTTTTAACAAATTTGACTATTTTCCGTTTAATTTGGGGAGTATTAATCTTCTTAGGGCGTCCACTTCCACAGGGTCTTTCAAAAGTCTTATTTTTTTCAAATGTTTTTATTACATACTGAACCGTAGTGTGGGGTTTTTTTACTATTTTGCCAATATCTCGCACTGAGTTTTTTTCATTCCGTAGTTTTATGATAAGTTCTTTAAAATCTTTTGAAATCTGTTTTCTAGCCATCTTTTTACACTTAGCGAATATAGAATGCTGCGATCAGTTTGAAAAACAAAACTCCAATAACTTTACATACAAAGTTATCAATATTCGCTTTTGCATTTTATAACGGGACTCTTTTCATAACGAAAGAGACAAGTGTACAAGTTTTTTTTTTGCTGAGTGAAATTGGCATATTTTTGTGTTTGTTATTTTCTCTCTTGGAATAGAGACAATTAGAAGATAATTTTTATTTAATGTTACAGTATGCGTTTCAAGCTTTACTTTGATATATAATAAGTATATATTTACTCTATACTTTTTACAGTTTATCTCAATTTATTTGATTTCGGTTAGTGTACAACTTTTTTTTTGCTGACTGTACATATTAATGCAGAACAGCGCTCCAAAACAAAACAAAACAAAACAAAACAAAAGAACAAAAGACATTCTTTATTTCTTTGGCATTTATTGTCTTAAGGAGATTGATAAAAAAAAAAACGTCTACGAAAAAGCCGCGGACAACAGTAGCGTGCTAGTACTATAAAGTTCCCATATAAAGTGATATTTAGCATTAAGCTATGATAGAAAGCAAGTATTTCCAAAAATGTTAACGCTTGGAGGGAAAAGAAATATTTTGAAACGCTGACCTTTGAATTGGATTACAAAATTTGTAATCGTTACTGGCGTTACGTCACTTAAATTGCCATTGTAGTTCAATTGGGTAATTAAGTAATTAGGTAATTAAACAAATTGAATATATTTTTTTCCTTCCCACAACCATTTTTTTAATATCTTAAGTCAATCAGGGGTATTAAACCAACAATTGTCAGAATAGGTTTTGAAATTGACACAGATTTCATATTATTGTCATAGAAACCGATTATCGATTTAGGAACTGGTTTAATTTTCGAAATTGGTTTTGTGTTTCTTAATCGATAATCTGTTTCTATGACACCAAAATGAAATGTAGTTGTCCAAACCCTAACAAACAATTTAAGATGAACTACGATGAATTTAGATGCGTTAACTCAAGGAATCTTCAGCCCTGGCTGAAGACCACTTTTTTTTGACACCACCTAGCAAGAAGAAGATAAATATTAAAAAAATGAAATTTTGAGGATATTGATTTCTGTATTTTTTATGTAAAAAATTTCTAGTCTTTGCACAATAAAGGCTTAAATTAAAGTTTTTTTTCCAAATGTGGAATGTCACCCTGTCATGTATTTTTTGGTATGCAATTGGTGCTCATTTTCGTCAAAACATGCTTTTAGAAAAGTGGTCATAAAATTCTTATTTGAGAGTAGTCTCGCAACTAGAACTTATGGTCCATATTTGGGTTGCAGCAACGTCGTAGTGTTTATTTTTGTGCCAACATTGACATGATGTTACGTATTGGTTAAGTTACAGAGATCACTATGTTTCGAAAGTGGTGCAACATAATGCCGACATTGTGTTAGTGAAAATTACTTTGAAGTTACTTATTACATTTTAGTATAAATGCATTTCAGAGTTGCTAATTTTGTTTACAGCCATAAATATAATAAATTATTTTATAATTATAATTTATATAAAATATAGGAGTAAAACATAATATTAAGTGTTTTGGATATTTTTTGAAGCTAAATGTAGATGGGAAAGAAGATTTTCGGTTAAATAACAGCCAAAACTTCTTAAAAATTTAAGTGCAAGATAAATTCAGAAAATTTTATAATAATTTCATATGTTGATAAAAAATGTTTTAAAAAGTTTTGTGAAGTATTGTACACAAATTTCAGTAATAGTTTTTAATGTAAGCAATCAATAAAACATAGTTAAAAAGCTTAACAATACAATATAAAAGCTGTTTCATGTTTATTGTTAGGAAAATATAATAATAATTTGCGTCCACCATTTTAAATAGAAAGAGCCTACACTTGGGTCGCAATTAGCTAATTGTTACAAAATGGTTACATCTTAAGTTATTATTCCATAGTTGAGTGATGCATTTTTTAAAGGTAAAACTTGATAAATCGTTACAACATTCTGTGACCTAGTGGTAAAGTAGTATTAAAAAGGAAAGTCACATTGAAGGCATGGTTACAATATAGGAATTGTGCCAATATAGTAAAAATAACATAATTGTGTGACATTTTATTTCTTAAACGAAAATAAAACTAAGTAGGAATTTTTACAAACTTTTCCCACAAAATATTTTCCAAATCAGTATCGCTGCAACGTCGTCGTGTAAAAAATGTGTCCTAAGTAACCTGTGATCGCAAAATTCTACTTGGGCTGAGACCAAATTTTGGAATGTGTTAAGAAAGGCATACTTTCAGATATACTCAAAAATAAGAACATACAAAAATGCTTTTATTTTGTAATTGTGAAAATTTTATGAAAAATTTGTCATTTTTTCATATAAACTTTCGCATTTTCGTCAAAACATGCTTTAAAAAAGTGGTCATAAAATCCTCATTGTAATGTTGCTTTAGAAGAAATTGTAGGAATGTGTTAAGACAAGTGTTAAGACATACTTAAAACAAAAAAAAAATTTTTATTCTGTAGTTGTATATAGAAATTTAGTTTTTTTTTATTTCTAAGACCTTTTTGTGGTATATAAAATTTTTTTATTAAAATTTTTAAAGTTGTGCTTTTATCAAGAACTTGTAAAATATTTTTTTTTTAAAGTTTCGTATATGAATTTTACTAAAATTTTTGGGATTTTGAAAAATATTCAGTACAAAACTATAAAAACGTTAATTTCGTAAAATTTTCAAGGCAGCATATAAAGACTATAACTACCACAAATGGAAAGATATCAAATCATTCTTTTTGATTCAGAAAATTAAGACTCCTAACTATAACTTTTGCATACTTAAGGCCCAACCAAAATAGACGTTTTGCTCCGTAACGAGTAAAAACGTAAGTGTTCGGTTAAATGCATATTAATGTTGTTACCCAAAATGAGCAAACTTAACTGAACGAAACTAAACAAAACCGTTTTACAAGACGTATTATTCCGTAAGAACCGAACTGCTAGCGTAGCAACTCGTCAACAACAGCTGTGCAGAGTGTGTTTTTATTTTATTTTCATCAATTTGTTTCAACTCCGCCATTATTTCACTAATTTTTTCACAAATCTGTATTAAAAATTACAAAATGCACAATATAAATAAATAAATAATACTCGATTGCCTGCTGATCAGCTGTTTCAGACAAGTTGAGCAAATCGTTTAATTTTGGGTTAAATCCGTAAACATCCGTAACGAGTGCAGACGATCGTCAAAATGCTATCGTCTCGTTTCGTCTATTTTGGTTGGGCCTTTACTTTTACGAGTTTGATTTTTTTTTCCCATACCTATTTTTGTCCACCTCATTACATTGTGCGCCGTGTCATTTTAAGCTGAAGCTTGTTATTAAATTCAAATTGAATTAAAAATGCTAAGCATTTTGCCTTAAAGACCCATTATTACAGTCATTTACTCATTGGGAGATGATCGGCAACTCTTTTTATCATTTTCTCTCGCTCTTATCTCGCTGTTTATCTGTTAAAACAAATAAATATACAAACCAAGCTCTTTTATACGCAGTTGCTGTTTAATGCTAATTGTTGGCAACAACTAGTTGACAGTTTAACAACGTCAACGTCGTTGTCAAAAAACAAACCGAAATGCTGCCAATTATAAATTTATTTGTTAGCAGCACATTTGCACATAACAACAACAAGCTAAAAATAGTCGCAAAACTAGATGATGATGATGATGGGCGTGAATAAAGGAGAGGTAGGAGGAGGCTAAGCACACCGAATGGCTGTCAAGAGCTCGACTTTCACTGTTGGTTATAAATCTTTATATGCATTTAAATTTAGCTTAGTGTTAATGAAGAAATGTACGTATCCTTGCAGCAGCGAGTCTGATGCCACAACATAAACTGGGGAAAAACTGTGTCCAAAGTAATCCTTGAAATTTTATCGAACTCAGCTAAGCTTTTGCAAAGGAAGGAAGCTCAAATTGCTTACATAATAACATAAGAACTTAGTTCAATACTTTGTAAGTTTTACCCGGTCTAATGTTAGAGCTATGGAAAATTCTCTGTGATTGAATGAAGAGAGAATATGTGAGAAAGTGTGTCGGTATGGAAACAAGATCAACTAATTGTTTTGTCTTGAGAATTTCCTTGCAAAACTCAAATTAAGTCAACGTTTCTACTGGTAATGGTTTCGTATTGTTGTTGTTGTTATTTTTGCAAGAATTTATAAATTGGGAAGTCATGAGAAAATTCACAGCATTTTCGCGAAAAAGACTTCAACATTTATTCTCGAATTTTTTCTAGGAAAATCTATGCTGGTTGCAACCGAAACGACCAAGTGACAAGGTCTAGAATATTTTTTAATTAATTATTCATAAAATATATAAAGAATAAGGTTCTGAGAATTCTTGTAAATTGTTTTTCGAACGAAAAAGCATCAACCGTCGAACTGCGAAAATGTTTGCAGTAACTTAATAATTTTATTCCGAATTATTTTTGCTCATGACAACTCATAAGACATCAAAGATATGTTCATTTAAAATCACTTAATTTTGTACATATTATTTTTCTAAATTCAAAGCAAGGTCAAAATGATTAATGCAACTACGAATTTCAGCGTTAACAGTTATAATAAGCACATCGAACATATAAGAAAAGAAGTTTGACAAAATCGAAAATGTAAAAACTACTAGGATAAGGTACGAGCTCAGGTTAATCCGATTGAAATAAGTTTAAAATAAGCAGTCATTAAAAAATACTTTATCTAAAATTCACTTAAAATTCGTCCTTGTCATAAAGAGGTTGTGTCAAGCACCCAATACGACAGAAACAAAAACCAAAAAGTGAAAACAAGCCACCAACCTACAGACCGACCAACCACCTTGACACAAATCAGTCAATTTTTCCTATTTTTTTTTTTTTTAATAATGTCGTCACAAAAATCTGTCAGCTATTCATTAATAAAGCTAACAACAAAGAAAAAAATTTACAGCAAACTCAATACCGCCCGCATTGAAGTCGACTTTTAGTTTGTGGATATTGTTATGTGACTACTGTTTTTGTTCTTTTTTTTTTCTATTTCTCACTTTCTCTCTCGCTCTCCCTCCATCCTTCTCTGTTGACATGACGAGCATAATCCATGCATGTAGGCGAATAGAAAGAAACACCTACAAGAATTTTGCAAACAATGCTTGACACAACAACTTGACACAATTTACGCATTTTGCCATTAAGCTCTTGAGTACGACGTAAACACCAATTTAAAAAAAAATAAAAATAAAGCTCCATTTCGTCTCAGTTATTAAACAAAGCAGCTTAAGGGACATTTTAACTAATTTTGTCAAAATTTTAGGAGTTTTTTAACCCAAGGGTGAGTAACAGGGTCTGGCCAGACCAAATTTAACTTTGATGTTGAACATTTTTTTCCACGACAAAACAGTAATCTTATACTTCATGAATTCTATAAGCTATGAATTCTGAGTGAATTGAAGATTTTTCGGGTTGATTCGGAAAAGTTGGTGGTGCAAAAATTGGGTTCAAAGTAGAAAAGAGCTAAGTTAGGAGCTAAACAAAACATGTTCGTGCATGCAAAATTTTGTTTTTTCGTGTGCATAGAAGAGTGCATTATTTTTTTTATTAAATGTTGGCGATGTGGGTATTAATGTAATAGTAGTCCAACTCCACAACCGAACGCATTGTCAAAATTGGAAATTCGAATCGAGTTGCGTTAGTGCGTTGCATATTTTGGTAGGCTTTATACAAAGTATATGTGCATGAACCAATTTTGACAGATAAATGAAGAAAGTATTTTCATTCAGAACGTACCGTATATTGTGATCAAAACATTGGCATTCGCTGAGAATTTGATGGACACGCGCCTGGCTATTGTTGGCACGGTTCGTTCAAATAAAACATTTGCACCATCGTCGTTCAACAAATATAAGTTACGTGAGGAAATCGAAACTTTATTTGCTTAACATAACGAAAATATGCGTTGTGTTCGTATGTTCCTAAATAAAATAAAGCTGTTATTCTGTTGTCTATACAGCATTATACAATTGTCATAACAACATTCATAACGAACCATGTAGAGCAGCAAGATCAAATATTTCTAAAAAGCCGAATCAAATCCTTGACTACAATCGGAATAAGGCAGAAGTGGATACAATGGACCAAATGTACCAAACGCGGAACAGACCGCTGGCTATTAACCATGTTTTTCAACATTCTATACGTACCTACCTTGGCCGCATTTGTGATCCATAGTGAAATGATGAAGGTGAAACCGTGATCAACCTACCGCCCTTTGTGTGTAAAATGCAAGGTTAGCACCAAAACAAAGCGCAAAACTCGTTTCTAGTTTGGTGTACGCAGCAATCCTATGTGCCTTCAACACGGAATAGAGAAAAAGTCCTACGTTTGCGATAACTGTCAACCACAACATAATTAGCGTACAAGTACAAATATAACTCAGGGACCGAAAATAACGATTATTTTTTAAATTTCAGATCGAAAAATTATGTATAAAAAGTTGTTGAATAATTCTTTTAAATATAGCAATGTGACGCTAGGGAGCTAGAGATTCATAATTGTACATAATTTTTTTCATGATTTTTAAGATAAAAATCACTTCAAACTAATTATTTTTTGATCGATATTTTTTCGATCAGAAATAAAAGTTATTTCGTGGTCGTAATTTTTTTCTATCAGAAGTAAAAGTTACTTCGTGGTCGTTATTTTTTTCAATCAGAAATAAAAGTTAATTCGTGGTCGTTATTTTTTTCAATCAGAAATAACAGTTATTTCGTGGTCGTTATTTTCTTCAATCAGAAATAACAGTTATTTCGTGGTCGATATTTTTTCAATCAGAAATAAAAGTTATTTCGTGGTCATTATTTTTCGGTCAGAAATAAAAGTTATTTTTGAACAGTTATTTTTTTCAATCAGAAATAAAAATTATTTCGTGGTCGTTATTTTTTTCAATCAGAAATAACAGTTATTTCGCGGTCGATATTTTTTCAATCAGAAATAAAAGTTATTTCGTGGTCTTAATTTTTCGATCACAAATAAAAGTTATTTTATGACCGTTATTTTTGCCGATCAAAAAGAAAAGTTATTTTTTGATCGATTTTTTTCGATTAGAATCATGGCTTTTCTCTTTTTTTCTCAACTCAACTCTTCTTATAACATAATCTCTATTGGCGAAATAACAATGCAACAGTTGCAACGAAACAAAGCAATTGAATCTGATTGTCTTATTAGGAAACAAACGAACTAAAAACAAGGAAAAAGTCAAAACAGACCAAGCACCGTAGCTATTTTTTGTGTAAGGGAAAAAACGTGAGAAAGCCCATACAATACATGATTTTTCTTTTAAAACTTATTACATCTGGAATACTGCTGCACATTCATAATTGTTTTGTTAAAAAATCTTTTTTAGTTTTTTGTATTGAAACTATAATATATGTACGTTGTTACAGATTTTTTCCTTCAAAAAAGTACAACTTTCTATAAGTTTTTTATATTATCGAACTAAAAAAAATGTAAACTGTAATTCAGGACCGAAAAACGGAAAACTTCTCTCTTGATCACTTTTGTAAGATTAGCTCTCAGCACTCTCACCTTATAAAATTTAAACATATTTTGTCTAATGGAAATTATTTCAGTCAGAAAATAATTTTTTTCTTCTGTTCGAAACAAAGCGATAAAAAAGAACTTTTTTCTTTTGTTCGTAATAAATCGATAAAAAATAACTGATCGAAAAAATAACGATAAAAAAATAACTGTTATTTCTGATCGAAAAAATCACGACCACGAAATAACTTTTATTTCTGATTGAAAAAAATAACGACCACGAAATAACTGTTATTTCTTCTGATCGAAAAAATAATGACTAAGAAATAACTTTTATTTCTGATTGACAAAAATAACGACCATGAAATAACTTTTATTTCTGATTGAAAAAAATAACAACCAAGAAATAACTTTTATTGCTGATCGAAAAAAATAACGACCAAGAAATAACTTTTATTGCTGATCGAAAAAAAAATAATGACGAAGAAATAAATGTTATGAAATGGTTAATTGATAGAATCGTTATTGGCGGTCGCTGATATAAATTTGTGTTAATTCAACAATAAAACATAAAAAAAATAATATGCCCAAAATAAACAAAAATATTTTATTTCTCATTTTTATATTTATCTGTACCTTTTCCGTAATTATACCAACACATATACACACTAAAAATTAAATTTAAAGCAGTTCAGGTCAACCACCTCGTCAATAGGACGTATTTTAAAAAAAAAATCGACCTGTGGTCTGGCCAGGCCTTGTAGGTAAAATTACTGCCCTCCTAGGGTTAAGCAAGGATTGTGAAAAAACGGTTAGAGATATTTGAGTAAATATTTTTTTATTGTTTTAAGTATCAAAGTTAACAAAATAAGAAAATTTGTTTATTTTCGTTACGTCACTTCCGCGTCACACGTACGTCAATGAAAAAATATAGAAAAAACGGTGTGCAGGTTATCTCGAGTTTGCCTTAACTGAAACAAAAAAAATAAAAAATTTGGTAAGAGTAACCTAATGTGAGGGGCTGACTGAGTTTTTAAAAAAAAAATAATAAGAAAGAAAATGGCGGCTACGCAAAGTTAAAATTTAAAAAAGATCTATCATTTTAAGACAAAAGTAGCTGTTTAGGACAATTTTTTGAAAGTTTTTAAAAAAAACTCGAAGTCGTCAGCCCCTCAATTATATATTTTTTTTTTAATTACTCAACAATTTTGAAGTAAATCGGTATAATATTCATTGCACAATCTTGCGCACCAATTTTAAAAAATCTGTTTCCAGAAAAACGCATGACGCGCGAGTGACGGCTTAAAAAAATTTTTTTGATATTTTTATTACTTATGTAAAACAATAAAAAAATATTTACTCAAATATCTCAAACCATTTTTCACAATCCTTACTTAAAAAACTCCTAAAATTTCGACAAAATTAGGTAAAATGTCTTTTAACCCTCTACAGCACGCATTATGATCCAGATAGAAAAAATAAATTTTTTGTTTGATTTATGTTTGAAATGGAATAATTAGACACGCAAACAAAATTTTTTTTTTCAAAAAAATAGTTCCGTTTCCCCACTCAAAAATATTTATGTGTAAATATTACAAATAACTGCGTCCATTCTACGAATTTTATTCGTAGTTTTCAGCCACTAATAGGATTCGTAGAATCAACGTATATTAGTACATACTACGAATATTTTATTCGTATTCCTAAAAAAGCAAATGTATATTGTACGAATACATTTGTTACATTTACGAATGATCATAATATCTTAAAAAAAAAAAATATTCTGTCTGAACTGGGTTTTGAACCTCGGCTGTTTAGCTTACGAGACACGCACTCTACCATTAGGCTACAGCCACTTTACAATCATACAGTTCCTTATATTCTGTTGTTGTTTGACAAACCAGCCAAAAAAAAAAACAAAAATTATGTCTGAGCTGGGGTTTGAACCTCGGCTCTTAAGCTTACGGGGCACACACTCTGCCAGTAGGATACAGTCACTTTACAATCATACAGTACCTTATGTTCCGTAGATGTTCGACAAACAAGGCTGAACGATTTCGGTTTTCGATTTTTTAAACTCAATTAATAATTCGAACATACTACCAATAATTCGTACGGTCAACCTACGAATGAATTGTTTCTACTAATATTATTTTTCATTCGTAAATAGTACGAAAGCATTAGTAAATACTACGAATGTAATGAAAGAAATTACGAAGTTATTCGTACGAGAAATTAACGAATATTATTATTTATATGTACACAATCATTCGTACAATGCACTAATGCGAATTGATTTATTTTTGTTTACTATTATCATTCGTAGAAATTTTACTAATAAATTTTTTGAGTGCCTTAGAAGTCATTTATGGCTGTTCGAAGGAATGCGTGATTTCATGAGTTTTACAAGTACAATTGAAAACCAATCACATAAACATAAATCAGTAGGCTATAAACTCTATAAAAAAAATATATAAGTAAACTTACACGTAACTACAAGAAAAAGCAGTGTTTTATTTTCTGAATTCACCGTTTTTCTGAATTAATAATAATAAAAAACAACACGCACTGATAAACTAAACTGAGATTTTCTTAGCAGCTGTGTTAAAAAAAAAGAGACAACAACATTTACCAGACATTAAGAAGGGTCTACTAATGTATTTTAATAACTGTTCTTTTTCGTAACTAAGACTAAACCATGATTCAATTACTACAGGTTGTCCATTCATTTGACGTTTACTCAGAAGAATGAAGATATACACCCCTAAAATTGAAGAGGAGAGCAAAAGAGTAATTTTTTAATGCCATCAAAGTAATCAGTTGCAGAAATATCATACTTTTTCGCAGTACTAAATACCCAAGGATACATTTCATTGCTGCTTTTTCTACTACGTTCTGCACTGCTTGTTTGTTTTGATAGAAAATTTAAGTAAGTTTTTAAAAAACCATTTCAATATTTTGTTGTGCAAATCTAGTATTCACACCGCTGACGGCTTATTGGATCCACTGGCACATTATATTTTTGAATTTCATCACCAAAATAAACTGTTTTGCCAATACCGCACGTTGAAGTTTATTTTAATAATTACAACTTAATAGTCGCGATTTATATAATAATTGAAGAAAAAAAAAAAACGGCTCGCAACAAAATTTGAAAACAATTTTCAATAATAATTATCAAAGCAATAATTATTATAAAGGCAATGCACACTATTTTTTTGCTGCTAACAGCAAAATATAGAATAAGTACTTTTTTTAATACACAACAAATACACAACAAAACACTGAAACATAACTTTTTTTTATAGAAGACAACAAAACCCTGGTTGTCATTTATATTTGAGAGAGAATATATTTTTTTTACAAATTTACGGGTGTTGTCAAACGAACCTATAATAATTGAATCATGGACTAAACGCATTTGCAAGGACGAAAGATAAGAACGATACTATTTTGAGAGAGTAAGATTCAAGACGCCAAAAATAGCAGCTAAAAACGAAATATATAAACTCTTTCCATGAAAAGCTACTAAATTTATTGAAGCTTATAATTTGAAGATTTGCATTAAAATTTTAACATTTACAGACATAGGGCCTTAACAATAGTCATTTAATGGTCGACTCTAAATTTAGTGTAAGCTTTTTGACAACAAATTCTATAAAAATAATGCCAGAAAAGCTCACACCAAATTTAGAGTAGACATTAAATCGACTATTGGTAAGGCCCACTAAAAACAAAATTATTAACAAATATTTAAAAAATAAATGCAAAATAGTTACAGATTGCAAAAACAAAAATTAATGATTAAATACTAGCTGCTAGTGGCTAGAAAGAATGCACCCCTTTGGTATCCAAGTTGATAATTCAAAGAAAAAAATCAAAATAAAATTTAAAAATATTTAAAGCTTGAAATTTCACCTCCTCCGATAAGACAATAATTTTACATGCAGCAACAACAAACAACCACCAAGCAGAGTAGACAGCTGTTTCGTTGATCACTATATCAACTCTTCAGTAGTCTTCTGTGGTTTCTGCAATCCATTCACTTTGATAAGCTTATTCGCACAACTTCTGTTTAATGAAAACAGAATTATTTGAGCTTTTTTTTGCCTTTCAAAGCAAAAGTTCGAAAAAGTGACTACATGGATTAGTACTGTATTTAGGCCTAGGCCCGGGCCTCACAGTCGTCGAAATTTTTGAGAGTGCTGAGTAAAGCAAAAAGTTAGAAACGGAACCAATTTAATTGCAATTTAAATTTTTGGACGCCCAAATGTTGAGCGACAAATATTTAAGGAAAACTAACCAAAAACTAAGCAAAAACTTCGCTTACAGGTAATGAATATAATATTCCAGAAAACTCGTGCAATCGATTACTTTTTGGGTTACAGAAAGTATTACTTTAACATGGGCGGTAATTTAATTGGCGGTAATTTAAGAAAATCAATGAATAACGTAATGCGTAAACAGGTATTATTGAATAAAAAATAAGGATAATGATTTGCCAAATTTCCAAAATGTTTTGTTGAGTGTATTTAGAGAGCGAAATCATTTGGATGGCCGAAAAATCAAAAGAACGACAGAACAATATCGTAGCTTATTTAAAAAGTAACTTTAAGCTTCGTATTCGCTAATTTTTCGTTTATTTAAAAAGTTTTCTTCTAATATTATTGCAAAAAGAGAAGCAAAATATAAGTTCTGCATAAAAATAAATAGTATTTTTCATTTACGTGGTCTTTGCGATGTACAGTGAGTGATGTGGTGATTCCCCATGATTATTTGAGTAAAAAAATGCAAGGATGATGGTCCCCCTCCCCACCTTTGGGAGCTTGAGAGGAAAAACTGGAAAATGTGTGTCATTACATTTTACTCCATACTTATGTATCTTTTATTCGATTTCAAAAGTTTATAACTTGTTGAAAAGTTAATCAAATTAACAATTAGTGGTTTAAGAAAGTTATGAACAAAAATACTAAACAAATTTTGAATTCAACTTTGATAATAAATACATCGAAAATTAAATAATTTTTTTGAATATTTAAATGATGTAATGTTTTTTTGAATGATTAAGTTTTGTATTGATTTGGTTTTTGATCTTGCCATGGTAGTTAAGAACTCAATGTAAACACAACTACTTTTTCATTTAAAATTACTACACTTAAAACAGTTAGCTTTTTGTGTGGTACGATTAGAAAATGGTTTTTATATCATTGGATTGAAGGTCATAAAGTCTCTTTTTCCGCTGTTGACTTTGGAGATCGGTTAAGAGATAAACAAAATATAGAGTAAGACGTAATGACACTTCAAGTTTTCTTTTTCTAGCTCTGAAGAGGGGCGAAGGGGGCGAGCTTCATCCATAAAGTTTTACACTCGCCTAATCAAGGAGAATCACCACCCGAGGGAATTAATGGTATATCTAGGGCACCTTGCATATAATTCATGCAGCTATAAATATAAAAATACAGGTGTCCTTATTTCTTTGCACATCACTGTATATATTCGAATGAGGAAATATCATTGTGAATGTTTTTAAGTATTACTGTTAAAACTTTCGAAGAGGACTGAATGGCTTTATAGAAATATAAATTGGACTGCGCTAAATAATTTTTTTCACAATTTCAACTGGAAATTATGTTTCGATGATAGAAATGTGAATGCCGCACTATCATGTTACAAGAAATTATTTTATTGGGTATTGCGTTTTTTCATTCCCAGTAAGATAAGAATCATTAAACCAAAAGATCATTCATAGTTTAATGAGGTTTGCAGGATTGCAGTCATGTCTACAGAGGAAGCCTTTTAGAATTGGCGTTCCCACAGTTCCCACAATTCTGATAACAAAAACCTTTGCATCGAGACAAGGAATCGCTGTAATGCAATTTGAAAAAGCTAAAAGTTTCTACACGAGCTTGCATTCAAAAAAAATTCTTTGCCACAAAGTGAGCAAAAATTGTTAAACCTTTATTAAAAGCCTTAAGAATCAGACATTGTCATCGATTCCAACTCTTTTAAAAGATGGCCAAACCTTTACTTACTCGGCTGATGAAGCACCTATTGGCTTTATAGTTTGAACAAAATTTCACTCTTTCGGATAGCAATCAGATACTGCCCTTCAGTAAGGGTATATCTTCTGCAATACAAGAAATTTACTTTCAAGCAAGAGCAGTTAAAAGGCTCCTTACAAATTTCAACATAGACAAAGCTTCTGGTCATGATGGCATACCGCCAATTGTGCTTCAAATGTGTGCTTCTCATAAAGAACAGGAGTATTTCCATCTTGTTGGAAGGGAAGGTTGCAAATGGCGATGTCACGAACCCTGCAAGCTGCTGACCCGATATGCTCTACGCTTTTGAAAGCTATGGAGAGCGTAATAAACTTTAATTATGAACTATCTGAAGCACAACCAACTGCTCAGTGATCGTCAATATGGTTTCCGTAGGGCCTTCTAGTGACCTTATGGCGTTTTTAACCGAAAAATGGAACCAATGCGTTCACTTTTTCGGAGATAACTAGATTGTTGCTCTGCATATTTTAAAGACGTTTGACCGAGTGTGGCATAAAGCACTCGTATCAAAACTAATTTCATATGGTGTTGGTGGTAACTCTGCTTGATGGAGCACATGCTTCCTCAAGGACAGAACGATTGTGTAGTAGTTGACGGTATTTCGATCGAGGAGCACGCTATCAACGCAGAAGTACCGCAGTCATTCATACTCATTAACAAAACGCCTAAGTTCTATGAAGATTGAAAGGAAGAGGGGGGAAAAAGCTGTTCAGGAAATCGCTCGTTTTCTAACGGGTGATTTTTAAAGCGTTTGTTTTTTTAAAATTGAAAAAAAAAAACATTTGCAATAGTAAATGAAATACTTATTTTAAGCGATACATTAATGCCTGTTATTAACTTTTTAAAGATTATTTTATGTAAATATTGGTGGTCCACCCCTAAGCTACAATTTTGGCTTACTTTTTTTCAGCATTTCGGCCGGTATTTCACCAATGGCAGCTGTAATGTTGTCTTCCAGGGCTGTAATTGTGGCTGGATTGTCCCTGTACACGAAGCCCCAAAAAAATAGTCGAGTGTGCTGAAATCGGACTGCTCCAAAACGTGAGATTAATGTCTCACTAAATTTGCCTCTCAATAAGTCCATGGTATCGCGTGCCGTGTGGCAAGTGGCATGTGGCACCGTCTTGTTGAAACCACATATCAACCAAGTCCAATTCTTCCATTTTGGGCCGTAGCCTAACGGGTAGAGTGCGTTGCGCCTAAGCTAAAGAACCGCGGTAGCCCGGGTTCAATTCTCAACTCAGACAGAACAGAACGTTTTTTCAATTGAGTTAATATTTCTGTTCGGTAACCATGGCAAACCTCAGAGAGTAAAAAAACTCATATGTAAAGCTTCTTCAGAACATAAGCCGTTCGGAGTCGGCATTAAGCTCGTAGGTCCAGTTCTCGATCATTTGTGTTCAAACATTTAATAACATTCAAAGAAGCTCGGTCAAAGTTCTTTCTAGGGCTGAAATAGCCAATTTATAATGCTCCATTGACTTTAACGTTGCGATTTTCATTATTTTTGAAAAAGTACTGTCCAATAATGCCGCCGGCCCACAAACCGCACAAAAAAGTGAATTTTCAGGGTGCTTTGGCAGCTCTTGAACTGCCTCTGGCTGCTCCTCAGACCAAATTCGGCAGTTATGTATGTTGACGTACCCATTGAGTTAAAAATGAGCTTCGACGCTAAAGAAAATTTTTCCCCTTAAAAAAAATTAACAGGATTGTTTTTTCTGTATTTTTATTAAACATACTTTCTCGCGAATATCTTATTACAAACAAAAATTTGTAAGAAAGTTTGCCCTCATATGATTACAGTTTCGAACGGGTTACGCTTTAAAGAATATGATCCACAAATGCTAGTCGTTCGTGTATGTAAATTATGTGATGACTGTCGCTACGAATGACCCTCAAACCGTTCACGCTTGCATACGCCAGGTTGGCTTAGAGCCAAAATCATGACGGAACGAAAAAGAGACAAAAGAATTCTTCTTCGATGCGCAACATTCGAGTGCAGAACAATTCTAGCAATTTAATGAAACAATTCTCTAGGGAGAGCATACGAACCAATTGTGGGTGGAGAAAAGGGAGCAAGTGCAATTTTATGCTGTGGTATTGTGAAATTTCTTGAGGAAGCAAGTAAATGAAGTTCAAGCATTGAGAATAGCGAAATTTCTATGCAATGAGAACTAAAAAAACTAAAACTTAGAACAATAGCCAAATTGCATGCAAGTTTAAGTCGGAATTTTGGTTAACCACAAATTTTTTTGCAGCTATATCAGCTATTTGAAGCAAATATTTTAGCAGTATTCAGTTGCAGAACACGTTCAAGAAAAATGTGTACCAACTGTCTAGCAAAATAAACTATGCCAAATAGAAATAATAAGCACAATGACATAAGTATATAATGGCAAATAGTGCAAATATTCTATTAATTTTATTAATTATCTTATTAAAAAAAAATGTTCATTTTATTTTTGTCGGCCTTTGTAGTCTAGTGAAGAGTGCGCTAGACTATCAACTCAGAGGTCCCCGGTTCGAATCCGGGTTCGAGCATGGCTTTTTCGCTTTCTTTATTCTTTACTGCATTTAAGAACTATTGAAACAAAAAATCCACAACTTAATTGTGGAAAATGTGGAATTAAAAGGATAGGAACAACTGAGGACTGGAAATGCTTGCCGAGGTTAAGGCATACCACTAGCCTCGGTTATAAGCAATTCAAATTGTCTTTCACATTTCTTCCGCCTAATCGATAATTCACGTATGGTTCCAATCAATTTTTTCTTTAATAATTTTATCCCTTTCCTTTTAGGTCAAAGACTTAATGTTGTTTGTATAAGGCACATGCATGAGTTCTTTGATATTTAAAAAAAAAAACTTATGATAAATGTGATTTTTCACGTCAAATTCACGTAAAGCATGTTACAAAGCATATTTTACAAAGTGGTACTTGGCTCTCTGATAGATTGTCCTCGTGCGTGTCTGTTTTTTGTGCGCTGCAGTTGGTAAAACGTCGTCGAGTTGCTCCTTCGACAGGAAGTTGTATTGCTTTGCGATTGGCAGTTTGTGTTGCGCGGACCTGATTAATCGACAAACAGCTGTGGTTTTTAAGACTTCCTGGATCAATGACTCAGCTAAGGTAATGATTTGAACGGCATTTTGATTCAGTTGAGGTTACATTTCACGATTCATGCATTTACTGGTGTCATCATTATAAAACGGTTAAGAACTTAATCTTTTTTTTATAAGTTCTAACCTGACATAATTATAAACACGCGTAAAATTTGAAATCTGCTTTATTTTGAATATTTTGTGAATTTCACCACTCAATTTCACGCAAAAACTGCAAAAAACTACCTACTCTCACTACTTCGGCTTTGTCGCAGCTCACAAAGAACGTTGCTGTGCAAACAAACAACAAAATAACGTAACGGAAACTATTAGATTTAATTCAGAAATGCCTAAAGGGGGGTAAGGTTTTCAAAACTGTTTTTTGTTTACTTTTTTACTGAATGTACAACATGTCGAGAGTATTGTGTCAAAATTTAAAGTAAATAGGAGTAAAACTAACGAAGATACAGCGTTTCAAGCGACCGACTTTCATACTAGCATGTTCGAGTATAAAAAAACTTTAAATCGAAAAACTTTAAATCGATTTCCAAAACATGTAATTTTTAAAGTCGGTGACCACCATTCCGAAAAAAACTACTAAACCGATCGATTTAAAAATTTGTTCGCGTACAGAACTTATCACCAACAACTACACAATCTTGATCGACGTCAAACAAATTTGTCAATACCCACCAAAAAACAACCCTCACACTCACACAACCATGCTTCGTTCAATGCTTTGTTGTTGTTGAATGTTTTTGTTGTAATTGGTTTTGCATTCTAAAGATAATAAAAAAATGCAGTTTCCTTGAAAAATTACAAAAAATAACACAAAAAGATCAAATTCAGAAACCAGGCTGGCGCAGGTTTCTCGCAACAACCTGATCTGACCTGCCTGCTTCCACTCTACACACTTTGATCAGGTTTATATGAAATCGTATGAAGCGAGTTTTCTCGCAATGGAACAAGTAAGCAAACCTGCCTGCCTGCCTGCCTGTCTGCCTGCTTCAGCGTTTTCTCTGTCCGCAGACTAAGGTTGCCCGCATAGTAAATGCCGAAGCAGGCAGGCAGGTAGGCAGGCCCTGCGAAGAAACGAGATAGAAATAACTTTTTTCTCTCTTGTTCACATAGTTTTCCTGTGCCTGTCTGCCTGCCTGTCTGCTTCGGCGCTTACTCTGCGGGCAACCTAAGAGAAAGTATGCTTAAGTAGTAGACAAGGGGGTAGGTTTGGAAGTTAAAAACCCCCCTAGAGTTCCAACATATTAATAAAAATTAATGCATTTAAGCAATTTTTACATTGAATCACTTTAATATGTTCTAAAAAAACTTAACAAGTTACATACTGAAGTTGCGTTTACGTGTTAAAATCTGTGTTATGAGTTGAATCGTCTAAACAATAATAGTGAAAACCAATGTATCGTTATTTATCGGATCAAACGTGATACCTTAACAATTGTAATCACTACCTTTAACATCGGCAGTTGAAGATGATGTTAGTTACAATAACAGTAAAGCCAACAAGAGTGACATTCTTTCATTCAAAAAACTTTTCTAATTCGAGAGATTTTGAAGTATACTTCAACCACCAAATGATTTTAATTTTCCCTCGAGCTGTTCTCGAAAATTTAAATTTCAGCAACCATGGTTTTGTCGCTGGAGTTTGCTGGCTTACTCCAAATATGCAAATGGATCCTATTGTAAGTTCTGCGTTTTCTTTAGCTCTGTTTATGGCGGCAATACATCACAGTATCTTTGTAATGTTCGGCACAACAAAAGATTTTTATAAAATAAAATTTTCAGCCTAAAATTTTTAGAAGACTAAATTTAAATCTCTAGCAAAAGCTTTAAAATGTTTAACAATGTAAACAAAGATACCTAAAACTATTTTTTAATACTAATAAAAGGTGTCAACAATATGTTATCGGTTTTGCTCAAGTCTTTTGAAAATGTTGAAGCTGAGTTGATGTCAAAATTTAAAAATGTGCAAGCTATAACCGGCACACAAAAGTTACACAGTTTTATTCCCATCAATAATAGGAAGATTAAAACTCAACGATATTCAGCTTCAGAGGATTTTTTAATATATCAGCTGATCAAACCATCATAACCTTTTGTTTTGAGACCGATTTTAAAACTTTTTGGAACAAAATCAGTAAAAATTTAATAATCTTCAATATGGCAATCTTCAAACAAAATTTTGTTCACCTTTTTACAAATAAAAGTAAAAAAAAATTCAAAATATTTTTTTCTTCGGTATTTACCAGTTTTCTCTACCAAGGTCAAGTGTAAGGTCATCGAAACTTATGAATAAAATGTTGGTCCTTATAAGACAAACTATTTTGCAGATTCAATTTTGCAAATATCTTTACCGTTATGAAATTTATAGGCGATAAATTGCCTCAAAATGAAAAGGTATGTGCACAAAAATTTAAATTGCGAAAAAACATATAAAAGCTCCATCATAAAATTGGTTTTGACTTAAAGGCAACATATTTTCAAATTTAAAAAATAAAAAAACGAAAAAAATTACGCGTTTTTTGAGAAATTAGCAAATACATTTTTTTTTTCAAATATGATGGCAACCCTAACATTAAAAATTGTAAAATTATATATATTTTCCAGAAATTACTTTCTAATACCTTTCTAACGGTACCTCATTTATAAAAATTGGATTAAAACTGACGTAGATACAATTAATTACAAACTTTCCAATTCTGGCGTTTTCGGATGATTTGCAGAATTGAAAGGTCAATAACTTTTTAACGAATGGCGATAAAAAAAAAAAAAATAAACTTATGTTCTTAAAATTTCAATAGGAACCTATAGCCCAAAAATAAAACAAATCGAAAGCCAATAGGTCAATTTTTGAAAAAAAGTATTGCGTTATGCGTGGAATGGGCGAGTACTAACTTATCCTTAAATAAATGCAAAATACAAAAAAAAATACAAATACAAATGAAGCTATCCCCCCACCACCTTAATATACATGTATAATACATACAAAATTAACTTTAAAACGAAATGAAACAAATACTTGCATATATTTTAATTTTTTAATTTAAAAAAAAAATTAATCAAAATAATACCCCTTCAATGGGTAAATCCTGGCTACGGCCCTGGCTGGTGAAGACCACTTTTGCTCATGTTCTGAAACACATGTCTTGCGATATCTTTTAACATTCCTGTTAAGCAACGAGCTGTAATTTTTCGCTTATTCTTTTTCCTTTTTTCATTTCAATATGAAATGTTATAGGTTAGGTTAGGTCAAAGTAGCTGCCTCAATTGAGACATACTTAGGCCAATGAGACTCATTGTGGTACCAAAGGACTGATTACTATTTTATATTTAAACTAGCTTGAGCTGTTCACAAAGCTTAGGATTCGGTATACCAATATTTCGGAGAGTTCTTCGAGGTCTTTGAAAAACCAGTTAAGTGAAGAAAACGTTTTTGAGCCTGCGCTGGGCAAGTGCAGAGAAAGTGTTCTGTAGATTCCTTCTCATCTCTACAGCTTCTGCAAAAGTCGTTGTGGTGTATGTTTAATCTTAGAGCGTGCCTGACAATAACGCAGTGCCCTGTCAGGATCCCTATCATGGTGCTAACGTGATCTATACTGAGAGAAATGAGTTCTTTTGGACGGTTAAGATTGAGTTTAGGCCAGATTTGCTGTGTTATATTACACGTGTTACCTGCTGACCGTCTATTGTTGGTTTTGATGCAGGATAACTCATGTGTAAGGAGTTGACATGTGGTGACAGGAATACCAAGGTTTGTCTTGTCTAAATTACATTTAAATAATTAAATCAATTTAACTTCATCCTATTATACCTAACGCAGTTTTATAACAATGTAATATCGGTAATTGAGATTGTTCTGTTTCTCCTTTTTGTCTTGACATTATGTTTTATTAAGTAAGCACCATCAAATATGAATCGTTTTTATAACTTACTTTTTAATTATTTAATATTTTAATTTTAAATCGAATTGTGATTTTCGTGCTCACGTGGTTTCCTGATTGAAATTAGAATGAACTCACACTATAACCTGGACTCTCATCACGTATGACGAGAATCGTTTGACGATATCGTTTCAACGATACTTTAACATCACGTAACCTTTAATTTTATGCATAATCTAAACGATATCGTTTTGCTTGCTTCATGTATGGCAAACAACTGTCAAATGGTATCGTCGAAACGATTGCTTGGCGCGATAGCTAATTTGGTATCGTTTGGCTATTTTTCTGGTTGGAAATAATAAAAATAATTTTAAAATGTTTTGGGCGCTTGTTTGTTAAAGTGGTCCTTAACAAATAGATGGAATGTCGTTCCTGCACTATGTTTGCGACGTAATTGTGGCCCAGCTGCGGATGTTTATCAATAAAGTGTAGCAACATTTTCATTTACTTAGGTGTCGCTGCCGAATAAAATATTTTCAAAACATTATCATCAAAATAACTTATTAAATATTCTTACATTTTATTGGGGGTTGGAATTAGTTTTAAAGGTTTTCTAAGAGATGGCGTATCTATCAATAGATCGCATCGGGCACACCTGTGACTATATTCATTTCAAAGCACATTGTCTAAGCTTCATTTTTCAGTATGTGTCATTCCACTGAAGTGTAAACAACATATATTTTTTTCTCTGTGAACATGTCGACTTTCGTTCCAACAAAACGCAATTTGCGGGAAGGTTTACTTTTGTGCTTCCATTTGAAGAAAAAAGCGGTTGAAGCACAACGCACGCTTACTGAGGCTTACGGGGACTATGCTCCATCGATTTCTATTTGTGAGTACTGGTTCCGTCGGTTTAAAAGTGGTGATTTTGATACGGAAGACAAAGAGCGTCCGGGCCAGCCGAAAAAGTTTGAAGATGAGGAATTGGAGGCTTTGCTCGATGAAGACCCGTCTCAAACCCTTCAAGAATTGTCAGAATCATTGGGAGTCGACTTATCAACGGTCGGCAAACGCTTGAAGGCCATGGGAATGATTCAAAAGCAAGGAAATTGGGTGTCGTACCAGTTGAAGCCGAGAGACGTTGAACGGCGATTTCGCATGTGCGAACAACTGCTTCAACGGCATAAAAGGAAGAGTTTTTTGCATCGTATTGTCACTGGCGATGAAAAGTGGATCCATTACGATAATCCTAAGTGAAAAAAAATCGTGGGGACCACCCGGCCATGCATCAACATCGAGGGCCAAGCCGAATATTCATGGCGCCAAGCTTATGCTGTGTATTTGGTGGGATCAGAAGGGTGTCGTGTACTATGAGCTGCTAAAACCTAACGAAACCATCACTGGGGAACGCTACCAACAACAATTGATGCAATTGAGCCGAACATTAAAGGTTAAACGGCCGGAATATGCCAAAAGACACGACAAAGTGGTTTTTCAACATGACAACGCACGGCCACATGTTGCAAGAACCGTCAAGGAAACGTTGGAGGCGCTGAATTGGGATGTGCTACCCCACCCGCCTTATAGCCCAGACATAGCCCCTTCCGACTACCACCTATTCAGATCGATGACGCATGGCTTGGCTGAGCAGCGCTTCACTTCTTACGAGGATACCAAAAAATGGGTCGATTCGTGGATTGCCTCAAAAGACGAATCGTTCTTCCGGCGCGGAATCCATATGCTGCCAGAAAGATGGGAAAATGTTGTAGCTAACGATAGACAATACTTTGAATAATATACATTGTACCGTTGTTTCTAAATAAATGCTCAAAAACCGAAAAAAAACCTTTAAAATTAATTCCAACCCCCAATACCTTAAATTTTCACTTTTGAAGCAAACAAATCCAAAACAAATTCTACACAAAAGTAAATATCACTTTTGGCACTGAATATATGTTTTGCAGAGCCTTTCAAACTGTAGAAAACACAACGATAGACGAGACGATAGCGATGGACTTATATGAAGCAAACTAAGAACGATATCGTCGGATAACATCGTTCAAACGATAGTCGTTGTAAAAGTTACGTGATGAGAGCCCTGGATTGGTGTGCCAGAGTATATCTCTTTTCCACACAAGTTTATCCCTGCGTTGGCCCAAATGCATATCCAACTAATTGGGATTTTGATTTGGCGGATATGAGATTTATCTCATTTCCACGTAGGCCCTTGGGTTGGACAATGGCCGCAAACCAGTTAAAATGAGTTTAGTGTTTTTGATTGTTTTTGAAATCAGGATTGTTTTTCGGGTACCTTAAATTGATATTCACTATAATTTAATTCGATGTTGCTTATTTATATAGAATTAAATGTACTTAAATACGCGTTTGTGATATATTAAATTTTAAAATTCCGCTGAAAAGCCAATTAATGTGCTTAGTGGAAAATCCCTATTGTCAATAGGGGGTATGTTTAGTACGTAGGTAAATTCTGTCTGTCCCGACTGATCCGGACAGGATCTAGAATGTAAATCGTGCATGCGTATAGGTCGGGTATACGTATCTTTGGAAGATTCGTATACCCGACGATAGATTCGTATAGATTTGGAAAAAAAAGATAGTTGTTTGGTAGTATGAAATATTATAAGATAGAATGCCCTCGTATAAAGTTTTGCTTAACATATTCATGTTAAAAAATTTAATTCGATAGTTGCTCAACACGATTTATGTCCCATGGAGACAGCATGTAAAGTACAAACTGCTGGAACATTCACAGTATTCACCAGATTTGGCTCCCAGTGACTACTACCTCTTCAGAAACTTGAAACAATTCCCTCGTGGAAAATATTTTTCGTCGAATGAAGAAGCTATTGCAGCTATGGAACAGTATTTTGCAGAGCTTCCGGAAAATCATTACAGAGATGGTATAAAATAATTGGAGGATTATTGGAATTAGTCTATTGAAGTTGAGGGATATTATATTGAATAAAAAAAATAATTTTATTTATTTATTTATTAATTTATTTTTTATTTATTTATTTAAAAAAAAAATTAAATTCAAATTGTTTCATTTTTTTCCTTCAATATTTTTCAACAAACCTGCACAAATTAAAGAATATAAAATTATACTGTGGGATAGTAGCCGACTGGTTCAATTACCATAAAAACCTTTTTCTAAATTTAAGTATTGAGGTTGAATTGTTTAAGGGAGAAAACAAATTTAAATTGGGTGCATATAAAATTGAATTTAATTAAGGAAATTCTTAGGATTATCCTGTGCACACTGAAGAGACCAATGGCAATAGCAACAGCAACAACTAGAGTAGCATAAATTTCAGATGTTCACATTCCCAGGCAACTTGGCGCTGGACGATGGACTCATTACTACCACGCAGCAGGCGAAGCTATTTTTGTGGCATGCATAGAAATATTTTTTACTTATTTCATTGCTAAACTTAGAATGAATAGCATTGTGGAAAGTACAGAAATAAGTTACGAAATTTTTGTAATATTTTTTTTTATCTGCAGCCCGCCTCTGACGCCAACCTAAATATCATCTAGCACTTACATCAATGAGGCGGTATTCATATCAAGTTTTTTTCCCCCCTTATTTCTATATTAAATTTCCAAATCAAGAAAAATTTCACTTCCGTTTAGTGCTGTTTGAAAAGAAAAACAATCTAACCACAGACTTAGAAGACTTGCATGTAAACTATGGAGATACGAGCACAAGCATTTGAAATTCAGTTTTGTACTTTGTATCTATGCAATTTTAATATGTAATAATCGTAAACATAAAGTAAAATTAGGCTTTTAAATGCAGCAGGCAGCAATAATAAAATTAAGTTTCATCATTATGGCAAAGATTAGAAAACTTTTCGGTGACGTTTTCAGTTCGCAGAGTATAAGAGCCATGATTATGCTCAGAGCGGATGTAGTAACTCAAGATGATTTTGAGGTAAAAAGAAATAAACATAAGCTGACATTTCTAAACTAAGGTTTAATGCATTATAAAAAGTTTCAATATAATTTGATGATAATGGAAGAAAAACCGATTTTTAAGATTTAAGCGATACCATTATGAGACTACATTTTTATGAAAAAATTATAATAATAAAAACTGTAAATGAAAATGGAAGTTGGATATTACAGATTATAGAGCAGTAAAGGTTTGGTTAATTTAAAAAAAAATCTGTATTTTTTAATAAGTTGGAAGGGATCCTATCTATAAAAATAAATATTTAATACATCTCATTAAAAATTTGTACACATATCCTTAGCCGGTTTATTAAAAATAAATTAAAAAAATACAGCCATTCCATTTTAAGCGTACCGGCGTAACGGAACTTCTATATCTGCTTTGGGTCAAAGTTTGCAAGGAGCGTCACTGATGGAATTAAAAAACCTTATTTGTAGAAAAAAAGTTTGGCGTGCTTTTAGGCAGAGTTGCAGGTTACACAAAATTGACAAAAATCGGCAAAAACATCGAAAGTCAATTTTACGAAAATTCAAATCTCAAACAAATCCTTTAAGCTGGAAAAATAACCGTTTTCAACAAAAAAAAAAATTAGGGACGGGACTAAATGGGCTATTGAGATATAGACATTTTAACATCTAAGGGGTCGTTCATTAACTACGCTACCGATTGTTAGCATCTTTTTACCCCTACCCCTCCGATACTTTTCGTAGTGCATTTAAAACCCCTTCCCCCCTTCCTCCATAAAGTAACGTGACATATGAAATAAAAAATTAATTGATTTAAACATATTGTATTATTTTACACAATAGCACTCAGAATTTTCACTAGTATTACTGACTATATAAATATATCTAATATATAAATATCTCGTGTCACGGTGTTTGATATTTTGTACGTATATTTGGTAGGTTTGAGAATAGGTCGTAAAGTATATCTCAACCTCCTACCCCTAGTGGGAGTGGCACCTCCCATGCAACCGAAATTTGCGATATCGAATATCTTTGGAGTTATAAGCCGCTTAGCCTCGGGATTTGGTATTCGACCACAATTTACACGTTCCGTTTTACTGATAACATTTTATGGGCGTTAAACAAGGGAGAGTGGCACCTCCCATACAACCGAAATTTGCGATACCCTCCGAATTCGGTATTCGAACACAATTTAGACTTGGCGTTTCACTGATAACATTTTATGGGAGTTGAAAAAGGGGCGTGGCACCTCCCATACAACCCAAATTTTGCGATATCGAATAGCTTTTGAGTTATAGGCCGCACAGCCTCGGAATTCAGTATTCGAACTCAATTTACACATGCAGTTTTACTGATAACTTTGTTTGGCGTTGGACAATGGGGCGTGACACCTGCCATACAACCTAAATTTGAGAAATTCAACAGCTTTTTAGTTATAGATCGCACAGCCATTGAATCCAGTATTCGACCACAATTTACATATACAGTTTCACTGATAACTTTTTATTCGCGTTTGGCAACAAGGCCGCCGCAGCAACGCGGCGGATTTAAGCTAGTACGACTATATAAATTAAATGTACAATATAAAAAAAAATAATTATTATTTATATCATCATTTAAAGCTAATTTATATTCGATCCAAGAGTCGATGCTCTCTGCATCGACTGCAATCACTGTGGTTGAGAAGCACTTTGTTGAGGATTTTGCAAATTCTTCATCGGATTCTACGTCGACCCATTCAGTTTTATCCTGATTTTTAGTGCAAAGAAATTCACGTAGTCTTTGACAGAGTTAATAAGCCGACTTAAACGTTGTTTGTTTTCTTTTATGCTTATAATCAGTGGACCTGCACTGTTAAATTCATTAAATGGAAATGTTTTCTGCGCTAAACATTATGAAGGAATTGTGGATTCCAAAAATATTTCGAAATAATCAGCTCTAAAGTTTTGAGAAAATTGTATTTTTATTTTTTTTTTTTTATGAAAAAAGGAATTGCACAAGGAAACTTTAACACATGGATCTGATATTTAAAAGGGCATAAAATTTGAAGCACAAAAATTTATCCCGTTACTGTTAATTCCCATTGAACGTCTTTACAGTTCAGCTAGAGAAGTTAAGTAAGAGTTAACAAAGGACACATGAATAAAAGTGAATTATTCTTAATATTTATTCTTAATAATACAATCAACGTGAAAGTTTAGGTTTATTTAAAATAAAACGTCTGATTTGGCGTACGGTTACAGAAAGGATAATTTTTAAAAATTCTTAACTTGAAAAAAAACTGTATCAACATTATTTTTTTATTTCTGTTCTTGCTTACAGAAAGAAACTTCATCTGCAAACAATACAAACCATTATAACAAAAGAAAATTCATCGATCAATTAATCAAAAGCCACTTTAAGAATTCTGATTCATTCAATTCCGGGTCAATTGAGACCGGAAAATATGTTGAGAAAAAAAAACCAAAGAGGAAATCAAGCTTTTGTAGTGTTAATAATAGATTGACAAATCAACGAATTTCATTCTCAAGTCCAATGACACTCAGGGGAAAACACAAATGGAAGCGGTTGCTAAAGAAAAGAGGGAGATATTTTCACAGCTCCTAAGTGTGTAAGAAAATGAGAAAAGAAACAGAAAACTAATGCATATAAATAACTACAACAAATAATTGCTATAAATGCGGTTGTTGTCGTTGCGGTAGCATTGAAATGAAGTGTTTTTGTAATGAAGGCAATATTAATTTTTGTGGTTATTTAGTGTGGGATGAATTAAGACCAGGCCCGTAGCCAGGATTTTCTATGGAGGGGGAAGGTTTTGAGTAAAAAATTTATTAGTACCAATATGTATTTAAAGTAAGGATTATTCCTTAAAAATTTAATTAATTTTATGTAATTTGAATGTGGCTTTACTTTTCACCATAAATAATTATGTTTTTTGATCGACGAAAGTGCGACGCTTGAAATGGGGCAACATTAGTACATATGAAGGAATTCCAATTTTAAACCAAAATGTGAACTTACTTTATTAAAGTGTATAATGAAGCACAACTTTTAAATAAGTTTCAAACTGAGATATTTTTTTAATTTTTTTAAAATAAACGATAAAATTGGGCTTACTCAAGTCAATTGAATAAGAGGGCTGCGGAGTCGAACCAAAAAAATCTCAACTCCGACCAAATAATTAAAACACATTTTTATATTAATTTTTAATAAATAATTTTATAAAAATTACTCTTTAATATAAGCCGTTTAAAAAATAAAAACAAGGACAATTTTACAAGTGAAGGTTGGTTTTTAATTGAAAGCTGGTTTTTTTTTTAACTAAACTACTTGAAGTGCTATTATTGTCTTTTTCAATTAATTATTGAATTTTCAATATTCTGTAAGAAATTGTTGAAGTTGCCTTTTTAGGTTAGAGGCGTTTTTATCCGTTCAAAAAAAATACTTATTTTGTCATCACAATTTGTAACTTCACCTTCATCTTTAATTGAACACTGACACAAGTAATGTTCTCCGTCGGATGTAATTGTAAAATAGTCAAAAACTGCTGACTTTATCGATAATACAATGTTTAAATCAGGTTTCAAGCTATCACTGACATTTCAGTCATGATAGCTGTAGTGTTTCATTTTTAACGTGTAGTTGATAATTTCACAGGGTGAACCAAATTAAAAAAAATTACTGCAAAAAAAAAATTATAAAATTATGCGAAATATTATTTCGTTTTCAGAATTGTTTTGCCGGAGTTGGAGTCGATGCATTTTTCCTTACTCCGACTCCGACTCTTTTGCACAAAAATTCCTACCGATTACTGCACTGGTTTTCACTATGCATACTTCCAAAATCTAATATCTAAAGAAAGGCGTGAAATACGAAAAAAATATCAGTGATAAAATAAAAAATTAAACTTTCCCACACAAGTTTTTATTAACTTTTTTACCTCCATTCGTTCTTGAGATATTGGTTTTTCAAAGAAAAAATTCGCATTCAACTGACTCGACAACGAATCATCGATACATTTTTAATTATTCGTAGTATCACACAAAAAAATTCGTTTGGTAGAGTCGTTAGTTAGAGACAACTAATACAGACAGCAGCGATAATAGGATATATTTAACTTGTCATGGAGCATGACTTCAAGATCACTTTGTACTATATATAATAACTAAGAACTAAATAATAATTTTCGCATAGATCTCGCAATAGCTTGCACTTTTCTTATTGTATTTTTTTAAGTGTTTCAGGGGGGGCCCGTATGTTGTAACCCCCCGGGCCCGAACTTGTCTCTCAACGGGCCTGCCCATGTGTAGTTGTCGTTCTTGAATTCCCTTCAGTACAACTAAAAAAAATGGCAACAGTTTTAATTTTTCTCGAATGCATTTCTAAGTGAATTATTTTATTTTTTCTAACTTTAACAAAGAACAGTATTTGATTTTATAAAAAGTAGTGTAAAGTTTATCTTCAAGTTCATGAAAATAATGGCCTTATTTTGTAAAACACACGCAACCACCTAACTTGGGATTTTTTTGTCTGACAATTCCATTTCCATATAAATTTGAACAAACCCTACCTCTTTACTGAAATTTTTCTTTAAAATATATTGCCAAATAAAAAAATTCAACGAAAGTGACTGCGTTCGCTTTTTAAATAAGGTCATAACTAATACTTGTAATGCTTGTTTATTTTTATAAAGAATTTCGACTCACCTGCCAACATAACGCTGTTGTTATTCTTATTGTCATGATCAACTGGAATGGATGAGACGCGTTCTGCACGCAGACAGGCCACTGTAGTGCCAGGACGCCCATTTTTACCGGATGCTGTCAATTCTACTGTCATGTCCATTGACTTCTGCAGCACTGCATCCATGCGTATGATGCCCTCAGCTAGTGTCTTATAGCCAAGTATGGTACGTGATTTATATTTCTTGCGACGTTGCAGCAAAATTACCAGTCTGTGAGGATTAGTGCGGAAGAAAGGCAAATTGTAACCATAACGAGTTGTACTAGCATTCAATATATTAAGTATAGCAAATTATTATTACGTTACATTGAGTTAAAAGTTGATTTTTGGCATAATGTATTTTGTTTTTTTCAACACGCATCAAGTTTTAACGCAAAGTTAGCAATCATTATTTTTATTTTTTTTTTTAAAATTTTATAAGTTGAGTAGTTTTTACAAGTTGCAATTTAAATGTTTGCGTTGGTTGAGGAGTTGTAAAATTTTATAAGTACATATAAACAAGAAAAGAGAAAAATAACATAATAATAACAATAACAATAATATAATAACATAATAATAGTAAATATAGTTTAACGAACTTGGCATTTCCACACACAACAAGATGAATAGATAATAAAAACAAATTTTAATGAATTGTTTTAAAGACGATGCACAAACGTCAAATTTGATAATTATTTAATTAAAAAAAAAAAAATTTAGTATAACAAGTTTTTAAAACGAACTAAAAAGTATAAAATAATTTCTCTCAGAGTGGGGCTTTTAGTTCTCCTAAAAACGTGGGGCGCATGCTATAGAGAATATTAGGGAGTGTTATTAACAATTGTAGTACGTTAGTGAACAAATGATTTTTTAACCCAGGTCCCTTGACTGTCAGGATAGAAGTCCTAGCATGGATGGTAGATTCAAGTTTGCTAAGGTTGGTGATGCAGGGTTAATATTGTCTATTGCATTCGCATCACGTTTTTAGGAGAACTAAAAGCCCTAAATATTAATTATTTTATACTTTTTAGATCGTTTTAAAAACGTGTTATATTAACAAAAAATTTTTGCTTAAATAATTCTTTTTGATTTTTAGTCTTTGTCAAAAACTTTAAAAATTCGAATTTTCAAAACTTCACCACTGAAGGTGACAAAAGAATTTGTTCAAGAAACAGAAATGGTTCTATATATATTAAAAATTTAACAAAAAAAAACGGAAAAAATCCATTGACATTGCTGAGGCTCGAACTCACAAACTTACGATTATATAGCAAGCGCCCTGTGCTCTGAGCTACAGAACTCACAAAGAAATATATTCTAAATAGCAAAAAATCAAACTGCTTTTTTATCAAATAAATAAAAATTTTATTTAAACTACTTTTTTACAATTCTTTTTTTCACCCTCAGTGGTGAATTTTTAAAATTTGTATTTGTTTCATTAAAAATAACAAAATCGGTCCAAATTGTTGAGGCTCGAACTCACTCACAATCAATCGCTTTGCGCTATGAGCTACAGAATTCACACTAAAACTTTGTCTAAATGAGGTAATAAATTCACTTCAGTTGTGAATTTTTGAAATTTAGAAATGTAAATGAGCTTTTCAGTATTTTTATTTTATTTTTATAAGTGAAGCTAATAAAAACGTGTTAAAAGAGAAATTAAATAAACACTTTTAAACAAAAAAAAAAAATCCGTTAAACCATTAATTAATCGATAAATTACTTTTTCTATTAATTGCTTGGTCAAATTTGATAATTTATTTCTATATATTATTTTATTGGAAATATTATTATTTTAATTTTTTTCTAATTTGTTTTACTATCATAAATATACTATAATGATTTCTTTATGAATATAAAGCCTTTAAAGTTGGCGTTTGATAAGATAACATAATAGAAAAAAATTAAAATAATAAGATTTTTAATTTATTAATATATCGGCATTTCCAGAAAAAGTCTACCGTGACCAAAAAAATAAAACTTATTAAAAACTTATTATTTTATGAAATTTTAATTTTATTATTTAAGCAAGTTGTACATAAATTCATTTACCTTGAAGATCAAATCATCTGCATTGTTTCACAAATCGTCGCCTGAGAAAATAAACGTCGTATGTGAAAATTTTCACTTTTGAGATTATTGAGAAAAAGGGGCTATAAATTCTAAAAAAATAGCTGTAAGACCACCAAAATTTCGTAATCTATTGTGAAATGTGTCTGCAAATAGGCCTGAAATTCTGAATAATATTGCTCTGCTAGATTTTGAAATATAGCTCCTTTTTCTCAATCATCTGAAAAGTACAAATTTTCACATACGACATTTATTTTCTCAAGCGACGAAATGAAGTTTTTCTTTTCGTAAATGTTTCGTAAGCTTTTTTTGTTTTATTAAAAAAGGAAGTCATTGGCTAGAGATAATAAAAAAATGGTTGAGAGGCAAGGGAAGGACAATAAATTAAAATTATTTTTTACTAACTCAATTACCTAATTAATTAACTACCTAATTACTTAATTACCCAATTGAAGTACATTGGAAATTTAAGTTACGCCAGTAACGTTACCCCAGATAAAAAAGCCTAATAAAAAAAACAGATGATTTTTAAATTTGAAAAATAAACTTATATTATTTCAAACCCTTCTAAAAAAAGTTGTTTACAAAAAGTCCTGTTCCATTCAGAGAGTTTTGTAGATTTTGTAATCCAAGTCAGAAATCACTTCCGTTTTTTGTAACGTAACGCCAGCACATATTTTTGCTTATATCTTTAAATCCTTTGGGTCAATTGTTGTCATTTTTTTACTTAGTATAGTGCGTCTTAATTACTACGCAAATATAAAAAACTTTTTAAATATTAGACTTTTTCATTCTATTTTTGTTTTATTTCTTCGTACAAATCGTCCGTAATGACAGTTTGGAAATGCCCATATATATAGGAATGCATTATCAAAATTTTACCAAGAAATGATAGGAAAAGTAGTTTAAAATTATTTTTCACTTTGTAGTGATTTTGAAGTCGGTTTTTTTTTTTTTTTGTTAAAAAGTTTTTATATCTTCCATTTAAGAGAATATTACAAATTTCCGAAATAATTTTTCCCATTTTTGATGTGATATAATGTTTTTCTAATAGTGACGCGCACTTTGTTGAATTCCGCCCACTTTCTTCTTCGTGTTTTATAATAATTCTATCCACTCTTGTAACAAATATTATTAACCTAGAGTCAACCATATTCGAGATATTTTTTTTTCTAGTATTGACACTCCAATTTTTTTTTTACCGTAATTTTCATAAATGCGCCTACCAGTGTGCTTAATTTCAGTACCCTAGTTTCAATATTATTCGAGATACAGTGTTTTTATTATATTGACACTCCCTTTGGTTAAATAACGCCCACTTTCTTGAATGTTATTTGTAATAATTGTGTCTACTCCCGTACAAAAGTTCAGTGTTTGGGCTAAACTCTAGCAAATCCTGTTTTGTATATACGAGGCCAATTGATAAGTCAGTGATTTTTTGAATTAAAGGTTGTTTGTTTTTTTGGCAAAAATCGCTTTATTTCCCAACATAGTCTTCTTTTAGAAGATCAATACATTTCGTCTAGAGTTTTTTCAATTTTTTCATTCCATTCAAATTATAGGTTTAAAAAACTATAGGTTCTTAAAATAGGCGTTTTTATCAGTGATGACCTCTTCATTCGACCTCATTCAAATCTCTTACCGCCGAACCTTTTTTACAGATTTTAAAATAGTAAATAGTCGCAGGTAGCTAAATCTAGAGAATATGATGGATGGAGTAGCAGTTCGTAGCCCAGTTTATAGATTTTTGCCATGGCGACTACAGACGTGTGCGTCGGTGCGTTGTGGAAGATCCCTTTTTTATTCGACAAATAGGGTCGTTTTTGTTTCAAATCAATATACAATTATTGTCATCTGATAAATTATTACAAATAGTTCTTGGTGGGTAATTACACTCTTTTAAAAATTTTACGATTTATGCACTTGAGTCTTTACAATTGTAAGTTTCATTTACGCCTGCTTTTGTGGGTTAGTAATCCAGCGTTAAGGTCAAGCAAACATACGAACAATAATAAAATAAGTTTTTAATATACTCGTAACAAAGATAGGCGACGGTATGAAAAAATGACTGTGCGAATAATCGCCCAAGTTACAATCCCCCAAGTTAGAATCGCCCAAAAGTACAAAAATTAACAATCGCCCAAAAAACCAGCTAAAATTTTTGGGCGATTGTTCATTTTGGGTTTGGGCGATTGTTCGTGTTTTTCCAATTTCGAAGAATGAATTATTGCCCAAAAGTATTTTTGGGCGCATATTATTTAATGATTTGGGCGGAAGTTTGCAGTTTTGGGCGATTGTGCATAATGAACAAACTCCCAAATTTTTTTGGGCGATTATTCATTTCACAATTTGGGCGTTTGTAACTTGGGCGATTATTCAGACAGCCATATTAGTCGGTGCGAATATTCGCCCAAGTTACAATCGCCCGAATTCTGAAATGAATAATCAATCGCCCAAAAAAGAAACGCTAAACTTTTTGACCGATTGCTCATTTTGAGTGTGGGCGATTGTTCATAATGAGTGTTCGCCCAAATATTGAAGAATGAATAATTGCCTAAAAATATTTTTTGGCCGATTGTTCATTTCGTTATATTTTATTCGGGATGGACATTATGGCCGCAAAATGATTTTCCCTTTTACGGAATTTTAAAAACTACATTCCGTACAAGGACAAATTTTTTTGGGTGATTGTTCATTTTGGGTTTGGGCGAATTCGACATTAGTCGGTGCGAATATTCGCCCAATTTACAATCACCTAAGCCTAAAATGAACAATCACCCAAAAAGAATTTGAGCAATTGCAACATTTACAACCAGGTTGTAATCGCCCAAAAGTACGGAAATGAACAATCGCCTAAAAAACCTGCAAAAATTTTTGGGCGTTTCATAATGAACAAACACCCAAATTTAAAATAATAAACACTATCATTTGTACATTATATTGTACATTATGAACGAACGCCCAAATTTTTTGGGCGATTATTCATTTCACAATTTGGGCAAATGTTCGCAGTTTTGGGCGATTGTTCATCACTTTGTTGGGCGATTGTACATTATGAACAAACTCCCAATTTTTTTTGGGTTCATTTTTGGGTTTGGGTGATTGTAACTTGGGCGATTATTCGCACAACTTGAAAAATTAGATTTTTAGACATAACTTTTGGTTGAAAACTGATAGTGGGGTCATTTTTGACTTTTGATATTGGCTTGTAGTAAAAAGGCTTGACTATTTTGTAAAAAATATAATAACACCATTTTGGAAAAAATAAATTTGCCAAAAAAAAAACATAAAGGCCCTTGATGTTTTGATGACAAAAAAATTTCAACAACTTGTGCGCAAAACTAGAAGAATTATTGCAAATTTATATAAAGAATTAATATAAAAAGTAGTCAGAAATGCAATTTTTACTTGTTTTTATTTTTACCATAAAAACAACTTTTGAGTCATGTTTTTAATAAAAATTTAAGGAAGTTTGAACCTTTTTTAAAAAAACAATTAAAAATATATATACACTGAGCAAACGGTACAGTTCAAAGTGTTTTTGTTAAGTCCTTTAATTGGACTTTTGAACAAAAAAAAAATTAAAGTTCAATATGTATATTTTACAACAGCGGACATATTGCATAGAAAGTAGAAAAATATGTAGTTTCAATTCGATTTTTTCTCATTTTTAGGTAACGATGTTATATGAACAAGTCGGCCATACACAGTACTTAATTTTATATTTAAGCATAGTTAAATTTTAAAAAATTTACTCAAAGGAAGTTTTAGGCAAAAGCTGTTAAAATGAAGGCATATTTTAGAAGATGTTTTCTTAAATAATTTATTATGTATACAAAAAATTTATTTTTCATGTTTATTTTATAGCATCAATTTATGTAAAAAAATAGGTTTTTTTTCTTAACATGTATTTTTTTATAAATAAAGATGGCGCTGAACCAGCTAAAATTTTTGGGCGATTGTTCATTTTGGGTTTGGGCGATTGTTCGTGTTTTTCGAATTTCGAAGAATGAATTATTGCCCAAAAGTATTTTTGGGCGCATATTATTTAATGATTTGGGCGGAAGTTTGCAGTTTTGGGCGATTGTTCATCACTTTTTTTGGGCGATTGTGCATAATGAACAAACTCCCAAATTTTTTGGGCGATTATTCATTTCACAATTTGGGCGTTTGTAACTTGGGCGATTATTCAGACAGCCATATTAGTCGGTGCGAATATTCGCCCAAGTTACAATCGCCCGAATTCTGAAATGAATAATCAATCGCCCAAAAAAGAAACGCTAAACTTTTTGACCGATTGCTCATTTTGAGTGTGGGCGATTGTTCATAATGAGTGTTCGCCCAAATATTGAAGAATGAATAATTGCCTAAAAATATTTTTTGGCCGATTGTTAATTTCATTTGGCCACAAAATGATTTTCCGTTATACGGAATTTTAAAAACTACATTCCGTACAAGGACAAATTTTTTTGGGTGATTTTTCATTTTGGGTTTGGGCGAATTCGACATTAGTCGGTGCGAAGATTCGCCCAATTTGCAATCGCCTAAACCCAAAATGAACAATCACCCAAAAAAAATTGGGCAATTGCAACAATTACAACCAGGTTGTAATCGCCCAAAAGTACTAGTACTAGTTTCATAATGAACAAACACAAAAATTTAAAATAATGAACACTCGCCAAAAAATTTTTGGGCTATTGTACATTATGAACGAACGCCCAAATTTTTTGGGCGATTATTCATTTTACGATTTGGGCAAATGTTCGCAGTTTTGAGCGATTGTTCATCACTTTTTCATTGTACATCATAATGTACAATCGCCCAATTTTTTTTTTTGGGTGATTGTTTATTTTTGGGTTTGGGTGATTGTAACTTGGGCGATTTTTCGCACAGCTTGAAAAATAAAATTTTTAGCCATAACTTTTGATTGACAACTGATAGTGGGGTCATTTTTGACTTTTGATATTGGGTTAAAAGGCTTGACTATTTTGTAAAAAATATAATAACAACATTTTGGAAAAAATAAATTTGCCAAAAAAAAACATAAAGGCCTTTGATGTTTTGATAACAAAAAAAGTTCAACAACTTGTGCGCAAAATAGAAGAATTATTGCAAATTTATATAAAGTATTAATATAAAAAGGAGTCAGAAATGCAATTTATACTTGTTTTTATTTTCACCATAAAAACAACTTTTGAGTCATGTTTTTAATAAAAATTTAAGGAAGTTATATATACACTGAGCAAACGGTACAGTTCAAAGTGTTTTTGTTAAGTCCTTTAATTGGACTTTTGAACAAAAAAAAAATTAAAGTTCAATATGTATATTTTAAAACAGCGGACATATTGCATCGAAAGTAGAAAAAAATGTAGTTTCAATTCGATTTTTTCTCATTTTTAGGTAACGATGTTATATGAACAAGTCGGCCATACACAGTACTTAATTTTATAATTAAGCATAGTTAATTTTTAAAAAATTTACTCAAAGGAAGTTTTAGGCAAAAGCTGTTAAAATGAAGCCATATTTTAAAAGATGTTTTCTTAAATAATTTATTATGTATACAAAAAATTTATTTTTCATGTTTATTTTACAGCATCAATTTATGTAAAAAAGTAGATTTTTTTTTAACATGTATTTTTTTATAAATAAAGATGGCGCTGAAGTGTGCTTAAAAAAACGGTTAAAATCGGGCCACATCATAGCTCGGCTCGAGATCGTCTGGAAGAAAAAACAATAATGCATTCGTAAACGTCTAATTCTTTTACAAACCGTACGGATTTGGATGAAAATTGACCGACACATCTTCGATTTGGCTGAAACTTTTTTCACGGATTCTATATCGAAAAATAAATAGGTAAAAGGAAAGGTAGAATGATTTCAAAAGTAGATAGTTTGACGCGTTTGAAGGTTTTCAGCCCATAAAATCCTTTTCTCATAATCAATTCAATTATGTTTTTTTAAATACTTTCATTTTGACCAAACATTTTTTTTATGTAATTGTTTTATTTGCAATCTATTAAATATATAATAAATAATAAGCCAATTCGATAGCTTTATAAACTTAGCCTAGATTGAACCTAATGAGAAAAGTTGTTCGGCCAGTTGCTCAAGATAATGTTATGATGATTCCTTAAATATTTCGACTCTGGCGAAAGCTATCCGTGAGCTGGAATCGTTTGAAATAACCTCTAAAAATCGAGTTTTTTCTAAAAATATTGACTGGTGTGGTAATTTAAAATAAAAAAATTATCAGAAATAGTAGTAATAAAAAAGTTCTTCTAATTTGCATAGAAAAAAAAAATTTTTGCGTGGGACTAAAGATAATGTGGATTTTTATGATTTTTTTACTATTATTTTCACTGAAATTCAAATAACTTCATTATTTTTCAATGCGATTCTCGTTTTAAGACACCATTAGAACTGTTTTGAGTGCTTGCAGTGATTACTGATCAGAATTTTTTTAAATCGATACATCTTAAAACTAAAAAATTAATTATAAAATCAGCATTTACTGAAAAAATATTGAGAGAAATTAAAAAAAAATAAAAGCAATCAGCCTAACCAAAAAACTTTTTAATGTCGACTATAAGCTTAGTGTAAGCTTTTTGACAATAAATTCTATGGAAATAATGTCAGAAAAGCTCACACTAAATTAAGAGTCGACATTAAAATTTTTGTTGGTTAGGCTGAATGAAGTCATTTAAATGTTGAGAGTTTTTGTATAGAAGTAAAATAAAAAATTATCAAAAATGTGCGTGAAAAACAGCATTATCTTTAATCCAAGTGCAAGCAATAAAAATTTTTTGATGCAAATTGAAATAGTTTCTTCTAGCTTAAAATTTCTGGCAGTTTATTTTTGTACAACTTTTAAGCCAGCTAATATTTTTACAAAAAATTCTATTTTTAGAGGTTATTTCAAACCATTGCAGCTCACGGATGGCTATTGCTAGAGTCAAAATATTTTTGAAATCATCATAACAAAAACCAAGGACAACTTTTTTGCTTTCTATGGAGCGTGAGGCGCTTTAATGTACATATATATCGGTCATTCCATATCAAATCGCACGCTTTTCGAAACTCACCTTTCTGTAAAAATTTGGTCCTTTGCACGTGGATACTACTTTAAAAAAGAAAAATATTTGCATATTTTCTTTTATAAATTTAAATTTTTTTTTTGCAGTTATACACAGTGAAAAATTATAAAGAAAAACAAATATTGTCATTTGGACATGTACTCAAACAACTACATCTTCTAAACCGTAAGTCGTACAAAAAAATTTTTAAGGCCCTTATTATGAGCTGCGTTCGATCTTCGACTGTAGTCAAAAGGCCTGATCGAACGAATTTGCATTTGGTATTATAACGTGCTTACGACAAAGAGTAGCGCCATTGTGAATTTCGTTCATATTGTTTGTTCACGGTAGTATATTTCTATCAGGTGATCGTTGTTTTATTTCAACCAAATACGATTGGTTTGAAAGCTGATTGCCAAAAAATAAGACAAAAAAGTTATAACTATGGCGAAAATCATTTCCATACGATTCGATGCTTCGTCAGAAGAGGATGAAAGCTTGACGGAACTGGCTAGAAGTAGAAAACTGTTGAGCAATGCTAATTTTTTTAGCTAATCTTAAGCCACTTTGCTGTTGTTCTAACTGGTGATCATAAGCAATTTAATTCTGGCGTGAGTTCTTCCCATTTCTTTTTCGCCTGAACTTTGCAGTCAAAGTTTGCCTCCATCAATGAGACCAGTTTTTCTAACTGCGATTTGTTGCTTAGATCTGCATAAAATTTACAAAAACAGTTCAATATTAGTTTTTAGTCTTTAAAAAGGAAAATACAATCACAAAATACTTAAATTTTTAACAATTTTTGCTCAGCACGCATCGCATCGAAAGCAAAATCCTATTCGACTGGAATTTCGATGAGCAACGAACATTTCGATAGGGTTGCACTGCTCATAATAAGAATTTAACGTTCGATACTCGTTGTTCGATAACCAGCGAAGATCGAACGTCGAAAGCAACTCATAATAAGGGCCTAAGACATATTTTAAAGATCTTGAATTTGTCTTTATTGTGGTGTCCCTCTTTACAAACACTTTCGAGAAAAATTTTAAATTTTTTGACCGCTAAAAATTTCATTCCCATCTTTCAAGGTCAGCACCATTATTTTTTTGGCACTTTTAAAATATCGTATTGTCGCATTCATTCTTAATGTATTATCAAAATTTGATGTTGGAGAATCAATGTTTACTACACTCAGGGAATTATTGAATTTCGTACACGGCTGCCATGAAAAAGATGAGGCTGTAGTAGCCATACTAGAGTTTGTATATATGAAATGAAGTCATCTTAGCTGAAAGTTTATTGCAAATACTTTATCAGAGCTCTCATAGCCCCAATTGAATCATAATCATAAAAAAAACAAAAATTTTGTTGAGCGTCTTTTGAAAATAAGAGCTGTGGTAACAGTTGTGATACATTCAGTATTGTGGCTACTGCACCCAACATTTAAATCTTGCGTGTAGAGAAACTCCAATACGGCTATTGTAGCCTCAATATGATTTTCACGCTTTTACTGAAGATACTAAAACCACAAAAGACAAATTTCTCTATTTTAGTTTTGGCTTTGCAGCGATTTGGCATTTTAAAAATAAAATATTTTGTAAAGTTCTATGAACAATTAAAATTTTATATTTATTTGATCAAAAAAGTAATATTTTTTCAAATGATTTGAAATAAAAATTTATAAAAATATTTAAAAATAACACTTTTATTAAGCAAACGGCATTAAGAAATCGGTGATAACCTTAAAAGCGCAGAGGTAAGTAGCTTAAATAGAAAAAGTTCTGACAACCACAACATAAGGATTTATGGCTATCAAAACCGAATTCCTCTCACCATAGCAAAAGGCGCTGTTATGACCCCTCCACAATTCGGCTGTCAAAACCGAATTCCTCTCACCATAGCAAAAGGCGCTGTTATGACCCCTCCACAATTCGGCTGTCAAAACCGAATTCCTCTCACCATCGCAAAAGGCGCTGTTATGACCCTTCCACAACTCGGCTGTCAAAACCGAATTCCTCTCACCATCGCCAACGGCGCTGTTATGACCCCTCCACAATTCGGCTATCAAAAACGAATTCCTCTCACCGTTAAAAGTTCTTACAACTTTCTGTGAGGTTGTCAAAACCGGCAGAGAATCTCTTAAACAGGAATCTAACAGCCCTTATAGAAGTTGTCAGAGCCTCGCATATTAAATTTTTTGAGAACCGTAAAATTACGGCTCGAAGAAGCGAAGTTTTGATAGCATCGCCAGTTCTGTGAGTGTATTTTTACGAAATTTTCAAAAACTGACTGCACACAATTTTTAAGTACAAAATACTTTAATTTTTAATTAAAAATGGAATTTTTAGTATTTTATACTAAACTAGGTACGTATCGTCGCTGCGCCAACAAAAATAGTCATATATTTTTCAGTAAATTTTCAGGAGAGCAAAAAACAAATTTTTTTCAGAGCATTTCTGGTACTGCGAGGAATAACTGTTTTTTATCACTTCTAAATCAGAAGAGGTATAAAAAACTGCAGATGCAGAAATGTGGGTAATAGACTGACTGTGGGTAAAACTGATTTTAATCAGTCATATTGAAAAATTTTATCAACTCGTTAAAATATACCTTTCCTCTGAAGAGACTCTATTTTTGAAATTCGCTAAAATATTTCTTAGTTGTAATTCCGTGATGTATCCCTATGTTAAAACTAAATTAATTAGTTTAGTAAAAAAATACTAAAAATTCCATTTTTAATTAAAAATTAAAGTATTTTGTACTTAAAAAGTGTGTAGTCAGTTTTTGAAAATTTCGTTAAAAATAGCAAACATTGATTCTTCAACATCAAATTTTGAGAATGCATTAAGAATGAATGCCTCAATACGATAATATTTTCAAAGTACCAAAAAAATAGTAGTGCTGACCTTGAAAAATGGGAATGAAATTTTTAGTGGTCAAAAAATTTAAAATTTTTCTTGAACATGTTTGTAAAAAAGGAGACCACAATAAAACACAATTCAAGATCTTTAAAATATGTCCTTAATTTTTTTCTTGTAGGACTAACGGTTCAGAAGATGAAGTTGTTTTAGCACATGTCCAAATGACAATTTTTGTTATTTTTCATAATTTTTCATTGTGTATAACTGCAAAAAAGAATAAACAATTGTAAGTTCTATCGACGTGCAAAATTTTAAAAAAATCAGAATCGTCAAAATTAGTTTTTGGACAAAAGCGTCCGATTTGACATGGAATGACCGATATACGTTTTTATTACTATATCAAACATTAGAAAAACTTATTTTCTAATCTAAAGTATGATGCCTTATTAGTCTAGTTATTTTTTCACTATCATCTAATAAGGTAATGGCAAATACATTTGGATGGTAACTCAATCTATCTAAGAATTCTATGACAGTGCGTGTTTGTAGATCTCTATGAATTATGTTGTTTTGTTTACGAACCATGGAGCATTTGAAATCGTTTTCAACGTTTTAGAGTGGTGCCTTTGAAGAATCTCTACACAGGAATTCCTCACAGATGTATGCCATGTGTCCAGATTGGCTTTAGTATGGTTTTATAGAGCAGAATTTTGTTTTCTATACTTACATATCGATTCTGTCGCGGTAACGCTAATCTTATTACCGAAGAAATTCACCTTATGGTAAATTTTACACCTTTTTGGCATTCTGCAACCAAGCGTTACCGATGAATATTGTTACCATCTCTTTAGGTGGTAACAAGCAAAATAGCTGGCATTTGTGTAGCTTGCAGCTGTGCTGGCGTAGTTCGTTCTTATTTCCTGCTAAGAAAAGCAAATATTATTTGAAAGTTAGCAAAATTCAATTAATTCTTTGCATTTACTTCTCTTTTTTACTTTTTTTTTTTTTTGTTTCACCACACTCTCACACAGAACTGCGAGTGCTCTATTTCAATGAGGTGAGTTTACGACGTTTGACAATGTTACCGAGTGCACAGAAAACCGATTGCTAAGACCGGTAACGAATTTCGGTAACAAGATTACTATTACCGGTAACGCACAGAATCGATCTGTTAATGATGAATTTGGTTGAAGTAGCCACATTTTCTTAGTTTTAATTGTTAGATGTTACCATACCAAGATACTTAACTTTGAGGGATTTCAATGTTGTTTAGCTGAAGTTTTCGACATTCACCTTATCTGAGAGCAAATGTGATATGGACTGACTTTTGTGTTAACTTTAATGTTCCACTTTATTAACCACTTCTCAACTAAGCCGATAATATTTTGAAGGGAGTTGGAAACTTCTGTAAGCGAATTATTTAAGGTTATGAGTGCTGTATCATCGGCATAAGTTGCTACTAGGACATCACCATCTGTCGGCATATTTTCAGTAAATATTGCGTATAGTACTGGCTCTAATACACTACCTTGTAGTAATTTCACATATTCTTGATATTTCTGCGTTGAAACTTCGATTTTGAAGATATGACTCAAAAATAAAGTAAAATGGAGTTGGAAGAAGCTTCCTTATTTTGTATAGGAGCCCTTCATGCCAGACTCTGTCGAAGGCTGGCTTATATCTAAAAATACAGAGGCACAATATTTTTTTACGTTCAAATGAGTCTCGTATAACTTTTATCATTCGATGACACTGCTTGGCAGTCTCATGTTTTTTTCCGAAATCCAATCTGATGCTCAGGGATAACACTTTGTCCCTTCAAGTCAGTAATTGTCGAAGAAATATTTTGTTCAAATACTTTTGAGTATACTACCAACAAAATTATAGGCAGGCCTATATGATGATGCAGCGTTTTCAGATTTTCCTGGCTTCGGTACCATTATTATGTCAGCACACTTTCATTGTGTTGGGAAGTGGGAAGCCTCATAATGGCATTAAATAAAATTGTGAGAAATTTGATTAGTTTCCTAGGAAGTACTTTCACAACAACTGGACCTATTTTTTCGTAGTCAAGAGTTTTCTTGTTGTTAAGCGACATTATTTCACGAAAAACCTCTTTTACAGAGAAGCGTTTGATTGATAGGTCTATTTGACAAGGACAATCTAAAAATTCTAAAACTTCTTCAACGTTCGATTGGCTATTTAAGTCATAGGGTTTGAAGGTGTCTTCTAAATGTTTGGAATAAGCATTGGCCGTATTTCTATCTGTTCTGCACCAAGTGTTATTGCTATCTTTATTTGGAACGTTTCTTTTAATCGGTCGCTTGAGGAATTTTGTGGCGCGCCAGAGACTTTGTTCATTCTTACCATACGCACCTAATTTTTTTAAAAATAGCTATGTTTTTGTCTCTTTTTGATCTTTCACTCTTTTTTTAAGTTCACTTGTAGCATTGTTCAAAACTCGTTTGTCTGCTGGATTTCTATTATTTTTCCAAATTCGTCTAAGTCTTCTTTTGTTTCTTATAAGATCTCTAGTTTTGGCTGTGAAATAAACTGTGTTACCGTTATTTCGATTTGACTTTTGTATTGGAGTTGACCGGAAAGCAGCTTCATGAACAATGCTAGCAAATTTCCCTATTACTTTTTTTAGATCTAACTCTGAATTGATTGGCATGCTAACATCCAGGTTTCTGTTGATGCAGTTTTGAAAAGATTCAACGTCTGTTTTACTTGAAAAGATCGGATGCGGATTTTGAGTACGAGATATGTTTGTTCTAAATTTGATAATTGTTAAAATTCTAAAAATGATAAGTGATGAATCATCTGAACTTAGCTCATTACTATCAGCTATATCTAGCAACTGACTAGAAATTCCGGAGGTTACCGCTAAATCAAGAGCATCTGGTATTTTATAGGAGTCGCTTTTGCATTTGTAGACTTCACTACCGTTGGGTGCCCCAAAGAAAGGCTTCGAAACTTCACTAAGCGACTTCACTAAGCGAGAGCCCCAAAGAAAGGCTTCGAAAAAAGTTGTAATACTCTTGGCAAATTATATTATGCCTAGGAGGGCAGCAAATGGCATAGAAAGATACAAAAGAGTTGTTGCATTTGGCTTTAATACATTCAGCCTGAAGATAAGGCTTACAGACTTCCTGTAAAATTTCATATTCTATAGTTTATCTTATCAATGTTGCTGCACCTGCAGGCGCTCTATTGTCAGGGTGATTTGTATTGATTAGATCGTATCCTTTAATTCTGAAAAATGTTCTGGTAGTGAAATGTGATTCTGATATTAAAAATATGTCAATATGATTTGAATAGAGGAATAACTCAACTTCCTGTGTATGATTAGAGAGTCCATTGGCGTTTCACAAAGCTATTCTTAGATTTATTTGCATAATTTAGTTATAATAAGGTTCATCATGTTCATAAGATTATTTGTCATTTCTAGCTGTTTATCTAAAAGTGCCTCAATTTTTGACAATAGGCTAGTATTTTTATTTTGCGAAGAGTTATTCGTTTTGAGAACTTTGGAATAAGATGGCTTATCTTCAGTAGAGGCAGTAAATAAATTGCCTGTATCAGCACCTGTTTCTGGTCTTTATAGACTGTATTCTTGACGATCGTTTCTAACATATCTCGAGTTGTATTGTGTTCTGGTTTTAACAAGATCTTGGTAAATTTTACAACCTCTATAGCTAGCTGCATGATTTTGCAGATAGTGCACGCAACGCAGGGGAGAGTTTTTATCTTTAGTGCACTCAGTTGTTGGGTGATCAAGCCCACACTTAACGCATCTGAATTGTCTTCTACAATATGTTTTCGTATGACCGAACAATTGGCAGCGATAGCACTGAAAAAGTTCCGTCACTTTTTTGGGAGACTCTATGATGACAATCGCATTATTTATTTGTTTTATTTCATAGATTTCTTCATTGTTATTATTAGGTTCAAGATCCACAAAAAATAATGAAAGTGGATGATTTGTAACACGACTTTTAATATTACTTATATTTCTTACTTTATGACCTAAATAAACTAACTCGTTTTTAATATCTCTATATTGGCTGTAGAGTTTACACCTTTGCTTACTACCCTGCATGCTCTTTCTTGTTTTAATTGGTAGGAATGAAAATTTATTTTAGTTTTTCTAAATGCTTAACTAATTTTCGATACGCATGAACAGTCTTAATCATAAGACGAATTTGTCCGTCTTTTAGAGATGTATAATTAAATTCTTCACTATCAATAACACTTGTTAACTCATCTTTCATTTGAGAGATGTTTGGTATGTAAATTGGTGGTGGTTTAGGCGTTGTAATTTTTTCTCCTGAGTCTTCGTTTTCTGCGTTGCTCAAGTTTGCAAATCTATTTTTAGATGATGTTGCACAAGCATAAGTTTTTTTGTTTCAGAAAAAATTTGGGAACTAGAGGGTTACAAAATTTTAGATATTTTTATAATCAACAACTTTTTAACCGACTTCAGAAAGGAGGAGGTTCTCAAGTTGGATGGTTTATTTTATTGCCGCAATTTTTAGTCAACAGATAGAGACATTGAGCGCGGAGGTGGCTTTCAAAAATGTGAGCGGTATTTAACAAAGGGGCGTGGCAATATTAGAAAACTCTGTGTATCGAATAATATTGACACTAGGATACTGAAATTAAGTACAGGGGTAGGAACAATTTTTACAAATTATTGTCAAAAAAGTGGGCGTTATTTGATAAGGGCGTGACAATATTAGACAAACGGTGGAACTCGAATAATATTGACTTTAGGATACTGAAATTAGTTACGGGGGTAGGCATGATTTTGAAAACGGTCAAGAAAGTGGCAAATACTTTACCTCAGTTTAAATTGACACTAGGGTACTGGATATTGGTACAAGAGTAGAAGCAATTATTGCAAATTACACTCTATCTCGAATAATATGGACACTAGGGTAATACCCCTCCAGGAAAAATCGGAAGGCTTTCATCTAAAAGTGATAAAGAAATATTCCCCACCGCATCTTTCGGAAGCTTAAGGGTAGTTTTATATTAATGTTGTTTCCAAGCCGCTTCTTTAAGAATGCATGTGGAAACTTTTACTTATTGTTTAGCAATGACAATAGAAAATATTAATATCATTGTTTCCTAGCCGCTTATTATAGAATTCGATAGTCTAGTGGTAGCACGCTTGACTGTCGCTCAGGGGACCCTGGTTCGAATCCTGGCCGGGCATTTTCATAACAAGGGAGAGGAATGTTTCCACATTAATTTTTAGAACAGGGGAGAGGACTACTTTCAATTCACTTTTTAAGACAGCGGAGAGGAATGTTTCCACATTCATTTTTAACACAGCGCACATAGGGCCAGATTCAATTTTTTTCGGCATAAAGTCGTAAATTTTAGTAAAATATATTTTGAAATTAACTGAATATTTTGAAAGGGCATGCATTGGGTACATCGAATTCGCAAATAAAAACATTTCAATGGCAACGCTGGATTTTTGAGGCGCTAACAAAGTCAGCTGTCTGGTTCGCTGTTTGTTTTGTCAAAATTGGCGGGAGTCTTTTACTCAACTTTGCGCTTTTGCTGTAGCAACACCAGGTATCCAAATCTTTTTTGGCAAAATGGAAAATAAAGGTCAAGGTATGCCAAATATAATTGTTATTAAATATTTTCGAATAATGAGTTATATTTTTTAGTTGTGGATTGTCTTTGATATGTCTTATTTTAGAAAAAAATCTAACCGAAGTGTTCGTGTATCGTGGAGTAAAAAACTGATTTCTGCCAATTTGTGCCAAAAAGTAATTATGCAAATGTTTACTCTAAACTGTGTTTTTAAACTTGTTGCTAACATTTTTTGCCCATTTTTGACCATTCTCGCATATTTTGCATTTTTAGCCAAGTTTGAGGTAAGCCATTCTGCCCTACTGGATGTGTGGATCAACGAAAACCGAAATGAAAAAGCGTTATTTGACTGGATTGTTGATAAATTTCATTTAAATGATGTATCAGTTGACTTAAAGGCCGAAATCACTAAGAAAATAAGGAGTTTTCACCTTTATATTATGAAAAATCTACCTAAATGTAATCGTACAATTACGACATTTAAAAGGAAACATTCCAGTTGGCTTTTGTCAAGCATGACTGTTGTCGTGGAGAAAATCAACGACCAAGTTGCTGCAGAAAATCAAATGGGACGACCACGACTGTCTTACAGTGATGCAGGATCACGGCTAAAAAGAAAAATGGCAAAGGAACTGGCAGATAATGAAGAAAATAATACAAGTCTCCTTGTTCATGCAGCATCAGTTTCAGCGAAAGAGGCCAAAATGAGCGATACTGCGTTTGTATTAAAGAATACTCTTTCTACTTCTAGTTCATCAAGTGAGATTAGAAAGAAACTGTCATTCTCGGAGCCGGTTCCACTCACACCAAGTCAAGCTCTGGCATTTTTGATCGACAACTCCGTCACTAAAGCGCAATACAACAGCATGAGACCTTTAAATAAATCACAATTTTCCAACATTTATCCATGCTATAATAAAGTAAGAGAAGCCAAATTGGAGTGCAGGCCTACGGGAGTCAATGTGACGGAAACAAGAGCCGAAGTATCTCCCCAAAATTTGCTTAATCATACGGCCAGTAGAATTTTCCTTCTGCAGGATGCTGTATTCAAGAAACATCAAAACATAACAGATGTCAAACTAATCGCGAGCTATGGATTTGACGGCTCTACGGGGCAGAGTGTGTACAAGCAGAGATTTCTAGGAGAAAGGTCTGATATCAATGACGACTCATTATTTGTTACGAGCGTCATTCCACTGAAACTAACGGATGATTTTGGAACGCCTTTGTGGATAAATCAAACCCCCCAATCAGTAAGATTTTGCAGACCCCTAAAGCTTGAATTCGCTTAAGAAACCAAAGATCTTATTCTGGCAGAAAAGGCGGATTTAGAATCACAAATTCTAAACTTAACAGCTTTTAATTACAATTTCTCAATTGACAGAAAAATCACTGTCACTTTTGATCTCCATTTGACATTGATTGACGGCAAGGTGTTAAATATATTAACGGGAACCAAATCTTGTCAAGTATGTCCTATCTGTGGAGCCAGCCCAAAAGATTTTATGAAAACTACAGACATATCAAACTTTAAAGCTAAGTCTGGAAATCTTCAACACGGCATCAGTCCCCTACATGCATGGATAAGATTTTTTGAGTTCGCACTTAAAATCTCGTATAAACTACACTTTAAAAAGTGGCAAGAGATAAAGAAGAAAAAGACATGATAACATCCCGTAAACAAGAAATACAAAAATTATTTTGGAGTGAAATGGGATTACATGTAGATAAGCCAAAACAAAACGGAAGTGGAAATACAAATGACGGAAATACCGCAAGAAGGGCATTTAAAAACACAAGGCAACTTTCAGTAATATTAGAACTAGATTATGATATCGTAGAACGGTTTTATATTATTTTAATAACTATATCCTGTGAATTCCCAGTAAATACTACTAAATTCAGCTAATTATGCCAAGAAACTGCGTCGAATTATATGGAAAAGTATTCATGGTACCCAATGTCAGCAATTGTCCACAAAGTTTTAGTTCACGGTTCACAGATAATAGCATCATCGGTATTACCTATCGGTTGCTTTGGAGAAAACGCATCTGAAGCGCGAAATAAACTTTATAAGCGCGATAGACAATCATATGCGAGACGACATTCTCGTATCAACAATTTATCGGATGTGTTCCACCGATCAATGGATTCATCGGACCCTTTTCTTTCAAGCCTTAATATAAAAAAAGATTAGCTCAAAATAAAAAAACCTCGTTACCAAAGGAAGTTATTGATCTTTTAGAAGCACCAAATGTAGACTATAAAAACCAGGAACAGTTTTTAGACAGCGATGATAGCAACTCGGATACTGATCATGAAGACAACTTTTGCTTGGATTTGGAAGTAGAAAAAGAAGATTAATTTAATAGTATTAATATAATACCTTTAAGAAATCAGTATTTAAGTTTGTTTAAATCGAAGCATCAAATAATAAAAACAAATTTACTCCTCTGCAATGTGTCCTTATATGGGCGGTATAGGTGGGCGTGGTCGGATTGTTCTCACTTACTGCAAGTGCCAATATAATCAATTCCACCAAAATTCAGCTCTCTAGTTTTATTATTAGACTTTATGCCAAAAAAAATTGAATCTGGCCCTATGTGCAGCGGAGAGAAACGTTTCTCTTTAATGACATGCTATGTAAAAAAAGAAACACGAGTGTCCAACGGCAGGGATTGCTTCCTACATTCCATGGAATGTTTCCTGTTTATATCCGGGAATGTTTCCATTTCCTGGATGGTCAATTCGTTACAAGAATGTGTAGAATTATTACAAAACACTATGAAGAGAGTGGGCGGTAATAGACAAAGGGCGTGTCACTTTTAGGAAAAAACTGTATCTCTGTTAATATTGACACTAGTGTACTGAAATTTAGTGAAGGTGTAGGCACAATTATTACAAATTATGGTCAAAAAAGTGGGCTTTATTCGACAAAAGACGTGGAAATCTTAGAAAAACACTGTAACTCAAAAAATACTGGCACTTAGGTACGGAAATTCGGTACAAGAATAGGTAGAATTATAACAAAACACAATCAAGATAGTAGGCGGAATTTTTCTAAGGGCGTGTCACTTTAGGAAAAACACTATCTCGAATATTGACACTAGGGCACCAAAATTCGTAACAAGAATGTGTAAAATTGCTATCATAATCTCTAAAAAGGAAGAAATAAAAACAAATTCAAAACTGCTACAAAGTAAAAAATAATTTTAAATAACTTTTCACATTAATTCTTGCTCAAATTTGATAATTTATTTATATATATTTTTAAATCGGAAGTCTTATTATTATAATTTTTTTTTCTATTTTGTATTATTATCATATAAATATTAATTTCTCTATGAATATAAAACCTTTAAAGTCTGCGCTTGTATAATCAGACCTTTATAAAATAAATGCTCCGGCTTTAAAGGTTTTATATGCATAACGAAATTAATATATTTATAATAGTAATACAAAATAGAAAAAAAATTATATTAATAAGATTTCCAATTTAATAATATATATACAGATAAATTATCAAATTTGACCAAGAATTAATGTGAAAAGTAATTTAAAATTATTTTTACTTTGTAGTGGTTTTGACGTTGGTTTTTTTTTTTTTTTTTTTTTGTTAAAAAGTTTTACATTTAACTTTTATTGATCCGATCTTTAGTTTTTTTTTATTAACGAAAACCCGTTTTTTCACGTGTACAAAATAATGTTTTAATAATAGTAATAAAAAAGGTACCACATTTTGAAAACATGTTTTTAATGTAAAATTAAACGGAGAATACTTTAAAAATATAAAAAAACTTGCTACGAGGTGGGGGCCGTCGTTAAAAATGTATTTTAATAATTAAATAGTTAATAATAATATACATTTTTGTTAATAACTTTTAAAAAGCTTTAAAATGCAAAAAGAAACAGTTTGTAGCTCACATAGAACCGGAGTTATACATTTTTAAAAATGAGTCTCCAAGCCTTAATACTCAGTTTTCTCAAATTTTCGATCACTTATAGTATCGAAAATGTGCTAACAAAGAAAAAAATCCTTGGACACGTATCTCTTATTTTTTTGATATAGAATCCGTAATAGTTTCAGCCAAATCGGAGATGTGTCGTTCAAAAAGGTGTTCGGTATGTAAAAGAATTAACCAAATAGACCCTTGACTAACTAACTAAAATTTAAATCGGTCCATTAGTTTATTTGCAGTAGTGTGGCTCGTTTTAAAAGAGTAACTTTAGAGAAAAACACGTTTAAAGTTACTCTGGCGCACCGGGAGAATCTGTATTATAAGCGGAATTGATTTGAAATTTTGTTTACATATTCTTAAATAGTTGCACAACAATAATCAATTAAAAAAAATTCGATTTTCACAATATTGTTTGCCTAAAACATCCCTTAATTAATGTTTGAAATTAAAGCTAGCCATTACATCTAGTTAAGCTCTGAAAGTTTCTATTTAAAGAATTGAGCGGATAAGTTCTTTCGATTATTGGTTTCGCTACAAATAAAATAGCAACAAATGTATACAAGTTACATACACAAATGCAAATACACACGCACACATACACATTGCCCCCGCCCACACAACAACACATACCTATTGCCATCTCTTTTGATAAAATGTGGATACTGTAAACTGAAGTGTAGATCTAGTTCCGTCTCGGAAAGTGGCGCATTTCCTGTCATTCCGCATCCAACACCAACGCTACCGCCGCCGGCACCACCGCTGCCTTGCTGTCCAGCTGCCACACCAATGCCAATGTTACCCATATTTCCGGGTGTACCAAGGTTTGACGAACTGAACAGATTGTTACCAGCAGAGCCACCAACTGATACGGCAGGAGAGTTTATCTGACTGCCACTAAGACTGAGACCACTACCGGTTACTGGGGAGTTTCCTTGTTGTTGATGATGTTGTTGCTGTTGTTGTTGTTGCTGCTGCTGCTGCTGTAGTTGTTGCTGCATCAACATATTTAAACCGAACGCATTATTCGTGGCGCTGTTTGTGGGTTGCTGCAACAAGCCGCTACTGGTTATCGGTATTTCATGAGAGCGCAGCGTACGCTTGGAACTCTGCATCTTTACAGCCAACGATAAGGACGTCATGTCGCCAGGCAATGGTGTCAATATAGATAAACGTGTTATTGTCAACGAGCAGAGTCTGAAAATAGAAAAAAAAGTTAGTAGTAAAAATGAATTGCATAAGGGCACATTTGTTGGAACATGTTGATGAAAAAGGAAATTAAAGAAAATCGAAAAGTTCAGAAGCAGTGAAAAATGTAATGGATATTTCCATTCATACAAAAACAATTTTCTTTAGAAGAGAAGCGCATACAATAAGTTAAAGTGACTTACAATCTGTACAATTTGCCTGAAAACTACTACTCAAGAATCTCTTTTAACATTCTCAACATTTTTCCAATAGAAAAATAACTTTTTTGTTGCCAATTGCAATTTTTCTTTTTACTTGGTTTATAATTCATGTTATAGTGTATGGTATGAATGACAGCTAACAAGTTCTTTGATGAACAGTTCTTTCGGAAATCAACATTCTGCAAATCATTTTTCATGAAACTCAATTTAAAGCTTTTGCCAATGCTTCAAGCCATAAATTAACTTAATTCACTTAAATCACTAACATCATCGCAGTTAGCTGTAAAAACCATTCCTTTCAATTACAAATTTTCCTTTTCTAGTTTTCATTCAGCGAAGCCTTCAAAGAATTTGCAAGAAATATCATACCATTAAATATTTGGAGCACTTTTTTTTAAAGAACTTTGGTAAATTGATTTTAAAGATTATATTCACATTGCACACAGAATTTCAATGGAATAAAAAACCATGAAAAGTTGAAAAAGCAAAAATCAATAGTTAGCAGAGCCTTCATAGGAATTAAAATTAAATTCAATATTTTATTTTTTCTATACCCCCACGCATATAAAAATGCGTTTGGGGTAAATTAACTTTGCCACTCCGTTTGTAACGCCGATAAGGAGGCGTTGCCGGCAAGCGCTGATAAAGGGGTTTAGCAAACCTCCACCCCCGAAATTTTCGCAGAATCTGTATTTAAATGTGGTTTACTGGTGTTTTACTATTTGAGAGTGCCAAAAAGTAAAACATTGATTTTTTTTAAAATTTATTTTAAATATTCACACCCTATCCTGCAAAGAAGCTGTTTGTCCTGCAATTGCAAATGGACTTAATTTTGTTTCTGTTTTTGTTTATGTTTTTTGCGATATCGCGCCTTTAGCTGTAAGATATTCAAGTCATTAGGGATGTCAATTAGGGATCTTTTTTAAGACCCGAATATCCCGGGATTATTCGATTCAAATCCCGGGATTGTTGAAAACATTTTTTTAATGGCTAATAAAATTTTGCAAACAACCGTCACATACTACCCCAACAACACTCAGTTCGTACGCCTAAACATTTTTGAAGTGATAACTTTTTAAGGCGAGTTGAACGATTTTGGTAGAGGGTAAATCTTTGGTTTGCGTCATCGTGAATTTCCGAGTAACTCTCGTCATCAATACAGACAGCGAGCATGGCAGAATAATCAGGTAGGGCTGACTCGGAGAGGAATGAAGTAGAAAGCAGAAAAAAGCGAGCAAGTTGTCAAAATCAGCTGTTCATCTCGAGTTTCTTTATCTTTATGTTTTGCAGTTGATTTTTGGTTAAAATTGTTTTTTGCTTTTTTGCAAATTGAACACTTCCTCGGCATTTTATAGTTTTATTTACACTGTTTTTATAATATTTTCATTTAAATGAACACAAACTTAACACACGTGTCCGCAATATTTACAATTTGTAAACATAATAGGGGTATTCACACTGACTTGGGTAGTTGGGTATGGGTAGATTGAGTACTTTTGGTTATTGCGAGCACCCTTAATTGCAATTGAGTACTTTGTAGAATAGTTTTGGGCAGTGCTGCATGTTTGTTTGATCTCCCCGGCTTATGTAGCTAATGAGAGATGAGTGACAGCTTTAAGAGGGTTGCCACAAAATCAATTTTTGTCATTTTATGTGCGAAAAATTTAGGCCATTAATTAGGGCGTAAAAAAAGTTATTTAATGTACGAGTATTTTTTTAGCGTGAACTTCGCAGCATCTCTTCATTTACTAGTAACCCAGGGAAAAACGCTGTCCTGTCACAGACCGGCTTACTGCCATATAAGAATTTTCATACTAGTCGAATAAAATTTTTAATTTTTTTTATATCTGAACAGGCATAACTGTATTGCGATTACGCCCATTTTAGTTCAGTTTCCGAAAGTAACTATACGCACTAATTTACCAAATTTTAGTCTAATACGACCAAAACCGTCTAAAATGTAGCATTTTTATTAACTTGTAGGCGGTTAAAGGTGGTTTGGCAAAATTTTCCTAAGCTATCTCGTACGCGAAACAAATCGACTGCCAAAATTTCAGCGCAATAAGTCCAGTAGTCAATTTTAATGATTTATGAAAAAGTTGGCGTTGCTATAGAACAACCACGCCAATTTTAAATACTGTTCCCGAATGTAACCATACAGACTAACTTACCAAATTTAAGTCATATACGAACAAAATCGTCTTAAATAAAGTATTTTTATTGATTTGTGGGCTGTAAAAGAGGGCGTGGACACCCATTTTTAATATAGTTTCAAACAATAACCTTACAAACTAAATTACCAAATTTTAGTCTAATATGATAAAAACCGTCCAAAATATAGCATTTCTATGTATTTGTAGGCGGTAAAAGGGGGTGTGGCTTTTTTTATTAACCGAGATATTAACTTTATTAACCGAGATATTAAAAGATATTGTAAATTTGGTTGCCTTACCGTGTTACCGTTCCTGAGATCTTAAGAGACACCGCACGAACGATTTTAAATAAATAGAAGGGTGGTAATAGCAGGCGTGGCAAAATTTATATATCTAGTGTCCACCACTTGGTCTCATAGCAAATATAAACCAACTTTCATTATAAAAACATACATAGCTCAGGAATTATAATATCTGAAAAGTAGGCGTATTTATAGTTCAACCATGCCCATTTTTTGTTGAATTTTCGATACGAACTAAATTACAAAATTTTAGTGCAATCTAACCGAATTCGGCTGAAATATAGCGTTTTTATTAACTTGTGGGCGGAAATGGGGGGTGTGGCAATATTTTTGTGCATTATTCGACGTATTAACCTTGACAACAAATATTGTAAATTTGATGCCCTTAGGTCAATTATTGCCTATTTTTGCAAAAGGTGGCAACACATGGAAAAGTACTCAATTTGGCAAGAAAACAATCTACCCAAACATGGGATCAGCTAGAGTAGATTGGTAGATGGGTACTTGGGTAGAATGGTACTTTACAAAAACAAAATGTACGGCATTTGCCAATCTACCCAACTACCTAAGTCAGTGTGAATACCCCTAATGTTCTTATTTCAACCTTTTCATTTTCCACTCTTCGTTAAAGGGCCAAACAGACCAGCCAGTTCGACAGTGTATTTGGCTGTTTTAGGTTTGTGCAGATGTCTGCGCAAAAATTAACATATTTTAATTTTTAGTTGTGTTTGCGCAAACCATATGTATAGTATGTAGTGAAAATCACACATCATAATCCCGAAAGTTCTATAGAGTGAAGAAGCCAATAAAAATTAATATCATTTTGTAATCTAAAACACATTTGATTTGATTTACTGATTACTTATTTAATAGATATGCTATGCATCAGGGAGGGAAATAACCGGATCTTCTGCCGGTTTTCAGATCTTGCTGTAAATGTAAAAGTGCTGCTTTGATTCAAAATTTCGGATCCTCAAGTGCTCTGAATTTCACCTTAATTTCAATTTTATTTTATAGCAATTGCGAATTAATTTTAAGGAGAACTCTTTTTATCGCATACAAATTAATATTGCCATCACACTTGTGACTCTAAAACTACTTAGTCTATGAGGCTCTTAAAATTGTGTGAGTGAGAGAATCGGGAGAATATTTTTATTGGAAAAAATTGTATTAGTTTAATTTTGCTGCAATAAACAGTTCGAATTCATATGAATTTATTTTATTCACTTTAAAGAGTAAAAATGAGCGCTTAAAATCGAAAAGGATCGTTAAAAGAATTTTATACAAACGCAAGTTAATTATGTGGTATGAAAACCATTTAGAAGCATATTTTGGAGTTTAATTCTCAAGAATCGATTTTATGTATAGTAAAGTGTAAATTTATTTAGGAAATCTTCCCGTTTGTGTTGCGAGAGTTTCAAAGGGCTGAGAGGTCGAAGTCTCTGGCAAGTTGCGCTGTAAACTTGCAAAGTCGTCAATCGTCTGATGATTTAATCTGGTGATCCATGCAACGATTATGTCGAAACTGCTACTCGTCACGTCTTGTTGCGCAAGGGTATGTTGAGTACTAAGATCACGAATATGTTACCTTATAATCCCAAAAACAAGTTTGGACCTAACCATTTCCTGATAATATGTCTGTTGTTAAACCAAAGGAGGGGAAAGAAGGAGAGCTTCTCTTAAGTTTTCTTCCATAAATTCAATCAAAAGTTCTATTGTTTTAGTTAACATTAGAAAATGATTATATCTTTTTCTAAAATCTCTGCTTTAAAGCTGGTCCAGTGTTTAATAACAACATCCTTAATTCAGTAGCCTGAAAAAGTTAATTTGTTTTTTTTTCTGAATTTTCAGGAGCATTCCAAACTAAATTTCCCCAGGAATCTATAAGCTTGGTGTACGAAAAATCGAAGAAATTTTTCCAATATACGAATAATAGAATCTAGAAAATATTAAATTATAGCCAAAAGAAAAATTCTAAAAATTAAACTTGTTTTTCAATAACAAATAAATCATGCACGGTTAAAAATCTTGGAATAAAATTGAAACTTTTCTGTATTTTATATATGACCACACAAGCTTTGGTTTCAAATCTACTATTTGCAAAATACTAAAAAATCGTTTTAATACAGCTTTGGTTTAAAATTTAGTACAAGCTTGGATTGAAATACAACAAAAAAAAAACATAACCAACACAGTGAAATTCGAACCAGGGATATCCAGTTTGTAAGCTCACTACGTTAACCACTGGGCTATTGCGCTGTACGAAACAAAAGCAATAAGCAAGTATACGAACTTAATAGCCTAATATTGAGTTTTAGCATTGCAATATTTCTTTGGTTTAAATTTTTGGTTTAAGTTTTTGTGAAAGTCTAAATTTTAAACCTCATGGTTAAAAAATATGCAGTAGTATTTTAGCTGGACTAAAATATATTCCGAGATTTTTAACCTTGTACATTAGATTGGTCCTTATCTGTATGGAGAAAAAAAAATTTCGTTTGTTTTTCTTGAGCACCCTTTTACTTTGTTCCTTTATATACAAAACGCATACAAAAAAGTTTCAAAGAAATTGGACTTTATTAACACGTACCGCCAGGAAGAAATTAACAAAATTATGAAAAAAAAAATATAAAACAGCATTTCCATTTTGAACGTACCGGTCTTACGGAATGGTCATCTCCGATTTAAGCGAAATTTCGCATAGAGCATCACTGAAGAAAAAAACTTCATGTAAAGGAAAAAATGCTAGTTATTTTTGGCGAAGTTACAGGGTGCACAAAATTGACAAAAATCGACAAAAACGTCGAAAATCGATTTTTACTAGAATACGTTCTTTTTTTCAAAAATTTTTTTTTGGTAGATCTTGACCACCATATGCAACTTTTGAGACCCTTTATAATATGAAATTCGAAAAAATTGTGATTCGATACGCCCTAATGCTCATTCAGTTGCATTGCCAGTGTAAACTTCAAGTTTCGAGCGGCACATCTTATTGTTGTTGTAAAAAAAAAATAGGAACTTATTTTTAGACGCTAAAGCCTGGTTTTCACTAGGTCAGTTTTCAATCACAAATGTTGTCAATCTAATGGAAACGTATTGTCATTTACAATTGTTGTCATATATGACCACTGATTGTCGTATAAAATCACAAATAAGTGAGAACAGATAGAATTTTGCTTGTCAATCAAAATATCGTTGTATGACAAGAAAAATCGAAATGCCAACATGTTGGCATTTTGTGTCAGTTGTTGCCTACAAAAAAATTTTGTTTTAGTTATTTTTCGTTTCACTACTGGCAAAATTTTTTAAATATTGTTATTTTAATTGGTTTAAAAGGAAAAATGCACTTAATCAGGGATTATCGCAGTTGCCGGTGTTGCTTCCAAGGGATTTGTTGCAGGACGCATTTTCGGCATTTGTATTGTTGCAGTCGCTTTGCCAGGAATTTGTCATTTGCGCGAATTTTGAACACGTATCTTGCGATGGAACATGGCGAGGGTGCCTTTTGAACCAACAGCGGCCACTGTGATAATCTTTGTTTAAGTGCACTTTTGTTATTAAGCCAATAAAATTAACAGTATTTTATAAATTACACCAAAAAGAAACATTTTCTAACAATCTCAAATATGAAACATCAGCTGTTGTTGATAAAAAAAGCACAACTGAACAAACCGATGGTATTTCACAAATAACATCGAAAGTGAAAACAGTATGGCAATCAATTAACTTATAAATTCAACGTCAGTCTTTGACATTCGATTTTATGTCAGTTTTTGGGTTTCAATGAAAACGCATTTGACGTCATATGGTCAAAATGTTTACTGACATCAGTGATTGTTGTTATTGAAATTGAATTAGTGAAAACCAGGCTTTAGGAACAAAAAAATCGGGTGCTCAATAATTTCTAAAATAAGGACCACTCTAGTGTGCATGTATGTATGTAGAACTTGAATTTGTTTTTTTGCTTTTTTGAATTTTGGTGATTGATTTTTGAAATTTTTTTTTGAAACGATTCGTCAATGATTCTTTTAAAATTGACGATTCGTTAACAAATGTTTCTTTTAAATATAAAGATTCGTTAACGATTTCACTTTTTGGTTTTGGCGACGCGTTCACGAATGTCTTTTGTCGGTTTTAAGGAATCGTTAACGAAGGAGGAATTTCTCCCGCTCGCGATATTATAAGTGAATCGTATATGATAATTGCTAGTGAATTAAATGTACGAGAAAGCGATTCGTAAACGATATCATAAGTGAATCATTTTGTTTGTTGGGCTGCTTATTTTTCGTATATTATAAATGTGTGTATAATGAAATTTCAAGGTTTTAAATCAAGCCTTGGCGTAGCCAAGAACTATAACTTCACAAAAATCACTTTTAAAATATGTGCATTTTATATGGGGGACCCAGAAGGGTGACAGATAGAGTTAAGAAATAATACTAAGGTTAAACAAATAATAGGACCTGGTCATACCTTTTACCCCTCGAGGGGCCAGTGCGAATCAACTATGCACTATTTTTCGAAATTTTTCTTAATTTTTAATGTTTTTTGTAGGGGGACTTCCAAAGATAAGGGGTCAGATAAGATGAGTTAAAAAATTGTTGGCAATAAAAATCGATTGAAGTTGATCATAAATTTGACCCACTATTACTATTTTTCGCTACTTTTTTCGAAATGTTACTTAATTTTTAATGTTTTTTGTAGGAGTGCTTCCACAGGGGTGTCAGGTAGGGAGTCGGTGTGTTAAAAAAATTTGCATTAAAAATAAATTGGAGTTGGTCATGCATTTGACCCACCTAGTGGTCACCTCGGGGCAGGTACAGCGATTTTTCAAAAAGTGCATTTTGTATGGGAAGACCCAGAAGGGTGGTAGATAGGGAGTCAGTATATTCAAAGGAAATTTTGGAGGTAAAAAAAATAATAGGAGCCGGTCATAGGTTTTACCCCTCTTGAGATCACCATGGATATTTACTATTTTCTGTAAATTTTTGCAAAATTAACCAACTTTGAAGCCGGCGCGGCAAGGGTTACCCCCATTCGATCGGAACCTAATTTTGGCTCAATGATTTTTTTGCGTAACCTAACAAAATAGGCTTTGATAAGCTTTTAATATTTCTATATTTATTTTTTCATACGACACTAAAACCAGGCTAGTCGGCACTGGAAAAAATGCAGTATACCGGGATTCCGGTATTGAAATACCTAGTTAACAGCTCATAACACTATTATTTCTTCATAATAATTTTAGACATATGCAGCAAAACAACTAAAGCAGAATAGGAGCAGCACACAAATCTCTTCCTTTAATACTAATATGTTCGACTATCGACAGTTATAACAGTGACAGATGTGCCAAAATACATCTTCGCCGCATCTGTCAGCAACACATCATTTAAATGGAATCTTGTTTATGTGCTAATCATTATTTATCATCTGTTGGCCTCTATCGGTGTGTGACTTTTTTCATTGTATTTGTTGTAAAATGTTTTTATTTGTTATAGATGCTTAAGTCAAAATAACAGCAACAAATTTAAGCTGCCCAGCGGGTAAAAGAAGCGCTGAAACACTAATGATGATGCGCTGTTTTTTAAGCAAGCGGCGCATCTTTTTTGATGAAGCTTACTTTCCTTTTTTGTTCTACGTGTCCGCAAAAGTAGGCGCATTTTTACTGCATTTTGGTAAGCTTTGAGGATGCAGTTAAATTCGAAAACAACATTAAAGATAAATAAAAAAAAATGCTTTGATAGTCTGGGATTGAACTCAGACTGCGTAGCTTAAAGTCGAATGTCTTAACACTGTGCTATTTTCTTGCTTGGTTTTGTATGAAAAAAATGTAGATAAAAATATGCGCTCAAAAACTCTGAAGTCTAAAGAGCGCGTCCTTAAAGCGTACCAAAACTGCGCATAAAATGCGGTGCTTCTACAAGCGCTTTTTATTTTTCCGCTGGGTGACGATACTTAACAACAGCCATCAGTTCTGTTGTCGCTTATGTTGCTGCTGCTTGTCATGCAGCAAGCGGTGGTTGCTTATTCAAGCAGCTTTAAATCCCTTTTTTATAAGCGTTGACATGCTTTGCTTGGGTTTGGCGGGTTCCTGATTCTCAACTTCGAGTAAGTTTTAAGCAATAAACAACATATTCGCACCTTAGCGGAAGTAGATTTTATAAATTATTAAATCAATGGTGATTGATTTAACGGCGAATTTTCCTAGTATTGATGAATCAATTAATCATGCGACAGGCAGTTAGGCTAAACCAGAGTGTAATACTCTTGAGTTTTACTTTTTATTAGGTGCATTTGATATATTAAAAAAAAAACAAACAAATCGTGTTGATTACAACAGAGATACGCGAAATGATGTGTATATTTATTATAATCGTAAAATATTGCGGCAATTTTGATAGACAGGCGTCAACGAACAATGCTTGTTTAACATGATTAAAATGTTGTAGTTGTTGTTGTTTTCTTATTGTTAAATATTGATGAATTGAATTATTGTGCTGCATGTGGTTTATTTTACGCGCTTCATCAAAAATACGCATACTTAAGTGTTCTTCTTTGCAGCAATTAAAAGAAGAGTTATATTTGTTAGTATGTTTGTATATAAGGGTGATTAAAACAAATTTTCCGCAAATCCACCAAACCCGACCGGAAGTGGGATGGTTATGTCAAAATATGAAAATAAACATTTTAAAAAAAAATTGATAGATAAAAATTTAAAAAAACGTATTAAAATTTTGGATACTAATTTTATTTTTTGAAGTGAAAACTTCTTTAGGCGCGTTGAATGATTTTGGTAGACGGTAAATCTTTGGTTTGCGTCATCGTCTTTTTCCGAGGAACTCTCGCCATCAATACAGACAGCAGAGATAACAAGAAAGGAAACTTAGAAAACATAACCTCAAAAAATTTTTGCATGTATTTGTGCATAAAAAAATTAACCCTGATCGTCACTCTTGTTCTTAATCGGCCGCAATCTGTTTGTTAGTATATACAGCTGCGGTCAAAATAATAGTAGCGCCCTTATATTCATACATGTTTGGATAAATAATGCTAGTATACGAATTTCGGATCCGGTAAGTCCATTTTCATTCCTATATGTACTTTCAACACTCGTTCCAACTCCGTACTCAGTTTCCTCCTATATTGTAAAACTTTCAAGACACAGGGTGTTTTACGGTTTTGGTACGTGTTTAGTATTATTGATCTAGAATCTAAACTACTCACCATAAAATAAAAAATAATATTTTGTATTCTAGAAAAAATATCAGATTTTTCATAAGTATATCAATCGCTTTTATGTCATGTGCTGTAGCGGAGAAAAAATTTTGAGATTATCCAAAAAAATATATACAAATTTTCTATCTTTTGTTTTAGCGGAGCTGTTACTGTCCAAAGTTAGAATTTAAAAAAATACTGTTGATTAAGTGTATTTTTACATGAAAAAAAGACATATTAAATTTGGACGATTACAGCTCCGCTAAAACAAAAGATACAAAATTTGTTGATATTTCGTTGAGTAATCACAAAATTTTAGCTCAGCTGCAGCACATGACACGAAAGTGGTTGATATATTGATGGAAAGGTTGATATTTTTTTAAAATAAAAAATATTATTTTTTATTTTATGGTGAGTAGTTTAGATTCTAGATCAATAATACTAAACACGTACCAAAACCGTAAAACACCCTGTATCTTGAAAGTTTTACAATATAGGAGGAAACTGAGTACGGAGTTGGAACGAGTGTTGAAGGACATATAGGAATGAAAATGGACTTACCGGATCCGAAATTCGTATACTAGTATTATTTATCCAAACATGTATAAATATAAGGGCGCTACTATTATTTTGACCGCAACTGTAAATACTTAAGTCAGCTTGCAATAAATATGCTTGCAATAAGATGTTTGCAACCAAAACTTATTATTAATTCGCTTTATTATTATTATATTCGTCTACATATGCTTTTAAAGTTTGACAATTTTCACACTTGTGGTATTTGTCAGTGGCTTTTTATTTTCACCACTGCGGCATTTTATTTTCAGAGTTGTCAACTATCATTGCTTTATTAATAAATTTTTAATTAAATTTTTATTAAGGGTGTGTGTCAAAAGGAAACTTTTCAACCGTGGTAGGATAGAAAATATCAGGTTGAATAAAATTTTTGTGTGTTGAAATAAATTTGTCTTTTTTGCTGTGTCAAATGGACGATGAAATTTTTACAATTGCAAATTTTGTGCTTGTACTTGCAACTTATTTCGTAAACTTGTAATATTGTAAACTTAAAAATAACGAAAGTGCTTGAGTTTGTGTGTGCGTGGTTGTGGGCCAACGAGATCTCGCATTGCATCAGCAAGTGCAGCAAAGTTAAATTGGCTTTCTTTGTTGTCGAACGTCCTCCAAGCAAGTGCAGTGCTAAATTTGTTGCTAGCCAACATCCTTCAAGTGCCATCATCAGCAGCATAAGCAAGTGCAGCGCAAATTTCCTGATTCTTTTGCTTGCCAACGTTCTCCGAGAGTCGCCACGAGCAGCACCAGCAAGTGCAGCACAATTCAATTGACTGGTCAACTCTCCACTATTTCAGAAGCACCATTATCTCAGCATGTCTCAAGCGCAGAGGCAAATTTCTGCCATTATGCCTCGGCGTGAATTAAATAAATTGAAAGCGGAGAATTTACGCTTCATTTGCTTGTACTGCTGGTGATGGCACTTAGAGGATGTTGGCTAGCAAGAAATTTGCGCTGCACTTGCTTGTGGTGCTGCTGGTGACACTTGGATGATGTTGGCTAGCAACAAATTTCGCACTGCACTTGCTTGTGCTACTGATGGTGGCACTTGGAAGACGTTCACAAAGAAAGCCAATTTAACTTTGCTGAACTTGCTGATACATCGGGAGATCGTTGGCCCACACACACGCACACACAAACTCAAGCACTTTCATTATTTTTTGAAGTGAAACCTTTTTTAGGCGCGTTGAACGATTTTGGTAGAGGGTAAATCCTTGGTTTGCGTCCTCGTCATCGTCATTTTGCGAGTAGCTCTCGTCATCAATACAGACAGCGAGTAGGTTCTTAAATGATGATCTAGGATCTTGACTACCAGGCGCTCAGCGAATGTAATAAGATCTTGCTAGCAGGCAAACAGAAAAAATAACAAGCAAAGTGCTGTATATTTTCCGCCGCCAATTCCGTTCATCCCCTCTAACGCTGCGCAACTGCTGGGATCTTGTCATTCTCTTTGCGTTGTTGTTGTAGATTTGCTTGGTTGTTATTGTTGTACAGTAAGCTTTAATTTTTTGTGGATGTTTATCAGCTACTTTTAGTAAAAGTGTTACCGTATTGGAAATACATATATATGAACAATTTAGCTCATTGAGGAAATTTAAAGAGTATTTATGTATATTTATATAATAACAATTACGTAATAAACCTGCAAAATAAATATATATTTTCAGTAGTAATTGGATAACTAAAATCTGCTTATCCTAAGCATTCTATTTTTTTAAACTGTTTAGCATCAGTTTCTTATATGAATTAAATATAATTTATATGCTATAGATATTTCTTAATTTTAGAATACTCTATTTTTAATACACAACGCAATATAGATATGGTGTAAATGTATATTGTGTTAGTGTTGTGATATACAGTGGAATTCGGTTATAACGACCCTGAAGGGACCGGAATATTTCGTCGTTACAACGGAATGTCGTTATGTGCACACATAATTATTTTTTCATTATTAACTTGATTCCATTATTATAGAGAAAAAAGTTATTATCAATAGTAAAAATAAAAACATAAAACTTAAGGTAAATAAATACAATAAGTTTTTTTGTTTCTTTGACTTTCTGATAAAAAATATTTTCCTTTTAAAACTTTCATCCATGTTTGCAGCAACCAAAACTGTAACACGAAACTTTGCCTCATATACACTTTTTACCTTAAAATTTTAAAATTCTATCGGGCATGAGTTTAAAGAAGAACCTTGTTTCATCAGCATTATACATTTTTTCTGAGTCCAAATAGCCATCTCAAAGTTTTGGGAAAAATTCTGTAGTCACTTTGGGATACATCACCTGTTTCACCTGAAACCTTGCAGTTAACCATGCAGTGTCGCTATCGAAAATGGTAAATCAAACTATCTAAACAAGAAAAATTCGTTTTACCTAAAATTTTAACTAAATCATTGGCTTTTTCTTGTAAAATATGATCGGTTAGAGGTTTATATCACGGTTTTTGGATTTTCTACATTTTGAGGAGATGTGATCCTTATATTTTTCCTATGTTTCCATATGATGGATATTGAAGCATATAACGCAAGAAATTCCTCGCCGTTTTCAAGCCGCCAGATTATTGCAGATTTTTCTTCAATGATGAACGCATTACGTTTAGTTTGTGGAGGCATTTTGAGCACAGTAAAAAATCAATCATGCATTTGAAAGGAACAAATGTATACTGAGCAAAATCACATGCGCAAATGAAGCTATGCAGTTTTGTTGTCAATGAATTTTATACGGTTATTTCCCTTTCAACAAAGCAAAAATTGCAAATATGTTCAGTGAATATTGTTTGTTCACATATAAATAAAATAAAATTCATAAGTAAGCAAATTTAGTCTCAACTTGCTTTCGTCGTCGCTATATGTGAAAATATTTATTATATTTTATGAAAACTGCGTCGTTATATGCGAACTCGTTGTTATATCCACCGACGTAAAAAGCGAACGCAGTTCCTAAGAAATAAGAAATTAAAAAATGCGGACTTCAAGAATACGACGTTAGAGCAGAGGTCGTTATAAGTGAATTCCACTGTAAATAGATATAAATAAGCTTTAATTTCTTATATTAATTCTATAATGAAATACATTACTTTAATTATATGTATTTTTGATATGGTAACACTTTTGCTTAAAAGAAATAGTTTCAGTTATATATAAAAAATTAAATAAATTGCTATAAGCTCTTAACAAAAATAATTCTAATTTCATATGCCGACTGTAGCTACACAATTAGAATTCACAACGTCTACAAAAAATTTCCAGCTAACTGCGCCAACAACAATTACCAAGGAAATCTACAAACAAGGACTCACAGAGAAGAACAAGATCATGGCGGAACTTTTAAAACTTTTTGATTTTTATCCAACATGTAGTATGAGCTGCAGTATGAGCTTTCGCACATATCAAATCCCACTTGTCAAATCCATCCTACATGTAGGATAGTCCGAAACCCTATATTAGCATGGAAATTCTTATATAGCAGTAAGGCGGTCGTGGCAGGACAACGTCTTTCAGGGAATACTAATATTTTATATATAGGTTTTCGCTTCGGTCGGCAGTCTCCTCACTGCTATACTTTTTTTTTTACCAACAGAGGGTTAAAAAAGATAATTGCTGGTAACTATGGTTCCCATGAAAAAAAAAATAATTTTTTTAAATGGATACATATTCTTAGACGACCATTTATTTCTTTCTTTAATATTATTTTACAGACGTCGAATAAACTTGGATAGTTCAACTTATTGGGGGTTGGAATTAGTTTTAAAGGTTTTCTAAGAGATGGCGTAACTATCAATAGATCGCATCGGGCACACCTGTGACTATATTCATTTCAAAGCACATTGTCTAAGCTTCATTTTTCAGTATGTGTCATTCCACTGAAGTGTAAACAACATATATTTTTCTCTCTGTGAACATGTCGACTTTCGTTCCAACAAAACGCAATTTGCGGGAAGGTTTACTTTTGTGCTTCCATTTGAAGAAAAAAGCGGTTGAAGCACAACGCACGCTTACTGAGGCTTACGGGGACTATGCTCCATCGATTTCTACTTGTGAGTACTGGTTCCGTCGGTTTAAAAGTGGTGATTTTGATACGGAAGACAAAGAGCGTCCGGGCCAGCCGAAAAAGTTTGAAGATGAGGAATTGGAGGCTTTGCTCGATGAAGACCCGTGTCAAACCCTTCAAGAATTGTCAGAATCATTGGGAGTCGACTTATCAACGGTCGGCAAACGCTTGAAGGCCATGGGAATGATTCAAAAGCAAGGAAATTGGGTGCCGTACCAGTTGAAGCCGAGAGACGTTGAACGGCGATTTTGCATGTGCGAACAACTGCTTCAACGGCATAAAAGGAAGAGTTTTTTTGCATCGTATTGTCACTGGCGATGAAAAGTGGATCCATTACGATAATCCTAAGCGAAAAAAATCGTGGGGACCACCCGGCCATGCATCAACATCGAGGGCCAAGCCGAATATTCATGGCGCCAAGCTTATGCTGTGTATTTGGTGGGATCAGAAGGGTGTCGTGTACTATGAGCTGCTAAAACCTAACGAAACCATCACTGGGGAACGCTACCAACAACAATTGATGAAATTGAGCCGAGCATTAAAGGTTAAACGGCCGGAATATGCCAAAAGACACGACAAAGTGGTTTTTCAACATGACAACGCACGGCCACATGTTGCAAGAACCGTCAAGGAAACGTTGGAGGCGCTGAATTGGGATGTGCTACCCCACCCGCCTTATAGCCCAGACATAGCCCCTTCCGACTACCACCTATTCAGATCGATGACGCATGGCTTGGCTGAGCAGCGCTTCACTTCTTACGAGGATACCAAAAAATGGGTCGATTCGTGGATTGCCTCAAAAGACGAATCGTTCTTCCGGCGCGGAATCCATATGCTGCCAGAAAGATGATAAAATGTTGTAGCTAACGATGGACAATACTTTGAATAATATACATTGTACCGTTGTTTCTAAATAAATGCTCAAAAACCGAAAAAAAACCTTTAAAATTAATTCCAACCCCCAATATTTAACCTTTAAGTGGTGACGAATTACCATTTTTCCGTCATAACTCCCAAACTATGCATCATACAAGGACGATTTAAGTATCAAAATGTTTTTAATTACTCTATCTACAAAACTGCATCCTTGGAGAAATACTATATATCGGGAAAGGATGATTCATCCATTAAAATTATCGCCATTGCATCGTTCTTAAGGCTAGTAAGGCTAATATTTATATTAATATTATATGTATTTTAGTTTGCTGCAATGTTCTTCGCACTTTTGAAAGTTATTTTTGTTGTTCCATTCAGAAAGATTTAGTCCTAGAAATGACACAACTTCTAATAGTTCTTCTAAAACTTCAAAATTTTCAAATAGTCGACTACTGATAATTGTGACAAAACGTTGTAAATTAAGTTATGTTGTGTAAATAAAATTAATAAATTAATGTGTTTTCTTTATTGTTTTCGTGAACAGATTTGGCTTTTGACATCACTTTCAACATGTTGCTTTTCGTCTCGGTGGAAACTCTTTCGTCAAATAATGCTAAGAAAATCACTTCCTCTGACAAGTACCAAAGATGTCTCGAACAAATCTTTAATCCTTTCGGAACACACGGTACACATGTGTAGCATCAAAAGTTCGAACATCCCTAAAATCCCATATATTTTTTGAATTCTTAAAGCACCTTAACTAATTCCAAAATGTGAAATTTATATAAATTCATAACCTGATTTTCGTCCCGAAACTGTGAACGCATCATTTGCGATCTCGGTATCAACCGTATTATATTGCTGGATGTTCTGAAGTAAACGTTAATCAGTTTTTAGAGCTTATACTGCGAACGGAGCCTCATAAAATTCAAAAACGTAAATTGTTGAAACGAAAATACAAATTTTTGGGATTGCCTTTTTTTCTGTTGAAATCAAATTGTTGAAATCAATTGGCCACGAAAAATTTAAATTCTAAGTGGGTAAATAACTGTCGCCATTCATCGAGCTCGATGGATTGATTGCTCGAGGAGCGTTAAATCGAGGTTTTTTTAGAACACCTACATTAAATACACAGTAAATACGTTTGGTTTTATAGTATTGTTGCTATAGCTTACCTAAAAATGTCAAGACTTATTCCAAAAGCTCTTTTTAGTCATTCCTTGGCATGCATTTTGATATGACCTTCCCATTTTCGGTCGGGCTCCGTGAATTCGCGAAAAAGTTATTTTTTTGAATCACCCTAATGTATATATTTATTGATTCTTTGGCTGCAATCAGATTCAAAAACACACAAGCACAAGTAAATATTTTTAAATAATTTGTGATTAGAAACATGTTTGCAGCGTGCTAACCTGCCCCCGTCTATTGGCATGATCGCAGTTGTTATTGTTGTGTAGCGGGTGGAAGCGGTGGGAGCTTTCAAGTTATAGAGTTGCCTGTTGTTGTTGTGGATAATCTAGACATTTAGTACATTAAAGTCAAGCTTTCATTGATTGGACCTTGAATTTGATACGCTTTGAAGGTTCTATTAATTGTGGTTAATTTTATGGATAAAAAAAAATAACAAGAGCATAACAAGTTTTTGATTTAATAAAGTATACACCAACAGATATACAGTGCTGTGCATATGCTAAGCAACTCGCACCAAGTTTCAATAAACTGACTATTTACTCTGGAAAAAAGTAGTCAAAGGGTAAGTATTATAATTTTTATTTATTACTTATATGAGTACAAACAAAATATATAATGACCAAAATAACAACAACTTCTTACTCAATTAAATACAACAACAAAACAAAATTAACTCAATTTTAAGCTGTGCATAACTTAGGCAACTTTTCAATATTTTGTATATGAACCTGAATTTTTTATGACTGCAGCACATCTTTTTGGCATTGAGGCAATTAAATTTCTTAAAATAACTTTTGGGATGCTTTTCCACTCCTTTTTAAATCCTTTGAACAAGGTCTTTTTGTTCGTATATCGATACGACCCCATTCGCCGTTTTACAATAGCAAACAAGTTCTCGATCGGATTCAAGTCGGGTGATTGTGCCGGCCAATCAAGCACTTGAATCCTATTCGCATTGAACCAATCTTTAACCAACTTCGATGTGTGTTTCAGATCATTATCCTGCTGAAACACCCAACGAAGTGGCATATGCCATCCTGCATAAGGAAGCATTTTTGTTTCTAACATGTCCCTATACATAAAACGGTCCATTTTATCCACAATTTGATGAACAGGACCAAGCCGGTTTCCGGAGAAGCATGTCCACACCATGACATTACCTCCACCATGTTTCACAGTCTGCTTACAATAACGTGGACTTAGTCTGTTACCCTTCTGATGTCTTACTGTGCACATGCCGTCCGAATTAAAAAGGTTGACTTTAACCTCATCGCTGAATAGAACCGTATTCCATTTCTCAACACTCCAATCAATATATTTTTTTGCGAATTCAAGACTAAAAATTAGAAAAACAATGTTATTGTTGTTGCGTAGAAATTGTTGGTGTCCCAAATATAAACAACAGCAACGCACTAAACACAGCAATGACAATTTTCTGTGAGGGCCTAAATTCAAACATTACTGATTTAGAAATCGATGATTGTTATGTTAAATCTATTAAAAAGACAAGTGAAACGTCAACATCAAACTCTTCTCCTAATATTTTATGTGTAAAGTTTTTATCTCTTTATAGGAAGAAAGAAATAATGAGGAACAAGTTTTCTAACGTAAAAAAGCTAAATGCAAAACTATTTGGTGGAAATAGTCACAATAAAATTAATATAAATGATAACTTGCCCGCGTTGACCAGAAATCTTTTAAAAGCTGCTCAGAAATTAAAAAAAGAAAAAAGTTTTAAATTTGTTTGGGTTAAAAATGGTAAAGTTTTGATGCGTAAAAAGGAAGGTGATATTGTTATCGTTATTAATTCGTTTGATGATCTAAACAGAGTCAATTAATTTGTAATTGCTCTTGTTTTCTTGTTTTATAAATTAAAAATTAAATATAATGAATAATCTCAATAGTATGGTTAACTTAGATCATGGTGATAATTTATATGATCTTCCTTTGACAAATTGTAGAAGTGTAGATTTTCAAAGTATTTCAACTAACCCAAACAATAATAACAGCTTTTATATTATTTCTCAAAACATTAGAAGTATGCGCAAGAATTTTGATAATTTTTTACTACATCTTGAATCCTTCATTAATAAGCCTGATTTCATTTTCTTAACCGAAACATGGATTTACGATACTGAAAAGTCACTTTTTGCTATTCCGGGGTACAAGTTTTATGCAAATTGCAATGACCAGTATGCAGCTGGTGGTGTGGCCGTCTTTGTTACGAATACCATAAATTGTGAGTTTTTAAGTTATAATCTTATGAGTTCGGATGTTGTTAAAGTTAAATGTTTAATTGATAACAAGACTTTTGTATTTATTTGTATTTATAGATTCGTTGTTAACACTTCTTTGGACATTTTTTTAGATGACTTAAATGATTTATTGTATTCGGAAAAATCCAATAATGTCATTTTACTTGGTGATATAAACCTTAATATTTTGCAAGACTCTGTATTTGTTGACAACTATTTATTTATGCTTGCTTCGTACGGTCTTGAATCGTGTATAAATGAACCAACTCGTATTACCAATCAATCTTGTACTTGCATTGACCATATTTTTGTGCGGTTATCTCAATCAAAAAATATTTCAATCTGTAGTTCAGTCTGTAATCTCTCTTTATCCGACCATTGCCTGACATGTTTAATGTTTGAAAATGTTGTCTTGTGTAAAAATACAAACTCGCCTATTGATTCATTTAAACTAATAACCGATTTCATTCAGCTAAATAATTATCTTCTTCATGAGTCTTGGGTAAATGTGTATACTGAACCAAATCCGTCTATTGCTTTTAATACTTTTATTGACACATTATCTCATTACACTGCTCGATGTTCAAAAAGCGTTAAAGTAGCGTTGTCTAATAAAACTAAAAGACTCAAAAAGTGGATGACATCTGAGTTGCTTAATAGAATAAAGATTAAAAATAAACTTTATAAGAAAATTAAAAAATTTCCTTCGAATGCTAATCTAAAAGCCCGATATAATAGACTCTGTAGAGAAATTATAACCGAAACCTCCAATGTAAAAAGTGAATATTTCAAAAATGAATTTAATAAGATCAGTGGTGATGCTAAAAAGGAATGGCAATTAGTAAACAACATTTTAAATAAATCTAACACTAATAATATTATTCATGAGATTGAAGATGATGGTACGGTTTATTCTAGTCCATGTGACAAAGCAAATTTATTTAATAAGTTTTTTTCTACTATTGGTAGTGATGTCGTTCTGGATAATGGCCTTGTAAATTATTCTTGTAATTGCGTAGAAAATGAAAATACAAGCCTTAAGAGTTTCTTTTTTGAAGAAATATCTTCTTTGGAAGTTTATAAAATTATCATGTCTCTTAAGAATTCAAATTCCGACACCGAAAATGGTTTTTCTAGCAATTTTCTAAAGAAAATAGTATTCAATGTTGCAGATGTTCTTTGTCATTTGTTTAACAAAAGCATTAATTCTGGAATTTTTCCTGATGAACTAAAAAAAGCTGAGGTTATTCCACTTTTCAAAAAAGGAAATAGATCGATGCTCAATAATTACAGACCGATTTCGATTCTTTCTACTTTTTCGAAAATTTTTGAAAAAGCTGTCAAATCACGAATGATTGACTTTTTAAATAAAACAAAATTTTTTAGTGATTGCCAATATGGCTTTAGACAAAGTCTGTCCACTGAAGATGCCCTTATGAGTTTTTGTACTAACATTTACAATAGTTTGAATTGCAAACAAGTCTCCGCGGCCGTATTCGTGGATATAACTAAGGCATTTGATACAGTTGATCATCAAATTCTTTTAAATAAATTGTTTAAATGTGGTTTTCGTGGCATGGTCTTAAATTGGTTCTCGTCATATTTGTCGCACAGAGTACAAAGAGTCAAAATTGATACTTTTTATAGTAATTATGCAAATATAACCATTGGAGTACCTCAAGGGTCAGTATTAGGCCCAGTCCTTTTCTTGATTTTCATAAATTCACTGTTTTCTCAAAAGTTTTCTAGTAAAACAATAGCATTTGCTGATGATATGGCTTGCACTTTTTCCTGCAATTCAACTTTTGAAGCTGTTCTTGAATTAAATCATGATTTGGAAATCTTGAGACACTGGTTTACATCACACAAACTTGTTCTAAGTGACAAAACAAAAATTATGTTTTTTAATGTGGCTGGTATAGAAAGCAAACTTCCTGTATTTAATTTTCACTCTGCAAATTGCAAAAAATATTCCATCTGCCATGAAATCTGTAATTCGTCGAACTATACATATACATATGACTCCCTTGAGACCTGTTCCACAAGTTGTTTTCCGATTGATTGTGTTAAAACGTTTAAATATCTTGGTGTAATAGTGGATTGGAAATTAAATTGGTTAGATCACTCTATTGCTTTAAAAAAATACTTAATGGCAGCTATAAGACAACTTTTTCTTTTAAAGTCTTATTGTTCAAACAATTTACTTAAATGTATATATTTTGGAATATTTCATTCTAAGCTGGAATATGGTCTGACCTGCTGGGGCGGTACACATATGAATAAAATTAAACCTTTACTAACGGTCCAGAAGCACGCAATAAGAATTATATGCAAAAAAAGTATTAATGAAAGTAGTCTTCCTCTGTATAAAAATTTGAACATCCTACCTCTTAAACACCTTTATTATTTTAAAGTCTTAAAATTGTTTTTTGTAAGATCTGGTTAACTTGTCAATAGGAATTATATGAATTATAACTTAAGGATTAATAATCAATGCTTAGCGTTAGTTCCACCGCATAACTTGCAACATTTCTTTTACTTTTATACCTCGGTTGGTCCTAGATTGTTTAATTGTCTTCCTAGTTATGTTAGATGTATTCGTAATAAGTATGTTTTTTTAAGAGAAGTGAAATCGTGGCTCTTAAATTTATCCTATGTAAATGTTAATACGCTTATTGATGTAGTAAATTAATTAACTTATTTACTAAAAAATAAAAATCTATCTCATAAATAATTCCATAAATTAAACTAAGTTTGCAATTATTATTATTAATATTAAATAAACATTTTTCTCATTTTTTCTCATTTCTTCTTTTTTCCATGTTTCTCAAAATCAAATTTAAAACTAATGTTCAAGCTTTGCTCTAACGACCCCATGTCAACTTATTTGTATACATAATTGTAAACATAATTTGTTTTTCTTTTCCATTATATGTAAACCCGCATTCGCCTCTAGTTCCTTTGGAACTACAGAATGTGGCATTATTGTTATTAATTGATGTATGTAAATGAATTTTAAACAAATTGTAATCATAATAAGAGTATTCTTTAGTAACATTAATAAATAAATAAATAAATAATAAAAAAATAATAATAATAAAATATTAGCAACTTAAAAATAACAAACCGTTTCTTCATATGCTTCTTTGTCAACATTGGTTTACTACAGGCTTTATAACTTTTTAATCCAAGTTTGATTGCATGTCTTCGTATTGTACATGAATCAACATTCAAATTTAGAGTTTTAAGTTTTTCTTTTGAAGAAATAAATGGGTTTTTTTTAATCAATTTTTTAGTTTGAATATCGTCACGATAAGATAGTTTGCGTGGAGGCCCGCCACTTCTTAATGTTGTTACATTACCAGTAGTGTTAAATTTATGAATCCATCTAGAAACCATGGATTTATTAATTTTCAATGATTTTGAAATATCAGATTGACTTTTGCCAGCCTGGTACAACGAAATAACATTAGATTTAAAGCTATTATCGTATTTAACACGCTGCATGTTTTAATTTCACAGTTTTGGCACAATTGTAACCTTTAGACGACTAAATTGCATTGATATAATTGAAGTGCGAACAAGCAATGGAAAATGAATTGAAAAGTGCCGTTATCTACTTGAGAAAAAGAATATGCTTCTATGTTCTCTTTACAGTTGCTTGAGTTATGCACAGCTTAAAATTGAGTTAATTTTGTTTTGTTGTTGTATTTAATTGAGAAAGAAGTTGTTGTTTTTTGGTCATTATATATTTTTTTGTACTCATATAAGTAATAAATAAAAATTATAATACCTACCGTTTCACTACTTTTTTCCAGAGTAAATAGTCAGTTTATTGAAACTTGGTGCGAGTTGCTTAGCATATGCACAACACTGTATTTTTAAATATAAAAAAAACTCACACACACAGAGTAAAGCAGTGTTGCCAAATGGTCCGATATATCAGAATTGTTAAAATTTTCAAACTTAAATTCGATGGCTCAATATTAACTTTAAAATAATCTTCGGATATTTCTAAAAATTAAAATAATCAAAAAATTTGTGTGAAGAAAGGAAATAATTTTTTGATAAACTAACCCCTAACTTATTTTGTATAACGAAAAGCTAAGCAAAATACGAGAAGCAATACTCTCTTCTATACCATATTCCAAACAAAAAAATGTATCCAAATAGGGCATGAATTTTAGCATTTATTTTCACTTTTCAACTACTGTGCGACGTGACTCTGCTGGTTTGAAATCTACCTGCAGACTGAAAGCTTTTAAGCAGCGCAATAAGCTCAGGAGCCACTTTATGGCGAAAGAAAGTTTTGTATGATTTCTCTGAACAGGACATGGGAAAACTCTAAAAAAAAAATTTGCGCTGACATACCAACAAAAATACTATTTACTGTATCAGCGCAATGTTTTAACATAATTGTGTCATGATGTAGTTTGCAATGCTTTAATTTTTGCATCAAAAGTCTTTTAACCGACGTTTTGAGTTACATGTTAAATTTATTGAGTGTGTCGAGTTTCAGTCAAATTTCATTCAGAAAAATATAACAGATCCTGTAACAATATGTTTAATCTAAAGAGGGTTCTTTTAAAAATGGAATTGGACATAATTAAAAAGCTTATTCAAATAGAATCAATAAGAAATAAACAAGGATGCCTAAATGATGAGCCTAGCTAATCATCCACCACAAAATTAGGTCGAACTGAATTCAAGCATTAGTTCGAACTGTGATTTGTTCATGTTTAATACTAACAATCAAAACAGCACAGGCACACTTCTTTTTTGTAAAAGAATTCTTAAGTTTGTAGGGGAATTCAAGTCAATTGACTCTTTTGAAAACGAAAAAGTTCCTATAAAACCAGAAAAAAACATTTCGTGCCAAACAAAGCCATTTGAAGAGCAAGAAACACTTTGTATTACTAAGCTTTTGCGTTAGACTTAATTAAATAAATGTATCAGCGCAATAACGCAATAAAGTGCTTTAATATAAAAATGCAGCGCTGCTTTAGCCACGTCTACTTAAAAGAAATGACCGTTAAAACAATTTTAACTCATCATTTTGGACAGCTACTGCTCAGTTTAACAATTGAAATAAATTGTTAAGTTGGCGTTCGAGCAATATAAATTGAATTATTGTAGATTTAGTTTTAAGGTCACATGCAAAGGTTTGCCATCTATGCAACAAAGGTATTTTTAATGAGACGTTCTTCAGCAGCTAAGCGGTAAAAAAGCGTTTGCACTTAAGAAAAATGTTTCTGCCGTTCATTAAAATACATTTCAAAAGAACAGCCTATTATGCAGTAGGTACAGAAATGGAGCAACGTGGAAGCAATGCAATGCAATATTTTTGCAAAGCACTCCATAGATTTATATTCAAAGCATGCAATTTATAACAAGAATTTAGTTTTCATCATTTACATTTAAGCTAATTTATACAGTTTACAACAAAGCCATTAGGTTTTTGAAATAATTTATTCAATGCAAATAAGTTCTGTGACCAAAACTGGCTAAGTTCAGAGCGTGTTCAGCAAGCATAAAATGTTTAGTTATGAGCTTAAATAATAACACGATTTATTATTTTTTTTGTGTTAAAATAATTAAGACGCCTTGTCTAGCCTACAACTACGAGTATATACCGTAAATATATGCTGAAAGTAAACTATAAAGCAGCCACGCCAAACAAGGTCAGTTTATTTTTTGCGTAAAAACATTATAGTTTTATATTTGAACAAATAAAACCATAAGTTTTGCAACAACACTCATTGTTCATTTTATTTTACTAGCATTAAGGTGCGTTTCATATTTATAACCCACCCCGAATATTTTTTTTCCCATTATTTATAACCCATTATATATAACCCATGCTTCATTTCTTAGTCTTTTAAACTAAAATTTTTAAAAATAGAAATCAAGTATTTAAAAGTTAATATGGCTTCCTTTAGCCTTTATTACTTCAAAAACTCTTTTTCGCATGGAAGAAATTGCTGATTACATTTTGTAACTCACACAACGTTGTTGTATTGGTGATTGTCAGCATAAATGCGACGAACCAATTTTTCCCATAGGTTTCCTATTGAGTTTAGGTCTAGGGAGCACGCTGGTCACTACAAAGTTTTAATATTTGTACTCGCGAGCCAAGCATTTGTTTCTGCGCTAGTGTGTATTTGGGCATTGTCATGCTGGGAAATCCAGTTTTGATTACGATTTTGTTCCAAAAATTCTAGTAAGCTGCTTAGCAACACAGTGATGTAGTCGGCACTATTTACCTAAGAGGACGTAAACAGGATTTCCAGCGCCCCTTGCGCTGTAAACGCACCCCAGACCATTACTGACCCACCACCAAAGTTCCGCTTTGGGAAGAAGCGAGGTTTTTTTCGCAAATGTCGCCAATAAAAGTGTGAGCCATCTGGTCCATCAAGGTTCCTTTTTTTTTCATCAGAAAATATGAATTGCAAGCAGAAACGTAAACTTTGTGCATACAACACTAGGGTGTTAATTGTTTTTCATTTTCAAGCTATAAAGCTCCCCCTATAAATGTTCCTTTAGGTTTTAAAAAAATTTTCTGCAAAAAATTTTAAGAATCGTATAACGAAAAGGCGAAGCGCCTAACCGGCAAAGTTGGTTCATACGATTTATATGGAAAAAACTAGCTTGGTTTTTTTAAAATAATTAAAATTATCACAATAAAAACCTTTTTTTAGCCAACTCAAAACATTATTACTGTAACGGTCATTCGTTACAAAGTAGCACCACGCTCCCTACACCACTACACTACTACACCACTGTGCACATTCAACTCAACCAACAGCCAAACCCACATACACACACACAGCCAGCACATTCAACGTAGCCAACAGCCAAGCCTACGAAAACCACACGCAACAGCCAAACATGATATAATTCCCAGAATGTTTCTTATAACAAATGGATAAATAAAGCGCAGTGTGACAGACTATGGCACGGCTCGAAAGCGTAGTGCTTTGTTCCGTCGTATACTTATTGAAACGATAACAAGTCCGTTGGTTAAAAACGAGCTATCGCAAGGTGGCTTGTGCTAATAAATACATTTAGTTCTTAAGTATTTTAAGCAGTAGTTTGTCTCTGGGACCATCACGTCGGCTTCGGTCGGACGGGAATCTCGATTTTTTTTTTTTACTTAGCTAGTGGTACCATCACATCGGCTTCGGTCGGTCGGGAATCCACAACAAAATTTACTTCGGGACCATTACGTTGACTTCAGTTGGTCGGGAGTCCACAGTAGTAAGTATAGGACCATCACGTCGTCTTCGATCGGTCGAGAGTCCACCGTAGTTAGTGAGACCATCACGTCGGCTTCGGTCGGTCGGTCCACAACAAAATTCGCTTCTAGGCCATCACTTTGGCTTCAGTCAGTCGGGAGTCTCGATCTTCTTTTCTAGTGGTACCATTACGTCGGCTTCGGTCTGTCGGGCGTCCATAATAAACATTCTCTTTCGGCAACCACGTCCGCTTCGGTCAGACGGTAGCTTATGAATTCTATTGTATTTTATGTTTTTTTTATTTAATTATTATTATTATTATAACCTTATAAAAATAAATGCCAAGGCGCTACACGCTATACACAAATATATGTAAGGATATATATTAGGGCGGGTCAAATTCTGGCTCAGCGAAATTCGTAAAATACATGTAATTTCAAGACTTTTTCTCCACTACAGCATATACAAATTCTGAAAAAAAGCTGTGCGGACTTTCGTAAATAGATTCATACACATACATTCATACATTCATATTTTATAATTGAGAACAAAATCTATTTACGAAAGTCCGCACAGCTTTTTTTCAGAATTTGTATATGCTGTAGTGGAGAAAAAGTCTTGAAATTACATGTATTTTACGAATTTCGCTGAGCCAGACCTCCAAAAAATTCATCCATACAAATTGACCCGCCCTAATATATATATATATATATATATTACACTATAAAATATATATAACAATATAAAATATTAAATAACGCAGCGTAGTCAGGTCTTGCCTAAGTCGTTGTCACACTGAACCTCTCCAAATCACTTAACTCCACTGAACATTACCGAACATCACCGAACCTCACCGAACACCAAACTTCTCCGAGTGACCGAACCGTCCACCGTTCACCGAACATCATCGAACTAGCATCGGCAGATTCACTCACGACTTATCGCTCGTATCCCTATAATATTGTGTATTGTAATAAGAAAGACTTCCTTATAAGATTTTACACTAAGAGAAAAATATACATACCTACTTGAATATTGTATACACTGCTAAAATTTCAACTTACACAATAAAGCAGAAAATATAATCAGAGCATTAAAAATCAACAAGTCTTCTTATTTATTTTGGACAAAAGTTTGAGAGTATTTTGTTTGACCCTGGAGCCGCTGAGCATACCTCAGCCTTTAATTAAAACCCCCTTTCATTATGTTGAGCATAAAATTACTTTCTAACGAGCCATCATTCGTCAAAATTGGTTAAAAAATTTCAAATCTATAAGATTTTTGTCGAGCGAAAACAAATGAATAAATTTTTAAAAATTCTCTAATTAAGTTTTTCAATCGTATGATATATAAACGAATTTAATATAAAATTATCTGTTCAACTTTCAAGCTTTTTGTTTTAAAATCGGTTAAGAAATGGGAAAACTACAAAACATTTAGTTATGTTACGACGAATACAGCACTTTCACTTTAAAAGAGTTGATTTTTGGGTCTAGGAAGTTGTTGCAATCGTCTAATACAATTTGTAATATTGTTTTCATTTTCGTTTTGTAACAAGACTGTATTAAAATCTTCCATAAGCTTCAGTGCTCGATCTGCCGAATCGTTAACAACATTTAATTTTTAACAATATTAAGTTCAACATTACAACTTCCTATTCCTCTAAAAATTAAATTTAGTGAAATTTAATTAATTTTTTTATTGATTTATTCAAGTTTGGTGTTTTAGCTTTTCGATCGTACACTTTTATTCCCTCTTATACCTTTTTAAAGTCTCACCTGGAAGGACACAAAAAAGTTCAAAAATAGCCGATTTTTACAGATCTTGTTACTGCGCGTATAAAAACAAAAGTAAAAAAGAGTTATTGATTCAAACAGCCAAAAGTTCAAATAAATTAAGAATTTTTAATTAAATTTTGAATTTTAAAAGTTCAAAAATGACTGGTCGAGATCTCGACCGCTTGGATAATTAGTGCACGAAAAATCTGTGCTAATATTTGCTTACCCCACGCATACAGCGTAAGTGGTATATCAACTTTGTAACTTCGATTGTAACTCTGATAAGGAGATGTGACATATCTTAAAAAGTAGTAATAAAAATATTGCAGTTTCCCCATTTTTCAACAGGTTTCGATAGAAAGAAACTTTTGTGCTTAATAAGCAATCCATAATTTTTTTTAAAAAAATACCTTAATTAAAAATATTTTCTTTTGATAACACTAGGCGCCACCATTTTTGAGATCCACACGCCACTATACTTTTTTTATGGTCTTTGGCCTGCTAAACACGAATATCGCAAATTTTTTTCCTTTTTCAGTATATAGTGTCATAAATATCAACCTATCTCAAGAACGGATTAACCAATTTCAAAAAATTAAGCACCAAATTCAAGATATTTAAATTACTTACAACTGTTTTGAACAAATTTTGTCATTTGACTCAGTCTTTTTTACACTATCGGAAGAAATCCCAGATTTTTTTTTAAATCAAGTCGAATAATGTTTCCATAAACAAAAAAACAGCTAAATTGCAAAAAACTTCTCAGTTTATCATTTTGTACGTGAAGATAGTTTTTTGAAGAAAAGAACGCAGTACTTTTGAAGAAAATTTATGGTAGAAAAATGAAGTTATGGACCATTGAGTGAAGGCACCAAATTCTACATTTTCGTGCTTTTTAAGTGCTTTTTCCCATTTTGTGCCGCATTATATTTTTTTATTCAATAAGCACATATATTAAATTCAATGAACCCAATTATTACTTAATTTATTTATTTACCTATTAATTTTTTTTTTTTTTTGGAATCTGAAACAGACACATCTTCCTCCCGCCAACGGTTTGAACGGGTCGGCGTGTAGTAACTTTTTGCAAACGTATTATTAATGAATTTCAGTTAAAAACAAGCAAAATCTCAAACAGGGATCATGTCCGTGCACTGGATCCGTGCCCGTGTTGTTGCTTACACTTTGGTACAGCCAACAACAAAACTATAACTTTTGAATAGCTAACTGCTATTGAATAGCTAGCTGTACTTTTGAGAATTACAAAAATGCGCTACATGCTTGGTTGGCGACCACAGAACGTAACTTCCTGGAAATTTGCAGCAATTCGCAATCGGTCACAAAAATGCCACTTTGTACAGCTATCTATTCCATATCACACACAGTAAGTGCATCTTTTTAAATATTTTCTCCCGGCTCAGTCGTAAGCACGCACTATAAGCATGATGTCCAATTAAATTTGTTAATTTTTGTGAATAAAAACTAGTGCAAAATTGATCCAGACAGTTTTTGTTATATGTGCAGTATATAAAAAAAAAACATATTCACGGATTCGCTTCGAAAAATGTATGACGAGTATTTTGGAATGGCGGCACCTGGAGCTATAAATCGGCATTGGACAAGTAAATTGATAAGTAAATATCTTACTATGTTTTTAGTTTTTATCTTAATAAACAAAGTAAAAAAAAAACTTTATTTTAAAAAACTATATTTTCTAGACATTAAGTATTAAAAACAGTCAAAAAGATTCCAAAGAATATATTACACCAAAATAATTGTTTGCGCTTAAGAAAAATATTGCACAATATATTCTGAAAGATATAATTCTTCAAAAGCTCAGAATTGTAAGGTCACACCGGTTACAGTCTTTTGATTACCATTCTGAGCAGAAAACGAGTTCTTTCAGTGTCCACCTATTATTTTACGTTTGTAAACTTGACAAACTTTGGAATCGCAGCTCTCTATTTAATAAGAAATTTAATACATCTGAGTTATAAGCAAAAATGTGAGAATATGGTCACACCCGTCACAATGGAATTGCCCTAATTCAACATCTCTGCCTTATTTCCTTTCCTTTTTTTTTTTTCTTCTTTTTATTTTTCTTCTTGTTCTGTCTTTTTTAGAGATATATGCATAGATATTTAATTTAAAATTAAAAATTAAATTCAGATGTGCTTACATTAAATTAACAGGCATCAAAAGAAAAAAGCATAAAAAAGTAAAATTTGGGTACCTTCACTCAATGGTCCATAACTTCATTTTTCGGCCATTAATTTTCTTCAAAAGAACTGCGTTCTTTTTTTCAAAGAACTAAACGTACAAAATGATAAAATGGGAAGGTTTTTGTAATTTCGATTTTTTTTTTTATTTATTGAAACATTATTCGACATTTTTTTCAAAAAAAAAAAATATGGAATTTCTTCCGATAGCATCAAAACAACTGGGCCAAATGGCAAAATTTGTTCAAAGTAGTTGTAAGTAATTTAATTATCTTAAAGCCAGATATGCCGACTGTACTACATGTAGTACACTTTTTATTTTCTAGATACAGTTTTAATAAAGATTTTAGTTTGTTAACCGGTTTGTTGTTGTGTTACAGAACATAGCGGTAAAAAACGCTTGCATTGTTTATATTTGTCTAATGTTGTTATGTGTTTTTTTTTTATTCAGAGATTTCAGTTTTGTGAGATTTGTGATGCCACGTCACTTGATCGGTAAGAAAAAGTTTTGTAAGCATATTTTAATTTTATTGTTTCTTTTCTTTTTTTGTTGAAAATTGTTGTAAAAATTACTACGAAGCAAACGTACATGTGAAAAAGTTTATTTTATGTGATTTTCGTTGATGTACAATATTTGCTGACTATATGTAGTACGGCTTCAAAATCCAGGTAAAAAAATACATATTTTTTTTAATTTTTCATCAGTTTTGCAATACATTATGTCATATTAAAGGGATTTAGAAAAAACTGCAAAGATTGTTACGCTAATAACCCCGTCGGCATATCTGGGTTCATTTGGTGTTTCATTTTTTGAAATTGGTCAATCCGTTCTCGATATATGTTGATATTTATGACACTATATCCTGGAAAAAGGGGAAAAATTTTCAAAAGGTCAATCTCAGAAACCTATCCATAGAAAAATTTTTTATTGCAATATTCATTTTCAGCGGGCCGAAGTCCATAAGAAAAGTGTAGTGGGATGTGGATCTCAGAAAATTGTTTGCATTTTGGCGCCTAGTGTAATTAGTTGTGATCTATTATTTTTGAATTTTTACATGATTTTAACTGTGAGCTATTTAGATCAAGTAAGTTTAAAGAAACCAACAACTCTGTATAGAGTCCGTCACACAGCAGACTATACGGCCCGTTTCGAAAATCGCTACATTTCCTTTTCAGTTAGCTAAAACTATTTCCCTTGATGGTAGAGTTGATGGCTGTGATCTATTAATAGCTTACTAGTTTAAATGTGATATGATTAAGTAGCCGATCTAAACGTAAAATTCTTAAGAATTTGTTCAAACATGTGTGAAATCATATATGTACGATTTTTACAGTGAGTTAGTTGATCACAACTTATTCACTCGAAGACAACTGAAGAGGAAATGTAGCGATTTCTGGAACAGATGTCTGGTCAGCTAAGTGATTAACTCTAGACAGAGTTGTTGTTTTTGCCTTCTTAAAAATCTTACTTGATCTAAAGCTCACAATTAAAATTAATGTTATAATTTAAATAATAGATCAAAATGGATTAAATGAAACTATTTTCGCTAAAACTATATTGTGTTTGCTCAACAACATGTCGCTACTTTAAAATACGGATGTCGTATGTAGCAAAACTAAACTTTTCAGGAGACGATTTTAAAGGTATAACATCAAATATCATCAAAATGGGTCTATGGATTCTATCCAGTTTTCGATTGAGTATATTCTGAATCTTTTATTTTCATCAGCTTCTGTCAAATTTCTGTAATTATAATAACAAAGGCGTTATTGACGTTTTGCTTCAGAATACATTTGTTGTATGTTACATTTTGTCACAAAAAGTGATTTTCATTGAACTTACGACAAAAAGGCTACTGAAAATATATCATTTCATAAAGGAAATTTGCTTAATTTTGTGATAAGATCTTAAGAAAAGTTTTTATGAAAACAAACGAACAGCTATTAAAACAGCATGTGTACTTAATTAACTAAGAAAATTATTACAACAAAAAATTTTTTAGTCAACGAAATAAAAATTTAAAACAAACAGCCAATAGTTCTTTATTAATCTGTATGAGAATGATATTATATGTGTATCTTTAAATAATTCTTCAAAAAAATTCTGATTACTCTGTGAGTCGAAATAGCACATCATGTTTTTGTCAATCTTTTATTCTGTTGACATAAATTTTTTTGGGTTTTAATATTGATAATTGTATTTAAAAGAAGTTATCGGTTATCTCCCCTACTATGGCGTCGCGAAATTTATAACATTTTTGTAATTAAAATTGCCGATTTTAGCCGATAAAATAGAATAGTCTCTTAAGAATTTTATCGAACTAAATAGTTATTTTCTCAAGTAAATTCCTTTTGTTTTTTTTTTTTACAGGTACATTAGAATACGTACAGTAAAAACAAAAACAATATATTCAAAGACGTTTGAGTTTACTTTTATTTTCTGTTTTCGCTTTATTGTCTGTTTTCGCTTTATTGTCTGTTTTCGCTTTGAATGAGTGCAATCGAAATTTTATGACGTGCAACAATTGTATTTTCATCAGAAAAATCATAATTTTGTATAAAAAAAAATGTCGTATGTCCATTTTTGGTGCGCATACGACAAAATACATGCTCTGAACGATAAAATTTTGTGACGTACGAGGTTATGAGGTTTGGGAAGAAACTGATAATATCATCAAAATGAGCGTGAGCAGTTTATTATGAATATATAATAATCTCAAAACCGAAAAATTTCACTAACGACATCCGTATTTTAAGGTAGCGATGTGTTGTATTCGAAATGTTCAAATAATAGCTTGCTTAACAGATAATTTTATATATAATACTTTTTAAATACTAAAAAACGTAACTATGTAATAAAGGGTGTCCCAACAAGAGCGCAATTTTTAAATTTTAAATAAAATACAGATATTTAAAAAAAAATCGTGAAACTTTATTATATCGTAAAGTAGACAGAATGAGGTTATGTATGGAACAATATATCGTGCAGATGGCCGCCGCGGCTTTGCTGGCATACACGCGATCTTTTAATGAAATTTTCAATGACCGTTTTGCATAAATGCTGCGGTATTTCATTAATGCAGCGTCCAATTTCCTCTTTTAAGGCTTGAGTCGTCGTCGGCTTATTCGCGTAAACCATCGACTTCAAAAAACCCCAAAGAAAAAATCTAATGGTGTTAAATCGCACGATCTAGGCGGCCAATTCTGATCTCCAAAACGCGAAATAACACGACCGGGAAATGACTGATGCAGCAATTGAATTGTTTCTTTGGCTGTATGACATGTGGCGCCGTCTTGTTGGAACCACATGCCCTCCACATTCATTTCTTTAATTCTAGGCAAGAAAAAACTGGTTATCATTTCACGATACCGAACACCATTGACTGTTTGCGCTTGATCTGCCTCATTTTCATAAAAAAAAGGTCCAATGATTCCTCCAGCCCAAAAACCACACCACACAGTGACACGTTGAGGATGCATTTGCTTCTCGTGAATCACTCGAGGATTTTCCTCACCCCAAATGCGACAATTCTGCCTATTGACGAAGCCATCAAGATGGAAATGGGCCTCGTCACTGAAGATGATTTTAGCGGCAAAATCAGCATTTTCATGTTGTCTCTCCAATACCCAGTTAACGAACTCCCTTCGCTGTCCATGGTCAGCTGGCTTCAGTTCCTGAGTCAATTGAACTTTGTATGCATGAAGATGCAAATCTTTCGTCAAAATTCGCTGCATAGTGGATTTGGAGACACCAATTTGCTGAGCTCGGTGTCGAATTGAGGTGGATGGAGTTTGAGCGACATCACCACGTACAGCTGCGACATTTTCGGTCGATCGATTTGGTCGAAGGCGCGTTGTTGTCTTTACATCACTAACAGACCCAGTTTCGGCAAATTTATCCATTAATCTCTTTACAGTTGACTCTTTTGGAGCATTACTGTGACCCCAAATTGATCGCAATTTGCGAACTGTAACCGCAAAACTTTCACCATTTTGGTAAAACAATTTCACAATGAGAATGCGTTGTTCATTCGTGTAGCGCTCCATTTTTACTAACCTCGTACCTTCTACTAGCAAACAACAACAATTGTTTAAATGTCAAACAATGACACTTCGAATGGCGCCAAATTTAAAAATTGCGTTCTTGTTGGGACACCCTTTACTTAAAAATTTCTGCCAAACATTTTATTATTTTGTTATTTAAAAAAATTTAATAATTTGTTTAAGACAAAAAATTTTGTAGATTTCGAATTTATTGAACAATTTTGACGAATGATAGCTCGTTAGAAAGTTAGTTGTATGCTTAATTTGATAACGTATTTAGTTTATTAAAAAAAAATTAATTATGATAATTTTTAACTGTTTTTGGCAAAAAAACAATTTGTTGCTCATATAAGTGGTATGGTCCATCTTTGGGGCTGGGCGCCTCGCCTTCCTGTTATCCGACTCTTAAAATTTTTTGCAGAATATGTTTTTATACCTAAAGGAACATTTCTAGGTAGAGTTACGGTTCATATCTCAAAAAAAAAATTCCTTCATACAGCTAAGGAACACACTAATATAACACTTGTGTAATTCATTTCACATACAGAGGACTAATCAGTATCCATATTTTGTTCACCAAATTCCAGTCTCGCTGCCTTGGAATTGCTTTAATTTTAGCTAGGCAAATATCAGGGCGTCGTTTTAACACACGCTAAACCGTTGTTTTTGAAAAGTTGGTGTTGCAATTTCTTGCCAAACGAGAACAACTGGTTGTCGAGTTACTTGCCGCACATAGGATTGCACGCTTTTTCCTCTTGCATATCTTTCTCTTACGTCCGGATCGCTTTTTTTTACCATATTCTTGCGTATTTTGAAAAAAATTGGCGATCACGCGTCGGCTGCGTTCAAGTTTTCAAGCCAAAATTTTTCCTTTTTCTATCTCTGACAAAGTTTTACCACGCTGCATACCCAGCTCAGATATAACACTATTAGCTGTTACGATTAAAAAAATTTTAGTTAATACAAACACTCAAAAAATTTATTAGTAAGATTTCTACGAATGATAGTAGTACAAAATATTCGTACATTCTACAAATATTTATAAAATTGAAAGTTGTTGTTTCTTTGGAAAGATTCGTTAAAACAATTAATTACTCTAACCTTGACCTAAAGCTCAATAAACTATTTTAAACTATCAAACAACTAGAATTTGTATTTAAAATCAAGTGTGATTTAAACCACAGTTTAGTTTGTAGTTTTCGATCAACAAAAATTTTAAAACAGGCAATAATAATATCAACTTAAAATAAAAAAATTTTCTGTCCAGTTCATGATTTGAACACACGTCCTCTGTTGTGCTGGTCAAACACTTTATCCACTCGTTCATCTCAGTTGTTAAGAAAGTTACGCTTATTTTGCATCATAACGAATGTAAGTAAGCTTGCAGTAAGTTAGCAAGCGAGCAGAAACTTGGGTTCGAGACCCAGCTAAACTGAAGTAAAATAAAAAATGTTCTGACTAGTTCTTGATTTGATCACACGTCCTCTGATGTGCTGTTCCAATACCTTATCCACCCGTCCAACTCAGTTGTTAGTTATAGTTTCGCTTATTTTGCATCATTACGAATGCAAATAAGTTCTTTTCAGGAACTTGGGTTTGAGACCCAGCTAAATAAAACTAGTGTTGGGATTAAAAAATAGTAATTTTTGGATTAATAAGTCGTTAAAACAAAAGTTTGGATTAAAAAGTAGTCTAAAATGTTTAACCGTGTGACTGAAAACTACGAACAAAATTGGTAGAATTGACGCAGTTATTAGTAATATTTACACATAAATATTTTTGAGTATATGGAACGATAATTGCACCAGCTTAATAAAACAAATCAAACGTTTTGTTGAAATGTAACGGTATTTCGCAGAGCATGACAAAACAGGGCTGCCATCGCATACTACTAGTACTTACAGTACTCACTATTTTCTTCTTTATCAATAGGAAACAAGTTTCTTCATTTCTATAAATGAAACCATCAAAGTGTATTGGGTGGGTTATAAATATGAAACGCACCTTATAATAAATATCAGGCAAGCTTTGTTTTAAAACAATTCAATCACAGAAGAGCCTTCGATTAATATCAAAACTAAGCTTTTATTTCTTATAAAAATTTAGTATAAAACTTGAATATGAATAAGCTAATGAATTTTTTTCTTAGTAGCTGTTGCATGGCAATATGTAATAAAACAAGATTTTTACTCTACAATTAAAGCCACAGCGCCGCGCGGTTCGAACGTTTTATACAGAGTGTTCTAAGTTATAATTTACTCACTAGCATTTGATAGTTTGGAATGTTGTCTTTCGCTTGGGACTCGCTTTCCCAGAACAATTTTTTCATCTCTTTTACTATTATATTCTTTTTTTTATTGAATTATTTTTCCATTCTCTGTCATTTAACAACATGAGGGTAACATGTGGGATTCGCTAGCACAGCAATCTTCATAATTATATCTTATAGATACATACTTCTCTTTAAGCTTGATTACGGTGCATTTTTTACTTTGTAGTTAATTTTTCTTGAAATTGTTGTCAATTTAAATGGCCTAATGTTTTTTATTGTAATTTATCTTCATATCCCTTTTTTTTCCAATGGAACTTGTTAGTAGTTAAAGCACACATTTTTTTTATTGTAATCCCAAAAGCAATAATCATTGCCGCTTATATTTTTGCCGAGATTTTTTTCTATTTATTAAATTTTTCAAAAAAGCAAGTATTTTCAATGCATATCAAAAAATTTTCAAGCGCACACTCACTCTAGCTCGTATATAAAAAAATATGTCAAATAAAACAATACTGATTTAACAAAATTTAAATTTCAGCAGATTTTCAAGAATTTATTTGGACGCAAATCATCTCTCTGGGGGACACAAATAAATAATGACTTTATTATTGTGCCGTACTAACACATATGCACATAATAAATTCTATGAAATGTATAAAAATTATGATAGATAAAACAATACCAAAAATTGTATGCATCAGTGCCGTCTTTAGGTTATGCGGGGCCTTGAGAAAGTGAAGAATATGGGGGCTCTTTACTTTAGTGAAATTTTCAATATTGCTAGCATAATTGTAAAATCTTTTGTATTCCACTTGCAAGCATTTTATAATCAACAAAAATTTCTTCAAACATTTTTTGAATTTTCTTAGTTAATTAATTATTAATAATATGAGGTGATTTCTGCGATTTTTTGATTATCCCTTAAGTGAGATATTGTGAGATTTGGCTTGACCCCTCGCTCTCTCTAATCTCACGTGATATTAGTCAAAATGCATGTTTTCAGTGTAAATATGTTAATCTATCCTTCATTGTATTGGTTTTATTAAAAAAAAAAACCTAATTTATTTAATTATTTTTATTTAGGACTAGTTGAGAATAGCATTTAAGACTACTGAGATCGTAGTTTAAAATCACAAAGAAAAAAATCGAGCAATAAAATACTTATTAAGGGCCATTTTGTTCACAGAGAGATAAATTTATCCCCGAGTTAATTCCATGATTTTTCCAGTTTTTCATTTGTTCACAGTGAGTTAAGCATTTAACTCTTCAAGCTGGAGATAAAAATGGTGGCGAGATAGCTTAACCCCAGAAATATTTAACTCGTGAAAATTGGTGAGTTAAGATTTTTAATTCGCTCTCATCACTCTCATTTTAATATTTTTTATTTACTTGGTGTCAAAATATTGAAAATACAGATTTTTAAACATAGGGAAACAGTATTGGGGGTTACTGATTTCGAATCTGGTGTCAGAATTTTAAAATTTGGATTAATTTTTTATTTTTACGAATTCGGGGCTGGCGCGAACTAAAGGGTAAACTTGGGTCGCTGAATCCGAATCCGTTGTCAGAATTTCAAAATTCGAAAATTTTTCTACACATAGGGCTGCCACCTAAAAATGTTTTATTTTAAGAATTTCAAACATGAGGGAACAGTATTGGGAGGTTACTGATTTCAAATCTGAACTCAAAATTTTTAAATTCAAGATGGTGGATAGGGTTGCCACCTTAATATTCTACATTTTTACGAATTCGGGGCTGCCAAAGAAAAAATGGTACACCAAAAATGGGTTGCTGAATCCGAATCCGTGGCCAGAATTTCAAAATTATAAAGTTTTGAAATAATAGGGTTGCCACCTAATAATAAGTCATTTTAAGAATTTTAAACATACAGAATTTTAAAATTCAAAATGGTGGGTAGGGTTGCCACCTTAGTTTTTTGTATTTTTATGAATTCGGGGCTGGCAAAAAAAATGGTACACCAAAAATGGGTCGCTGAATATGAATCCATGGTCAGAATTTCAAAATTATAAAGTTTTGAAATAACAGGGTTGCTTTTACTTTTGAAAATACATATTATTAGGTGGCAGCCCCATTATTATAAAATTTTATCATTTTTAAATTCTAACCACGGATTCGGACTCAGCGACCCAGTTTTGGCATACCATTTTTTTGCCAGCCCCGAATTCATAAAAATACAAAAAATTAAGGTGGCAACCCTATCCACCATTTTGAATTTTAAAATTCTGACTTCAGATTCGAAATCAGTGACTCCCCAATACTGTTAAATAATGTTTAAAATTCTTAAAATGACTTATTATTAGGTGGCAACCCTATTATTTCAAAACTTTATAATTTTGAAATTCTGACCATGGATTCATATTCAGCGACCCATTTTTGGTGTACCATTTTTTTTTTGCCAGCCCCGAATTCATAAAAATACAAAAAATTAAGGTGGCAACCCTATCCACCATCTTGAATTTTAAATTTTTGACTTCAGATTCGAACTTAGCGACCCCAATACTCTTTCCTCATGTTTAAAATTCTTAAAATAAAACATTTTTAGGTGGCACCCCTACGTGTAGAAAAATTTTCGAGTTTTGAAATTCTGACAACAGATTCAAATTCAGCGACCCAATTTTACATAGTGTTTCTTCCAGAGTTGAATTCGCATAAATAAACAAGAAATTAGGTGGCAACTTTATCCGCCATCTTGAATTTTAAAATTCTGACACCAGATTCGGAAGAAGTAACCCCAATACTGTTTCTTCACGTTTAAAATTCTTAAAAAAATGTTTAGTTGGCAGCCCTGTGTAGAAAAATGTTAGAATTTTGAAATTCTGACATCAGATGCAAAATCAGCGATTCATTTTTACCTAGTGTTCACTCTAACCCTCAAATTCGCAAAAATAAACCAAAAATCCCCACACATTTTTTAATTAATGAGCAACACTCTAACATTCCAATGGAAATCGATATAAACTGAGAGCGAATTTATGCTCTAAGCATAAAGCTGGGATAAAATGTGAACAAAACCACTTTTTTATCTCCCGATTTATACGCTTGGTATAAAATTAACCTAGAGATAGTTATCCCCGAATTAAATCATATTTATGCCCTTTGTGAACAAAATGGCCCTAAGTAAAAGTAAGTAAAAGTAGTAATTTAAAGTGAGAAAATCTTACATCATCTTTACGAGAACCCCCTCTCCATCACGTGAGAGTGAGTGAGATTCGGCTTAACCCCCCGTCCCACTAAACGAATCACGTAATTAATAGACGCTCCCTTATCACTAACTTTTCAGATGAAAGCTAACTTTTAAAATTGAAATATATTTAAGTAATGTATTTTTTGAAATAAAACTTTAAATAAAAACGCATATACAGCAATAAGGCGAATGGAAACGGAGAGTAATACCAATGTAATGCTAATGAAACAAAAAAATCTCAGAACTTAGGTGTGAAGTTAGCATCTTTTTCGCAGCATCTGGCGAATATTAGATACCTGATCTCTGTAAACTCATATGTTATCAGGAATATTCTGTAACATGAAGTGAGCTTTGTCATTGTTGAGCGAATTCAAAAAGCTTTTCAGCATTCGAATCAAGAAATTGTGGTCTGAGTAACGACTAAGTATAAGACTTTTGACCTGATCTATACTATTATATACAATTGAAGTGTAAATTTTAAGTTACTACTTTACTCCAAAAGCACTGGGCCAATTTTTATAAAAAAAATGTTTAAATTTTTTTTTGCGAAAGATTTATTTAGGGGTTTTTTCATTTGAAGTTTTAATAATAAGTATAATTATATATACTTAAAAGCATCAAGTTTTTTAAGAAATTATCCCAGCTGCTACGCATTACTAATCGTTTTCTTTTCATGTCGTGTGTTGCGAGAGTTTCAATAAACTCCGTGTTGCTCTCTTCTCTTTTCTATTTGTGCTCAGCTAGCACAGTGCAACAAAAAAAAACTAATGAGCTCGAGGCAAGGCGAAAAGTGAGATACATATAAATGCAGAGCGGCACTAGAAAACAAAAAAGATGTTATGATGAAAAGAAATGACGAAACGATGAAAAGAAAAGATGAAATTTTTTATTTCTCTGACATGTATTGAGATTGATAAAAAAAACGTCCAACAGTGGCCTGCTAGTATATTATATATAGATAAACCACTTCCATATGTGAGGACGAAAGTGATTATTCAGTATTGAAATTTGCAACTGATTCTTTCATTTATGAACTAAAATAAGGAAATACATGTATTCAATAACTTTTCCAGTGGGCATTTTAGCCACCCAGTGCTCACCCAGTGTTACGCAAGAAAAGGCATACTAGTAGTGCTTTTATTGGCGTCATTGTACCTTCCATGATCACTGTATTGATGAGTGCTTCTGTAAGGCGTACCTTTTGAAGGTTCCGAGACTTTTCAAATAATTTTAAATAAAAAAAATTTAAAAAGTTCTTTTATATGGACAAATTTTAAGTTTTTGTATGAAGAAATATTACAAAAAAATATTAAAAAATTTTAAATTAACACAAAAATTGGTAAAATTATGTAGATTTAAATAAAGAACACAAAAAATATTTTGTACGAGCTGGGTTTCAAACCCGCGTTCCCGAAAGCTTGCCTTCATTTGTGATGATGCAAAAAAAGCATAAATAAAAAAATAAGTGTTTGAGCCAAAAATCAAATGAGCTCTTTAGTGCAATTACCCTTAAACGGACATTTATGGCAAATGTATTTGATTTAATTATAATGTACTTTGTTTCAAATATGAAAGGAATTTGGAATGTGATTTAAATGCAAAAATCCTTAAATTAAAGTAAAACACAATTAAATTTAGGTGAAGCAAATTCAATTTAATAACGCGCTAAACATAATTTAAGAATGATGCACTTTTGAGTCTTTTGAAGATGCACTTATAATTAAATGAAATGAATTTCACTTTGAGTAGCAGCGTTGTCCATGCAATTATTTTGAAGCATTAAGCTGTTTTCTACCCGACTACGGCGAAGCAAAAGAAGCGGTATATGTGTTTGACCGGTATGTATCTGTTCCACTCTCACTTCGTAACTATTTATCATAATTCGAGAAATGAGGTTTTGATCGTCTACTGGTTATTGGATATGTTATAGATAAATTAAACAAAGCTCCCTTTAGAGCAGCGATGCCCAGCGCCTAACTCTTTCCACTCTTTTACAAAAACTTTAACATTTTCATGATTGTTGTAATATGCCGAATCCTGTTTGCAATTTCAGCCCCGCTTCTTAATGTTGTTTTTGTTCTTTCGAACCATCGATAGCTGTTCTGCATTTACATGTTGTTGTTTTTAACAGTTTTTTAAAGCTCCCTTTAGAGCAGCGATGCCCAGCGCCTAACTTTTTCCACTCTTTTACAAAAACTTCAACATTTTCATGATTGTTGTAATTTGCCGAATCCTGTTTGCAATTTCAGCCCCGCTATTTAATGTTGTTTTTGTTCTTTCGAACCATCGATAGCTGTTCTGCATTTACATGTTGTTGTTTTTAACAGTTTTTTTAACGTTAACAGCATGTGTCGTATTCTTCATATTTTTCGCTGTGCGAATACACGTTGAGAAAAAGTTATTGAATATTTTCAGGTGGGTACTTTTTTATATTGCATCAGAAAAAATTATTTTAATAGGGATTTTTATTTACTCTTGAAAAATGGCAAGAAAAGACTTTGCGGAAAACTGGCCTATTTTTCATAAATAGTAAAAAATTTTAAAATATTTTAGCCTTAATTATATAACAGTTTAGTTAATAGTAAAACAGTAAGATAAAAAAAAAATATAAAAAATTAAGGTTAAAGCAAATTAAAATTATTATAAGATTGAAAAATGTATAATAATAAAAAATTCACAAAACAAAACTTAAAAAAGAAAGTAAGACAAATAAAAAACAAAAAATTAAAAAGGATATCTGAAAACCTCCACGCGGTTAAAGCTGGGTAAATCAGAATGTATTCTGACTAGCAAAAAAATGAAACATTTGGAATTACTTGATTCATTTTTTTGCAGTGTACATATAAGTTCGCTGTCGCGGACTCTGCCAGCACTCGTGTTATTGGTAATTCCTCATTGCATTTAAACATTTTTTGATGTTGTCGCTTTTTGTTGTTGCCGTTGTTGTTTTTGCACTCTTCAAATAATTTTCGTGGGCATCGCTGCTCTAGAGGACATAACAAATGTAGTGAATACCACTAATTTAAATACATATCACTACAATTCATATGAATTATTTATTCACGTATTTCTTCTTTACATTTTTATGCTGAAAAAACAAAAATCTACATTATTCTTTTCATTTTTGAGATAACGGGAGCAACAGATAAGAATAGCAAACAAAAAGTCTGCGTTCGGTTTTAAAACAAGTTATTGAAGCATTAGAAACAGTTAGGACAAATAAAATTTAGTATTTTGTTGGATAGCCACGTAGCCTTAAATCGGATTTAATTTCAGATTCGGCCTATCACAAATAGTTATTGAGATATTGTAGCCAAAAAAATTCAACAATGCTGTTTTTGGTTATATGTTAGGGCATATTTAAGCGAGGGATCGAACTTTTCGAAATGACTAAATGAAGCATTCAAAAGCCTTTTTGATTAGTCTCAAAATCTTTTGTATCTTGAAGATAATGCTTGCAAGAATATATAATTTCAACAGCCATTTGCATTGTATGGCTGTTGAAAGGAAAGGAAAATAATCAAAACTATAAATTTTTACAAGCGATATTTTGTAATTGATTTACTGTTGCCACTATTCAAATTGTAACCAATTATTGCACTATTTCTTTTAAATAAAAAGTACTTACAATGTTTTTTAATTTCCTCACATTTCAATCAAATGCGGATGGGCCACATTTAAAGTATCCATAGTATCTAAATTGAAAACGAAAACGTATCCTATTTGCATCAAATACTTTAACATTTAATTGTAATTATGAATTCCCGTGGGACCCCAAACTTGGGGGGCGCTTAGAAAAGACTCTCACCTCCCTAAACGGCACTGGCATGCATGGAAATAAGCCCAACAGCTCGAAAGCTCAGACGATATTTATTTATTCAAATATGGCTGCATATTAGATAGGTGCGGAAGGATTCCAGTGTGCAGCGGAAGTAGTAGTAGTTTGGAGATACATAACTGTGGATAATCTTTTTCAACTCGAGTAACAGACCCACCGTAATTGGACAAAAAACCAACCCCAAGCCAAGATGTGTCACGCGTGGAAATTAATAAATGATGACCGCCTGAACCAATAACTAGAGAGCAGAGCACATATAATATGAGTGTGTCTTTGCTGTAACAACGATAGATGCGATAACGATTTATAATGCGAAAAAAAAAATTTAGAAGCCAATTTGGCTTCAAACAAATCCTCAAGTGAGTTTGTGTGGATTGAAGTGCTGAATCAAAATTACTCAAATAAAAAATAATGAAACGAAAGTGAAATTTTTTAAATGATTAAATTGAACTTTAAAAATAAAGTTTAAAAAATTATGTATATACTAGCAGGTCACAAACGATTTCTCTTTATCAATAATGCATTCTAAAAGGGCAGGTTCTCATCTAGAGGTCCGAAAACCCGGTGATACTCTTCATTTTTTTTTTCATACAAGGTAGTAAATGAACACCTTGAGTTTTTTGGCAGTTATTTATTGATTCTTAAATATTTTTTTGGTGTATAAAAGTGTAATGTGTGTGTGTGTGTTTGGTGCATAATGAGTAAAAGATAATGTGTCAAAACACCATCAAACGTCATGTTGAAAATAAAGGTGCCCAAACGATCTTCATTGCACAGCACGTTCATGTCATCTTAAACAAAAAATCCAAAAAATTTTTTAAATTCTATATACTTTACTGGAACTTGATCCTAAAATATCAATAAATAGTTGAAAATTACAAAAAATGTTGAGCATGTGCATTTTAAGTACCATTTTTTTACATTATTTGCTTTTGCAAGTGTTCTAAAAAAAAATACCTTCCAATATTATCTTTATTTAGGTTTAGGATCCAATAAATTTTATCTTCTTTAAAATAAACCAAGTCAATCCATAGAGAAGCCCTTGAGATATCGTGAAGGCCAGTTTGAAAAACACGATTTTTCAGAAAACGCGTTTTACGATTTTTTCGAGTTCCTTTATAAAAATATGGATTCCTTTCGTATGCTAAAACTTATTTGTGCAATCATTATCGGTCAAACGTCTTTGGAAACATATCTTACACATAAAAATCAATCGATCGATTTTCATGAGAATTTCCCCTTAAAGAAGAAAAAAACATTGTTTTGTTTTGGAGCGCACCACTGCATATATTAGGGTGGTCCTTATTTCAGAAATTGTTGAGAACCCGATTTTTTTGTTCCTTAGCGTCTTAAAATAATTCCGTAATTTTTTTTACAACAACAATAACACGTGACGCTTGGAGCTTGAAGTTTACACAGAAGCAACCAGTGTTGCTAGGTGCCTTTCACCATTTACCCCTAGATTGGATTTTAATCCCCCTAAAATTCCCCTAAAAAAATTTTATTTTCGAAAAACATACAAAAATTTTATAGGGGGCAACTGAAAGTAGTGCAGCTGTAATGCAAGCCTATTTATTTAAAGTGCTGAGCTGTTTCGGACGTCTTTCACAAGGGCAGAAAGTTGCTTTATAATTCTCAATTGTCCAATGTGAAATTGATCTTAAAATGAAGTCTTACTTTTGAAAGGAGGCTCCGTCTCCCACTTTTTGAAATATTTTTGGGCATATCTTTTTTGTCTATAGTTTTTTCCATACTTGCTTTGTTTTTAGCTTTTACACACGGTTAATAATGTTTGACTTCTTTTTAATCTAAGCTTTGGTTTAAAGGAATTTTTAATCCAAAACTTATTACTTTTTAATCCAAACATTAGTTTAATTTAGCTGGATCTCAAACCCACTTTCCTGAAAAGAACTTACTTACATTTGTAATGATGCAAAATAAGCGAAACTATGTTAACAACTGAGTTGGACGAGTGGATGAGGTATTGGACCAGCACAACAGAGGACGTCATGAACTAGTCAGAAAGGTTTTTATTTCAAGTTGATATTGCTTTATTCAACTTTTCTCAACTTTTTTCTTTATTGGATTGAAAAATTTTAAACTTTTCCTTGGATAAAAAAGTAATCTATTTTTGGTGTTGTCCTATATGTAATCCAAAAAAGTTTAAAATTTAGTCCAAGATTTTTAACCGTGCACGGAATCAATCAATTGCAAGTAAAGCGCGAAGCACGTTTGAAGTGAAGTGGAAAATGATTGGTAATTTATTTGAAGTGCTGCCAATTCAGCTGTTTTTATAAAGTGTTTCTGTAATACCCAAGAAGACAAATATCTTATTTTCTTAAATTTTTAGCATAATTTTAAGGAAAAGTAAAAAAACTGTATTTCCATATGTCAAATTTTCAAATACCCCTAAAAAAACCCAAAAAGCATTAAATCTCTCTAAAAAAACCCCTAAAGATTTATTACCCCTAAAATCCCTCAACTCAGTTAAAAAACCCCTAAATCTAGGGGGAAATCCCCTAACCTGGCAACACTGGAAGCAACGCATGAGCATTAGGGCGTATTGAATCCCAATTTTTTCGAATTTCACATTCTAAGAAAAAAAAATTAGGAAAAATGGATGTCTTTCCCTCCCGCAAGGACAAAGTTGTTTTTGAGAAAACAGGAAAAAAGTAACTATCTCAAAAAGCTTTGTTTTTTTACGAAAAACTGCAGATGTCTTAAAGCAAAAATAAATATAGGCTTTCACTAACAATATCTTTTCAAACGAGATGCCACTCTGAATTTTTATCCACAGCGTCCTGTGGGAAGGATATTCGAATCTAAAGTACACTCGAGATAGCACAAAGTTTTTATTGTTATCTGGTTGTCTAAATTTTGGTGGTATTGCTTATAGCGTAACGTTTTTCTAAATTTTTTTTAATTAAAGTGCGTTTAATTACCTTTCCAACGGTATTTGAAACTTAACATTCTGGTAAGAGGTGATTGAGATATGAATTCTAGTAAAAATCGACTTTCGATATTTTTGCCGATTTTTGTCAATTTTGTGCACCCTGTAACTCCGCCAAAAATAGCTCCAGCACTTTTCTGTTTAAGTGAAGTTTTCTATTTTCTTCAGTGATGCTGCATGCAAAATTTTACCCAAATCGGAGATGGTCATTCCGTAAGGCCGGTACGTTCAATATGGAATTGCTGTTTTATCTTTTTTTTTCTCATATGTAGTAGATAATTTTTTTAATTTCTACCTGGCGGCATGTGTTAATAAAGTCCAATTTCTTTAAAACTTTTTTTATGCGTTTTTTACATATAGGAACAAAATAAAAAGGTGCTCAAGAAAATCAAACGAAATTTTTTTTCCTCCTTACAAATAAGGACCAGTCTAATGTATATGTACCCCACTTTTTACCTTGCTCGAAGTTCATCTGTTTTTTTTTATTGCGCTGTGCCAGCTGAGCACAAAAAGCGAAGAGTAGAGAGCAACATGGAGTTTAATGCAACTCTTGCAACACAAACGCGTGAAAAGAAAACGATTATAAAGCAATGCGTGCTATATGGGATGTTTTCTTAAACAACTCAACACTTGAATTCAGTATACTTATTATTAAAATTTCGCAAGGAAAATACAATCACGGCCAAAAAAAAAGCCAAGTTAATAATTTGATAACTAATATTAGTTTTCTTGAATTATAAAACAGTGTGCCAAAACCATAAATAAACAAGCACAACCAAACTTTTTTGAAATTCTTAAAAAAGGAAATGTTGACCTGATTTGACCTCTCAAGATCATCACAATTTTTTTCAACTTATTTTTAAAGTTGAAGTGTTCGAATTTTGTTGTGCCGACATTACTTGCATTTTTACAGCCATTTGGCCTATTGCAAAAAAAAAAATAATATTAACTTTTTTCAATAGAATTTGACGTTAAATGAGGTTGTGTAATAAGATATTCGAAACAATATAAAATGAAGCGTGTAGCGAAGCAATTTCTTGTACTTTTTTAACTTGAAAAAAATGGTGTTTCTATAAATTGTAATTATATAACAGTCCATTAATGCCATTTGCATTTTTACAAAAATTAATTGCACGTGAATATGTTTTTCCATTTAACTTAATAACATCGAAATCGGTTAGGAAATTGCTTAATGGCGGCCATTCTAACTTTTTTTTTTTTGTCAAATACTGATTAAACGCTCCTATTTCATCAAATCTTTTTAAATAGCCTTATTTAACGCCAAATTATATTGAAAAAAAAAATCATTTTTTTCATTTCCAATAGGCCAAATGGCTGTAAAAATGTAAAAAGGCACAACAAAATTCGAACACTTCAACTTTAAAAATAAGTTTAAAAAAATTGTGATGACCTTGTGAGGTCAAATCAAGTGCGGCGGACTCTCAACATGTCCTTCTTTAAGAATTTCTATAAAGTTTGGATGTGCCTGTTTATTTATGGTTTTTGTACACTGTGTTATAATTCAAGAAAAATAATATTAGTTATCTTATTATTAATTCGGCTTTTTTTTTTTTAACGCGAGTGTACTCCTATAAAACGCTGTAGCACAAACATTATATTTTTAAAAAAATTTCATAAAAATTGGGCGAGTAATTTTAGAGTTCACTGGAAATTTGCACTTCAATTTTGTATAATAATATAGATAAGAAAGTATATATAAATTATAGAATTGAAGGTCATATTGCAAGAACATGATATGCCATTTAGAAAAAAGTCGAAATTATCGCAATTAATGTTTTAAAAAAATTAATCTTTGTACCTCCATTATTTATGGTTTAGTAATGTATTTCTTACAGTTAATGAATGATCAGCAAATTATAATGGCTTTTTAAGTGCTGTTCCGAACATTACACATTTTTATATTGATTGATATTTTTCTCGAACTTTTTGTAATAAGCAAGTTGTTGTTTTTATTTTTAAATGTATCTAATAAAATATATAAAAACTGTTTTCACGCTGAAAGAAACACAACACGTGGACGTATACTTGACAGAGGAAGGGCAAGAAAGGAAAACGCGAGTGACTCTCATAATTATAGAAAATTATGCAAATAGTTAATTTAATTAGGAAATGCTTGAGACGCTCAAAGTATGAGATTCATTACAAATTCAGCGAACATACACCAGCAAATAATGATTACGCCGATGACGGACGGAATGAGTAAAATTCTGATTGTAATTCGAAATGAGTGGCACAATGACAAGGCTTTATTTTTGTTGTTGGGTTTTTTTTTCAATTTTCCAGAGGCATTTTATGATCCAAATTGAATATGAAAAAAAATGAAATTGAGTTATAAATAAAATTCAATATGTTTTATTAAAGCCAAACAATTGAGACGTTATTCAGCTGCACTTGAAACGTTTAAGCACTAATGCGATGTATTTAAAACAGTCCACTTAAATAATTCGGTCATATGACTTTAATATATATTAAAGCCCTGCGTCGGTGCATCCATTAGAACGTACACACACTGTGATTTATTGCATTGCTCACAGTTGACTGTCATCTAATAACACTTGAGAGTTTGATTTGCTCAACAGCAAATGAAAGCCTACAACGACAAGCAATACAGACTTTCTCTCTCGGCAATCCAAGCATGGCGTGTTTTTGTTCGTCAACACCACAAGCAATGAAATTTAATCGTTAAGGGTAGGATGAGCAATAAAATAAAGAAAATAAAAAATAAAAAGCAATATATGGCAATAGATCATTTGGATCATTTTGATCATTTTGATAATTTTAATCAGCGGTCGTCAGCGCCTAACTAGACATTTTTTTACACCAACTTCAAGATTTTCAAGATTGACTAGGTATACAGGGTTGCCCATATTCGACGGACCCATCTGGCAACGCCATAACTTTTGACAGAGATGTCAGATCGCTTAATGAAATACCGCGTTTGAAGCGTCAGTCCAAGCAGATTTTTACCATGGAACAATACACGCCACGCGAGCGCTCTGAAATAGTTGAAATTTACATTCAACAGAAGAAGTCAATTGTGAAAACTCAACGTGCTTTTAAAAGATTAAAAAATGTGAGAAGTGCACATTGAATGGGACCGTAAATAAGCAAAATTGCCGTATTTACGCCACTGAAAATCCTCAGGAGATTCAAGAAGTGCCTCTTCATGACGAAAAAGTCACAGTTTGGTGCGGCGTTAGTGCGAAAACGGTCATTGGGCCGTTTTTCTTCCAAAATGAAAATGGCCATGCTGTTACCATCAACCAGGAGCGTTATCGCGACATGATGACCAATTTTGTGATGCCAATTATTCGTCGAAAGCGTATGAGGCAGTTCTAGTTTCAACAAGACGGCGCTCCACCGCACACAAGTCGCATAACAATCGATTTTCTGAAGAATTTGTTTCCGGGCCGTTTGATGTCGAAAAGTGGTGATTTGGACTGGCCACCGCGTTCGCCCGATTTGACGCCGCCTGACTTCTTCTTGTGGGGATATTTGAAGTCAAAGGTTTACGTTAACAAGCCAAGGACCGTAGAAGAGCTCAAGGACAACATTCGTGAAGAAATAGCCGCTATTCCAGCCGAAATGTTGGCGAAAACGATGGAAAATGCTGCAAAAAGGGCACAATACGCCATCAACGCCAGAGGCGGCCATTTGAGAGATATCATATTCAAAAATTGATGTAAACAAATCTACTTGGAACAAATTAAATGATTAAGATTGCCAACCGCCAAATTTTTATTTTTTTCTTTGATTTTTTACAAAAAACATGGGTCCGTCGAATATGGGCAACCCTGTACATGGATCGCTGAATCCGAATTGGATGTCAGAATTTCAAAATTATTAAATTTTGAAATAATAGGGCTGCCACCTTATAATATGTATTTTTAAGAAATTTAAACATCATTTATCAGTGTTAGGGGATCGCTGATATCGAATCTGAAGTCAGAATTTTACAATTCAAGATGGTGGATAGGGTTGCCACCTTCATGTTTTGCATTTTTATGAATTCGGGGCAGGCAAAAAAAAATTATACACCAAAAAGGGGTCGCTGAATCCGAATCCGTGGTCAGAATTTCAAAATTATAAAATTTTGAAATAATAGGGTTGCCACCTAGTAATATGTATTTTTAAGAGTTTTAAACATCATTTATCCGTGTTAGGGGGTCGCTGATATCGAATCTGAAGTCAGAATTTTACAATTCAAGATGGTGGATAGGGTTGCCACCATAATTTTTTTATTTTTACGAATTCATTTTTATTTTAAAAAGTAAAAGCAACCCTATTATTTCAAAATGATATAATTTTGAAATTCTGACCACGAATTCGGATTCAGCGACCCCTTTTTGGTATATAATTTTTTTGCCAGCCACGAATTCATAAAAATGCAAAAAATGACGGTGGCAACCCTATCCACCATCTTGAATTTTAAAATTCTGACTTCAGATTCGATATCAGCGACCCCCTAACACTGATAAATTATGTTTAAAACTCTTAAAAATACATATTATTAGGTGGCAGCCCTATTATTTCAAAATTTTATAATTTTGAAATTCTGACAACGAATTCGGATTCAGCGACCCATTTTTACCTGATCTTCGCACCAGCATCGCATATGTAAAAATAAAAAAAACTAGGTGGCAGCCCTATTACCCATTTTTATTTTTAAAATTCTGACTTCAGATTCAAATTCAGCAACCTCCTAGCACTGTTAAATAGTGATGCGTTACCCATTTCTACCTAGTGTTCGCGCCAGCACCGTATTCGTTGTCTGATATAAATCATCTATTGCCAGTCAACAAGCTTTCGTTGCATTGACTGCAGTGAGCTCTCTAACAACGATATCTTAGATCAACAATATCAATGATCTGTTTTTTATTGCTCTATCGTGTTTTGTTCGTCTTCGCTGCAATCACATACATGATTTCTTTGCAGCAAGCAAGACAGTGCAGTGTAGTGTAAAATGAACAAATGTTTTGAAGCCGGTTTTAAGTACACCTACGCAGGGCTCTAATATATATGTGGAGATATTGGATAACGAATACGTATAAAATATTCGATAAAATCAAGGACCGCCAATAACGATTATCGATATCAATCATTTAATAACAGTTATTTTTTATCGACATTTTTTCGATCAGAAATAAAAGTTATTTCTTGGTCGTTATTTTTTTCAATCAGAAATAAAAGTTATTTCTTGGTCATTATTTTTTCGATAACAATTATTTTTTGAGCGTAATTTTTTTCAATCAGAGTTTCAATAAGTTTTTTCAATAAGTTATTTCTTGATCTTTACTTTTTCGATCAGAAAGAAAAGTTATTTTTTTTACCGTTATTTTTTTATCGATTTTTTTTCGAACAGAAAGAAGAAAAAATTATTTTTTGACTGAAATAATTTCTATCAAAAAACAAACATATGAGAAAATAGGTTTAAATTTTATAATATCATAATTAAATAGCACTTAAAATTTGAAAATGGTAACAAAATTTGAAAAATTTGAACGAAAGTTTGAATTTTATAAGTATAATAAATACTCGTATATTGCAAAATTAAATTCGATTTTTCAGTTTTCTGTTTTTTCGGTCCTGAAATGTAGTTTACATTTTTTTATAGTTCAATAATATAAGAAAAACTTATAAAAGTTGTACTTTTTTGAAGGAAAAAATCTCTAACATAACGTATATATCAAAATGTATCATCATATTATAGTTTGTATACAAAAAACTAAACAAGATTTTTCAACAAAATAGTTATGAATATGGAACAGTATTCCAAATTTAATTAAATTAATTTTCATAAAAAAACTCGTTCACACTTCGCAGATTTTGGATTTTGTTTTTATTGATGTAGACAAAAACCACTTTTTTTCTGTTACGTAACGCTTCATTTCTTATTTGCTCATATATTTGGACCATTTTTACGTTAGCAGCATCTTTAACACTTATAATAATGCTATCCAAAAATCAAAACAGGACAAAAAGTTTAAATTTGTCTTTGATTTTCTTAATTTTTAGTAACATGAAAGGCGTATAAAGGTTACGTGCGCCACAATGAGTATCTATAACGGTGGTCGTTATTTAAAAATATTCAATATGTGAAATTGAGCATTGAAAATGCCGATGGTTCAATCTTGCGCGACCACGCAGAGGTGGCAAACTCGCTAAACAAAGCTTTCGTCGAACGTGCAAGAATCATAGCATCTGAAATCCAACGATATGCCGATGATGATGTCAACGCGTTTGGAACGCTCAGTACCGCGCGAGAAACATTCCACTTTAGTGAAGTTTGCGCAGAAGACTTTGAAAATATAATTCTTGAATTGAAGACCAACAAAGCAATGGGGGCTGACCAAATACCAGCAGTCATTCTAAAAAACTCCTGCCGATCCTGCGCGAAAGTATTGCGCCACCTTTTTTCTACAAATATAAAAACAAGTGTGTATCCAAATAAAATGAAATTGCAGAAAGTCTTTCCCATATATAAAGGCGGCGAAAAACAAAACCCAAAGAACTATAGACCAATTGCAGTACTGCCAATTGTCAATAACGTTGTGGAGAAAATGATGAAAAAAAATTGCAGTCTATATTGACAGAATGGGCTTGCTGTATAGACATCAGTATGGTTTTCGCTGCACTTCTGGGACGCAGCCAGCACTTATTCAAGCCGTAGAGGACATATGCGCAAATCTTGATAGTGGATGTGTAGAGGTTGGAGGCCTATTCCTGGACCTACAAAAAGCATTTGAATGCGTCGACCATGAGGTGCTAATAAAAAACTTATATTTGCTGGATTTAACACAGATGCCCTCAACTTAATGCGAAGCTATCTAGCTGATAGACCTCAGTTTGTGGTGAATGGCAAAAACAATAGCTCTCTGGAAACCTGCTGGTATGGAGTGCCTCAAGGAAGCGTCTTAGGACCAATGCTCTTCCTCATCTTCATCAATGATAGACAAAACATTAATCTTTATGGGAAGTTATTTTTGTTTGCTGATGACATCGCGTGGTTCTATCCATCTTACTCACGACTTGCATTGAAGACACATATTGAACATGATGTAACAATTCTAAATGAATTTTTTCGATTTAATCGCATCTCAATGAACGCTGATAAAACCCAATTTATCATATTCTCGCAACGACGCAAGACAATTAACAATTGTGTTCTCAACATAAATGGCGTAGACGTTGTAGAGGAAACCTGCGTAAAATTTTTAGGATTTACAATGACTAGTAATCTGAACTGGAATGAGCACATTTTCACGTTGCAGCGCAAGGTTTCATCCGGACTCGGACTATTGCGTAAATTCAAAAGAAAATTCTCAGTCGACACGAAACTCACTATCTACATGTCTCTAGTCCAATCGCACCTAACATACATGCCTATGTGTTGGGCGTACAAAAACACAGTTGAACTCAACAAGCTGCAGCGCCGGCAGAACAAGTCCATAAAAGCCGTTTTAATTTACATCCGCGATTCACCTCTCGACAGCTGTACAGCCCGACATTTGGAGATATCTTGCCAGTCACGTCTCTCCATAAGTACCAACTCACTCTTCAGGTATTTAAAAACTTAAGGAACATCAACTACAATACTACGCAGCTGACAACGCGAACACATAGCTTCAATACCAAGAATAGATCCGATTTAGTAGCGGCGAGAAACAAATTCGAGGTGACCAAGCAGCGATACCTGTACACAGGCCCGACAGCCTATAATAGTTTACCATCCGTATGTAAGAACGCAACTTCTCTAGGCTTATTCAAACGCGAACTAAAGAGATACCTGATGGATTTACTTTTATCTAATTTAAAACTGTTCATATGTAAATATTTTAAATATTGTATATATACTGGGTATTATAAATATAAAGTATTAACGTGAATTACAATATGACAATGTAGCATGCTCCTTCAAAGCTCTTACCTGAGCAATGGAGCTCAGTGTAATAATTGTATGAATTCAAATCTAATAAATAAATACTACTTTTAAAAAAAAAAATTTCTTTTTTTCTACTATTATTTTTTACTAATATTTCTGCATTTTTATCTACTACTACTATTTGATGCTACTATTTTCGACTACTTTTTTGCGCTACTATTTTCCAACATAATTTTTTTCTATTTTCTACTGCCGCGAGCCTGCAAAAAGTTGCATTTCTTGCAAAAATTTTAAAAACAGCCAGGTTCATAAACGTAATCGTACTCTTTTTTGTGTCTTTATAAGCTTAAGAAATATTTCCACCACATTTCTTTGGAATATTTGTTTCTTTCTGCAAAGGAATGATACCGACATTGAAAAATAAAAAGCTGCTGTTGTCAAAATATCATATTATTAAAAAACAAATATATATATATATAAAATATTATTTGGACTACCCTGTGCATGGGCGTCCGCAGAATTTGTTCTAGGGGGGCAGGGGTGGAAAGGCATAGAGGAGTCTAGAATGCGCATAAAGAAAATTTAAAATTGTCTGAGATTTTTGGTACTAATTTTAATAACATGATACGCACACTAGTAAAAATCTTTCTGGTACGATTCCCGAAACATTTTCAAATTTAATTTTTTTTTTATAATGTAATATATGTTAATAATTCTTACAAAAGCAAAATATATAAATGTGAGGTCTCCTTTGTCATTAAATGAAATCGCATTTATTACTATTGAGCCCTCAAGTTTTCAACTTTTCAGATAGAATACAAAAATTTCCTAAGATTAAACAGTATTTTTTTTTTTTGTTGGAACACTAAACAAAAAAACAAACCAGAATACACTGAAGAAGAGGAAACCAGTTTTTGAACAAGAATATTTTTTCTCTTGCAAAGAAACTGTTGCTTTTCATCTCTTCTTCACTTGTCGTTCGTTGGCTCTTCATTTATTCTTTAATTGTTCATGAAGTGGTGAAGGCAAGGCAACGGATGATACTCACTTGTTCACTGGCAATGGAAGGTTTGTATCAGAGAAGGAGTTCGGTGCTGGCGCGAACACTAGCTAAAAATTGGTCGCCGAATCCGAGTCCGTTGTCAGAATTTCAAAATTATGAATTTTTTTTGTAATAGGGTTGCCACCTAATAATATGTATTTTTAATAGTTTCAAACATAATTTAACGGTCTGAAGTCAGAATTTCAAAATTCAAGACAGTGGATAAGGTTGCCATCTTAATTTTTTTCTTTTTACAAATTAGGGGCTGGCGCGAACTAAAGGGTAAAAATGGTCCGCTAAATCCGAATCCATTGTCAGAATTTCCAAATTATAAAATTTTTTTGAAATAGTGTTGCCACCTAATAATATGTATTTTAAAATGTTTTTAACATCATTAAACAATTCTATCATGGAGGGAACCCATGACCCCTTAACACTGATAAATGTTTAAAAATCTTAAAAATACATATTATTAGGTGGCAGCCCTTTTATTTAAAACTTTTATCATTTTGAAATTTTGACAACGGATTCGTATTCAGCGACCCATTTTTACCTTCGCGCCAGCTCCGAATTCGTAAAAATGAAAAAATTAAGTTGGCAACCCTATCCACGGGCTTCAATTTTAAAATTCTGACTTCAAATTCGAAATCAGCAACTCCCTAACACTGTTACATTATGTTTAAAACTATTAAAAATATATATTATTAGTTGGCAGCCCTATTATAAAAAATTACATAATTTTGAAATTCTGACAACGGATGCGGATTTAGCGACCCATTTTTACCTCGTGTTCGCGGCAGCACCGAACTCTTTCCCTGATACAAACCATCTATTGCCAGTGAGCAAGTGAGTATCATCCACTGCCTTCACCACTTCATGAACAATTAATGAATAAATAAAGAGCCAACGAACGACAAGTGAAGAAGAGATAAATAGCAACAGTATCTTCACATGAGTAAAAAATATTCTTGTTCACAAACTTTTTTCCTCTTTTTCAGTTCATGAACAAAAAAAATTTGCTCAGCTCTTCACAAAAAAGAGCTGCTCACTTTGATTTTTCTTCATATTCTTAAATGAATGAATAGAAGCAGAAATGAGCTGTTCACGAATGAACAAATGCGAACAATGTTATCAAGCCACTCAAGCAGATAAAAAAACCTGAAAAAACTACATTTTAAACTAAATTAACATTTAATTTAAATAAAACTGTTTCATTCTCAAATACACTGCAAACTCAAAAACTAAAGATCAAAATTTAGTTTTTTCCAAAAAAAAACAGAAAGGTTTCAAAATGTGCTGAAAATAGCGAAAATCAATTGAAACTGTTTCAACGCTATTATTTATGATCAATGGCTTAGAGTAAGAAATATGACGTTTTTACGAGTAGCAGCATTGCGCCAAATGCAAACGTGCCAGCTGTAAAAATTTGTGTGATTGCGAAAATCTCAAAGTTGTTAAATGTTCTTCGCGTACTCAAACACATCGTAAACAAAAATGAAAAAAACATTAAGTTAATTTCAAAAGTTCAACGAACCCGTGAGTATAACAACTTTGAAATCCAATTAAGTACATATAATTTTCCTTTTTTACTAGCTACATACTAAAAAATATATGAAATATAAATATGACAAACTATTTAAATAGAATTTTTTATTGGCGCTGACATGGCGCAGGTATGTTTACGCTGTTAGCCATAAAAATATCATTTAGGTTAAGCTAACAGAAAACCAAAAATATTTTTTTATTCTTCCGATTTTTATTTTCTTTCCGTTAACAATTCATAAACGGAACCTTTTTGGTAGCAAAACGAAATTTTTTTTATTACGTAAAACGTAAGACGTGCGAGTGCGAGTGCGAAAAATGAACTGCAATACCGTAAATTTGTACGTTGTATTTTGTTGATAAACAAATCAACAGCGCCAACAACCAAGCAGCAATGGCGATGATGACGCTCGCAATGATGATGACGATTACGATAACGATAATGGTGTTGGCTATGAGGACACCCGTTTCGGTGTGATATTTATTTACATTTGACTGTCTGCTGAGTTCACTGAACTCGCACTCAAAGTGAATCAAAGGAAAGAAAACATGCATAAATAAATGATCATCCTTTTAAACAACGGTACGCGGAAATTGTTTGTTAATACGTATAATGTTTATATTTAACCAGGTGCAAAAGTGAAAACAATACTTCCAGAATAAGTAATCCGGCATTAAGTGCGGAAACATTTAAATTGATCATTCCTAGCAAAGTACCAGAAACACATAGATTTTTATTAATTTATTTAATTGCTAATTTATTTTATTTCTTTGCTCTATTGAGTAATCTGAGTTCCTTCAACATTGATCTTTAAAAAATACCGCTTAAAGGTATTGTTAAAACTATTTTTTCGTTAAGTTGGCACAACTGTCCTCCGACGCCGAGTTTAAGCAGGATCTGTCATTTAGTTTGTTTACAATGCTCGATGTTGTCAGCTCATCTCAAGTGTGCTTTAGGCCGCGTTCATAGTGCACGCTTTTTGCTGAGCTGTTTAGCTAAAAACAGGCTTTGTATACGAGGGCAAATTGAGAAATTAGTGAAATTTTTAATTGCACTAGAAACTTTAAATGCAACACTGATCCTGTCAACTACTATCTGTTAGTAGACTACTGTCAAAATTGCGACGCTTAGTTTGTGCTTGGCAGCTATTGACAGCAAACGATCTTGTGAATTTTGACGAAAATGGAAAAAAGTGAATTTCGTGTGCTCATCAAGCTCATGACACTCACGATGTTTTTCTTCTAATCACGAATGCTCGCTATTAAAATTATTATTGACTCACGATCACGGTGGCATTCTTTGGCTCACGAGTGCTCACGAATAGAATTTGTTAATGATAAGGCACGCTTACTAACGAAAATTTTTAAAGTGGTTTTCACGTTTTATAAGAAGAAGAATACACATGAGTTTTTATTAAAAGTTTATTTAGTGGTTAAATTAGAGATGGGCGCATATCATGAATTTAGTCGTGACACAGTGTGTCACAATGAATCCCGTCGTGATCGTGAGCGAACTCAAACAAATAATCACTAAATATTCGTCAGCGTACGTGATTGAATTTACCTCGTGCTTGAGCGTGCATGACTTAAATGTCTTCGTGTCACAACTTTTTATCTTTATTTTCCAAATCTGTGCAAAACTTAGTGTTAAGTTTGCTTTACGCTTTTTCTACCAATTGCATACAAAATGCAACACCGACCACTTCTTATAAAGCGACAGCAACCAACTTCGCTTTCTTTAATTATTTCCCGAAACACGCTCAAGAAATTTTTCGGTATTTGGTCATATTTAAGAGGAAAGGAGATCCAGACTGCTGGGTGAAAATTTGTATAAATTACTTTTTTTAAATAAAAACTCTCATTGGTAGATTGACGTACGAATGTACTTTGTTTGCTTTTCAAATAATACTTTTTATAAATTAAATTCAATAGATTTTAAATTTTTAAAAAGTTTTCAATTCAACTCAAATGATGGTCTGCGGTATCCAAATAAAAATTAATAATTTTGCTGCAACCTAATTCATATACAGTATATCAAATAATTATTAACACCCTCATACAATTTTTGATTCATCAAAAATTTTTGTTGAAAAATAACTACACTGGTGGTTAAAACATAAATAAACAAGTTCTTTATTTAATCACAAAATATAACCAGAATTAATTCAAAGTTTATATACTTCCTAATTTTTAAAAATATTAATTTTTATAAAACATAGAAAAAAATACCAAACAATTATTCACACTCCTCTTTTAATATTTGGTATGACCGCCTTAGCGGCAATTACTGCAACGCATCTTCTCGGCATGGACTCTACTAATACTAGTAACACTTGGACTAATATTTTCCTATTCCTTTTTGATAATATCCTTTAAATTTAAAATGTTTGAAGCATTCGCCTTGGCAACCCGATTTTTAACAATAGACCATAGGTGCTCGATAGGGTTAAGGTCGGGGGATTGTGCCGGCCAGTCCAAAACTCGAATGTTGTTGTCTTTAAACCATTCAGAGATGATCTTGGTCATATGCTTCGGATCTCCATCCTGCTGGAAAATATAATCCGACTCGAGCGCAAGCAAACGTGCGGTTGGTTTTAGTTTAGTGTGCAATATCCTTAGATATTTTTCTTTATTCATAACCCAGTAGCGGATGGAATATATTCCGAATATATGAAGCATCAATTACCTTGTAATGACCACTACTTCCGACTATATTACCTTACTATGCATAAAAGGCCTTACATTTAACATTGAATGAGACAGGAGGTAAGTGATCGCCTCCCTTCAGCATTACCTAGAAGTTATGGAGTAACATACTACTTGTATTAAGTTATAAAAATCACTGCATTACTTTTCCTTGTATGCTACATTACAGGTAATGAGGTATGAGTTAATTACTTCTGCTATATGCAGACGCATTACTTTTTGAAAAAAGTAATGCTTCCTTACTTGGTAATTTATTCTGTATTAGTTCTATGGTAGCCACTGGCAAATCCGCTGCTGGGAATCCAGTCAATAAATTTCATTTCTCCACATCCATTCCAAGCCATACTACCCCATATCATGACTTTTCCTAAGAGGAACAAAAATCTTTACAACACGACTATTTTTACAAGTTAAAAGAAACAATGTACCTCCACCATGCTTAACGGTAGGTCGCAAGTACTTTTTTATTATTGATGCAACAATATTTTTACTAATTTGAAGATTTTTACTTATTTTTTTGTATCCATTGCCTTTTTTGTGTAACTCCACAATTTTTTCTCCAATACCGATAGATAATTCGCCTTTCTTTTTCATCTTGACCACTTTGCATACAAAAATCAACTAAAGTTATCGGAAGTACACATAATAATTTGTTGCAGCTTTAAAATCAAGGTCATGTTCGAAAACAATAACAAAAACCGTTACTTAAATACAGGGGTGTGAATAATTGTTTGGGTTTTAATTAGTAGTTTTCCAAAAAAGTAGTGAAACTTAAAGAAATCACCAGGTATTTTAGACAAATCTAGGTACATATTTAAAAATCATATTATGAACAATTTTAAAAACTTAAGTAGGGTGTTAATAATTTTTTGATATACTGTACATAATTTTAATATATAAGATGTAGCTTTATAAGATATGAATTGAACTTTCATTTCTTTACTTTTTTTTTTATGAGAATAAAAACTCATGCGTATTCTTCTTCTTATAAAACGTGAAAACCACTTTAGGAATTTTCGAAAGTTAGCCTAATCGTTAACAATTCTATTCGTGAGCATTGGTTAGTCAAAAAATGTCATCGTGATCGTGCGATATAGTGAGTCAAAAATAATTTTAATAGTGAGCATTCGTGATTAGAAGAAAACACATCGTGAGCGTGCGTGATCGTGAGTCAAATAAATTATTTTAACCCTGAGCTTGCGTGATTAAAAAGAACACATCGTGAGTGTGCGTGATCGTGAGTCAAAAATACCCAGCAAAAGAGTGCTTCCAAAAGAAGGTTAATAGGAAGGGAAAGTCTTGAATTCCATCCCTTCCACTTTCATACCCAGAAGGCATTTTTTCAGCATATGCATGTCATTGGGAGGAATGTTTTCCTTAGTCTTCTCTAGAAGTGCTTCCAGAATTTTTTCAATGGAATATTTCTTTGAGCCCTTGACTGAAAGGATTCTAGTAGGTGTTTTTGAGGAGAACTTTAAGAAGGCATTCCATGGAATGAATGGTTTTTGTGGTTGGGAGGGTTTAAAAATTCCACGGATAATATCATTTTTCGGACTTTCTCACCATTTTAGTGATGGAAATGAGAAGTGTTTGGGTTTTGTTGAGGGTTTAAAAAAAATTCACGTAAAATATCCCTTTTCCTGATTTTCACGGCATGTTGGTGTTTGAAGTAGGAAGTGGTTGCGTTTTGTTGGAGGTTTGAAAAATCCCACGGAAAATGAAAAAATACATCAAAAAAATAATTTAAATTAAATACTATTTGAATGTCTTTGGGAAGTGGTTTATGAGAATGCTTCTTGAAAGCATTCTTGATTAGGCTTAGAAGAAGCACAATTGGATCTACAGAATGTCTCTTCTGGAAGCAGTGTCCCTTAGAATGCATGTCATATTTGTAACAAAAATTTTGTTGGATACTCAGGCGCCCATCTCTAGTTTAAATAAAGTTTAACATAAGAAACGAAAGAGCAATTCATCTCTTATAAAGATACATCTTATATATTAAAATCATATGTATTCATAAATTAGCTTGCAGCAAATGATTAATTTTTATATGGATTTGAAATAAAAATTTTTTAAACATTTAAATACATTTAAAATCTATTGAATTTAATTAATAAAAAGTATTATTTGAAAAGCAAACAGAGTAGACAGAGAAGCAAACAGAGCAAACAGTTTTTAATTAAAAAAATTAGTTTATCCAAATTTTCACCCAGCAGTCTGGATCTTCTTTCCCCTAAAATACGACCAGGTACCGAATTAATTCTTTTGGTCAGTGTTGCATTTTATGATAAAAAGTCGTGACACGAATAAATTTTAATCACGCACGCTCACGTAAGAAGTGAATTCAATCACGTACACTCACGCCTATTTTGTTATTTTGCTGAGTTCCATCACGATCACGACGTGAAATTTAAATATCGTTGTTCATTATTTTAATCTTAAAAAAAAGTCTCAAATTTTTTGATCGCTGCCTTAAGTTATGAGAAAAATACTATCGTTGGTCCAAAAAAATTGTTTGTTTTTGGAATCCGCTTGAGGTCAACTTTGATGTAGGGAGTGGTTTTTTCAAACTTTTTTTTTATTTAGGCCGACGCACTCTAGTGTACACACATGTGCTAGTGTGTCAACACTATGGAGCCCAATCCCGGATGCTCTTCTCGATCCCGGGATTATCGGGATTGAAAATCTCAACCCCTGGATTCCGGGACTAGTTCGGAATTGAAAACTTTTAGAAGCAAGTAATTAAAAGCAACAAAACAAAACATATTGTTAATAAACAAAAAAAACTTATTTATTATAATTTTTATTTTTTTTTTATTTATTTATAAATTAAAAAAAAAGCTAACATCAGTACTCTTAGAACTATGTTCTTTTATAGTACAAAAATCATTTAGTTTAGTTAAATAAGAATTTAATTAGATTAAATTAGATTAACATTATAACAACCGGGCTTAAGATTTAATTTTTAATAACAGACATTTAACAATACTTTTGATTAAACAAGAGTAAATACATTAATAAAGAGGAAAAGAAAAGGAGAAAAAAGAGAGAAAAGAAATAAAAAATAACCTTTGAAATAGTTTAAGCAAATCGCAGATACTATGGAGTAGAGAAGAAAGTTAAGATAGATTGCCTAAAATTACCTCTCCTAGTTATTTCTCTTAACCATCTAGGTAGTGCATTCCAGAGCCTAATGGCGTTAATGAAAAACAAGTAAGAGGTGTTTAAAGAATTATGCCTGGGTATAATAAGAATATGACTTCATAAAGGTAACGAGGCGATTTTTCATGAATAAGTTTGTGCAGGTATATACAGTTTCTTGCTTTGATGTATGATGTTATGTCGCAACCAAGTATTGAATTTCTTAAGCTAGATAGGTGTTCATATCTTCGTAAACCATAAACATAACGTGTGGCATAATTAAAAGCTACTTGCAATTTTAATTGGGAAGATGAGTTGAGCTTACTGTACACTGTTTCAGAGTATGTTATCAATGGTAAAATTAATTGTATCACCAACTTTCGTTTTATATTTACAAAAGTTACGCTAGCAGACATTCCCAAATTACGTAGGACATAATAAACTTTTTTCACTACATTGTTAACATGATCAACACAGGACAAAGAAGAATTTATATAAAAGCCAAGATTTACAATTTTTGACACAACATCTAGCTTATTTATTCCAATAAACAAATCAGGGATATCATTTATACAGGTTTTGTGCTTACAAATAGGCAGGACATATGACTTTGATGCATTTAATTGCAGACCATTGTTACTGGCCCATTCATTGATGCTGTTGAGATCTTCATTCATTCTACAACAGAGTTCGTCAAGATACCCTGTTCGTCGTGAAAGATAAAGCTGAACATCATCAGCATATGCATGAATAGATATGCATGTTAGCAAACATTAAAAATATCATTTATAAATATTGAAAATAACAGAGGACCAACACCAACGCCTTGTGGAACACCATTTAATACTAACTTGTACTGAGAGGACAATTGACCAACTTTAACTTTTTGAGACCTATTACACAAATAACTCGAAATTAGATTGACAGCACTATTACAGAAACCAAATAACGTCTTAAGCTTATGACACAAATACTGATGACTGACTCTATCAAAAGCTTTAGAGAAGTCTAGCAGACAGAGTATAGTCATCGTATTCAGGTCTTATATCGTCAATAACTTTAACAACAGCTGAGGAGCAACTATGTCCAGCTCGAAAACCAGATTGAAAAGGGGATAACAGGTTTCTGCCGAGTATAAAATTATTGATTTGCTGAGCCATGAGTTTCTCACAAACTTTTGAAAGAGGCGGTAAAATACTTATAGGCCTGAAATCGCTGGGACCAGATGGGTTTTGCTTTTTTGCTATCGGTAATATAGTGGCCACTTTCCACTTGTCCGGAAATGATGAGGTCGTGAAACAAAAATTGATGATATGTGTTAGGGGGCTGATAATGTGGGGCAAAATGATTTTAATAAACTTTATGGGAATGCCATCTTCACCTATTGCGTTTGATTTAATCTGCATAACACATTTACCAACATCAAGCTCATTTATTGGAGCAAATTCAAAAGACTGAAGCATAGAGAGACCGGTAGGAGAAGAAATATTATAATTAGGAGTAGAAACAGAATCTACAAAAAAGTTATTTATAAATTCTGGATTAATATTGCAGTCAGTGTTGTTTTTATTGCAGAACCCAAGTTTTCTTATATTGCTCCAAAGCGTTTTGGTTGGAAGGGAGGGTTAAAGCTTAGCCGCAAAATAGCGTGATTTAGCCTGTCTTATTAGTGACAGATTTATTAGTAACAGATTCATTCCTCGACAGTTTGTATGTTTCCCAGTTTAGTTCGGTTGGGTTGCTCTTCCATATTGATCGAAATTTGTTTCTTATTTTAATAGAATTTACAACATTGACAGAAAACCAAGGGCAAGCTGAATTCCTAATACAAATCGTGCGTTCAGGGACATGTTTCTCAAATAAATATTTTATGGGTTCAACAAGGGAACTAAGTTTGTCGTTAATGTTATGGTGAAGCCAGCAATCATTGAAGGGGTCAATGATATGTCACGAAATAGAGACTGATAACTGATGTGTTTAAAATCCCTGTATGTAAAGTTATGAGACATTATACTACGAGAAAAATTAATATTTAACGAACAAAAAATTAAATCATGGTCAGAGAGGAAATATAACTGGTCAAATAGTGAAACAGCTGAAAAATCTGATACTATAAAAAAATCAAGAAGACTCGGATTTGTGTTGTTAGAAAACCTTGTGGGTAAGTCTTCATTAACAACGGACAACCCTAAAGAAGTAATACTTTCATATAAAGTTTGTTTTACTGAGTCACTTGAAAGGATATTCACATTAAAGTCACCACACAATAACAGCAAGTCATAATCAACAACACATGTAGACAAAGTAGAAAACAGGGGATCAACAGGAATACATTTATTAGGATTGTACACACATGATAAAAGCATTTTAGTGTTATTGTCGGATATGCAAATGTTTAAATATTCGATTCCTGGACTGCACGATTTGTTAATAAATTTAGTTGTAAGATTAGTTTTACAATAAATCGCCACCCCTCCATCCTTTCTACCTATACGATCATTTCTATAAAGCTTATAATTTTGCATAGCATAGGTTGCATCACTTACATCACTACAAAGCCACGTTTCTGAAATGCATATGTTGTCCACTGAGGAGTCTTCAAAAACATACTTCATGTAATCTAATTTATTTATATTTAGACTCCTAGCATTAAAGTGGACAACATTAAGGCCACTTCGCTGACTGCACAGTACTTGAATCATTACTTTCTTGTTATCACCATTAGACGAATACCTAGACCCTAACACAAGGAGAAGCAACAGGAGAAGAATTTTTAGGCAAATAAGAGAATAGATCAGAAAGAGAAAAATAGAATAAAGTTAAGGCTATAAGATTATAGAGAAGAAATCTAAGTATAAGGACAGCATAGTATTGAAATAATGTTAAGAAGTAAATAACTAACTTATTTATTAACATAAAGATAGTCATAAAAATAAAAATTAGTTTAGCCATCAGGTTCAGCGACAACGGAGGAAGCGCAATGGATTGCAGTTTCAAGATGATCCATACTGCTAATGAGAACGCTGTCTGCATTTTTTTTTTCTTCCTAACAAATACAGAGCCACGAAACGTAAAGGCATTGAATATTTTTCTCTCACGTTTGAAAGCGATCGCAGCTTGAAGTAATTTTCGGGTCTCTGCATTTAGGCTTTCGTGTAAGTATTAATGAAAGCAAAGTTTTATTAAGGTATAATTTACGAGCAACAAGAAAAATCAGCTTTTTTTCAAAAAAATTTTTTTTATATACAAGAAGTTATCATTTTTTTTTTTAATTTATACATGTTATTATTGTACACAAAAAATACTTTATACTTGCAGGCTTTTTTATAGAGGGCGCTGAAAATAACATTGAAAACAAGACATCCAAAACGGTTCGATATTGCCTTTCCCATGTATCTGACACAAACAACTCAAATGTCATTTTAAAGTATAGATAGATCATTAATTCGGCATTCCCTTCCGCACGATCTCCAGGTTTTTTTTTTTTAATTATGGTGAAAGTTGGAGTAAAATCACCGCTTCAGCACGGTTTTATCACGGGAAGGTCAACAACTACAAATTTGGCAATATTTTCTAAATATATTTTGAATTGTTTTGAAGAAGGACATCAATGTAATGTTATATTTACAGAATTTTCAAAAGCCTTTGATAGAGTACATCATGGGTTACTCATAGAAAAACTCGAATTAATTGGCTTTCTCTCTAACTTTTTAAAATGGTTCGAGTCATACCTTACAGGACGGACACAATTTGTGCTTATTAACAATATACTGTCAGGTTTCTTCAGGAGTTTCGCAGAGCAGTCACTTGGGGCCACTTCTGTTTCTTTTATTCGTAAATGACATTAATAAAAAAATAACATTTTCTCAGTGTTTAATGTATGCTGATGACATAAAGATTTTTTTCTATTATAAAAAAACACAAACGATTGTTTGAATCTTGAAAGAGATTTGCTCCAATTATCTGTTTGGCGCAGCGACAATTTACTGCCGCTGAATATATTTAAATGCCAAAGTTTGACTTTCAATCGAATTTTATCGCCCGTAGTTTACACATATAAACTCGGAATTATGACATTGTCTAGAATAACTAAAAAGAAAGATCTTGGAGTTATACTTGCTAATAAACTAAGGTTTTCAAAGCATATAGACTATATTGTAGAAAAAGTTAATGCTATGTTAGGTTTCATAAACAGAAACACTAAAGACCTAAGTGATCCATTTTCTCTAAAATCGTTATATTTTGCATTTGTAAGATCTATCTTAGAATACTGCTGCATAATCTTGGACCCTTTCTATAGATGCGCTTCTAATAGAATCGAAAGAATTCAGCGACGCTTTACGAGAATTGCAATCAGTCGCTTAAATTGAAATATCGAAATGCCAGAATATTATGTGAGAAGGCTTTTTCTTGGTATTCTATCCTTGGAAAATAGCCGGAAATATTTTGCCATTATGTTCGTACGGGATTTAATATGCTTTGACATAAACTATTTCGCTTTGCTTTTTCAATTATGCTTTCACGTACCTTCACGTGATCTGAGATCTCAAAGATTATTTCATGAGCCATTTCATAGAGTAAACTGCAATATGAACGAACCAATCACTCGTTGCTTAAGACTAGCAAATTCAGTATGTCGAGATTTAGACTTTAATCTAGGTTTATATAGGAGTGTCTTAAAGAATTCGCTGCTTTTATGTTTTAATAGTGTATGTAATAATTGCAGTAACTTAACGTAACCTGTATCAAATTGTTATAATATACTGTATTTTCAATTTTTAAGTAGTCATTAAGAAAATAAATCTCTGGTGAATAATAATAATAAATCAAAAGTTAAAAAAAGATAAATTTTCACGCACTTTTTGTCTAAAAAAAAATAAAAAGAATAGCAACTTGAATTTAGAGGGATGCTTAAAGGACAAGATTACGAAGAATATGCAATAAGATTCATTGAAATTGAAGCAATAAATTTCGATTTAAACTGTTCGAAAACCTTTATAACTTCTCTTTATTTCTTAATAAAAACTATAGAAAACCCATTTAACAAACAAAAAAGTTTTTTTGAAGAATTTACCTTAAATAAAGAACAAAACATAATAAAATCAAATACAGAACTGCTTAAGGTTTAAAAATGTTCCCTTTTTTTTGTCTTTTTTATTAGGTCTGTTTCCGTACTCGATTGTAGTAACTTGCAATGTGCTAGAACGTGTTTCCGTACTTTTTCTAGCTCAAAAGGGAGAATAAGAACAAGCATCAAATCACTCTCTCGTACTTCAAAGTTGCTCGAAGTGTGCTGGAAAAATTTTTTCCACCATTATAAGAACAAGCATGAAGAAGAAAAGCATCAAGAAGAACAAGGAAATGTCAAATTTCATTTCTTGTTTGCTTATTTCAAAGAAGTAAAATATAAGGAAATGGTGTTGCTAACCATACACTGTACGTGAGCTGTCGCTGTACGTGAGCTGTACGTGAGCGAGCGAGAAAGAGAGTGTTTTTGGACATTTTTGAGAACCCTGGCATCTGATTGGATGACTCCTCACCAAAATAGTTGAAAATAATTTAATTTAAAGAATTTTTCACTGCTTAAGGACTCTATCCAGCTCTCAAGTAATTACTTAAGAAATATTTGAATATATTTTTTAATCAGAAATAGTAGTATGAAAGTAAATATGACATCTCAGAAAAATAAAATAATTTATTTTTATTTGGTCGGAATATTTTTTTAAAAAATGCTGTCGAGCTGTTAGCTTATGGTTGCTTTATTTGAATGGTGATCAGAGATTCGCATGAGAACATTCGTATTTTTTGGCAAACAACGATTTGCGAATCAATACGAAGGCAGCTTTTAGACAATGAAGACATTCGGATGCTTCGCTGGAAACTCGAGTGTCTGCTGCTGAATGTATATGCTTTCATACTTCCCTGCGGTTCTCTAGGAACGCATTCCTTTTTGTGCAGTTTGTTTTCATTTAGTTAATTGTTGCGTAGCCATTCATATTTAATATCTAATTAAATATCCGCTACAAATAGGTCCATTTACTTCAAATGTCGCACAGGAAATAACGTGAATGCTGCAATTCGTTAGAGTGACGCAATTTTTTTCAACACGTTCAGATGCTTTCCGTTCTTTCGCCATCCACGAAATGAAAATGCAATAAATACGCACGTTACATTCTTGTTAGCGTCTTCTCTTTACTTTGAGAGCTGTAGTTAAAATTTTTTCTTGGAGCAAATGGACATAAAAGCATGCATTTTTTTGCGAATATTACTTATGTCTTGCTTTGTTGTGCATTCTTATCTCGTAGACGTAAGCTTTCGCGAGCGCTCTTATATTATGGCATTTGTATCCACAGCGATTGACACATGCATTTGCGCAGCCTTACATGTAGGCAATTCGGATAATCTAGGAAAATTTTAGTGCTGAATGCACATTCGTAGCTCGTATATTGACGAGACACTCTGGACGTCATTTGAATGCAATCAGGATAATCTTTCTCAGATGGTGATACTAGCGATCAGCAGTATCTAATTAGCTGTATTGAGCTGTTTTGATACTATAATCTCCAACTACCCGTAAGTTGAAGTGCGTAACACATGAAAAAACATGGACACTTCCTCCAGTGCGGTTAAGGAGAATCAGTAGGTTGTTTAATTTGTAGTAGTAAAGTTCCTCTAAATTGCTGAAAAAGGCTTACCTAGCGTACTCAATCAGCACCTTGATAGGGCGAGGAGAGTGGATAAGAAGTTGGTAAGTGTTGTTTTTTTCATTATGGTTATTATTATTGTGATTACAATACAATGTAATTATTCAACAACAGTAAGTACCTTATGTGGAAACTCTACTTAAAAAAGGCTTATTCACGAACCGGAAAAAATTTTTATTAACTGAAAGGATCCACAGATGGCTACAGTATGTATCTAATATAGAACCTCTACTTAAAAATGGATTATTTTTTGGCAACTCGCGACCTCCAAAAAACAGTGCTAGTGCTCTTTCTAGGACCCTTCATCAGAGTTTTCCCTTTTTTAAATCTCAGTTTTAGTACATTTATGCAATGGACCGGTTAGCATTCTACAGGGTTGCCCATATTCGACCCATGTTTTTTTTAAAAAAATCAAAGAAAAAAATAAAAATTTGGCGGTTGGCAATCTTAATCATTTAATTTGTTCCAAGTAGATTTGTTTACATCAATTTTTGAATATGATATCTCTCAAATGGCCGCCTCTGGCGTTGATGGCGTATTGTGCCCTTTTTGCAGCATTTTCCATCGTTTTCGCCAACATTTCGGCCGGAATAGCGGCTATTTCTTCACGAATGTTGTCCTTGAGCTCTTCTACGGTCCTTGGCTTGTTAACGTAAACCTTTGACTTCAAATATCCCCACAAGAAGAAGTCAGGCGGCGTCAAATCGGGCGAACGCGGTGGCCAGTCCAAATCACCACTTTTCGACATCAAACGGCCCGGAAACAAATTCTTCAGAAAATCGATTGTTATGCGACTTGTGTGCGGTGGAGCGCCGTCTTGTTGAAACCAGAACTGCCTCATACGCTTTCGACGAATAATTGGCATCACAAAATTGGTCATCATGTCGCGATAACGCTCCTGGTTGATGGTAACAGCATGGCCATTTTCATTTTGGAAGAAAAACGGCCCAATGACCGTTTTCGCACTAACGCCGCACCAAACTGTGACTTTTTCGTCATGAAGAGGCACTTCTTGAATCTCCTGAGGATTTTCAGTGGCGTTAATACGGCAATTTTGCTTATTTACGGTCCCATTTAATGTGAAATGGGCCTTATCGGACATGATAATTTTGTTCCAAAATTCCTCGTCATCTTCGGCCATTTCGAAGACTCTTTCAGAGCGCTCGCGTGGCGTGTATTGTTCCATGGTAAAAATCTGCTTGGACTGACGCTTCAAACGCGGTATGTCATTAAGCGATCTGACATCTCTGTCAAAAGTTATGGCGTTGCCAGATGAGTCCGTCGAATATGGGCAACCCTGTATAATATCAGAATAATTCAGAAGAAAAGAAGCATTCGCTTCTTCCCCGAGACGATGCATGTTAAGTTAACTAGGGAATGAAAGTAAACTAAATTGAGGATGTAATTACTACTTTACACTATCTTCTTTGTTGTTGCATTGGCAGCCTAGGCTACTGAACCAAAGTCACATGACTTTTACCATATAATGCTATGGTATCTAATTGATCGAAGTAATTTCCGTTACTGCTAGTCTAGGATGCAATTTTGTTTACGAAACAACGATTATATTCAAGGATTTATATCTAGGACTAAACATGCAAATTAATCAATTTTAAACATTTTTCTAAATGAATGGATTTAAATAAAAGAAAATAATGGATTTGTCCATGGAGTAAGGGCATTTTTTTCTGTATCTTTTATTGTTTTCAAACTTATTCCTACACGAGCATAGAATTTGAATCATTTTTGAGTTTAATAAATCTTTTCATTTGCAATGGTTTCATAAACTCTGCGTTATCTTTACCATAAATGTATTTACATCGTAATTTTCGTAAACAATCACCAAACTATAGCTAAAAAAAATTAAAAAAAATGTATCTGCAAAGATACTTCTCACAACTTTACTTAAAGAAACATTGTCTGGAGAATATATTTCTTTTCACTCACAGTGTTTCCGTGCCTGATTTTTATTGAAAAAAAAGTAGTACGAATACAATTTTTTCTTAAGAGCTGGATTGACTTCTAAGTAATTTTGAAAAAAGAACATTTATTTTTGATTACTTTTCAGTTTTTATATGGAAAATATGCTTTACTTGAGAGCTGGAAACAGGCCTTTAGAAAGCAACAAAATCAATGAAAAAAACCACAAAAATAAATGCAACATGAGTTGTGCGGTTAAGATTTGTAAAAGTTCCCGAAAACTTAAAAACAATGCACTTTTGTTCCATAGGTAAATATCCATACGGTTTGAATTCTTTTAACAAAAAGGCTTTATTTAGTTTCTAACGATATTTTTTTTAACTGATTTGTATTAGAAATGTATATATTTCTAGTTAAAAATGGTTTAAAAATGGAAACTAGACCCCGTTGATTTTGCGCCAGTTTGATCAAAACACATCTGTCAAAACGCAAACACTGCTTCAGGGGCGCAGTAATTTTTCAAATTTGAATACAATTTTGGGGCGCTTTTGTTTTCAGCATAGTGAATCAGATTTAGGACCTGTTTGTTAAATTTTTCTGATTTCTACACAACAACTTGGCTAAAACTACCAAAAAATAAGCATTTTAAAAACTTAACCCAATTAAATTTGTAATTAAAGTTCAAGTTTAGAATTTATAGACCTTCAATATTAGAAAAATTACCTAAAAAGCTTGCTATTTTTCTAGTTTTTAAACAAAGCTATTCAACGAGGTGTCAAACATTTTAAGATATAATTAAGATAAAATCCATGCATAACTTTTTAAGATATAATTTTTTTATAATTAGAATTTGTCAAAAAGACTAGTGGTTTCCCTTTTAAGAAAGCAATACATTAAAAAAAGAATTATTAAAAAGATATCCAGAAGTACTGTAGATAGCGAAGCCTGTGTTGTATTTACTGAGGTTTGTACTCGCTAAGCAGCGTCCGAAGACCTCCCATTAAAACATTTAGGTTTTTTTATTTAATTTGGAAAAACCTCGCGATTTTAAGTAAAAAAAGGGTTGTATCTTAAATGCATGTATTTTGTGTTTGATATCTTGTTGAACAGATACTTGTATCATCTCTCTTTTGATACCCATAAAGTTTAGTTTTGTTGGAAAACTTAAAATATCAGCTAGATTTTTAGTCCACTTTTTTCAACGTTGGATGCCTATAACTTCTAAGCCAATTGCGAGCGATCTGAAATTTTTTAAATAATTAGAATTGTTGCTATTCTTGAAACGTTGAAATTTTATTGCATAAGAACAAACTTTAACAGTTTGGGCCTTCTTTGACGATACAACCGAATACGGCCCTTTACGATTGTTTCTGTATTTGTGCGAACCAGCACTAATATAGAAAATACCACACTTTTCTGCTATTACACCACTTCTTTATATTTTACTTCTTTGGCTTATGTTGTGCAGTGAAAAATAATTCTACAAATTGTTACATAACCTATTAAATGTTGAATAGTATTATTAAAAGTACTATTAATGCTTCAAATGATCTCATCAACTTTATTTGCTTACTTCAAAAACAAAATGACAAATTTAAATTGGCGCTGTTTTCGTCTGGTAGGTAAGTAATCAGCTATTTTTGTTATTGAGAATAGCTAGAAGTCGTTTCGGTTCTTTTGGCACTATTCTCAAATTTCATTTTACTCTCTTAGCTTGAACTTTACTTGTCTCTTACTCGACAATGTTTACGGAAACGCACCCATTTTGTTAAGGAAAATTAAGGTTAGAAAAGACTGTTCAAAATTAAATTTTGTATTTTTATTATTTTTAAGTTAATACATTAAGCTGATCAACGCGTCTAATTTTTCAGAGAGATTTGTTCGGATATTATTACAAATATAACCTGCTGATGAGAAGTACCGTTCTGATTATATGCTAGTTGGAGAAATATCAGGTTGGCAACTAAGTAATTGCGCATTTTTTTAGAAAATAAAAGACAATTTTTCATGGAACGAAATAACTTCATTCTGTAATATATTGCCCATTTTGAGCAATGACCTTCTGCCATCTTTCAGGCAGCATCATATTTCCACGTTCATAAAACTTCTGGTTTTTATCAGCAAAAAACTGAACCAGATACGATTTGACATCATCATCATTATTGAAATTTTTCCCATTCAAGAAGTTTTGCAAAGATCGAAATAAAAAGTAATCAGATGGTGCAAGAACAGGACTATATGGTGGATGTGGAAAAACATCCCAACCAAGCTCCAATAATTTTTGCCGAGTGACCAAAGATATGTGTAGCCTTGCATTGTCATGATGGAATACAACACCTTTTCGATTTGTCAATTCGGGCCGCTTTTCTTCAACTGCATTGTTCAATTTTGTTAGTTGTTCAATGTAGACATCTGAATTGATCATTCGGTTGGGTGGTAAAAGTTCAAAGTAGACAATTCCTTTGTAATCCCACCAAACTGATAAACGCTCCACGATCTTTTCCGATTGACATTGTTGTAAACAACCCATTTTTCATCACCAGTTATCAATCGTTTTAAAAATGGATCTTTATCATTACGTTTCCTTAATAAATTGCAGATGTTAATGCGTTGTGATAAATAATTTTCTTTCAGTTCATGAGGAACCCATATATCGAGTTTTCGTACATAGCAAAGTTGCTTTAAGCGATTTTCAGTGCATGTATGTGATACATGAAGCTTCTCTGCAATCTCACGTGTTGTACTGTGACAATCCTAATCGATTATTGCTTTGATTTGGTCGTCAAATTCAACTGGACGACCAGAGCGTTTTTTTGTCTTTGAGTGAAAAATCACCAGAACGAAATTTGGCAAACCAATTTTGACACATTTAAAGCTTCGTCACCATAAACAGCACATAACTTTTTGTGAGCTTGCGATGTGTTTTTTCCTTTCCGGAAATAAAAAAGCCAAATATGACGAAAAATGTTCGTTTTGATTTTCCATTTTTCAACAGACGCCAAACAAAAACTACACAACCGATCAACAAAATTTTTTACTGATTGACAGTTGAAGTACAAACTATCAAATAACAAAATATGTTTGACATTTCGATTACGTCAGCAAACCTGAAAATTCAACTAAAGCCATCTATGAGTGAAATCCGCAATTACTTAGTTGCCAACCCAATAGTTGTAAGATAATCGTAAGGCATCTTTAAGTTTCGACCACGATTGCCTCCACCACAAGACAAATTAATTTCGTAAGTCAGAATATCTGACAATTTTTAAATACTTAGCTGACTTCCCAGTGTTGCAGGTTCTGCAAAAATTTTGCGCCAGTGATTCACACTTATCGTCCTAACAATATTTTTCAGCCCCAATAAAAGGTTTTTCTAATTCTATGTTATTATCGTCTCAAAAAGAAAATGGTTGCATTTACACGAATATTTGTTGTATAAATTTTTTATTTGATAATCCCATGATTCAAAGGAGCTTAAACTGTCTGGGATCCCGAGATTGACTTCCCTAGTCAGCACACCAAAAATTGTGCCATTACCTCTAGACTGTTTTTGTTGTGTCAAAACTCATAATGCTATAATTTATTCTAACATATTTACTTCGTATGGTGGCTTGCGTGTTTGAAATGTTTTACAATTGTTTTTGTTTTTTTTTTTTAAATTTTGCATCTCTCAATTAGATTTTCGCACATGAATGTAAAGCGACTTTGCGGGACACTTGCGTAAAATTTAAGTGTGGAAAACATTTACTTACACGTACAGTAGAATGCATGCAGGCAC